>CM040122.1:206868439-207468439 GCA_022559845.1 Amorphophallus konjac
GCTAGGGAAGAAGAATGGTCTGTGACTGGCCGCCTGATGGTAGAGCGGTTAGGGATCTGCTGCTCTTTCCATGAAACATATCGGAGATGAAACACGTGAACGGTCAATAACTGGCCGCCTATCTAGGATGGACGGTCTATCGAAAGGTCGCGCAAGTCATGGGGCTTTTTCTACCTTCGCCTTGCCCGCCTCCGGCGAGTCCGGCTAGGGTTAGCTAAAACAGTGAAATACACGAAACATAGAGCATGAAATTTAGGGCTTTTACCATCAATAGAATGAGCACAAAGAGTTACACAAAATGGCATGATCAATTTAATGTTTAGTGCCTAAAATCCCTACTTAAATCAGGGTGGAACATAGTTAACCCTAGTTATGACATGCTTCTACTAAAACTAAAAATTCTCACAGGATACTACACGAATTTTAGGGATTTTAGTATCAAATGAAAGAGAGCTTAAAGACGCACAAAATGATATATTTTACTTAATTTTAGTCGGAGAGAAACCTACCTTATTCGAAGAAGAAGGAGGAAGACGCCCGAAACCCTAATCCACGAACACGCCTCCGATCCTCACCCAAATTCACTCTCGATCAGCCACCCTAGGTCACGCCGTCGGTTGGGGAGACAAATAGGGTTCCAGGGGGTCGAAAGCCCTCTACTTATAGGTCTAAGAAGGTTCCTACAGATCGAATTAGCCTAAAGAGTCCAAGGGTTTAAACTCGGCACAAATTTCGGGGATACCACCTAATCCATGCCGCCATCGCCAATAGAAGTCTCTAAAGGCTAGGGTTTCAAGGGGAAATGATCTACTAGGGTTTACCTATCAAATGGGTCTGGTTTGGGCTCGAATAGTTGAGAAATGGGCTCGAATTTGATCTTTTAAGATTGATGTGGTTTGAGTTATTAAAACAACGAATTTAACCATTGATTCCTTAATTCAGTCTAATCCAATTTTTATTGGGGGTCGGCCCAGCTGACAATATTGTTTAACTTTTCGTTCTCTACAAGAATATAATTTTTTCCATATTTTTAGAAATTAGTCAAACTTTGGCCTACGGTTGAAATTCAATTAATTTAATCTATATACATATAAAATTAAGATTATCATGAAAAATTCGATTATCTCTTGAAATATGAAATTTCTTTTATGGTAATTGTAGAAAAATAATTATTCTTTTTTATTGATATAATTTAGCCACTTTCAAAATAAATAATATTCTTTAATTAAGAGAAATCATTGAAGTCATTAAATAGCAAGTAAATAGCTTTAATTCATATATATATATATATATATATTCAAAATTTTATGTTTACATTTTATTGTTTAACCGGGGTGTTACAGTTTGTGCGGACCCTCCCACTTTTGACGGGTCCTTGGACCCGAAGGTCTATCTAGATTGGGAGTCCGGGATGGATCGGTACTTTGATTGGTTCGATATGACGGACCGTCGAAGAGTCCGATTCGCTGCCATGAAGCTGATGGGACAGGCTCAGACCTATTGGAAGAATGTAGAGAGCTTATTGTTTCATCGGCAGGAGCCCCAGGTTGAGACATGGGGTGAGATGAAGGTCATGCTTCGGCAAAAGTACCTTCCAGCCACATACTGTCAATGACTCATCGATAGGTGGCAGAGTCTTAGTCTGGGAGATCGATCCATCTCCGAGTATATAGCTGAATTTGATGAGTATTTTTTGCGATGTGGCCTATCGGAGGAGAGCACCATGCCCATTTCCCGCTTCCGTCGTGGTCTGCGGCCCCACTATCAGTATGAGCTTTTTCATCGTAATGTGACCAAGTTGGAAGATGCGTATCAAGTTGCTCTTGAGTTGGAGCAGTTTGAGGGAGAGTTTGAGCCTACCCAACGATTGGGACCCTTTCCTCATCGTGGGGTTGAGCCTCGTAGTTCTTCGGGCCCATATCTGAGGGCTCCCCTGGCTCGACCCCCTGAGCCCGGCCGTCAGGAGCCACCCACTCCAAGACCTCGCCTTCTTTCACCGAGGGGCGTTCCCCCTCAACCCCAAGCACCGGCATCCATTGCCTTCCCCTCAGCACCCATTGCCCATCCTCTGGTACCTACACCTTCCCCAATGTTGCCTACACCCCCAGTCCGTCGGGAGGATAAGGGTAAGGGACCACTTGTTGGGGAGACTAGTGGGTCACGACAGTAGTGTTATCGCTGCTATGGGTTTGGCCACATTGCTAGTCAATGTCTCACCCGCACATCACTAGTCATTGGGGACCCAAGAGTTGGCGAAGCCTCACCTTCTGGGTTTCTATCTGTCAGCTATGAGTCCGAGCCAGATAGCTGACGAATTCTATGAATAAGATCCGGAATACCATGTCAGCACCCAGGATGCCGCACTCGGATGATGACCACCTAGGGGTAATGTCACTGCATTAAGTCTAGGGTCATGCATGAGTCTATTTTTTCTTCTTTATGTGGTTTGTTAAGAGTCTATGCATGCATTTGTCAAGTGCTTGGTGCGTTTGCCTATGTCGAGTCGAGTCAGTCGGTCTTATGCAAGCTCGCAGATGTCAGTCCCTTACGGCATATGGGATCAGCTCTACATCAATGTTTCGGATCTAGTCACCCACAGGGACCCAGTGGTGATTCCTAGTGAGTCTTTGAGCCGCCTCCTCCCCCTTTGCGAGTGACCCCACCCCGTAGTGTCCACCACTAGCCTCATTCTCACCGCAACATGTACATATCAAATATATACGGGATGAGCAGGTGACGGTTACTTGGTGTGGAGCGTACTCCACTACCTGGTACGGTGATAGATCTGTAGGAGCCACACGAGCTGCCGCACCCCTTACTCGACGGGGTCAAGTTCTTCCCACCGGGAGAGAATTGATGGGAATCAACACCGGGCACTAACATTTTATTTTTGCATTTGTGATCTTTTATTTGCATTTATATCCTTGGTTAATTGGGTTTGTAATTGTAAGGCATTATAAGCCAATTTGTTAGTCTTTAGGAATCTTTAGGTTTCTATGTAAAATGCCAATGGGTCCAGTAGGGTCCCCCACCCTCTTTCCCATTGGTCCACCTAGGGTCATGGGCCATGTGGGGCTGGTTCAAAGTCCAAGATTGGACTTGGACCAAGGAGATAAAAATAAGAAATATCAATTTTTTCTACCTTATTTTCAAAGGGGCGCCCCCCCTTTATTATATTAAATTCTTATTGTATTTTTTTATTTTGGTCATTTGACCACATGGGGGATTAATTATTCCATTCCCCATTTGCCCCTCACAAACCCTATATCTAGGGGTACTTTAGGTCTTTTGTACCTCTCTATGTAATTCATGTATTTTCTATTTTATGGGAATTAATGAAGAAAAATTGCATTTGCTCCAAGAAGGCCTAAGGGCGCCCCCTCTCTCTCCTCTCCCCTTGCAGCCGGATTGCTGTATTCTTAGGGTGGATTCCCTAGAAAACTTGGTGGATTCCAAGTGGTATCTCATCTCTGGGTGTGAAGCTCCGCCGCCGCCTCCGTTCGTGCCGCCATCGCACCGCCGCTGCCATCACCGGAATTCTATTTTCCACCATCCAGCAAGCCAAAGGCCGAATTTTAGCTCTCAACACGTAGGTCTGACCAGGCTGAAAGTTTCAGGGTGAGTTTCCCTTGTTGATTCCACGTCCCACAAAAAAATTCAGATTTTTTCAACTCCGTTTTCCACCCTTTTCATTTAAAGTCCCAAAGCCTACACAATCTGCCCTTGTGCAGACTTGTGTTCTAGCAGCCCAACTCTTCACCCATTCGACCCCCTTTCCAATTTCAAATCGAGCTGAAATTTGTACTGGGACTTCTGTCCACCAAACCCTCATCGCATAATTATTTTTAGGATTTTTGGAGTTTGTTTACCTTTTAAAATATCCACTATAAAATCCGGACTCAATTCTATCTTCTGCAGTCCAGATCCGACCACCCCCTGTTCTAAAATGCATTTCCCCCCTCAAACCCTCTCAGAAAATTACAAAAAAAAATATCCTCATGTTCCTTCCTTCTTCTTCTAGCTTCCATAAAAAAATCCCAACTCCCAGATCCAAAGTTTCAACCTCAATCAACGTGCTTCATCAGGCAAATCCGAATCTACTCAGTCAGATCTGAGTTCAGGGGTCAGCCTGTTCATAAATACCCCATGAAAATTTCACGGCCATAAAAATTCTTGTAACAGCCTATGGTCGTAGATCTCTGAAAGGGCTTCCCAGCGGCGCCAGTTTAGCGTCGATCCGACGTCCGTGCTGATCGCAGTCGTTGTTCTCGTCGGGTCGCACAACCTTGAAACTGCAGAACAGATCCGTGGACAACAAATAATAACATCCCCCGTCGGGCCGCCTCGCCTTCCACGAGGTGAACCAAACGCGTCCCCTTCCTAGGGATCGTCCCTCCAGGGGTCCCCTTCGCAGCGGTACTACTCCCGGCCCGATCAACCCTCAGACCAGGACGTGGACCCCATAATTATCGGCGAGCGCCACCACCAGAGCTGCCCAAATCGCTGCTCATCAACTCGAACCCGTTACTCCCGGGTCCCACGTATAGCCCTTTACCTCCCTGGGTGGAGTGGGCAGTAATATTCATTGTTGTAATTTAATAATTTACTGTATCGGGAGTACGAAGTTCGACCGGGGTCATCTTCCCCAGGCCCGGAGCGTGGAGGTACACTCGCCACCCTCCTACTTTGGCATTTGCTTTATCTCGTATATTTTCATATGCCACTGCTAGAGTGATAGGATAACTAGCTCGTCAAATTTTTATCACCGCTGTGAGAGTGAGTGAGTGGAACACGTCCCGTGTCTCAATCCGAACATGCGGAAAAGTCGATACCCGAGACTCATTGCCGGTTTCTCAACCGCGCAGATCCACACGTTTCCCTCACTTAGGGATGTCCGCGAGCTAGAGTCCCAGGTTCGCATCCCATCCCACATCAAGGATGGTAGTCTAAGGCTGTGCATTGACTACCGACAGTTGAACCAGGTGACTGTTAAGAACAAGTATCCACTGCCTCGTATCGATGACTTGTTCGACCAGCTTTAGTCAGCTCAGGTGTTTTCGCGGATTGATCTGAGATCTGGTAATTATTAGATGCAAATCAGAGACTCGGATATAGAAAAGACTATGTTTTGTATGAGGTATGGGCATTATGAGTTCCTGGTGATGCCGTTCAGGCTCAACAACGCCCCTGTGGCGTTTATGGATTTGATGCATAGAGTGTTTCATCCCTACCTAGAACAATTTGTGGTCATGTTTGTGAACGACATTCTTATTTGTTCGTAGTCTGAGGAGGAGCATGCATATCATTTGAGGATCGTGTTGCATGCCTTGCGCGATCACCAACTGTATGCCAAGCTGAGCAAGTGTGAGTTTTTGCTACGGGAGGTGCATTTTCTTGGACACGTGATATCTAGTGATAGTATTTTGGTGGATCCGGCCAAGGTGGAGGCTGTGGTGCAGTGGCCGAGGCCGAGGACGGTGACAGAGGTCAAGAGCTTCTTGGGGCTGGCAGGATATTACCGGAGGTTTATCCAGCATTTTGCTTGCATTGCGGCCCCAATGACTAGTCTCACGTGGAAGGAAGTACCTTTTGTCCGGATGGATGAGTGTGAGCAGAGCTTCATGGAGCTGAAGAGGTTGCTCACTATCGCTCTTGTGTTTATGTTACCTTCTAGATTAGGAGATTTTGTGGTATGTTGTGAGAATGGGTTATTTTATTTATGATTATTTATTTATTTAATGTGTTTGTTTGTTTATTAAGGATTTTTATTTAAGCGTGGGGGGTGCCAGTCACAGAGTGACGAGTTTATTATGCGCACTGTCTGACTAACTAGACGACGGTGGATATCGTGTCGGGACTCAGAACTCGCCGTACCATAAAGGCTATGACGTTAATTACGCCCCTCTGAAAGAGGGACAACCCTTGATTAATCGCCAAAAATAGAAGGACCATGGGGCCGAACAATTTAAAACAGAATGATAAATTGAAACACGTTTATTGAAATAGAATATAGCATGCGATCAAGCAAATAATGGGGTTTATTTAGGTGGATTGACTCCCGGTACGAGGCAGAGGACTTAGATCTAAAGATCACTTTACACTTAGTGATAGCTTCCGGCCGGACATAACCCGACTTTACGCTAGTCACCATTTGATATACCAGAGAATCGAGGAAATCCAAGCATTCATGCATGTGTATTTACATGGCAGATACCAGCAAATAGGCATATAGGAGTTTATTTCTTTATTAAAAAGGAATTATTATCATTTTATTTAGTCATTTATTTACATATTTATTTGATGTATATTCGGAGAAGATTTCGGCAACATCTCCCCTCTTTTTTATAGAAATTCTTTCTATCTTAGTTGATTTTTTGAGACATTGAGTCTTCCTTTAATAGAATCAGTGTGTGTGAATTTGATACATTCGAAGTGTGTGTGGTCGGACAATACATTGTGCACATTTATGTGTGCGGGGGGGGCTATAATTCGCAGTGTGTATGTGTTTGGTGCAACATATCACAGCGCGTGTGTGTCCTGAAATCTACTGGATAGTGGATTTGGAATCCTCACTTGGTGAGGGGTGGACGTAGGGGGCAAGGTTTGCACCCGAACCACCTAAAAAATTTACTGTCTCCTGTGGTTTGCTTTATGGTGTGATTTGTGCTTACTTGCTCTCTTTGTGGCCAAATCGAGTGTGGTCCGGTGAGGATTGAGTGAAATGTTTAACTCTTGAATATTTTACGTGGTACATTTTTGTTTGCTAAAAAATTACATGGCAATCAATTCAACCCCCCTATTTGATTGCCATTTGCTTGGGACAACAAGTGGTATCAGAGACTGGTCTCTACTTCATATAGACTTCACAGTCTTAGAGGAAAGATCTCTAGCAAATGGCTATTCGAGGGATATGGCCTGAGAGCCATTCAATTTATAGGCCGCCTTTCCTTGACAGTACAAATTACCCCTATTGGAAGAATAGAATGCATGTGTTTTTAAGAGCTCAAGAGTTTGATGTTTGGTGTGTTATTAGTCGTGGTCCCTATGATTTCCGTATTAATGAGGATGAATGGAATGAGGATGACATTAAAAAATCTTGTGCAAATTATCAAGCAATGAATATAATTCAAGGTGCTATTCATCCAAACGAGTATTCACGAATTTATGTGTTCTTCTGCGCAAGAAATGTGAAACAAGTTAAGACCAATCTATGAAGGCACATTAGAAGTGAAAGAGATAAAAGCAAACCTTCTGATCAGAGATTATGAGTTGTTCAACATGAAATTGAAGGAGTCCATATCGGGGATGTTCGCAAGACTAATGGAGATAACTAATGGTTTAAAGGCCTTGGGAAAGGAGTATTCTAATCAAGAGTTGGTATGGAAGGTTCTTAGATCTCTATCTCCACAGTGGCATACCAAGACCACCGTGATTGAGGATTCAAAGGATCTCACTACACTTACATTGGATGAGTTGATTGGTTCACTCATGACATATCAGTTGAACATCAAGATAAATGAGGAAGAAACCAAGAAGAAGAAGGCCGTGGCACTTAATGTAATACCCTGGATTCTACAGATCGGAATCAGATAGCTTTCGTGGGTCCTGAAACGTGTTTTATGATCTACTCGGGTTTTTCCCTTGCATAACTTGTAGAATCCCGTTGAGAGTTAACCATTGAGTTTTGAGACTCCAGGATGCTACAAGTGCGTTGTGCTCATTCCGAGGATCGCGAAGATAATTTTTTTGTATTTTTTTAAGTTTACGGAATTTCATGTAAAAATCAGATTTTAGGAAAATTACTAATTTCCTATTTTTTTTTATTCTTAACCCTTTCTCTCTCCTCTCTCCTCCCTCGCAATCTCCCATTTTCTCTCCCTCCGTTCTCTCTCCTCTCTTCTCCTCTCCCCCGGGCACGCGACTGTGGCGGAGATGGGCGAGGTGGTGACGGTGTGATGCTAACATGAGGCGTGATGCCGTGAGTATCGGAGCGTGTTGTTGGCGCGATCCCATTCGTGGATTCGAAGCCAACGTGGGCTGTTCGTGTGATGGTTTTCGATGTGGTTTGGCCATTTCGGCGCGTGAGATCTTCGGTGGAGGTAGGGGGATGGATACCCTAATCTTTTCATCCATTCCCTCGCAGTTTGGAGCCGAATGGTGTGAGTTTGAGCAAGTTTTTCAGCTTTAAGGGTGAAATCATGTTCGGGGGGTGTGATGCAAAATCACTGTTCTAGGTGACAATTTTCACATTAAATGGTAAAATATGAACCCCTGGAATGTTGAGATTCGATCCCCGCTAGTTTAACTCCATTTGGTTGTGATTTGGTATCGGTATGAGCCCGTTTGTCCATGTGACTCGTTTTGGGTCGATTCGTGGGAGTCGCATGTTTTAAGCCATTTTGCGGATGGTTTGATCTCTGCCAGCTTGTGGAAGGTTGATATTGTGGTTATGGGTGATTCCCCGTCGTTTAGGGACGATTGGGGCGTGGAACAACTGAGTTTTGGGTGGTTCTACGATTTTCACATCGAAGTGAAGTAGCGGTCCTACCAGGGACCACCATTTGTAACGGCGGCCCCCTGGAGACTGTTATTCGGAGGTCTATTGTTGGTTTCTGGTTGCAGTCTCACGACCGACTGCAACTCTGTAGTACTAGCCCTTGGGTGACCGCTATTTGGCATTTTAAGTCGGTTATTCAATTTTAAGTCGGTTCGGGATAGCAGTCTAGCTCCCGACCGTATGTTGGCTTTGGCAACCCTGGGAGGACCGCCAATTCCTGGAAACGGTCCTAGGAAGACCATTATTTGTTTAAGTCAGTTCCTAGTGATGGCCTTGCGGCTGACCGTCTTTTGAATTAAAGGTCAGGCAGAGGACCGCCACCAGGATGGCTTTTAGTGTTATCGAGGCTGTTTGGAAATAGCGGTCTGGTCACGACCTCTACCTTCGAGAGACGGCCCTGTGTAGACCGTTTCCTACCTATTCTGTTCTGAGAGTAGAGGCCATAGAGGTGACTGCCACTTTCTTTTAGCGGCCAGGGTTAAGACAGCTATTTTCTATGTTGAGTAGTAAACCACCTAAAAATTCCCTTTGCATCATGTGATTACTGTGCTTTATATTATGTCATAGAATCGGTAGATGCTTGATTAGGCTCTCTTATTCGTTGCTCTCTAGATAGAATTTGATTTCTTACTATTCCCATTTGAGCAGGTTAGCACATATGCTTAGAGCTTGTTTCAAGGTCACTTCTACATACATTGTTCAGAAAGAAATTTAATTCCGCAAAATTTTTAAAGGGGATTCATTCACCCCCCCTCTAAATCTCTATCGTGCACCATTGTCATCCCAACAATTGGTATCAGAGTGGGTTTCTGATTGTCCAGATCCAACGATCTGCAGTAGATCCTATGTTTTTGTGTGGTACATCTCTGGTCGCCGCTTTTATTTTATCATTGTCAGCAGTTTAGATCCATGGCTCATCCATCGATTTTCGATGGTACTAATTTTGACTTATGGCTTAACAACTTGCACATGTTTGTCAAGTCTGTTAATCCTAATCTGTGGAAGATCATTACTCACGGTCCACACAGACTACCAAAGAACAAGTCCAAATGAACTGATAGACATAGATCGATGTGGGATGAAAATCAAAGAGCCCTAAAATTGATGGAG
The DNA here is from genome assembly GCA_022559845.1 of Amorphophallus konjac. Lineage (NCBI taxonomy): Eukaryota > Viridiplantae > Streptophyta > Magnoliopsida > Alismatales > Araceae > Amorphophallus > Amorphophallus konjac. Next base: position 206,878,107 of record CM040122.1, read on the forward strand.
GCAGCGACTAACAAGGCACTCCACTCTTGTTTTCATGATTGCAGGTCTGCAAAAGAAATGGTGGATAAACTGAAGACTGCCAGCCATGGAAATCAACGATGCTTGATGGCTGACAACAATGATCAAAGCAGCAACCAAGATGAAGAGGAGGATGATGATGATGAGGTAAACCCCTTTGAGAATTTTAATCTAGATGATTGGCAGGATGCTTATGCTAATTTGCTAGAGTCTTATGAAAAACTAAGAAAAAATAATAAAACCATGAAAAAGAAGTCGAATGATCTTTCTGGCAGTGAGGACATTGTAATTCTTAAAAAGGTAAATGACATATTTAGAGGACAACTGAAAAACCTTGATTCTATTACTTCAGAACTAGATCATTTGAAATTTGAAAAAAAACGCTTAAGAAACAAATTGGTTTATTCCAAGAAGAAAATCAAGAACTTGCATGTGAAAATTTTGAACTAAAAGAAAAACTTAGCTCGATTGATGATGATCAGGTTCATATCAATGATTTAGTTCAGGATGAAAAATTATTGAAAGATTTTGAATGTGTTAGCTCTGAATTGAATACCCTGAAAATTGAGAATGATTGCCTTAGGAAACAATGTCAAAAATTCCAAGCTGAATCAAAGTGTTCTGGTAAATCAGTTTATAATAAATGCCAATTTCTGAGAGAAATGAATAAAAGTCTTCACCATGATTTGGAATGGCATTAGAACTTAATTGTTTCCCTAAGAGAAAAAATCAAAGACTTGTTGGATAAAAACTTGGAAACTGAAAATAGAGAGGAAGAATTAATTGAACAGCTAGAGTCTATGTCCAATGATGAAAATCTTGCTGAACAGATCAAAGGATTAAGATCTGAAAATGAAGAATTGAAGCAGTTGAACACTGCTATGTCGGAGAGGCTTCTTGTCCTAGAAAAAGGAAAATGTGTTGTTAATGAAAATCAAGTTGAAAATGAGCTCAAACTGGAACAAGAAGTTTAAACTCTTAAAAATCTGAATGATGCAATACATCAACAAATTCTATCTTGTGAGGAAGATATTGCCAACTATGAACTTCAGATCTCTTCCCTTCAATCTGAAATAAATGATTTGAATAACTCCTTGTCAAAATTTGTGGAGGGAAAAGATAATCTGAACAAGATTCTAGGAATAAAGGTTAATTTTCAGAAGGAAGGGTTGGGCTATAACCCTGCAAACAAAAAGAGTTTTGAAAATAACATTCAAACATCCTTTGTTTCCAGTTCTGATTCTCACAGTTCTCTGAACCAACTTGCTTTTCAGTTTACTGCTCAGAAGACTTTGAAACCAACTGAAAAACAAATGAACAAAAAGGTTTCTGCCCCCTCTTTGCATGTTCCCCATAAATCATCCACACACACACACACACACACGTAAGAAAATCATGGCATGTCATTACTGTCATAAGGCTGGTCACCAAATGCATAAATGTGGATTAATGGAACTAGATGATTTGAATGCTAGAAAAATGCATGCTAGGGAATCTCATGATAACAATCATGCATTTCAGAAAAAGAGGGTTCAATGTTTTCGTTGTGGCAAGATCGGCCACATTGTTGCTCAATGTTGCCATGCATAGGGAAGAAATTTCAATTCTAAGTTTGGTAAATTCCCTACAAATGGAAATGTTTTTGTTAAAACTGAATCTGTCTTTAACAGAAAATATCTTGCATGCTCCAACTGTTGGAAGCCAGGCCATCTGGCTAGTGAGTGCTGGTTAGTTATTAAGAGAAGAAATCCTTCTTCTTGTTTTGAATATGGGAAGCATGGTCATACAATCAAGGACTGTTGGCATGTCCAGGAAAGAAATGTGAATTCTAGATATGCTAGATTCCCTGCGAAAGAGAATGTGTTTGGTGGCAATCAAAGACAAAATTTCTATGATAATAACAGAAACTTTCATGAACATGCACATAGATTCCATGTTAATGCTAATGTGCACAAAAAGAATTCAAAATCTGGTTTATTATGTCACTATTGTGGTCAAGTTGGGCATTCTATGAACAAATGTTCTTTAATGCTATTTGATGATTTGAAAGCTCAGAAAGTGTAGACAACACCCTTCAAAGGTGCCACTGAGATTTCAGGGCCCAAGAATTCTTGGGTACCTAAATATGCAAAATAAGAATCTATTTTGTAGGAGTGCCTTGGAAGGAATAAAAGGGGTAAATAAGCCAAGGCACCAGAATTTGATAAACCCCGTTTCTGCATCTTTTTAGGTTGGTTATTTGAATTTCTTTTAATTCTATTCGTATAGTTGCATGTTTTTCATTTCTCAGAATACATGTTTTCATTCTTATGTGACATTCTGCAATGTCATAACTGAATTCATTATTGCATCTGTGCATCATTTAATTGAAGTTGTCTGAGAAGTTGAACTGCACATGAATGATGCGTGAAGTCTGTCTGAATGGTACTGATCATCTGTTGCATAGTTCACTAAAAATCTGTTGCATATAGGACTGCATTTGCACTTCATTGTCATACATGATTATCATGGTATATCAAATGGTAAGTTACTAAAGGGCAAAAATAATTTGTCTGGAGGTTCTTACTATGTATAAGGTGGTCTTTAGACCAAGTCCTCTACCTAGTACCATGGGTCAAATTACATATTAGAGCAGTCTAGAAGTTTCATGAGCATATTCCCTCATGTTTCTAATGTTCTGCATATGTAGCTTTTAGAATCCAGTTAATATATGCATACAGATAGGGGGGGTCTGCCCAGGTAATTTTTGTGGCTCATGCATATTTGTTTAAAGTTGTCATCCTGCATAGTCTTCATGCCATGTTGGAATGCATCCTGAAAAGGGAAGTTCATGAATTTCATTATTCAATGATGTGCATTTGTTTGCTCTCATGCAACCACTACTCTCAAATTGATTGTCATTCTTTTTGAAAATCCCAAAAGATTGAATGCATTCAGTCAGGGGGAGCGTTTAACAAGATTTTGACATGTATAGCTATATATATATATATTTGATCTGTGCACTTCATCATAGTCTACTTCGGTGAACTGAAGCTGCCATCTTTAGATTTAACTGCACCCTTGAAAATGATCTATTTGATAGATGCCTGTAGTGAATTTCTTCTCAACTCCTTGAACTCAGTGGCCTTTAATGTCTGTCATTCTGTCTCCAACTGTCAACTACTCATCTGATTTCCACTTGTATCTATTGGCATCAGTTATTCTCATGTTCTTGGTATATTCTGTGTAGTGTTTCTGCATTATCTGAGGGGAACTGGTCTGTCTGAAACCTCTCAGTTTCTGAACCTTGAACATACATGTCATAACTTCAGCCATCTGATTTCACTCACTACACATCATGTGCTACACATAACTTGGAAAGTCTTTGTCAAACTTGACATTAATCTTGCTGCTCTCCAAACAAATCTTGTTGAAATCTCGTGGTCATTTCATTAAAATCCTGGTCATCTTTGCTACATGCTTGAAATTCATGTGCCTTCAGATACATGGATGCTCCTTGATGCTTGTGTTTCAATTCACAATTTGACTGCTACTGAATCTTGTTGAAAAATTCTAAAACTTGAGAAGATTTCAATTTGTGTATCTTGATCATAAATCTGAACACCTTTTAAGGGAATCTTCTATTATACGACTTTATGAATGTCTGAACGTTTCAGGTGGTTTAAAATTAATTTGTTCATTAAGTTTGGATGTGAAAAACTTGAAAATATCTGAATCACCTTTTATTAAATCTTAACCGATAGTCTCATATTATTTCTCACAAAATCTTCTGAAATCTAAAAATTTTAAATTCATGACTATCTTTAGTTGAGATACATGAAGTTTTGTCTTTAAACATATGAGTTTTCTGAAATGTTTAAGGCGTTAAAGTTGTAGCAACCCTGATAAATGAATATTTGAAATGAATTAAAACATATATATTACAGAAGTAATACAGATAATAAGAATAGGGTTAATTGGACGAAATAAAACATTTTACAAATAACGCCTCTTAGTAAGGCGTTAATTTAAAAAGAAACGCCTCTATATACGGCGTGACTAAAGAAAGGACGCCCTCACCTGACGGCGTCAAAACCCAACGCCAAAAAGGGCAAGGCCAAGAAACGCCCCTGTCTTGGGCGTGTTTTAAAAATAAGGAACGCCCTTATATAAGGCGCTTCTTAAGAAACGATCTGAACAAGGTCGTTAATTAAAGAATCGACACCCTGACCAAAGGTGTTAATTCCGTTCGTGAACCGTTCGAACCCAGAGCTTATCCAGGGAAAGATTAACCTAATCTAGTAAGTGTCTAATAGAGTAAGGACTCTATTAGGGATATACTACCCTCACACAATCACTAACTCTAATAGGACTTCCAAAGTCTTATAAATAAACCTGTTCGGCCAACCCTAAATCTATTTGGACGAACTACTGCTGCACGGTACGTGAAGAACAAACTGTTCTTCTTATTCCCTTTTGTTTTTCTTGCTTCAGATTATATGAAGAATAATTAGTTTTCTTCTTGTTCAGGAAACTCTGCTACTGCCGTCGAAGAATATGTAATATTCTTCTATCTTTTTCCTTAAACGTCGATTATAACTATGAAGATTATTAACATCTTCATCTTCCTTCTTTTTCTCTTCCTCTACAGGTTCTGTAGCGTGAAGATCCTTGAAGAACATTTGTTCTTCTTCCGGCTGCTGCTGCTGTTGCGGATTTTTCGTTGCAACAGAGCTCATCTTCTATCTCATCCTTCACGTTCCATTAAAGGTAGGATTTTCTCAAGTCACTGTAGCCCAAATAAAATAACGCAAGATATATGTATAAGCATGGCATGCATACAGTTTTATTATGTTCTGCAATATTTTGAAAGAAACGCCCCTGTCAAGGGCGCTAATTTACAAGACACGACCATGCCCAGGTCGTCAATTTCATATTTGACGCCCTGTACACAGGCGTTAATTTCATGTAAATGTTAATCACCCACCTTAAGAACTGATTATCTATGAAATCATGATTATAAACAATGCATGATCCTCTGTCTTCAACCTGCTAACGTTACTGTCCTGATATTATCTTCGTTCCTCTGTTATCCTGAAATTATTGCTGTCCTTCAAATTTCCTGCAGAAACTTTAAGTAACGACCTTGACAAAGTCGTTTTCTACATGTTAACGCCCTACCATAGGGCGTAAATTGAAAAGACACGCCCCTTCCTAGGGCGTTTATCGGTCAAAATCCTGAAATACATATATTCTGTAATATAGAATTAAACAGTAACGCCCCTTGCCAGGGCATGTTTTAGACAAATCGTGAAAAATTATTGATATTCTGTCAAATATATAAATAATGAGACGCCTGCTACTGTAGTCGTCAACTCTTTAAGAGACGACCCCGTCCAGGGCACGTTTTAGATAAATTACTGAATTATTCTGCAAAACGGAACATATGTAAACGCCCTTCTCTTAGGCGTTACTTACTTGAGAAACGACTTGACCTAAGTCGTTATTTTCTGTAAACTGATTTTTATCCTGATTCTATAACCGACGGTTTCATATTATACATATACGTATATATCGGCACTATTCTCCACTCCGTGAGTATATATAGTCCCACTTTTCACGTTGTTTTATCGATCACACTCAACTCTCATTGACATACAAGCTCTCCATTGGACATTCCGTTCCTTTGGACTAGCGAGTTAGTCATAGAGACCTCCGTAAGACTCCTCGTAGCCTTGGATTCCCTCAAGGCCGACTGAGCTGGTTGTACCCTAAAAACCCATTACACCATGGATGCCATGTCACTCTAAAGAAACATGGTATACCGGCCCTTATGATGATACAAAGAGTATATCATAAGAAATTCTTAATGGAATGATGATATCATGCCATATCATGTCATTCTTGTAAACCTCAATTCTATGATAAGAATGAGGGTATCTTACCTTTGATATACTGTTCATGTGGACCTCAATTCTATATATAGAATGTCCATATCGATTTGTCATGGTACCTAAGTTAAGGGAACCTAATTCCACCTAGTTTCATCGATAATCGTGATTATACCGTTATTATCGCCAATCTATGTCCTTTGGCATATTTTAGACTCTATTCTATCAAAGTTGTCGTACGTGTCTACAAGCTTGATTATTGAAATTCTATGTTGGCTATAAACAAGAGTGGATGTCAAAACACATGATAAATGCCTGCGCATATAGGGCCCGATCTGGTCCTGGGAGGAGCACCCGAAAGTACTTGTGCCCATGCGAGTTAAAATGATAAGGTATCTGGCATTATACCGAGTACTTGACTTGCTTGATTGGACATTCCACACACATCTTGTACTTGAAATCGTACTTGACTTGACATGAAATGTGTGGCCCGAAAAAGGGTAATTTACTTGCTTGATACATGATAGCCAAAGTTCTTGACATGACTTGTTAAACGTACTTGCTGGAATATCTTGAATAAACTTGTTATCTTGTTGAAAGTTCATGATTAGTCCATCTTATTTCCTTGATATTACATTCTCTTTATCTTGTCGTTTTATGCGAGCATGCATAGCTTTATTGCATTCATGAAAAATGTAATCACTTAAACCCCTTGCTAGTACTTGAGATATAATTTCCTACTGAGCGTTCGCTCATCCCGTTTGTCCCTTTTTACTTTTCAGGTAAGTCCGACGACGATGGAAGTCAATCGGATGGGAATGGTCAAGAGTGAAAGTGATAGAGCTGCTCAAGTGTCATCTAGTCTTTTCCATAGTTTCTTGAGTCAACTATGTACTTTTCTTTTTATTAAACAGAGTATTGGATTTGTAATAGTCTATTATAAAGGAATAAAGGATTGGGTTATCTTGCTATTTTGTGCATCTCTGTCTTTGTGTCGAATACACGACCACTCTGATTGACATGATTGATATGGACACGTCGCGCACCTCCGGGTATCTTCCGCGCTCGGGGCATGACAGTCTTTGTGGTATCAGAGCCTAAGGTATTCAATTCCTAGGAAAAACCCAAGTCCAAGGATAAGTATAAACCTTTTAACCAAGTGAGATTGGGTAGAACCAAGGGTTAAGAGTCAATAAGTCTTTTAATAAGATCACAGTAATATAATACTAACGTAGCTATTGTAATTGTAGGATAATAGCTGCCGAACGTGCTCAATGACGCAACATGCAGCGTACCCTCCAAGGGATGACTCAAGTGCTACAACAGGTAGCACAAGGTGGTGCTCCACGAGCTGGAAGCCTACACCAAGCCTTTAAGAACATGAATCCCTCGAAGTTTATATGATCGACCGATCCAGACGATGCCGAGCATTGGGTTCGGGAAACCGAACGCATATTCCGTGTCATGCAATGCACGGATCAGGACAAAGTTCTATTAGCTACATTCCAGTTAGAGAAAGATGCTAGATGCTGGTGGGAGTCTATTGAAGCAACCATCGATCCTACTCAAGTAACATGGGAAGAATTTGTGGAATACTTCAATGCTAAATATTTCTCGAACCGAGTCCAAGAAAAGAAGGCTGCAGAATTCGCTGCATTGAAGCAACGATCTTTATCGTTAGCAGATTACGAAGCTCAGTTCTCCAGGTTGTCTAGATATGCTAAGCATCTTATTAGCACGGAGAAGATGAAAGCCCGTAGATTTCTTAATGGGCTTAGGCCCCACTACATTGCTCAACTGGCGCCTATGGACATCCAAGTTTATTCCGAAATAGTGCGCCGAGCTCAATTACTTGAAGATGCCACGGAACTATCTGATAGGATCCGTGGGAAAGATAAGAAGGAGCAAGTCACAAGTTCGGGTTCTTTCAAACCCAACTTTAAGAAGAGGCCCAATACTGGAGGTTCATCCTCTCAAGATTCCAAGTTCAAGAAATCCAAGCCCTTCTCAATCACCACTACACCTTCTAATACAATATGCAAGCATTGTGACAAGGCTGGTCACAAGACCGAAGAATGCTGGAGGAAATTAGGAGCTTGTCTCCGTTGTGGGAGTCGCGAACATCGGATTCCCGATTGTCCATTAATGAATGACCAAGCCGGTGACGGTAAATGCCCGGTGACGAAGAATGCTTGTCTTCATGCAATCCGGGAGACCGAACCTGAAGAAGAAGGCGGATTAGTGGAAGGTACATTGAAAATTTGTTCCAAAAGTGCTTATGTCTTATTTGATACGAGTGCATCGCATTCCTTTATTTCTAAGAAGTTTGCCGACCCGTTACCGTTAGAACCAGAATGGATAAAAATAGTCCTAACTACTCCTCTGCGAAGTGAAAATGATATTACTCATCACTATCAAAACTGTGAGGTAATGGTTCAAGGTAGGAATTTACCTATAGATCTCATATGCCTCGATCTAAAGGAGTATGATGTTATACTGGGAGCGGACTGGTTATCCAAATACCATGCAACGGTTGATTGCCGCAATAGCCGAATTGCTTTCAAGGATTTTCTAGAATTAGTCTTTACTCGCCCCAAGAGTTGGAGCAAATCCCCTCTTATTTCGGCTCTTCGAGCAAGCAAGCTCGTCGAGAAAGGATGTGTATCCTTCCTTACATTTGTCACAGTTAAGGAAACAAAGGACACTAAGATAGAAGACATTCAGGTAGTGCAAGAATTTTCAGACGTATTTCCGAAAGATTTGCCAGGATTACCCCCTCAAAGGGAAGTGGCCTTCACCATTGACTTAGTCCCTGGTGCTGGTCCAGTTTCAAAGGCACCCTATAGAATGTCCCCGGCTGAACTCAAAGAGTTGAAGGAGCAGTTGATGGAACTGATTCGAAAAGGGTTTATTAGACCAAGTACTTCCCCGTGGGGAGCACCAGTCTTATTTGTGAAGAAGAAGGACGGATCCATGAGATTGTGTATCGACTATCGACAGTTGAATCATCTTACTATCAAGAACAAGTATCCACTGTCGAGAATCGATGAGTTATTTGATCAGATTTCAGGATCCAAATATTTTTCCAAGATTGATCTCAGGTCGGGATATCATCAGTTAAGAATCAAAGATAATGACATTCATAAGACTGCATTCAAAAGCAGGTATGGCCACTATGAATTTGTTGTTATGCCTTTTGGACTAACCAATGCCCCTGCTGCCTTCATGCAGTTAATGAATAGCATATTCAGGCCTTACTTGGATCAATTCATAGTAGTCTTCATTGATGATATATTGATATATTCCAAGACTAAGGAAGAACATGAAGAGCATTTAAGGATCGCATTGCAAGTATTGAGGGAAAATCAATTATATGCAAAGCTCAGCAAATGTGAATTCTGGCTTGAAGAAGTGACTTTCCTCGGACATGTGATATCCAAGGATGGTCTATCTGTTGATCCATCAAAGGTTGAAGCTGTAAGAAACTGGGAAAGACCTACTAATGCAAGCGAGATCAGAAGTTTCTTAGGTCTTGCAGGATATTATCGGCGATTCATCAAAGATTTCTCTAAGATCGCCGTACCACTTACAAAGTTAACACGCAAGGAGATCCGATATGAATGGAGTGAGGAATGTGAAAGAAGTTTCCAAACTCTCAAGGATCATCTCACTACAGCTCCGGTGTTAGCTCTACCAATAGAAGGAGAGAAATTCGAGGTTTGCACAGATGCTTCTGGCATTGGCCTCGGATGTGTCCTAATGCAACAAGGAAAGGTCATAGCATACTCTTCACGTCAACTGAAGAAGCATGAGGAGAATTACCCCGTCCATGACTTAGAACTGGCTGCGGTGGTATTTGCCCTAAAGATATGGAGACACTACTTATATGGAGTGCAGTTTACTGTATACTCCGATCACAAGAGTCTCAAATATCTATTCTCACAAAAGGAGCTAAACATGAGACAAAGACGCTGGCTAGAATATCTCAAGGACTTCGACTTCAATATACAATACCATCCCGGAAAGGGTAATTATGTTGCTGATGCCCTTAGTCGAAAGCCGAGAGCAATGATAGCCAATTATATGATACAAGAATGGAGGTTGCTAGAACAATTCTCCGAGCTCAATATAAGCTTGGACAAGGAAGCCAAATTTATCACATTATCTCATGTAAGTATACAGTCGGATTTATTATCTGAGATACAAGTACTTCAGGATGATGATCCTATATTAGTGGAAATCAAAGGCAGATTAGAAGGACAATCTGATTTTCAACTAACTTCTGATGGAAGATTACTATTCAAAGGTAGAACTTGTATACCCGACTGTCCAGAATTAAAGAAGAAGATCCTAGATGAAGCTCACCGATCAAAGTATACTATTCATCCAGGATCAACCAAAATGTATCAAGATGTAAAGAGGATCTTTTGGTGGCCCAACATGAAAAGAGAAATAGCGGACTATGTATCACGCTGTCTCACATGCCAACAGGTCAAGGCGGAACACCAAAAGCCTGCTGGAAAACTACATCATCTAGATATTCCTAAATGGAAGTGGGAGGATATTGGTATAGATTTCATCATGGGTCTATCTAAATCCAAAGGAGGACATGATGGAATATGGGTTATCATTGACCGTTTAACTAAATCGGTACATTTCTTGCCAATAAAGAGTCGATGGTCAATTGATGTCTTAGCTGCATTATATATCAAGGAAATAGTCAGGTTACATGGAATTCCCGTCTCAATCGTGTCTGATAGAGATCTCCGTTTCACTTCTCATTTTTGGAAGGGATTACAACATTCGTTGGGGACAAGACTAAATTTTAGTACAGCTTTTCATCCACAAACGGATGGTCAGACCGAGAGAGCTAATCAAGTTGTTGAAGATATGCTAAGAACTTGCATCATTGACTTTGGTGGAAGCTAGCATGAACATTTGCCACTAGTGGAATTTGCATATAATAATAGCTACCAAGCTAGTATCCAAATGGCACCTTTCGAAGCTTTATATGGAAGGAGTTGCCGATCACTCTTATGCTGGAACGAAGTTGGAGAGAAACAACTATTAGGTCCAGACATGGTAAGGGATACAACTGAGAAGATACAAGTAATCCGAGAAAGATTACAAGTTGCTCAGACCAGGCAAAAGACTTATGCAGATACAAGAAGGATAGATCTTGAATTCCAAATCGGAGATCATGTATTTCTCAAGATATCACCTGGACGTGGCATACGAAGATTTGGTGTTAAGGGCAAGCTTACGCCAAGATTCATCGGACCATTTGAGGTACTGATGAGGGCATCCCTTGCCCCCCACTCTTTTTCCAGACTCGGATTGTTCGACGGCAAGCACCATTATATTTGTCATGTATTTTTGAGACTAGTCATGTAATCTTCACATTTTCTTTGAGTCATTATCATGTAATTTTCCCTTTATTTTGAGTCATGTACCTAGGTAGTTGAGTCATTTTCCTAAGTATTGAGTCATTATGTTGGTTAGATAGGTTAATGGGCCCAATCCATTGGGCTAGGCCCAGGGGCGCCCCTCCCTTGGACTGTGTGGTCTTTAGTTAGTTTGTCAGGGTCAGTTTGGTCTTAGGAAAATTATGGAGTCTATAAATACCCCACCTCTCTCTCATTTGTAACAACTTTTGATGAATATTGAAAAGCATTTGCCATCTCCCTCTCAATATCTCCCTCTCTCTCTCTCTCTCTTACTATCACTCTCTCTAAGTGGGTTGTACCCCCTCTCTCTCTCTCCTCCCCACCCCAATTTCGAAATTCACTCTCTCTCCTCCCCATTCACCCCGCATTAAGGCCCCTTCCCCTTCCCCATGCACTCATTCAACTCCCCCTCCAACCCCTAGGTGGAAACCCCTTCTCTTTAGGCACCTTTCCACTTTCCAAAGCACCCCACCACCTTCCCAAGGCTGAATTAACCCCTCCCAAAGCCCAAATTCGAATTTCCCTCTCCCTAGGGCTGTGCCCCTCCATCTCCCCCACCCCCAAGCTCCCAAATTCGTCCCCCACCTCCCCTTGGTCAAACCAAGTTCACCCCCCCTCTCCCTTGCTCTCCCCTTGCACATCTCCTCATCCTATCTCTGTTTCAGGCAGCAGAACTACAACGAGTTGCAGAAGCAGCCACGACCGTTACTTGAAGATTCAAGTAGCAAGGCCTACATCTCTGGAAAGGTCTTCCAGAGAGCTTTCCAGGCGAGGCGGTTTCGTCAGCATCCGAGCTCCGAGCAGTCCGCAGCATCCATTCTCCCTTGACTGCGCAGGAGACCCCAGGCAAGGAACTAGAACGTGATTGGAAGCTCAACCACGGCAAACCCTTTGGGATTAAGATCTAGTGTTCTTCAGAAGAAATCTTCCCTCTCAAGTCCTCTTTAATCCTCAAGAAGCAGAGCTGCATTTGGATATCGGCATCAGAAGTTACGAATTTTCTACTCCAAGGCATCAGGTCAGTTTTCAGGAGCCAGAACCGACATCCCTCTGCTCATCTGTTCGTCCCGGTATACTCCAACATCTGCCGACATCGCCGTCAAGTCCGAAAGAAAGAAGACTTGACCACGGTTCCAACGGTTCAAGTCTCGCCTCAATCAGAGCTCGGTAGCAATCGTGGCACCCCCTGCATCCAGTCACATGGTTCTGCACCAGACAGAGGCAGAACCAACCATCCCGGTTCCAGACTCTGCCACAGCCAGCTCGTGAAGGCTCTGAGCACCATTTTTGGAGGGGAGAAACTACTTCCAGCTAGCTGCCACCTCCAAGAAGAAGGGACTCAATCGACCTCTGGAACCCTCTGTTCCAATTTTCTTCGTCGGAGAGGGCAGACTGCCCCTGTGGTCCCAGGTTAGATCAGTCTTCATTTCTCCGGTCACTCCTCTCTCCACTGACATCGGATTGCATCCCCGTCAACTCCTGCTCGAAGCTACTCCGACCAAGTTCGCGTCACCGCTAGTTTCATTCCAATCGGAGTCCGGGAGAGCCCACAGTGACTTCTGCAACCTACTGCTTCAGCCCGATACCAGCCAGAGACCAGACGGTGGTGTCCTGTTCCAGTCGCCGGTGCAGTCAGCCCCGAGACTCAAAGCTTCCCCAAAAATTCAAGCTTCATCCCCTGTCAGCTGAGGAACTTTTGGCAGTGGTTTCGTCAAGTTTGGAGCCCCGTGGAGCCCGTGGCAGTGTCAACAGCGACACCCTATCCTGCAGACCTGCAGATTGGCAGAACCGGCGGACTCGGAAGATCGGCTTTTCCTTTGCATAAAACCCCACCCCGCTTGGCCGGCTGAAGGCCCCTCCCTGCGTGGAGGTAGTTTTGAATGTAATAAGAATAATCCCCACCCCAAGTTCATCCCTCCTGCGTGAGGTGTAGTGGTGTAATTCTTTCAATTTCAGGTTCAAGCTACATCGCCGCGGCGATCGGGTGTATACCCTCGCCTCCCGGCTCGCCCTCGTCTCCGGCCGGAGTCGGCGTCTTCACGCCGGCTAGGTGAGCCTCAGTCCCTCTCTTGCTTGGTTTAATCACTTGCTTAGCTTAGTATTATTGCTAGTACTGCGTCGGACGGAGAGTGAGAGCTCGGCCCAACTTGCTAGTTCCGTGAGTGACCACCGCGGGCGAGTTGAGAGTGAACCCACTAAACCCACACCCTTGGTGTGCTGGCCGCCCATGGTTTGGGCATCCTAGGCCCATTTGGGGTTCTCCACAATCTAGCCAACCATTGGAGCTTCATGGTCCCGCCTCGGACCCTCTCCCACATCGCTTAGTTGCCAACGGGCACAAGTGTGCACCAAACGGGTGAGTTCGCTAGTGTGAGTCCGCTGCTCAACTTGAATGCTTGAAAATAGGTCCAAGGTTCGGTGTCACATCAAGTGGTATCAGAGCAAGTTCACAACTTGTCTCTATCAAGTTGGTCCTAGGGCATGTCTAAGCATTTAGAGTCTTCAAATGCATCACTCTTGTCCCCTAATATGGCCACCTCATATCGACCTTACCAATCGGCCCACTCCATAAGTCCAAGTCACCAAAAGATGCCTACCACTAACACCCATAACTTCCCGGGCCATATCAACTACTTCATGAAAGCCTTGACCTATGCCAATGAGCGGCTTGATAACATATCGGGCCGACTCGACCAACTTGGAAAAAATAGGCCCGCCCCAAGGACGGACGATAGGATGGCCCCTTTCCCACTTCCCACCTTTGATGGGACCTCTCCTAGCAAATATTTAGATTGGGAAGCTACAATGGACCAATACTTCAATTGGTATCATATTTCCAAGGATGAAAAAGCATGGGTTGCCAAAATGCAACTAACCAAAAGGGCTCAAACTCATTGGTGTAAAATTGAGGGCTTAAGGATAATTAGACGGGAAGCTCCCCTCACCACATGGGAGGACATGAAGGATCAACTAAGGGCTAGATATGTGTCCCCTTCTCACTCGGATCACCAAAACCCAAGGAGCACTCCCACTCCTCCCACCCCACCCGTCCAAACCCTTATCACTAAAACCCAAGTACCTAAGACCTCCACCTCCCCACCTAACCCCATGAGGTCCCCCACACCCCAACCAAAACCCCCTTCCCTAACCTACACTAGTCAAGCCCCTTTAGCCCCCACTTCCACCCCAAATGATCCCAAGGGCAAGAGACCCCTAACCGACCCAATTCCCTCCATGGTGACCACCACTCATCCAACCCTCACCATTAAAAACCATGTGGACACCATGTCCACCCCTCCACCAAGGCCCATAATGGCCACCACCCCAAAACCCAAAACCCCTCACCCAACCCACCTCCCACTTCCTACACCAATCTTTCCCCAACCTAGGCCTCCTCTACTTCCCCTTCCTAGCCCAACCCAAGCCCATGCTTATTCACCACCCCGGGAGTGTCATACGCTAGCTATCACCAAACCACCCACCATAGATCCCCCTACTCCATTAGCAATAGAAGTTGCAACCCCCACACCCACCCAAGTGGAAAAAGATGCCCCTCCGGATCCACCTCCCAACATAGAGGAAATCCAAAGGCCAAACAACTCACACACCCCTAGCCTAGATCCTCTAGAGACACCCAACCTCACCATAGATAAGTCCATACTCCAATGGCTCAAGAAAAGTCTCACCATTCCTAGTTCACAACCATGCCACCTACCTATGGGATATCAATCTCAAATCATTCCCATTCAGCCACATGTCACTTATCAAACTTCCTATTGTGTGGAAGATTTGGGAGACTTAGTGAACTACCTACATGGGCAAATTCACTTGACCAATATGCTAGCCATGAGGCCGCCCGAAACTAACACCATTAGCCTAGCATATCCCACAATTGGCTCCATCACTTCCATCTATACTAATGGCCAAGTTACTAGTGAGATCATCCTCCTTCTTCCCATGGAGGAAGAACCTATCATAGTCTACTCCCCAACCATTGAGATCCCAAGTGCTTTGATTGGCCAACCCATTAGCAACCTTGGCCCAATTATCTTGGAGGAGGATGACTCACCATTTGAGGTCCTTAAGAACACGGAGTACCCCTACCTAGGTGACCCTTACCATGATCCCTTTGACCCTTTTCTATGGGAGCCTAAATCTCCATGTGACCCTCTCCCCCTATTCACCACTCACCTCACCCTACCCATACCACCCATGTTGACCCAAACTCCTCCCTTCCTGGAATCGGGTTACACCATGAGAGCATTGACCTTAGACAACAAACACCTCGGGATTGAGGAAATGACCCACCCTATATCCACCTACCTAGATCCCTTCGACCCTTTTGAGTGGAAGCTCAAAGACCACCCCACCATCCCACATAAGGAAGTCATCTTTGGGAAAGGAGTTCATATGTCTTGGCACATCACACCGCTTGGCATGATTAGTCCGTCGGGTACATTCATCCATATCACCCACATGTCAAGAAGAAAATATGAGTGGTCAATATTTGGTTGTCATGGTCCACCATCATTCATCATAAATCTCAAGCATGTTAGGAGCATTCATGGATGTTCGGATCCTCCAACATTCATCACACTCACTCACAAGAGGGACACCTATGGATGCCCTGGTCCTCCCAAATCCTTCAAAGTCTTCATACCATCAATGCATGATAGGTCTATATGTGGTTGTCCTGGACCCCCTTTGCATACCATACATTGTCAACTCACACCGCGTCATAGTACATGGCATATGCATTCAAGCAAGTATCAAGCAACAAGCGGTGAGATTCACAACAAGCGAGCAAAAACTCGTGAGCGCCACTTGGAATTCCAAGTTGGTAACTTGACGATGATGACTTTGGAGTGGCTCTACCCTAGGGTCACCTCCAAATTGAGGGCACGAGGACTTGGACCTTGCCAAGTTCTGAGTGACTTTTGGCAACCCGGCTTATGGGTTGAACTTTCAAAAGAGTTTTGGGATTCTCCCCATTTCTCATGTGGCGGATCTAGCACCCTATAAGGGCACCGCGGTGGATCCTAGTGAGTGCCTCCAGCTTACACCTACCCTTGTGAGAGACACCCTCGGAGTGCCACCACAAATAGCCTGAGAGCCCGACGTGAGCACACAGCGGCAATACTAGGCAAGCAAGATCCCATCACCAGCATGAGGGTATGACCGAGTCACTTTGTCGACTGAAGCACCGTTCCCCGACTAGAGTCGCGGGTTGAGTATGGAGATCGTGGATCGCCCCGAGCTGCAGTTCGATGCACTACTTCCCTGGTGGACCCATACTCGACGGAGTCGAGTTTTCCCCACCCCGGGGGTATGATGAGGGCATCCCTTGCCCCTCCACTCTTTTTCCAGACTCGGATTGTTCGACGGCAAGCACCATTATATTTGTCATGTATTTTTGAGACTAGTCATGTAATCTTCACATTTTCTTTGAGTCATTATCATGTAATTTTCCCTTTATTTTGAGTCATGTACCTAGGTAGTTGAGTCATTTTCCTAAGTATTGAGTCATTATGTTGGTTAGATAGGTTAATGGGCCCAATCCATTGGGCTAGGCCCAGGGGCGCCCCTCCCTTGGACTGTGTGGTCTTTAGTTAGTTTGTCAGGGTCAGTTTGGTCTTAGGAAAATTATGGAGTCTATAAATACCCCACCTCTCTCTCATTTGTAACAACTTTTGATGAATATTGAAAAGCATTTGCCATCTCCCTCTCAATATCTCCCTCTCTCTCTCTCTCTCTTACTATCACTCTCTCTAAGTGGGTTGTACCCCCTCTCTCTCTCTCCTCCCCACCCCAATTTCGAAATTCACTCTCTCTCCTCCCCATTCACCCCTCATTAAGGCCCCTTCCCCTTCCCCATGCACTCATTCAACTCCCCCTCCAACCCCTAGGTGGAAACCCCTTCTCCTAGGCACCTTTCCACTTTCCAAAGCACCCCACCACCTTCCCAAGGCTGAATTAACCCCTCCCAAAGCCCAAATTCGAATTTCCCTCTCCCTAGGGCTGTGCCCCTCCATCTCCCCCACCCCCAAGCTCCCAAATTCGTCCCCCACCTCCCCTTGGTCAAACCAAGTTCACCCCCCCTCTCCCTTGCTCTCCCCTTGCACATCTCCTCATCTATCTCTGTTTCAGGCAGCAGAACTACAACGAGTTGCAGAAGCAGCCACGACCGTTACTTGAAGATTCAAGTAGCAAGGCCTACATCTCTGGAAAGGTCTTCCAGAGAGCTTTCCAGGCGAGGCGGTTTCGTCAGCATCCGAGCTCCGAGCAGTCCGCAGCATCCATTCTCCCTCGACTGCGCAGGAGACCCCAGGCAAGGAACTAGAACGTGATTGGAAGCTCAACCACGGCAAACCCTTTGGGATTCAGATCTAGTGTTCTTCAGAAGAAATCTTCCCTCTCAAGTCCTATTTAATCCTCAAGAAGCAGAGCTGCATTTGGATATCGGCATCAGAAGTTACGAATTTTCTACTCCAAGGCATCAGGTCAGTTTTCAGGAGCCAGAACCGACATCCCTCTGCTCATCTGTTCGTCCCGGTATACTCCAACATCTGCCGACATCGCCGTCAAGTCTGAAAGAAAGAAGACTTGACCACGGTTCCAACGGTTCAAGTCTCGCCTCAATCAGAGCTCGGTAGCAATCGTGGCACCCCCTGCATCCAGTCACATGGTTCTGCACCAGACAGAGGCAGAACCAACCATCCCGGTTCCAGACTCTGCCACAGCCAGCTCGTGAAGGCTCTGAGCACCATTTTTGGAGGGGAGAAACTACTTCCAGCTAGCTGCCACCTCCAAGAAGAAGGGACTCAATCGACCTCTGGAACCCTCTGTTCCAATTTTCTTCGTCGGAGAGGGCAGACTGCCCCTGTGGTCCCAGGTTAGATCAGTCTTCATTTCTCCGGTCACTCCTCTCTCCACTGACATCGGATTGCATCCCCGTCAACTCCTGCTCGAAGCTACTCCGACCAAGTTCGCGTCACCGCTAGTTTCATTCCAATCGGAGTCCGGGAGAGCCCACAGTGACTTCTGCAACCTACTGCTTCAGCCCGATACCAGCCAGAGACCAGACGGTGGTGTCCTGTTCCAGTCGCCGGTGCAGTCAGCCCCGAGACTCAAAGCTTCCCCAAAAATTCAAGCTTCATCCCCTGTCAGCTGAGGAACTTTTGGCAGTGGTTTCGTCAAGTTTGGAGCCCCGTGGAGCCCGTGGCAGTGTCAACAGCGACACCCTATCCTGCAGACCTGCAGATTGGCAGAACCGGCGGACTCGGAAGATCGGCTTTTCCTTTGCATAAAACCCCACCCCGCTTGGCCGGCTGAAGGCCCCTCCCTGCGTGGAGGTAGTTTTGAATGTAATAAGAATAATCCCCACCCCAAGTTCATCCCTCCTGCGTGAGGTGTAGTGGTGTAATTCTTTCAATTTCAGGTTCAAGCTACATCGCCGCGGCGATCGGGTGTATACCCTCGCCTCCCGGCTCGCCCTCGTCTCCGGCCGGAGTCGGCGTCTTCACGCCGGCTAGGTGAGCCTCAGTCCCTCTCTTGCTTGGTTTAATCACTTGCTTAGCTTAGTATTATTGCTAGTACTGCGTCGGACGGAGAGTGAGAGCTCGGCCCAACTTGCTAGTTCCGTGAGTGACCACCGCGGGCGAGTTGAGAGTGAACCCACTAAACCCACACCCTTGGTGTGCTGGCCGCCCATGGTTTGGGCATCCTAGGCCCATTTGGGGTTCTCCACAATCTAGCCAACCATTGGAGCTTCATGGTCCCGCCTCGGACCCTCTCCCACATCGCTTAGTTGCCAACGGGCACAAGTGTGCACCAAACGGGTGAGTTCGCTAGTGTGAGTCCGCTGCTCAACTTGAATGCTTGAAAATAGGTCCAAGGTTCGGTGTCACATCAGGTACTCGAAAGAGTTGGCGAGGTTGCTTATCGCATCGCGTTGCCTCCTCAATTGTCCGAGGTACATAATGTATTTCACATATCTATGTTGAAGAAGTATGTACACGATCCATCTCACATTATTGAACATGGAGATCTGGTGATCCAGAAAGATCTCACATATGAACAGCAGCCTATGAAGATCTTAGATCGTGAAATATGAGCTCTAAGGAATAAGGTTATTCCCATGCTTAAAGTGCAATGGAATAAGAATACAGAACACGAAGCGACATGGGAGACCGAGGAATCTATGAAGAAACGATTTCCCGAGTTATTCTAAGAGGTATATACTCTACACTCTCCGCGTATATACATAATATGCAATGGAATTTGGGGACCAAATTCTTTTTAAGTGGGGGAGGGTGTAGCAACCCTGATAAATGAATATTTGAAATGAATTAAAACATATATATTACAGAAGTAATACAGATAATAAGAATAGGGTTAATTGGACGAAATAAAATATTTTACAAATAACGCCTCTTAGTAAGGCGTTAATTTAAAAAGAAACGCCTCTATATACGGCGTGACTAAAGAAAGGACGCTCTCACCTGACGGCGTCAAAACCCAACGCCAAAAAGGGCAAGGCCAAGAAACGCCCCTGTCTTGGGCGTGTTTTAAAAATAAGGAACGCCCTTATATAAGGCGCTTCTTAAGAAACGACCTGAACAAGGTCGTTAATTAAAGAATCGACGCCCTGACCAAAGGCGTTAATTCCGTTCGTGAACCGTTCGAACCCAGAGCTTATCCAGGGAAAGATTAACCTAATCTAGTAAGTGTCTAATAGAGTAAGGACTCTATTAGGGATATACTACCCTCACACAATCACTAACTCTAATAGGACTTCCAAAGTCTTATAAATAAACATGTTCGGCCAACCCTAAATCTATTTGGACGAACTACTGCTGCACGGTACGTGAAGAACAAACTGTTCTTCTTATTCCCTTTTGTTTTTCTTGCTTCAGATTATATGAAGAATAATTAGTTTTCTTCTTGTTCAGGAAACTCTGCTACTGCCGTCGAAGAATAGGTAATATTCTTCTATCTTTTTCCTTAAACGTCGATTATAACTATGAAGATTATTAACATCTTCATCTTCCTTCTTTTTCTCTTCCTCTACAGGTTCTGTAGCGTGAAGATCCTTGAAGAACATTTGTTCTTCTTCCGACTGCTGCTGCTGTTGCGGATTTTTCGTTGCAACAGAGCTCATCTTCTATCTCATCCTTCACGTTCCATTAAAGGTAGGATTTTCTCAAGTCACTGTAGCCCAAATAAAATAACCCAAGATATATGTATAAGCATGGCATGACCATATTTTGAAAGAAACGCCCCTGTCAAGGGCGCTAATTTACTAGACATGACCATGCCCAGGTCGTCAATTTCATATTTGACGCCCTGTACACAGGCGTTAATTTCATGTAAATGTTAATCACCCACCTTAAGAACTGATTATCTATGAAATCATGATTATAAACAATGCATGATCCTCTGTCTTCAACCTGCTAACGTTACTGTCCTGATATTATCTTCGTTCCTCTGTTATCCTGAAATTATTGCTGTCCTTCAAATTTCCTGCAGAAACTTTAAGTAACGACCTTGACAAAGTCGTTTTCTACATGTTAACGCCCTACCATAGGGCGTAAATTGAAAAGACACGCCCCTTCCTAGGGCGTTTATCGGTCAAAATCCTGAAATACATATATTCTGTAATATAGAATTAAACAGTAACGCCCCTTGCCAGGGCGTGTTTTAGACAAATCGTGAAAAATTATTGATATTCTGTCAAATATATAAATAATGAGACGCCTGCTACTGTAGTCGTCAACTCTTTAAGAGACGACCCCGTCCAGGGCACGTTTTAGATAAATTACTGAATTATTCTGCAAAACGGAACATATGTAAACGCCCTTCTCTTAGGCGTTACTTACTTGAGAAACGACTTGACCTAAGTCGTTATTTTCTGTAAACTGATTTTTATCCTGATTCTATAACCGACGGTTTCATATTATACATATACGTATATATCGGCACTATTCTCCACTCCGTGAGTATAGTCCCACTTTTCACGTTGTTTTATCGATCACACTCAACTCTCATTGACATACAAACTCTCCATTGGACATTCCGTTCCTTTGGACTAGCGAGTTAGTCATAGAGACCTCCGTAAGACTCCTCGTAGCCTTGGATTCCCTCAAGGCCGACTGAGCTGGTTGTACCCTAAAAACCCATTACACCATTGATGCCATGTCACTCTAAAGAAACATGGTATACCGGCCCTTATGATGATACAAAGAGTATATCATAAGAAATTCTTAATGGAATGATGATATCATGCCATATCATGTCATTCTTGTAAACCTCAATTCTATGATAAGAATGAGGGTATCTTACCTTTGATATACTGTTCATGTGGACCTCAATTCTATATATAGAATATCCATATCGATTTGTCATGGTACCTAAGTTAAGGGAACCTAATTCTACCTAGTTTCATCGATAATCGTGATTATACCGTTATTATCGCCAATCTATGTCCTTTGTCATATTTTGGACTCTATTCTATCAAAGTTGTCGTACGTGTCTACAAGCTTGATTATTGAAATTCTATGTTGGCTATAAACAAGAGTGGATGTCAAAACACATGATAAATGCCTGCGCATATAGGGCCCGATCTGGTCCTGGGAGGAGCACCCGAAAGTACTTGTGCCCATGGGAGTTAAAATGATAAGGTATCTAGCATTATACCGAGTACTTGACTTGCTTGATTGGACATTCCACACACATCTTGTACTTGAAATCGTACTTGACTTGACATGAAATGCGTGGCCCGAAAAAGGGTAATTTACTTGCTTGATATATGATAGCCAAAGTTCTTGACATGACTTGTTAAACGTACTTGCTGGAATATCTTGAATAAACTTGTTATCTTGTTGAAAGTTCATGATTAGTCCATCTTATTTCCTTGATATTACATTCTCTCTATCTTGTCGTTTTATGCGAGCATGCATAGCTTTATTGCATTCATGAAAAATGTAATCACTTAAACCCCTTGCTAGTACTTGAGATATAATTTCCTACTGAGCGTTCGCTCATCCCGTTTGTCCCTTTTTACTTTTCAAGTAAGTCCGACGACGATGGAAGTCAATCGGATGGGAATGGTCAAGAGTGAAAGTGATAGAGCTGCTCAAGTGTCATCTAGTCTTTTCCATAGTTTCTTGAGTCAACTATGTACTTTTCTTTTTATTAAACAGAGTATTGGATTTGTAATAGTATATTATAAAGGAATAAAGGATTGGGTTATCTTGCTATTTTGCGCATCTCTGTCTTTGTGTCGAATACACGACCACTCTGATTGACATGATTGATATAGACACGTCGCGCACCTCCGGGTATCTTCCGCGCTCAGGGCGTGACAAAAGTTGTCAGAGGAGTGACCTTGGTCATTAAGAAACCATGTCCAAAGGACTGAGTCATGAAGTGCCATAGTTAACTCTGCTGAAATAATGATTAAAAATTAGGCAGAGCAATGGCTTGCACACTGAGAAATACAACTCACTCATCAAGGAAATGAGTTGAGGTATGTCATGAGGTGTCAAGTTAACTCTGTACATTATAAAGCATGACTGTTAGTCACACTAAGTGCTTAGGGATATTGGCGTCTAATCAATGTATATCCCCTAGTGACAAGGTGTGTACTGAACTAGATTGCTCTTAAAAGCTTGAATGCATAGAATTTCTTATTTGATCAAATGAATATCTGAAAATTGTTGCAAAGAATATTGCTATAACCATAGACAGTCAAATGATTTCATAGTTGTTTAACCTCAACACTACTTCTTGTAATTCCTAGAGGAGTCATTGAAAAATTAAATGAGTAAGATAGAAGGAGGTTAATCAAGAATGTCATACGAGTGATTGGTTCATCTTTATAAAAATTTGTTTCAGATATTAGTATTGAATTTTATTAACAAACTCTATATACATCATGCTTAAACCATGCTGGTCAATTAAGACTTATTCACATGTTCTTATAATAGAAGAGTCTAAAATTCTTTTATTAAGATTTATGAAATTGGTATCCTATTGAAAATCTTCATGTCTTATCTATTCTTTGGAAATTTAGCCAAAATCCCTGTGCTCAAATCCTGCTCTCTGACACAGATCATATTTTATTCTGATTCTGCTCAATGTTATCTATGCTTTGTGATCTCAACAATTGGTTTCAGTCTAATCTCTGTATTTTCGATGATACCTTTCAATTCCAATTATTCCTGTGTTTTTGACAAATGGGAAAATTGTCTCATCAGGCAGTCCCTGTGTTTTTGTTGATCATTGTCTTGACTGTCCTTTATCATAACCTTCACATCATTTCTTCAGGGGGACAATAGACTGCATTTAAGGAGGAGAATCAATTATCTCTCTGTCAATTGATGCATGCTCCTGCATTATTCATACTGGTTTGCATTGTCTGGCATTTTAGGATCATTTGGTCAGGAGGAGAATAATTCATCTATTAACCATTTCACGCATGCCTTGCATTTCACTATACTGATTTTGTCAAACCTTAGTTCCTTTTTGCAGAAGTCAAAGGTGGAGAGCCATATTCCTTTTTTTTATGACGTCAAAGGGGGAGAGATAATCGGCTGTGTTGCATTGCATGATGTTGTGTATCTCACTATGTTGCTGTGATGCATGATGTTGTGTATCTCACTGTGCTGCCATAGACTCACAGGGGGAGATTATTGTTTCCCTATGGTTTTGATGATAGCAAACACTATAAGTCATCATGTCTTTGCATACTGCATACATACGTGTTGATGCTGCATTTATTATTAATTCTGCATTGATAAGGTCTTGGTGCTGTCAATGTTTTTATGATGTCATAATTGTGTATGAAGCATTAAGTCTGTGCTCATCACATTGAGGTCAATGTGAGTCCATGTTTCATTGCATATGAGGTCCATGCACATCTTTGTCCATTGCATATGAAGTCCATGCACATTTCAGACCACTGCATATCAGGTTGCATGCATATTCATTTCATCGAACAGGTTATGTGCACATATTTCTCTCAGGTTGATAAGTCATATGCACACTCCAAGGTCGACGCGTGTTTTTGTAGGTTGCATGTAAAGGTCAATGCACATGTTGGTTTACAGCATATGAAGTCAGTGCATATATTGTGTGCCTGCACATAAGGTATGTGCACATCTTGTATGACAGCACACAAGGTCGATGCACTTTTTGTGTTATGCATATTGAGGTCGAAGCACATCTTGCTTCATACCATATGAAGTCGGTGCACATATGATCGAGCTCAATACATATTAGGTCGGTGCATGTCTTGCTACTAGGTCTGAGCATGTTTTTTGGTGCGAGCACATTGTTGGTCTGAGCATATTCATAACAAAGGTCTGTGCACATATGACTGTCAGGTCAGTACACGTTTCTGTTTATGCATACATATAGGTCGGTGCATACCTTATGAATCTGCATGTAAGGACAGCATACAACTCAGTGCATGTTTTGCGTGTCTAAGGTCAGCATATAGGTCAATGCATATTTTGCATGTCTAAGGACAGCATATAGGTCAGTGCACTTTTCTATTGAGACATACAAAGTCA
Source organism: Amorphophallus konjac (assembly GCA_022559845.1). NCBI lineage: Eukaryota > Viridiplantae > Streptophyta > Magnoliopsida > Alismatales > Araceae > Amorphophallus > Amorphophallus konjac. The sequence goes on from CM040122.1 coordinate 206,903,016, forward strand.
ATGCATTTTTACCTTCTTATGCATATCAGGTCCGTGCACATTCTGATCGGTCAACATGCAGGTCAGTGCATGCCTCTGAAGAGATTCACACAAGGTCGGTGCAGTTCTTTTAGAATGCACATGTAGTCGGTGCACATTTTGCCTTACACATATATAGGTCGGTGCATGTTTTACCTTAAGCGTATAAAGGTCAGTGCAACCTTTGCATCGAGCATATATAGGTCGGTGCATCTTTTGCTATACGCATGCAAAGGGTCGGGGCACATTTTGTCTCATGCATACAAAAGTCGGTGCACTACTTATGACTGAATACATAGTCGGTGCATGGTTCTGTAGAAATGCATAGAAGGTCGGTGTACGTTTTATCATACACGTACAAAAGTTAGTGCACTATTTACATCTTGCATATTAGGGTCGGTGCATGTTTTATCTTACGCATGTAATGTCACGCCCCGAGCGCGGAAAATACCCGGAGACGCGTGACGAGTTTATATCAATCATGTCAATCAGAGTGGTCGTGTATTCGACACAAAGACAGAGATGCGCAAAATAGCAAGATAACCCAGTCCTTAATTATTAATAGGCTATTACAAATCCAATACTCTGTTTAATAAAAAGAAAAGTACATAGTTGACTCAAGAAAATAGGAAAAAGACTAGATGACACTTGGACAAGCTCTAGCTCTTTCACTCTTGACCATTCCCATCCGATTGACTTCCATCGTCGTCGGACTTACCTGAAAAGTAAAAAGGGACAAACGGAATGAGCGAACGCTCAGTAAGAAATTATATCTCAAGTACTAGCAATGGGTTTAAGTAATTACATTTTTCATGAATGCAATAAAGCTATGCATGCTCGCATAAAACGACAAGATAGAGAGAATGTAATATCAAGGAAATAAGATGAACTTAATCATGAACTTTCAACAAGATAACAAGTTTATTCAAGATATTCAAGCAAGTACGTTTAACAAGTCATGTCAAGATCTTTGGCTATCATGTATCAAGCAAGTAAATTACCCTTTTTCGGGCCACGCAATTCATGTCAAGTCAAGTACGATTCAAGTACAAGATGTGTATGGAATGTCCAATCAAGCAAGTCAAGTACTCGGTATAATGCCAGATACCTTATCATTTTAACTCCCATGGGCACAAGTACTTTCGGGTGCTCCTCCCAGGACCAGATCGGGCCCTATATGCGCAGGCATTTATCATGTGTTTTGACATCCACTCTTGTTTATAGCCAACGTAGAATTTCAATAATCAAGCTTGTAGATACGTATAACAACTTTGATAGAATAGAGTCCAAAATATGACAAAGGACATAGAATGGCGATAATAACGGTATAATCACGATATCGATAAAAATCTAGGTATAATATGGTTCCCTTAACTTGGGTACCATGACAAATCAGTATGGACATTCTTTATATAGAATTGAGGTCCACATGAACAGTATATCAAAGGTAAGATACCCTCATTCCTATCATAGAATTGAGATTTTTACAAGAACGACATGATATGGCATGATATCATCATCCCATTAAGAATTTCTTATGATATACTCTTTGTATAATCATAAGGGCCGGTATCCCATGTTTCTTTAGAGTGACATGGCATCAATGGTGTAATGGGTTTTTAGGGTACAACCAGCTCAGTCGACCTTGAGGGAATCCAAGGTACGAGGAGTCTTACGGAGGTCTCTATGACTAACTCGCTAGTCCAAAGGAACGGAATGTCCAATGGAGAGCTTGTATGTCAATGAGAGTTGAGTGTGATTGATAAAACAACGTGAAAAGTGGGACTATACTCACGGAGTGGAGAATAGTGCCGATATATATGTATATGTATAATATGAAACCATCGGTTAACATAATCAGGATAGAAAATCAGTTTACAGAAAATAACGACTTAGGTCAAGTCGTTTCTCAAGTAATTAACGCCTAACAGAAGGGCGTTTACATATATTTCCATTTTGGTAGAATTTTCAATAATTCAAAAATTTATCTAAAACGCGCCCTGGACAGGGGCGTTTCTTTGCAATGAGACGACTACAGTAGCAGGCGTCTTTTTATTTACAATATTCTTCAGAATATATTTATTTTCAGAAATTATCAAAAACGCGCCCTTGGCAGGGGTGTTAATAATTACATTCTTATTTTTACAGAATATATTGTTCGGGAATTTAACAGAAACGCGCCCTATGAAGGGGCGTTACTTTTTAATTCACGCCCTAGCATCGGGCGTTAGTCCAGTAAAAGACGACCTAGTCCAGGTCGTGAATTCTAGAAATACCATGATCTTTCATGGGCAGTAATAATTTCAGGATAATAGAATTCATGGAGAACGAATGTATGGTCATGACAATAAAATTAATAGGTTTGAAGACATATGATCATGCATTATTGTAGAATCATGATTTCATAGATAATCAATTCTTAATATGGGTGATTAATCATTAAATGGAATTAACGCCTGTGTACAGGGCGTCAAATCTAAAATTGACGACCTTGGCAGGGTCGTGACTGGTAAAATAGCGCCCTAGTCTGGGGCGTGTATTTCATAATCACGCCCTTGCTAAGGACGTTTCTTTCAAGAAATTAACAGAAAATCGTTCAGAAACTATAGTAAACCAAACCATGTATATGCATGATGATTATTGTACTGTATCAATTTAGTTTGGGCTACAGTGACTTGAGAAAATCCTACCTTTTGATGAAACGTGAAGGTTTTAATGGAACGATGCTCTGTTTAGAACGGAGCCCTCTGAAGATCAATAAACCGCTACTGATGATGTACGTGGATGAAGAACCTTCGTTCTTCAGGACGATTTTGCCACGGCTACCTGTAAAGGATGAGAAGACATAAATCTTCTTTACCTACGTAACCTAAAGGCAAGGGAAAAAAGAAAGAGGAAGAACTTTTACCCGGAAGAAGAGCTCTGCTTTCTTCAGAACGTAGGGCTTCTTAACCTGTAAGAAGAGAAGCAACGAAGAATATTAATTCTTCTCCTACTACGTTCATAAGGAAGAGAAACAGAAGAAAATAAGAACGTTCAGTTCTTACCGTAACAGCAGCAGTCGATCAAATAGCTTTAGGGTTTGGATCGAGCAGCTTATTTATAGGATTGTGGGTGTCCTATTAAGGCTAGAGTTTTATTGGAAGTAATGCTTCCCAGATTGAGTCATTACCACGTTTGAACTCTTTCTAATGCTTATCACCTGCCCTGGATAAGTTCTGGGCTCGAACGGAATTCGAACGGAATTAACGACCTAGGTCAGGGCGTCGATTCTTAAATTGACGACCTGGTTGAGGTCGTTTCTTAAGTAGCGCCTTATAGAAGGGCGTTCCTTGTTTTAAAACACGCCCAATAAAAGGGCGTTTCTTGTCCTTGCCCTTTTTGGCATTTGGATTTTGATGTCTTGTGGTGAGGGCATCCTTTCTTGAATAACGCCTTAGGTAGAGGCATTTATTATTAAATTAACGCCTTAATGAGAGGCGTTATTTGCATCTTGGGTTTTATTCCTCCATTTAACCCTCTTCTTATTATCTGTATTATATATATATATATTAATTCATTTCAAATATTCATTTATCAGGGTTGCTACACCCTCCCCCACTTAAAAATAATTTGGTCCCCAAATTCAATTGCATATCATGTATACACGCGGAAAGTGTAGAGTATATACCTCTTAGAACAACTCGGGAAATCATTTCTTCATAGATTCCTCGGTTTCCCATGTCGCTTCGTGTTCAGGATTCTTATTCCATTGCACCTTGAGCATGGGAATAACCTTATTCCTTAGGGCTCTTATTTCTCGATCTAAGATCTTCATAGGCTTTTGTTCATAGGTGAGATCTTTCTGGATCACCAGATCTCCATGTTCAATAATATGAGATGGATCATGCACATACTTCTTCAACATAGATATGTGAAACACATTGTGCACGTCGGACAATTGAGGAGGCAACGCAATGCAATAAGCAACCTCGCCAACTCTTTCGAGTACCTCAAATGGTCCGATGAATCTTGGCGTAAGCTTGCCCTTAACACCAAATCTTCGTATGCCACGTCCAGGCGATATTTTAAGAAATACATGATCTCCAACCTGGAATTCAAGATCTCTTCTTCTTGTGTCAGCATAAGCCTTTTGCCTGGTCTGAGCAACTTGCAATCTTTCTCTGATTACTTGTATCTTCTCAGTTGTATCCCTTACCATGTCTGGACCTAATAGTTGTTTCTCTCCAACTTCGTTCCAGCATAAGGGTGATCGGCAACTCCTTCCATATAAAGCTTCGAAAGGTGCCATTTGGATACTAGCTTGGTAGCTATTATTATATGCAAATTCCACTAGTGGCAAGTGATCGTGCCAGCTTCCTCCAAAGTCAATGATGCATGCTCTAAGCATATCTTCAACAACTTGGTTAGTTCTCTCGGTCTGACCATCCGTTTGAGGATGAAAAGCAGTACTAAAGTTGAGCCTTGTTCCCAACGAATGTTGTAATCCCTTCCAAAAATGAGAAGTGAAACGGGGATCTCTGTCAGACACGATTGAGACACGAATTCCATGTAACCTGACTATTTCCTTGATGTATAGTGCAGCTAGTACATCAATTGACCATCGGCTCTTTATTGGCAAGAAATGCGCCGATTTAGTTAAACGGTCAATAATAACCCATATTCCATCATGTCCTCCTTTTGATTTGGATAAACCCATGATAAAATCCATACCAATGTCCTCCCACTTCCACTTAGGAATATCTAGAGGATGAAGTTTACCAGCAGGCTTTTGGTGTTCCGCCTTGACTTGTTGGCATGTGAGACAGCGTGATACATCATCCGCTATTTCTCTTTTCATATTAGGCCACCAAAAGTTCCTCTTTACATCTTGGTACATTTTGGTTGATCTTGGATGAATAGTGTACCTTGATCGGTGTGCTTCATCTAAGATCTTCTTCTTTAATTCCGGACAGTCGGGTATACAAGTTCTACCTTTGAATAGTAATCTTCCATCAGAAGTTAGTTGAAAATCAGATTGTCCTTCTAATCTGCCTTTGATTTCCACTAATATAGGATCATCATCCTGAAGCGCTTGTATCTCAGATAATAAATCAGACTGTATGCTTACATGAGATAATGTGACAAATTTGGCTTCCTTGTCCAAGCTTATATTGAGCTCGGAGAATTGTTCTAGCAACCTTCATTCTTGTATCATACAATTGGCTATCATTGCTCTCGGCTTTCGACTAAGGGCATCATCCACATAATTACCCTTTCTGGGATGGTATTGTATATTGAAGTCGAAGTCCTTGAGATATTCTAGCCAGCGTCTTTGTCTCATGTTTAGCTCTTTTTGTGAAAATAGATATTTGAGACTTTTGTGATCGGAGTATACAGTAAACTGCACTCCATATAAGTAGTGTCTCCATATCTTTAGGGCAAATACCACGGCGGCCAGTTCTAAGTCATGGACCGGGTAATTCTCCTCATGCTTCTTCAGTTGACGTGAAGAGTATGCTATGACCTTTCCTTGTTGCATTAGGACACATCCGAGGCCAATGCCAGAAGCATCTGTGTAGACCACAAATTTCTCTCCTTCTATTGGTAGAGCTAACACCGGAGCTGTAGTGAGATGATCCTTGAGAGTTTGGAAACTTCTTTCACATTCCTCACTCCATTCATATCGGATCTCCTTACGAGTTAATCTTGTAAGTGGTACGGCGATCTTAGAGAATTCTTTGATGAATCGCCAATAATAGCCTGCAAGACCTAAGAAACTTCTGATCTCGCTAGCATTGGTTGGTCTTCCCCAGTTTCTAACAGCTTCAACCTTTGATGGATCAACAGATAGACCATCCTTGGATATCACATGTCCGAGGAAAGTCACTTCTTCAAGCCAGAATTCACACTTGCTGAGTTTTGCATATAATTGATTTTCCCTCAATACTTGCAATGCAATCCTCAAATGCTTTTCATGTTCTTCCTTAGTCTTGGAATATATCAATATATCATCAATGAAGACTACTATGAATTGATCCAAGTAAGGCCTGAATAAGCTATTCATTAACTGCATAAAGGCAGCATGGGCATTTGTTAGTCCAAAAGGCATAACAACAAACTCGTAATGGCCATACCTGCTTCTGAATGCGGTCTTGTGAATGTCATCATCCTTGATTCTTAATTGATGATATCCCGACCTGAGATCAATCTTGGAAAAATATTTGGATCCTGAAATCTGATCAAATAACTCATCGATTCTCGACAGTGGATACTTGTTCTTGATAGTGAGATGATTCAACTGTCGATAGTCGATGCACAATCTCATGGATCCGTCCTTCTTCTTCACAAATAAGACTGGTGCTCCCCACGGGGAAGTACTTGGTCTAATAAACCCTTTTCGAATTAGTTCCATCAACTGCTCCTTCAACTCTTTGAGTTCCGCAGGGGACATTCTATAGGGTGCCTTTGAAACTGGACCAGCACTAGGGACTAAGTCAATGGTGAAGGCCACTTCTCTTTGAGGGGGTAATCCCGACAAATCTTCCGGAAATACGTCTGGAAATTCTTGCACTACCTGAATGTCTTCTATCTTGGTTTCCTTAGCTTCTTTAACAGTGACAAAGGCAAGGAAGGATACACATCCTTTCCTGACGAGCTTGCTTGCTCGAAGAGCCGAAATAAGAGGGGATTTATTCCGACTCTTGGGGCGAGTAAAGACTAACTCTGGAAAATCTTTGAAAGCAATTTGGCTATTGCGGCAATCAACCGTTGCCTGGTATTTGGATAACCAATCCGCTCCCAGTATAACATCATACTCCTTTAGATCGAGGCATATGAGATCTATATGTAAATTCCTACCTTGAACCATTACCTCACAGTTTTGGTAGTGATGAGTAACATCATTTTCGCTTCCAAGAGGAGTAGTTAGAACTATTTTTATCCATTCTGGTTCTAACGGTAACGGGTCGGCAAACTTCTTAGAAATAAAGGAATGCGATGCACCCGTATCAAATAAGACATAAGCACTTTTGGAACAAACTGTTAATGTACCTTCTACCAGTCCACCTTCTTCTTCTGGTTCGGTCTCCTGGATTGCATGAAGACGAGCATTCTTTGTCACCGGGCGTTTACCGTCACGGGCTTGGTCATTCATTAATGGACAATCGGGAATCCGATGTTCGCGACTCCCACAACGGAGACAAGCTCCTAATTTCCTCCAGCATTCTTCTGTCTTGTGACCAGCCTTGTCACAATGCTTGCACACTGTATTAGAAGGGGTAGTTGTGATAGAGAAAGGCTTGGTCTTTTTGAACTTATGATCTTGAGAGGAAGGACCTCCATTACTAGGCCTCTTCTTAAAGCTGGGTTTAAAAGAACCCGAACCTGTGACTTGCTCCTTCTTGTCTTTTCCACGGATCCTATCAGATAGTTCCGTGGCATCTTCAAGTAATTGAGCTCGGCGCACTATTTCAGAATAAACTTGGATGTCCATAGGCGCCAGTTGAGTAATATAGTGGGGCCTAAGCCCATTAAGAAATCTACGGGCTTTCATCTTCTCCGTGCTAATAAGATGCTTAGCATATCTAGATAACCTGGAGAACTGAGCTTCATAATCTGCTAATGATAAAGATCGTTGCTTTAATGCAGCGAATTCTGCAGCCTTCTTTTCTTGGACTCGGTCCGAGAAATATTTAGCATTGAAGTATTCCACAAATTCTTCCCATGTTACTTGAGTAGGGTCGATGGTTGCTTCAATAGACTCCCACCAGCATCTAGCATCTTTCTCTAACTGGAATGTAGCTAATAGAACTTTGTCCTGATCCGTGCATTGCATAACACGGAATATACGTTCAGTCTCCTGAACCCAATGCTCGGCATCGTCCGGATCGGTCGATCCTATGAACTTCGGGGGATTCATGTTCTTAAAGGCTTGGTGTAAGCTTCCAGCTCGTGGAGTACCACCTTGTGCTACCTGTTGTAGCACTTGAGTCATCCCTTGGAGGGTACGCTGCATGTTGCGCCATTGAGCACGTTCGGCAGCCATTATCCTACAATTATAATAGCTACATTAGTATTATATCACTGTGATCTTATTAAAAGACTCATTGACTCTTACCCCTTGGTTCTACCCAATCTCACTTGGTTAAACGTTCAACTTATCCTTGGACATGGGTTTTTCCTAGGAATTGAATACCTTAGGCTCTGATACCACAAAAATTGTCACGCCCCGAGTGCGGAAGATACCCGGAGACGCGTGACGAGTTTATATCAATCATGTCAATCAGAGTGGTCGTGTATTCGACACAAAGACAGAGATGCACAAAATAGCAAGATAACCCAATCCTTAATTATTAATAGGCTATTACAAATCCAATACTCTGTTTAATAAAAAGAAAAGTACATAGTTGACTCAAGAAAATAGGAAAAAGCCTAGATGACACTTGGACAAGCTCTAGCTCTTTCACTCTTGACCATTCCCATCCGATTGACTTCCATCATCGTCGGACTTACCTGAAAAGTAAAAAGGGACAAACGGAATGAGTGAACGCTCAGTAGGAAATTATATCTCAAGTACTAGCAATGGGTTTAAGTAATTACATTTTTCATGAATGCAATAAAGCTATGCATGCTCGCATAAAACGACAAGATAGAGAGAATGTAATATCAAAGAAATAAGATGAACTTAATCATGAACTTTCAACAAGATAACAAGTTTATTCAAGATATTCAAGCAAGTACGTTTAACAAGTCATGTCAAGATCTTTGGCTATCATGTATCAAGCAAGTAAATTACCCTTTTTCGGGCCACGCAATTCATGTCAAGTCAAGTACGATTCAAGTACAAGATGTGTGTGGAATGTCCAATCAAGCAAGTCAAGTACTCGGTATAATGCCAGATACCTTATCATTTTAACTCCCATGGGCACAAGTACTTTCGGGTGCTCCTCCCAGGACCAGATCGGGCCCTATATGCGCAGGCATTTATCATGTGTTTTGACATCCACTCTTGTTTATAGCCAACGTAGAATTTTAATAATCAAGCTTGTAGACACGTATGACAACTTTGATAGAATAGAGTCCAAAATATGACAAAGGACATAGAATGGTGATAATAACGGTATAATCACGATATCGATAAAAATCTAGGTAGAATATGGTTCCCTTAACTTGGGTACCATGACAAATCAGTATGGACATTCTTTATATAGAATTGAGGTCCACATGAACAGTATATCAAAGGTAAGATACCCTCATTCCTATCATAGAATTGAGGTTTTTACAAGAACGACATGATATGGCATGATATCATCAGTCCATTAAGAATTTCTTATGATATACTCTTTGTATAATCATAAGGGCCGGTATCCCATGTTTCTTTAGAGTGACATGGCATCAATGGTGTAATGGGTTTTTAGGGTACAACCAGCTCAGTCGACCTTGAGGGAATCCAAGGTACGAGGAGTCTTACGGAGGTCTCTATGACTAACTCGCTAGTCCAAAGGAATGGAATGTCCAATGGAGAGCTTGTATGTCAATGAGAGTTGAGTGTGATCGATAAAACAACGTGAAAAGTGGGACTATACTCACGGAGTGGAGAATAGTGCTGATATATATGTATATGTATAATATAAAACCATCGGTTAACATAATCAGGATAAAAAATCAGTTTACAGAAAATAACGACTTAGGTCAAGTCGTTTCTCAAGTAATTAACGCCTAACAGAAGGGCGTTTACATATATTTCCATTTTGGCAGAATTTTCAATAATTCAGAAATTTATCTAAAACGCGCCCTGGACAGGGGCGTTTCTTTGCAATGAGACGACTACAGTAGCAAGCGTCTTTTTATTTACAATATTCTTCAGAACATATTTATTTTCAGAAATTATCAAAAACGCGCCCTTGGCAGGGGCGTTAATAATTACATTCTTATTTTTACAGAATATATTGTTCGGGAATTTAACAGAAACGCGCCCTATGAAGGGGCGTTACTTTTTAATTCACACCCTAGCATCGGGCGTTAGTCCAGTAAAAGACGACCTAGTCTAGGTCGTGAATTCAAGAAATACCATGATCTTTCATGGGCAGTAATAATTTCAGGATAATAGAATTCATGGAGAACGAATGTATGGTCATGACAATAAAATTAACAGGTTTGAAGACATATGATCATGCATTATTGTAGAATCATGATTTCATAGATAATCAATTCTTAATATGGGTGATTAATCATTAAATGGAATTAACGCCTGTGTACAGGGCGTCAAATCTAAAATTGACGACCTTGGCAGGGTCGTGACTGGTAAAATAGCGCCCTAGTCTGGGGCGTGTATTTCATAATCACGCCCTTGCTAAGGACGTTTCTTTCAAGAAATTAACAGAAAATCGTTCAGAAACTATAGTAAACCAAACCATGTATATGCATGATGATTATTGTACTGTATCAATTTAGTTTGGGCTACAGTGACTTGAGAAAATCCTACCTTTTGATGAAACGTGAAGGTTTTAATGGAACGATGCTCTGTTTAGAACGGAGACCTCTGAAGATCAATAAACCGCTACTGATGATGTACGTGGATGAAGAACCTTCGTTCTTCAGGACGATTTTGCCACGGCTACCTGTAAAGGATGAGAAGACATAAATCTTCTTTACCTACGTAACCTAAAGGCAAGGGAAAAAAGAAAGAGGAAGAACTTTTACCCGGAAGAAGAGCTCTGCTTTCTTCAGAACGTAGGGCTTCTTAACCTGTAAGAAGAGAAGCAACGAAGAATATTAATTCTTCTCCTACTACGTTCATAAGGAAGAGAAACAGAAGAAAATAAGAACGTTCAGTTCTTACCGTAACAGCAGCAGTCGATCAAATAGCTTTAGGGTTTGGATCGAGCAGCTTATTTATAGGATTGTGGGTGTCCTATTAAGGCTAGAGTTTTATTGGAAGTAATGCTTCCCAGATTGAGTCATTACCACGTTTGAACTCTTTCTAATGCTTATCACCTGCCCTGGATAAGTTCTGGGCTCGAACGGAATTCGAACGGAATTAACGACCTAGGTCAGGGCGTCGATTCTTAAATTGACGACCTGGTTGAGGTCGTTTCTTAAGTAGTGCCTTATAGAAGGGTGTTCCTTGTTTTAAAACACGCCCAATAAAAGGGCATTTCTTGTCCTTGCCCTTTTTGGCGTTTGGATTTTGACGTCTTGTGGTGAGGGCGTCCTTTCTTGAATAACGCCTTAGGTAGAGGCGTTTATTATTAAACTAACGCCTTAATGAGAGGCGTTATTTGCATCTTGGGTTTTATTCCTCCATTTAACCCTCTTCTTATTATCTGTATTATATAAATATATTTTAATTCATTTCAAATATTCATTTATCTGGGTTGCTACATGTAAGGGTCGGTGCACCTCTTTGTCTTATGCATATAAAGGTCAGTGCACGTCTGCCGAATGCATGTAAAAGGTCTGTGCATTCAAGTCTATGCATGTCCCTAGTCGGTGCACATTTTGTCTCATTCATATAATAAGTATGTGCATATGAATGTTCCTATGAACTTCAGCTCACAAAGTGTTCGACTAAATGCCTCTATTCTGATTGGCATGATCAAGTCACTGCGGACCCAGATTCTAACATAAAAGGCTGGAAGGCTCACACTCAGATGATCGCGTGACTTAAGCTCTTAACTTATCGGCACGTGACCCAAGGCTAGTCTGGACTAGAGACTTAGCCACGTGGACAGCACATCTTCAGCATCTAACATGTGGTCTTCAATCAGCGCACTCTTGTTGCAATTTTTGGGTGGGAAACGTGTGTTCCACGCGTCCAATCTTTCGCGGCCTATAAATTGAGGCCAGATTCCTCATATCGATAGAGTTGAAAAGTAGAAGAAAAAGGGGGATCTGAGAAGCCTTTTGAAGAGAGGAAGCTTGAAGAAGAAGAAGAAAAAGAGAGCATCTTAAAAGGAGAGAGTGAATATTTGAGAATCAAGAAAGCAGAGTACCGTAGTTTCAGTGAGAGATTAGAGAAAAGAGGAAGAATTAGAGCAAGCCTGAGTAGTGGAGTCTGAGGATCTGAAAATCCGTTCTACTGGTTATTGGATCAGATCCAAACCAGATCTGCTCCTGCCTGAGCTATACTTTTCAGTTTGAATTTCCAACTTTTCGTTACTGAAGTTCATCTTTTGTTTTTCATTTTTTGATTTCGTCAAGCTGTGTATCAGCGGAGGCTAAGTTGTAAGGCCCAGCGGATCAAGCTGTTAGGCAGTGGTGGCTAAGCTATAATGCTTAGTGGGCTAGGTGGATACCTCGGACAACAAGCTGTGATGCTTAGTGATATGTACGCAAGCTGTGATGCGCAGCGGATGCAAGCTGTGGTGCGTAGCGGTTCAAGCTGTTAGGCAGCAGTAAGCCACACTCATGTCTGAGTGTGGGGTGGATGTAGGTGAAAACTGAACCACCTAAAAATTCCCTGTGCTTTATATTCTATCGTAGCTTCAGTAGATGCTTGATTAGGCTCTCTTATTCGTTGCTCTCTAGATAGCATTTTATTTCTTACTATTCCCATTTGAGCAGGTTAGCACATCTGCTTAACAGCTTGATCCGTAGGGCCTTACAGCTTAGCCTCCGCTGATACACAGCTTGACGAAATTAGAAAAGGAAAAACAAAAGATGAACTTCAGCAATAGAAAGCTGGAAATGCAAACTGAAAAGTATAGCTCACGCAGGAGTAGATCTGGTTTGGATCTGATCCAATAACCATTAGAACGGATCTTCAGATCTTCAGACTCCACTACTCATGCTTGCTCTAATTCTTCCTCTTTTCTCTAATCTCTCATCGAAACTACGGTACTCTGCTTTCTTGATTCTCAGATCTTCACTCTCACCTTTTTAGCTGCACTTTTTTTTTCTTCTTCTTCAAGCTTCCTCTCTTCGAAAGGCTTCTAAGATCCCCCCTTTTCTTCTACTTTTCCACTCTATCGATCTGAGGAATCTGGCCTCAATTTATAGGCCACGACAGATTGGACGGGTGGAACACACGTTTCCCGCCCAAAAATTCAACAAGAGTGCGCTGATTGAAGTCCACGTGTTAGATGCTGAAGATGTGATGTCCACGTGTTAGATGCTGAAGATGTGCTGTCCACGTGGCTAAGTCTCTAGTCCAGACTAGCCTTGGGTCACGTGTCGATAAGTTAAGAGCTTAAGTCACATGATCATCCGAGTGTGAGCCTTCTAGCCTTTTATGTTATAATCTGGGTCCGCAGTGACTTGATCATGCCAATCAGAATAGAAGCATTTAGTCAAACACTTTGTGAGCTGAAGTTCATAGGAACATTCATATGCACAGACTTATTATATGAATGAGACAAAACGTGCACCGACTAGGGACAGGCATAGACTTGAATGCACAGACCTTTTACATGCATTAGGCAGACGTGCACTAACCTTTATATGCATAAGACAAAGAGGTGCACCGACCCTTACATACGTAAGATAAAACATGCACCGACCCTAATATGCAAGATGTAAATAGTGCATTGACTTTTGCACGCGTATGATAAAATGTACACCGACCTTCTATGCATTTCTACATAACCATGCACCGACTATGTATGCAGTCATAAGTAGTGCACCGACTTTTGTATGCATGAGACAAAACGTGCCCCGACCCTTTGCATGCGTATAGCAAAAGATGCACCGACCTATATATGCTCGATGCAATGGTTGCACTGACCTTTATACGCTTAAGGTAAAACATGCACCAACCTTTATATGTGCAAGGCAAAACGTGCACCGACTACATGTGCATTCTACAAGAACTACACCGACCTTGTGTGCATCTCTTTAGAGGCGTGCACTGACCTGCATGCTGACTGATCAGAATGTGCACGGACCTGATATGCATAAGAAGGTAAAAATGCACTGACTTTGTATGTCTCAATAGAAAAGTGCACTGACCTATATGTTGTCCTTCGACACGCAAAATATGCACTGTCCTATATGCTGACCTTAGACACGTAAAACATGCACTTACCTATATGCTGACCTCTGACACGCAAAACATGCATTGAGCGATATGTTGTCCTTACATGCAGACTCACAAGGTATGCACCGACCTATATGTATGCATAAACAGAAACGTGTACTGACCTGACAGTCATATGTGCACAGACCTTTGTTATGCATATGCTCAGACCAACAATGTGCTCAGACCAAAAAACATGCTCAGACCTAGTAGCAAGACATGCACCGACCTAATATGCATTGAGCTCATATGTGCATCGACTTCATATGGCATGAAGGAAGATGTGCTTCGACCTCAATATGTATAACACAGAAAGTGCATCGACCTTGTGTGCAATCATACAAGATGTGCACAGACCTTATGTGCAGGCACACAAAATATGCACCGACTTCATATGTTGTAAACCAACATGTGCATTGACCTTTACATGCAACCTATAAAAACACGCGCCGACCTTGGAGTGTGCATATGACTTATCAACCTGAGAGAAATATGTGCACATAACCTGTTCAATGAAATGAATATGCATGCAACCTGATATGCAGTGGTCTAAAATGTGCATGGACTTCATATGCAATGTACAGAGATGTGCATGGACCTCATATGCAATGAAACATGGACTCACATTGACGTTAATGTGATGAGCACAGACTTAATGCTTCATTCATAGTTATGACATCATAAAAACATTGACAGCACCAAGACCTTATCAATGTAGAATTAACACTAAATGCAGCATCAACACGTATGTTTGCAGTATGCAAAGACATGATGACTTATAGTGTTTGCTATCATCAAAATCACAGGGACACCACAGTAACGGCCAGGCTATGATCGTCATTTCTAGTAGCGGCCATAGGGGTGACCGCCACTCTCCCAAAGTGTTATTTCACGTTGGTTTGGTTTCCAGTCAACCCAATTGTGACTAGTGGTTGACACGTGACCTCGTGAGTGTCTCGTTTATCCTGTGAGGATCGAGACATAGTTTTGGTCGCTTGGAGATATTTTCTTACCTCGATTTGCATGTCCATGTGGTTTGAGGGCCTTGGTAATCCCTCATGTCCCGTGTTTCCTGTCATGCGGAATTGTGAGTCTGTTGTGCGGCTTGGAGGTCGAGGACTCATTATTATTGTTATGGATCTGGCTTTATTGTGCCGTCTTCCATAATTTGTTTTACTGTGATTTTGTCTTAGGGACTAGGCTGATTAACAACATGTTGTCGTGATGTGTGACGATCTTGACCTGAGTCTTGTGACTCAAGGATCATTGTGTTCGCAGGACTAGTTGTCTGTCCTGAGTCTGGCGGCAGTCTGGTGTGCTATCTTGTGCTTCGTTGTCCTTGTGACTGGTAGGTGTGTGACCTGTCTGTACTTCACTGTTTTAGAGTCTCTGTGTCTAGTGAGCCTCCACTAGTCGTAGCCTGACGACACTTTCCTGTGTGTCGGCCCACTTGGGAGTGGGGGCGGGGTGACTTCCCGGTTGAGACGGTTTATCGGCTGGTTGCCGTGGGCCCCTTTGTCTTACAGTGAGATTCCTACAAGAGGGGAAAACCAGCTAGAGGCCTGGCTCAAGACATTGAACTTGTGTTTCCATACATGGTCAGGGGCGTTGGACAAACACCGACGGGCGTGACCCTGACTAGTCACTCGTTACTTGGTACTTAGTTCTTGTTGGGTGTCTCAGTTACCGTCGTTCTAAGTGAGTGGGAGATGCTTAAGGCGCAGTGTAAGACGTCTGTGGACGCATCTAGCTGTTCTTCTAGTAAGGAGGTGCTTCTGTCACACGACACGATGACTTGTGACTTTTGTGACTGGTTTCTGTCACTGTTGGCGTGACTTGCCGGGTAGTCTATGTTCGACTTTACTCGAAGTCAGTGTAGTGTACACGACTGTGAGATCATGTATGTGTTGGTGCTTTTAGACCGTGCGATCTTGAGTCAGCCTATAGTCTCTGTAGATGAGCCTGCACGACTGAGGTGTCCTGATGTGTCCTGGTTGTGTAGCCAGTGTTCCTTGTATCAGTTTAGTGACTCCAGACTATGTGTCTGGGGATTCGTGTTCTTACCGATAGGAGTAGCTTGCGGCTCAGCCGTGGTTCCTTCGACTTTCATCGTGGCAGCTGTTACTTCTGTTGTTGCCGTTGTTCCTACTCCTACTGTTACTGCTTTGCTATAGTTGTTTAGCACTGATGTTTACTACTTTTGTTTAGCCCTACTAAGCCAGTGAGACGAGGCTTACCCCTGACTTTTCAGGTGTAGCTGTTCTTCCTCGTGCTTGGAGGTGCAGTGCGGTGGTTCTTAATTGCCAACACACTTCGATCCCCAAGAGTCCTACACATGTTTACATGTCTACACACTTTGATCCATGAGGATTAGGATGCCAAAGATCTAAGCTTTCCATATTTCTTCCACTCACAGAATCGGAAGGAAGTAGCGGTCATGTCGGGACCGCTTTCATGAGGTGGCGGTCTTGCGATAGACGTCATTTGACATTTCTTCTAAAATTTTTAGATTTTCTTATTATCTCCAATTTATCCCATTAATTGGCCTAGTTATCCTATTTTAAATTCGTAAATTGCCCAAACTACATTTCTAGTAATGGGCTTGGGTCAAACGGCCATAGAATTAGGTCTTTGGGCCTATTTGAATTGGTCTTAGCCCTTTGGTTAATATAGGGCCTTTAAATTGATTTAACTAACCCTGAATTCATTTAAGTAGCCCATTAAGCCTTTTTAAATGCTTAATAATCATATTTAATCCCTGAAAATTCCTAGAAAATTCGTGGGCGTTAAAAAGATCATAGGGAGTGGTAAGATATGTGAACATTCTCAAAACTCAATTGATAATGTTTTGTTAGTTAGAGGCTTAAATCATAATCTGTTAAGTATCAATCAACTTTGCGAGAAAGGTTACGGAGTAATCTTTGAATCGTCTTGTTATGACCATCAAGTGGGCACTGGCCCAATTGAGAATAATTCGGACCCATGAACTCAGTGAGCTAGAAATCTTGACAGATTAATGATGGATCCTTAGGAAATTCGTAACTTAATGTAGGGAGGTCAGAATTAGGTGAAACTAAAGTCCACGCAACGAGCACTAAGTAAGAAACAACTTTGATGAAGAGTACAACTTCTGGAAAGGGGGTCTAATACGGGGTAAGAGGGAGTTGGAGATGATGGGTCGAAACAGTTACAGAAAAATGGTCACCCGTTGAAATAGAGATATCTTGGCTCACTGTTAACGAAATGAGATGAAATTTGACCCATTAGAAAGATTGGGCCCTTAACCCAAACTCTTATGTTCAGGTGGAAACCCAATTCGCAACAGAACCCATGGTTCTGAGCCCTTTGCTGCCACCTATCACGAAGAGGTGTGATTGATTGGGGAATTCACACGTAATTAATTAGAAATTCATAACTTCGATTGGAGTTTTTGAAATGGCCTGAAATTAAAGCCATAATCTCTAATTTGATGTTAACTACAACTTCTTTGTTTATGTCGAGGCCAAATTTCATCTGGATACTAGAGTTATACTCTAATTACCTCGGGCTACCGAAAGGTCGCGACTAGAATGGGGGAAAATTAACGATTAATCTTGAGAAAATTATAACTTGAGATAGGATTGATGAAACTCGATAAAAACACATCCCACAGTTAGATACAAAAGACCTCTTCATTTCATCTGAAGATGTCCCAACTTAAATCCTAACGTAAAGGTGCGTCCACTCACATCTATGACCTAGTAGACGAAGGGCCACCTCTGTTCAAACCGAGGAGGTGCATGTCATTAACTCCTCTTCAACCAGTGACCTTGGGGGCTGGAATGAGCCTTGTAGGACATGGGAAAAGCTCTTGGGAGGCTAGAAATCTATATAAGGAGGTAGGTTCCATGGGTAGTAACCCTTTAGCATCCCAGATTGTCAATTTTATACCATCTACGGCTCCTCTTGGGTAAGAAAGGGAGGTAAGGGACCTTGGCCCTGCGTAGGAGGATGATCCTGCAGTTCTTAGGATGTCGGGCCAAGTCTTGGGAGGATCTGGGGTGTGGATCTCATCCTCGGATCGAAAAGGAGAAGTTTAAGAGGTTCTGGGGTGTGGATCTCATCCCCAGGTCGTCGATTTACCACTTCAAGGTAGGCACCTTACCTCAAATTTTAGAGGTCAACGATGCATTAGAATGATTTCAAAATATTTTCTACACTTTAAAGAGGGACTAAGGGTATGTGGGATAGACCACCATGTTCATTTTATGCTTTTTTTTTTCATAAAGTTACGAGCTTTTCGTGAGTTTCCTTTGAGTCTCTATCGAAGTGCAGTCCCTGGGAAGGTTAGAGCAGTCCCTGGATAGGTCAGTATAAGGTCGATGCACCTGGGGGACAGGTCAGTATAAGGTCGATACACCTGGAGAGCTGGTCAGTATAACGTCAATGCACCTAGGGGATAGGTCAGTATGAGGTCAATGCACCTGGGGGAGAGGTCAGTATAAGGTCGATGCACCAGGGGGACAGGTTAGTATAAGGTCGATGCACATGTGGAGCAGTCCATAGTAAGGTCGATGCACATGTGGAGCAGTCCATAGTAAGGTCAATGCACATGTAGTGTAGTCTCTGGACAGGTTAGTGCAGGTCCCTGGTAAGGTCGATGCACATGTAGAGCAGGTCCCTAGTAAGGTCGATGCACATGCAGAGCATGTCCCTAGTAAGGTCAATGCACATGTAGTGCAGGTCCCTGGTAAGGTCGATGCACATGTAGTGCAGGTCCCTGGTAAGGTCGATGCACATGTAGTGCAGGTCCCCGGTAAGGTCGATGCACATGTAGTGCAGTCCATAGTAAGGTCAATGCACATGTGGAGCAGTCCATAGTAAGGTCAATGCACATGTAGTGTAGTCTCTGGACAGGTTAGTGCAGGTCCCTGGTAAGGTCGATGCACATGTAGAGCAGGTCCCTAGTAAGGTCGATGCACAAGAAGAGCATGTCCCTAGTAAGGTCGATGCACATGTAGTGCAGGTCCCTGGTAAGGTCGATGCACATGTAGTGCAGGTCCCCGGTAAGGTCAATGCACATGTAGTGCAGGTCCCTAGTAAGGTTGATGCACATGAGGTGCAGTCTCTGGACAGGTTAGTGCTGGTCCCTAGTAAGGTCGATGCACATGTAGAGTAGGTCCCTGGTAAGGTCGATGCACATGTTGTGAAGGTCCCTAGTAAGTTCGATACACATGTAGAGCATGTCCCTTGTAAGGTCGATGCACATGTAGTGCAGGTCCCTGGTAAGGTCGATGCACATGACGTGCAGTCTCTGGACAGGTCAGTGCAGGTCCCTGGTAAGGTCGATGAACATGTGGTTAGGTCGATGCACCTGTGGTTCTATCCCAATTTCCAGAAACTTAGAAAATGAGAGTTTTGAAAGGGCATTTTGATTCAAATAAATCTGAAAAATTAGAAAATGGTAGAAGGCTAATTTCGTGCTCATAGAAATTCTATACTTGTAGTTAGAAGTAGTTTTCCATGCTTGTGTAGCCTAGAAATAAACTTGCCCTCTTTTATACAGTAACCTGATCATGCTCTATTCCACAACAAGTAAACTTATGATTGTGATTTGTCTACTTAAACCAATTAGAAGCATGCTTGTTATGATAAAGTATCATACTAAAATTCGTAAAATGAGTATGAATGTGAATGCGGAAATGATGTGAATGTTATGAATGGAAAACATCAGCATTCTGTGAGGTAGGACTTCGGTCCCTTCTGCGGGATGGCGATATGTAACCCCACGGAAGTAAAAGATCCCAGGGGACGGAGATACGTAATGCCCTGCTCAAAAACCTATTAATTCGGCTGGTTCGTTCTGTGGGACGACGATACGTAATGCCACAGAACTCGGGGGACGATGATACGTAACGCCCCATGCAGCAGGAGTCTAGGTGGGAGTTCGCTCCTGGGTCTGCGTAGTACTCTTTTGTTCCTTTGTGTGTGTGGGCCTCCTGTGTTTGCGGCAGCTGTTCGGTTCCATGAATAACATTAAATGTGTAACTCATGACAATGTGGTAATGTGTAACTGCTCATTCACTGTGGTTTGGCGCATGCATGGGTATCATATATGTTAGCTAATGAACATGTATTATCTCGTATGAATTATTTTAAGCAAATGAGAATGAATGGATTATGATATTATTAACACTTGAATTATGCACGTTGATTGGATATATGAATGTCAGTTAACCCCGATTTGACTACGTTGCCTACTGAGCGTCACACTCACCCTTTGTGACACATGTTTTCAAGAGACATAATGGAGGAAGTTGAGGAGGAGGCTATGGCCGAGGAGTAGTGCTAGTCCATACTTCATCTGGGTAGGCTATGGATGAATATCTCTCTTATATGTATGGTTATGGGGTGGTGAGCATGTGTGGACTCAAGTTTATTTGTGGACAATGGCCATGTACTTTTCTTTGAAAATTATGAATGGTTGAGATGCTATATACATTCTTGTAATTATGGTTTCTCTCTTTCTCTCTCATGCGAATGTATCCATGTTTATATATTTGTGCTTCCACGATATGTACGACGTAATGCTTCGTGGTTCGATAGAACAAAAAAAAATTATGCTCATAAATTGGGAATCGGACCCCGGGGTATTACAGAGTGGTATCAGAGCACGAGAGACAAACCATGGTTACAACCATTCCAATTGTCCAAGTTGTAGAAGAAAAGATAGGCTAGAATGGGAAAAGGGTAGAGTATATTTAAAACCCATTTAAAAACCCTCTCACTTAGTAATTGTTTATTTCTCAGAACTATGTCACCAAGAAGGCAAAGAGATCTTCCCCAGGTAGATGAGAGGGGATCGGGGGTCGATGACCCAAATGGGGTGAACGACGGGGCTGTCCTTGCTCCGGCGGTTGGCGGCGGACAAGTGCCCAATGCAGGGGTTAATCTAGAGGTATTCTTGCAAAGTCTCCAAGGGCTTATGCAGGCCATGCAGCAACATATGCTATAGCAGCCCGCGCTCGCACCACGTCGTGACTTACCGGCGCTTGATCGGTTCCTGAGGTTGGCACCTCCTTATTTTAAGGGGAGAGCCATCCAGAGGTGGCTGAGTCATGGCGCAGCGAGATGGAGAAGTAATTTGGCGCAATGCGATGTCCCGAGGAGGAAAATTGAATCTGGCAGCCTTCATATTGCAAGATCAAGCCGACTTGTGGTGGAAGGAAAAGTTGAGGACCACCTTCGTAGGGCACAATGGAGACATTCTATGGGAAGACTTCCTAGCAGCTTTTCGAGAAAAATACTTCCCCGAGCATGTGCGAGACTCTAAGGAGCAAGAGTTCTTGATCCTCGAACAAGGAAGCATGTCCATAGTAGACTATGAGGTCGGATTCTCCGCTCTAGGCCAGTATGCTCCACACATATTTGATGAGGCACGTCGAAAGGTGAAGAAATTCGTCAATAGTCTGCGTACCAGTGTCTGACGCTATGTGGCTACCCAAGACCTAGACTCCTACACTATGGCATTGAGGCTCGCTCATCTAGGCAAGCAAGAGAATGCAAGGTAATAATCGGAACCATAAAAATTTAAGAGATATATAGAGTTAGGTTCTAATGGATACCCATATGTAGGTTCACCGAGGAGCAGAAGAAGATGGGAAAAAGGCCTATGCAAGCTGGAGGGTGGTAGGACAAGGAAAAGGTGGCGCGCCAAGAGCCCATGCCTAGGAACATGTCGGGGATTCCGTTCTGCGTCCATTGTGGGTGCAACCATCCGAGGCAGGAGTGCTGGAGGACAAAGGGCAAGTGCTACGAGTGCGGCGAAGCTAGACATATTGCGAGGAACTGCCCTAAGAAAGCTCAGCAAATGCCAGTGCCACAGCGAGAGAAAATTTAGTTCAAAGGACGAGTTTATGCACTGATGCAAGAAGAGGCAAACAACACCCCTACCATGGCTGAAGGTACACTTCTTGTGGATAATGTCTATGCAAAGGTTTTGTTCGACCCATGGGCTACACATGTTCATATCCACAAGTTTTGCTAATCAACTGAAGAACAAACCCCAAGCCACATTCTTCGGGGAAATGGTAGTTAGTACACCAACCGGGAAACAAGTCCACACCAAGCTTGTGATCCCCACTATTGAGGTCAAAATCTGTGGGAGAAGATTGCTGGGGGAAGCATACATCCTAGATATGGCCGATTTTGATCTCATTCTGGGAATGGACTGGTTAGACAAACACTACGCTCTCTTAGACTACCGTCAGAAGAGAGTTAATTTTCAGGAGCCGGGGAAGGAGACATTCTTCTTTCAATGCCCAAAAGACAAGTCCGAGAGAATGATGGTATCAACCATCCAGGCTTCCAAGCTGATCAGCAGAGGATATGACTATTTCTTGGCTAGTGTGGTGCTTGAAGAAGGCTATGTCAAGATTTTGGAAGACCTGGACATAGTCCGAGAACTTCCTGATGTATTTCCTGAACATCTATCGGGACTGCCACCAGCTCGAGAGGCAGACTTCTCTATTGAGCTAGTGCCGGGCACCGCACCCATCTCTGTTCCACCATATCGGATGGCTCTGGCAAAACTTGCCGATCTCAGGAAGCAATTGCAGGAGTTATTAGACAAAGGCTTCATCAAGCCCAGCGTGTCCCCATGGGGAGCACCAGTCTTATTTGTGCGGGAGAAGGATGGGACCATGCGGCTGTGCATTGATTATCGCAAGCTTAACAAGGCCACCATAAAGAACAAGTACCCTCTACTGAGGATTGAAGAGTTATTTGACCAATTATCAGTTGCCAAGGTCTTCTCCAAGATAGATTTGAGGATATATTATCACCAAATCAGAATCAAGCCCGAAGATGTGTCGAAGATGGCCTTCTGGACTTGCTATGGTCACTACGAGTTCTTAGTAGTACCATTCGGGTTGACCAATGCACCAGCTGTGTTCATGGAGCAGATGAATCAGATCTGCCGCCCTTATCTAGATCAGTTTGTCGTAGTCTTTATTGATGACATCCTGATATATTCTACCAGTCAGGAGGAGCATCGACAGCATCTGAGAGTGATTATGCAGACTCTCAGGGAGAACAAGTTCTATGCCAAATTTAGCAAGTGTGAATTTTGGCTAGATCAGGTGATGTTTCTCAGACATGTCATATCCGGAAACAGTATATCGGTGGACCCCAGCAAGGTTGAAGTGGTGACAAAGTGGGAAGCACCGAAGACAGTCATGGAGATCAGAAGCTTCCTTGGACTGGCTGGATACTACCGCCGGTTCATCGAAGGTTTCTCCACCATTGCAGCCCCAATGACCAAGTTGACTAAGAAAGGAGCAAAATTCATATGGTCAGAAGAGTGCGAAGATAGTTTTCAGATGCTCAAGGAAAGGTTAACTTCAGCCCCAGTGCTGGCACTCCCCCTCAAGGGGATGTTGGCTTCACCGTTTATACAGATGCCTCAAGGATCGGCCTTGGTTGTGTACTGATGCAAAATGGCCGAGTGATCGCCTATGTCCCGAGATAGTTGAGGAACCATGAGAAGAACTACTCCACTCATGACATTGAGATGGCAGCAGTTGTCCATGCCTTGTGTATCTAGAGACAATATTTATATGGGGTTCGATTTGAGGTCTTCACCGACCACCAAAGCCTCAAGTACAAATTCACTCAGAAGGAACTCAATTTCAGGCAAATAAGATGGGTCGAGCTACTGAAGGACTACGACTTCGCCTTGCAATACCATCCCGGCAAGGCCAATGTTGTAGCTGATGCTCTCAGCCATAAAATGATGGTGCTGAGCTTACACCGAGAATGGGATATGATGGAGGGTGTGATTGAATCACAACCTGAGAGGAGAAAGCAATTATGTCTTTTGGCTGGGCTATCTGCTAGACCTACATTCTTTAACAGGATTGCTAAGGTACAGAAGTAGGACATGGCATTGCAGAAGCAACTGAATAATGAGGACTTCCATGTGGGGATTGATGGATTGATCACATTCCAAGGAAGAATTTGTGTACCAGATGATGTGGAGTTAAAGAAGAACTTGATGCGGGAGGCTCATAGGTCAAAGTTCTCCATCCATCTCGGAAGCACCAAGATGTTCCAAGACATGAAGAGGATGTATTGGTGGCCAGGAATGAAGCGAGACATTGTGGAGTTCGTGTCCAAATGTCTCACATGTCAGCCGGTACAAATTGAGCATCAAAGACCTGGCGGTCCTCTTCAAACCATCGAGATGGCACAATGGAAATGGGAACAAATCACCATGGACTTTGTGACTACTCTACCCATGACCAGGAGGAAGCATGATACCATCTGGGTAATTGTGGATAGATTCACAAAGACTGCACACTTTCTGCCCATCAACAAGTAGACTCCAATCGAATCCTTAGCGAAACTATTCATCGCTGAGATCATTCGGTTGCATGGTGCACCCTCATCTATCATCTCTGATCGGGACCCTCGATTCACAGCAAGGTTCAGGAAGAGTTTGCAGCAGGCTATGGGGATAGAATTACGGGTTAGCTCAACATTTCATCCTCAGACCGATGGGCAATCCGAGTGCACTATCCAGACTCTAGAAGATATGCTTAGGGCATGCAGTATTGAATGGAGGGAGAATTGGGATGATCATTTACCCTTGATAGAATTTGCATACAACAATAGTTACCATTCCACCATCGGAATGGCACCTTATGAAGCACTCTATGGGCGGCCATGTAGGTCACCAGTGTGTTGGTATGAAGCTGGCGAGAAGTAGCCGTACGGAGCACAGTTGGTACCGGACTGCTCAGAGAAGATTTCTACGATCAGGCAGCGACTCCTCACAGCCCAAAACCACCAGAAACGTTATGTAGATCAATGGCGGAGAGAGTTAGCATTTGCAGAGGGAGACCATGTGTTCTTGAAGGTGTCTCCCACCAGGGAAGTCATGCGATTCGGGAAGAAGGGCAAGCTCAGTCCTAGATATATCGGACCTTTCGAGATTCTGCAAAGGATTGGCGAGGTGACTTATCAACTTGCACTTCCGCCTACTTAATCACATGTACATCCGGTTTTTCAAGTCTCTATGCTCAGGAAGTACATCTCGGATACCTCGCATGTTATAGAGTATGAGCCCCTGGAGGTTCAGGTAGATCTGTCGTATGTGGAGCAGTCCAGCGAGATCATAGACTGGAAGGAACATGTATTGAGGAATAAAACCATCCAGCTAGTGAAGGTTTTATGGAGGAATTCTCATTCCGAGGAAGCAACTTGGGAGCCGGAGGATAAGATGCGCCAGGAATACCCTGAACTGTTCGGTGAGTAAAATTTCCTTTTTAAAGAAATTTCTCAATTTAATTTCGAGGACGAAATTATTTTTTTATGGGGAGAGGATGTTATGACTACCAATTGGGCACTGGCCCAATTGAGAATAATTCGGACCCATGAACTCAATGAGCTAGAAATCTTGACACATTATTGATGGATCCTTAGGAAATTCGTAACTTAATGTAGGGAGGTCAGAATTAGGTGAAACTAA
Source organism: Amorphophallus konjac (assembly GCA_022559845.1). NCBI lineage: Eukaryota > Viridiplantae > Streptophyta > Magnoliopsida > Alismatales > Araceae > Amorphophallus > Amorphophallus konjac. Next base: position 206,928,539 of record CM040122.1, read on the forward strand.
AGTCCACGCAACGAGCATTAAGTAAGGAACAACTTTGATGAAGAGTATAACTTCTGAAAAATGGGTCTAATAGGGGGTAAGAGGGAGTTGGTGATAATGGGTCGAAACAGTTACAGAAAAATGGTCACCCGTTGAAATAGGGATATTATGGCTCGCGGTTAACGAAATGAGATGAAACTTGACTCATTAGAAATATTGGGCCCTTAAACCAAACTCTTATGTTGAGGTGGAAACCCAATTCACAACAGAACCCAAGGTTCAGAGCCCTTTGCTGCCACCTATCACGAAGAGGTGTGATTGATTGGGGAATTCACACGTACTTAATTAAAAATTCATAACTTCGATTGGAATTTTTGAAATGGCCTGAAACTAAAGCCATAATCTCTAATTTTATGTTAGCTACAACTTCTTTGTTTATGTCGAGGCCAAATTCCATCTAGATACTAGAGTTATACTCTTACTACCTCGGGCTACCAAAAGGTCGCGACTAGAATGGAGGAAAATTAATGATTAATATTTATAAAATCATAACTTGAGCTAGGATTGATGAAACGCAATGAAACTATATCCAAAAGTTATATATGAAAGACCTCTTGATTTCATCTGAAGACATCCCAACCTAAATCCTAACGTAAAGGCGCGCCCACTCGCATCTATGACCGGGTAGACGAAGGGTCACCTCTGTTCAAACCGAGGAGGTGCATGGCATTAACTCCTCTTCAACCAGCGACCTTGGGGGCTAGATTGAGCCTTGTATGACGTGGGAAAAGCTCTTGGGAGGCTAGAAATCTATATAAGGAGGTAGGTTCCATGGGTAGTAGCCATTTAGCAACCCACATTGTCAATTTTCTACCATCTACGGTTCCTCTTGGGTAAGAAAGAGAGGTGAGGGACCTTGGCCCTACATAGGAGGACGATCCTGCAGTTCCTAGGACGTCGGGTGAAGTCTTGGGAGGATCTGGGGTGTGGATCTCATCCTTGGGTCGTCAATTTAGCACTTCAAGGTAGGCACCTAACCTCAAATTTTAGGGGTCAAAGATGCATTAGAATGATTTCAAAATGTTTTCTACACTTTAAATAGGGACTAAGGGTATGTGGGATAGACCACCATGTTCATTTTCTACTATTTTTTTCATCAAGTTACAGGCTTTTCATGAGTTTCCTCTAAGTCTCTATCAAAGTGCAATCCCAGAGAAGGTTAGAGCAGTCCCTAAACAGGTCAGTATAAGGTCGATGCACCTGGGGAACAGGTCAGTATATGGTCAATTCACCAGGGGAATAGGTCAGTATAAGGTCGATGCACCAGGGGGATAGGTCATTATAAAGTCGATGCACCTAGGGATAGGTCAGTATAAGGTCGATGCACATGTGGAGCAGTCCATAGTAAGGTCGATGCACATGTAGAGCAGTCCATAGTAAGGTCGATGCACATGTGGAGCAGTCCATAGTAAGGTCGATGAACATGTAGTGTAGTCTCTGGACAGGTCAGTGCAGGTCCCTGGTAAGGTCGATGCACATGTAGTGCAGGTCCCTAGTTTATTGCAGGTCCTTGGTAAGGTCGATGCACATGTAGAGCATGTGCCTAGTAAGGTCAATGCACATGTAGTGCATCTCTCTAGTGAGGTCGATGGGCATATGGAGCAGGTCCCTGGTAAGGTCGATGCACATGTAGTGTAGGTCCCTGGTAAGGTCGATGCACGTGAGGTGCAGTCTCAAGACAGTTTAGTGTAGGTCCCTAGTAAGGTCGATGCACATGTGGTTAGGTCGATGCACCTGTGGTTCTGTCCCAATTTCTAGAAACTTAGAAAATGAGAGTTTTGAAAGGGCCTTTTAATTCAGGAAAATCTGAAAAATTAGAAAATAGTAGAATGCTAAGTTAGTAACCCATCGTAAAAATTTTGTGCTCACAGAAATTATGTACTTGTAGTTAGTAGTAGTTTTCCATGCATGTGTAGCCTAGAAATAAACTTGTCCTCTTTTATACAGTAACCTGATCATGCTCTATTCCACAGAAGTAAACTTATGATTGTGATTTGTCTACTTAAATCAATTGGAAGCATGCTTGTTATGATAAAGTATCATACTAATATTCATAAAATGAGTATGAATGTGAATGCGGAAATGATGTGAATGTTATGAATGCAAAACAACAACATTCTGTGAGGTCGGACGTCGGTCCCTTCTACGGGACGGTGATACGTAACGCCGCTGTAGCACACCAGATAAAAATGATAAAGAAATAGACCTTTTCGCCAAGTAAAAAAAAACTTTAAATAACTCTACAAGAAGGGCCAACACCCACAGTATACATATAGATATGTATATATATATCTTTTAAGACCCCACCAACTAACCAATTATATATATATAAGACCCCACCAACTGACCAATTATATATATATATATATATATATATATATATACATCTAACTTAAACACTCATTGTACCAACTAGCACGGGGCTTAGAAGTCAAAGCTAAACAGCGCCCCTGACCAGGGCACTATTCACAGAAGGGCACCCCTGATCAGGGTGCCATTCACATATAAAAAGGGCTAGAAGATATAACGCCTACATGAATGGGCAATATTCACCTAAACAGTGACCCTTTGAACAGGCGCCATTTCCATTTTCCATTTCCTCTGCATATATATATATATATATATAAAGGATATAGCGCCCCCAACCTGGGCGCTATTTCCTAAATAGAGTCACTTTCTAGGGCGCCATTTCCCTGAGTGACAAGTTGTCCTTCCGACATCTTCAAGTAAAGTTGAAACACTAACATGTTATGTTCGCTAGCAATGTACCCTTCACTGGCCATGGACAGCAAGGTTTTCAGATCTTGTTTCCAATGGACCCTAACAATTTATTCCCTATAAACAACTCCCTCCATCCAACGTAGATGACCCTTATTGTCATCTTGCCGTAGAAGAGAAGGTTGTCTGTGGCTTTTCTAGTCTCCACCTCTAGAAGAGAGATCTCATTCCTTCTCTTCATATGCAGGAGACGGGAAGGTAGCTTCATCCTACATACCACGTCTTGCTACTGAGAGCCTGGCTGCAGAGAACGTGGAGGGCTAGGATTCTGATTATATTCTACTATTATACCTCGTTAACCGCACCAAGAGGTAGGTTTTCTCAAGATCTGGCTCAAGCAGTAGCTTAAATAGGGTTTACAAGCATGATTAGCAGTAGTTTAGTTCCATTTTCTATATTATACAGTTCCTGACATACTAGTTTATGCAGTAGCTATTCCATCTTACATATTATGTAGCCCTTGGTATGCCTGTTTCTCGCAATAGTTAGTTCCATATTTAATAACCACACAAGCTTAGAAAATGTATATCTATGAAACTAAATCGTAAACTCTATGTATGAGTACGATTCTGTGATCCTGATATTTTTCTCTACCTGTCCATGTCCTTATTTCTTGATTCCGAGAAACTTCAAAACATGAACAATAACTTGTATCTCAATACGTACCTGTTGGGTGCAAAACACTAACTCAACTAAATGGCGCCCCTAACCAGGGCGCCATTCACATCAAATAGCGACCCTCTAGAGGGTCTTCAATTAAATGAAGACTCTCAAACGGGGCCCCAATTCCTTTTCCCAGAAACTACAAACACCTCATTACAAAATTAATATCTATGACACTAAACTATAAAATTCTTGCATGAGTATGATTATGTGATACTGATATTTTTCTCTACCTATCCATGTTCTTATTCCTTGATTATGAGAACTTTAGAAATCATGAAAAGTAACTTGTGTCTGAAACGCACCTGTTCGGTTCGTAAAATAGCCACAGAGAATGGCGCCCCGGCCTAGGGCGCCATTTTCTGAATGGAGACCCTCCAGAGTGTCGCTATTTAAATAGAGACACTCTGAGGGGCGCCATTTCTTTAGAGAAAAAAACATAGAAATAACGACTCTCTATAGAGTCTTCATTTAAATGAAGACACTGTAGAGGGGCGCTATTTCTTTAGGCCATCTAAAGAAATGAAGACTCTCTGCAGAGTCTTCATTTAAATTAAGACACTGCAGAGGGGCGCCATTTAAATGGTGGCAGCCATCAGGGCGCCATTTACCAGAACCCAGATTTTTGGATTTTCCCGAGCCTGTCTTATGACAGAATGAGCGCCCCTAAACACAAGCGCCAACTCCTTATATAATGGCAGCCAGAAGGGCGCCATTTACCCTCTCCTGATTTACAGAGCTTTTCTGGTTCACAGAATGGGCGCCAATTCTGGATATAATGGCCGCCAAATTCACCCAGATTCTCGGTATATCGTGCGTTTAATGTGGTTTACTCATAGTTCGTCCCTACTTGATAATATATGACTTCAAACTCCATTCCATGAAAAATCTACCTTATGTATATCCTACGATGGTCAACCCTTGAAATTCCATGTTGGCTACAAATGAGAGTGGATGTCAAAAGAAATACATGAAATATTATGCATATAGGGACCGATCTGGTCCTGGGAGGAGCGCCCGAAAGTACTTGTGTCCAAAGGAGTTGAATGATCAAGGTGTTTAAGCATTGTACCGAAGTACTTGCTTGACTTGAGACATTCCACACTTACTCTCTCGTGACATTACTTGCTTGACTTGACTTGCATGGCCCAGAATGGGCAATTACTTGACTTGCGTAGCCCGAAAAAGGGCAAAGTACTTGCTTGAATGAAATGAATGAAATAGCCAATTCTAGGTACACGTACTTGATATTACTTGCTTGAACATGATTCTTACTTCCTTGAACGTTCTCGATATCTTGCTTGACAACACATTCTTGATAAATGAATGAAATAGCCAACTCATGCGATATTCTTTCTATACAATTCTTGATATCCTGCTTGACAAATACTTGAAATCATACAATACTCTTTCTATGAAGTTCTTGATATCTCGCTTGTCAACTTGTTAGTACTTGAAATCATGCAATATTCTTTCTATACAGTTCTTGATTTATCGCTTGTCTAGCATGCATAGTTATACCTGCATTGCAAGTAACATGTAAACTACTTAAAGATTACTTGAACTTGATATGCAATTCATACTGAGCGATTCACTCATCCAGTTCATTCTAATATTTTTTAGGTAACTCGGATAGCGACAACCATATGAATGGGAATGAGACTGAGTGAAGAGTGCTAGAGTCACCGATCATTTATTGTCAGCTAGTCGGGTCTTTTGATTTATTGAGTCCTTATCTTTGTACTTCCAATTATGTCAGTCTAGTTGATTAAAACATGTTAAGGCTTGTAGCCTAGTATTTGGGTTTTGAATAAGGAATGTTATAGACTAGCATTATCATCAATTGGTTATTGGATAATTGTCATCTTGGACTATTGGTATCATTTTAGAAATTAAATCCCAGTTATTAAGTAGTCTTTTGCGCACTCTGTCTTTTGTCAAAAAAATATATATATTGCTCTGATTGATTGGTTCTATATAAGTTGGCCACGACCCCAGGTATCTTCCGCGCTCGGGGCGTGACAGTCTTCGTGGTATCATAGCCTAGGATTTCAAACGTAGGAAAATTAGAAGTCATGGTCGAAATCTAGGAAACCCAAGTCCAAGGATAGGTTTACTCCTTACACCCGGTGAGATGGATAGAGCCATGGGTTAAGTTTGATAATGACACCTTACCTTATAATTAAATCTGATGTGTATTATGTTTAAATTCTCTTATAGGATTGTGGCCGCTGAAAGAGCATAATGGTGCGAGATGCAGCGCACCGTGCAAGCTCTTACGCAGGTGCTACAGCAAGTGGCGCAAGGTGGAGCTAACCGTAGAGCTGGTGATCTCCACAGAGGTTTTCGCAACATGAACCCACCAAGATTCGCGGGTTCGTCTGACCCCGATCATGCTGAAAACTGGTTGAAGGAGATTGACAGAATTTTCTGTGTAATGCAATGCACGGATGAGAAAAGGGTCTTACTGGCTATATTCCAACTGGAGCGGGACGCTCGAGGTTGGTGGGAATCCATAGAAGCAACATTGCCTGATGACCATGTCACATGGGATGACTTTGTTGAACATTTCAACAACAAGTACTTCTCCGACTGTATTCAGGTGAAGAAGGCTGCGGAATTTGCTGCACGGAAACAACGGACCCAAAAAGTGGCCGAGTATGTGGCCTAGTTCTCAAGACTGTCGAGGAATGCACCCCAATTGGTGTGTACTAGAAAGATGTAGGCTATAAGGTTCTTTAATGGCCTTCGGCCACTCTATATTACACAACTTGCACCGATGGACATCCAAGTCTATTCAGAGATAGTTCGGCATGCTCATTTGCTAGAAAACACAACCGAATTATCTTAAAGGATTCGAGGAAAGGACAAGAAGGAACCTGTCACAGGCCCGAGAAATTTCAAATCATCATTCAACAAGAAGTGGTTCTTCAATGGAGGGGCGTCCTCCAAGGGAAAGAGATTTCAGAAGAATGACAAGCCATTCTCCACCACTACACCTTCTAAGGAAGTTTGTAAGTACTGTAACAAAGCTGGTCATAGGACCGAGGAATGCTGGAGGAAGCTAGGAGCCTGTCTCCGATGTGGAAGCCGAGAGCATCGAATCCCTTATTGTCCATTAATGAATGAGTAAGCTACTAAAGATGAGAAGCATCCGACAAAGAAACAAGGGCGTTTACAAGCTCTCCACAAGACGGAGCCAACTGAAGGCAGAATCGGGGAAGGTACACTAACTATTTGCTCTAGGACTGCTAAAGTTTTATTTGATACCAGAGCAACTCATTCATTTATTTCAAAGAAATTTGCTGCTGAATATTCTAAAGAGCCCGAATGGTTAGATTTAGTCATATCTACACCTCTCGGGAACAAGTCCAATATCATTCATCACTACCCAAATTGTGAGGTTGTGGTCAAAGGAAAAAATTTACCTGTCAACCTGATATGCCTAGATATGAAGGGGTATGATGTCATACTAGGTGCTGACTGGTTATCCACATACCAAGCAACTGTAGATAGCCACAATGACAAGATAACTTTCATGGATTACCCCGAGTTGGTTTACATTAGCCCTCAGAATAGACCACCTCTTATCTCAGCTCTCCGAGCTAGCAAACTTATAAGTAAAGGATGTGTGGCTTTCATAGCATTTGTGATTGCTACAGAAGTCGAGGAGTCTAAACTTGAAGACATCCGTGTAGTTCAAGATTTTATCGACGTTTTTCCAGAAGAATTGCCCGGCTTACCCCCGGAAAGGGAAGTGTCATTCACAATCGACCTTGTCCCTGGTGCTGGTCCTATTTCCAAGGCACCTTATAGAATGTCCCCTGCTGAGCTGAAGGAGCTAAAAGAGCAGCTAATGGAGTTATTGAAAAAGGGTTTCATCAGGCCGAGTACCTCCCCATGGGGAGCACCCGTGCTATTCGTCAAGAAGAAAGACGGAACATTGAGACTGTGCATCGATTATCGGCAGCTAAACCACCTTACAATCAAGAACATGTACCCGCTGCCAGGAATTGATGAGTTTTTTGATCAATTATCTGGAGCTACATACTTCTCCAAGATTGATCTTCATTCTGGTTACCACCAATTGAAGATCAAAGAAGCAAACATTCATAAAACTGCATTCCGAAGCATGTATGTGCATTACAAATTTACTGTTATGTCTTTCGGACTAACAAATGCCCCTGCAGCCTTTATGCAGTTAATGAACAACATATTTAGGCCCTACTTAGACCAATTTATTGTGGTCTTCATTGATAATATTATGATCTATTCAAAGTCAGAAGAAGACCATGAGGAACATATGAGGAAGGCATTACAAATATTAAAGGAAAATAAATTGTATGCCAAATTCAGCAAGTGCAAGTTCGGGCTCGAGGAAGTATCCTTCTTGGGCCATGTAGTCTCGAAGAGTGGAATTTTTGTCGACCCTTCAAAGGTCGAGACCGTGAAGAATTGGGAACGACCGACGAATGCAACAGAGATTCGAAGTTTCTTGTCTTTAGTTGGTTACTACCGATGTTTCATCAAGGACTTCTCAAAGATTGCTGTTCCTCTTACCAGATTGACTCGAAAGGAAGTGCCTTATGAGTGGAATGAAGACTGTGAGAAGTGTTTCCAAGCTTTGAAGGATCTCTTGACCACTGCTTCAGTCTTATCATTACCAGTTGAAGGAGAAAAATACGAGGTTTATACTGATGCTTCCGGTATTGGCCTCGGGTGTGTATTGATGCAAAATGGAAGAGTCATTGCATACTCTTCCCGGCAACTGAAGAAGCATGAAGAGAACTACCCGATTCATGACTTACAACTGGCCGCAGTAGTATTTGCCTTAAAGATCTGGAGACACTATCTCTACGGAGAACAATTCACACTATACTCCGATCACAAAAGCCGTAAATATTTATTCTCCCAAAAGGAGCTGAACATGCGGCAAAGGCATTTGCTCGAATATCTCAAGGATTTTGACTTCACTATACAATACCATCATGGTAAGGGTAATTCCGTAGCTGATGCCCTTAGTCGAAAGCCGAGAGCAATATTGGCCTATTGTATGATTCAAGAATAGAGGTTGCTGGAGAAATTCTCTGAGCTTAATATCAGTACAGATGAGTAGAATGGGTGTTTTATTCTATCCCATATGAGTCTACATCCAGATTTGCTACCCGAAATCAAGAAGCTACAAGGAGGATCCCCCACTAGTAGAAATAAAGGACAAGCTAGACGAGAGACTTGATTTCAAGCTGGCACCCGATGGAAGACTGTTATTCCATGAACGAACATGTGTACCCGACTGTCCCGAGTTGAAGAAGAAGGTTCTTGAAGAAGCTCACCGATCGAGGTACACGATCCACCCTAGGGCCACCAAGATGTAACAAGACATGAAACGGACTCTCTGGTGGCCTAATATGAAAAAGGAGGTGGTGGACTTCGTGTCTCGCTGTCTGACATGCCAACAAGTGAAGGCGGAACATCAGAAACATGCTGGAAAATTGCATCCGCTAGATATTCCCAATTGGAAGTGGGAAGATATCGGCATGGATTTTATCATGGGCTTGCCCAAGTCTAGGGGCGGACATGATAGAATTTGGGTAATCATCGATCGCCTAACTAAATCGGCTCATTTCTTACCTATCAAGAGCAGATGGTCAGCTGAGATCCTTGGTGACTTATATATCAAAGAGATGGTTAGATTGCATGGAGTCCCAGTGTCAATTGTATTCGACCGAGACCCACACTTTACCTCTCATTTCTGGAAAAGTCTACAACATTCTCTGGGGATGAAACTTAACTTCCGCACTGCTTTCCATTCCCAAACAGATGGTCAGATAGAGAGGACAAACCAAGTTGTTGAAGATATGTTAAGGGCATGTATTAAAGACTTCGGCAGAAGTTGGCAGGACCACTTACTCCTAGCCGAGTTTGCATATAATAATAGCTATCAAGCTAGTATCCAAATGGCACCTTTCGAGGGACTCTATGGTAGAAGTTGTTGATCTCCAATATGCTGGGACGAAGTCGGTGAAAAATAAATTCTAGGCCCAGATATGCTGAGAGATTCAACTGAGAAGATACACCTCATTCGGGAAAGGCTAAAGATAGCACAGTCCAGGCAGAAGTCACATGCTGACAATAGAAGAAGGGATCTGGAATTTCAAGTTGGGGACCATATTTTTCTCAAGTTATCTCCCGGCCGAGGTATTAGAAGAATCGGTGATAAGGGCAAGCTTACACCAAGGTTTATTGGTCCATTCGAAGTATTGAAAAGAGTAGGTGAGGTGGCTTATCGCATAGCATTGCCTCCACAACTATCAGAGGTGCACAATGTATTCCATATTTCTATGCTAAAGAAGTATGTGCACGATCTCCTCCACGTCATCGACCACAATGACTTAGTGATATAGAAGGACCTTACCTACGAGCAGAAACCAATGAAGATCCTCGACCAAGAAGTCTGCGTTTTGAGGAGCAAGACCATCCCTATGGTGAAAATCCAATGGGATCGATGCTTAGAACAAGAAGCTACATGGGAAATCGAGGAGTCTATGAGAAGGAGATTTCTAGAGTTTTTCTAGACTGTAAGTACTTCTCACCCTCCATGTTTCCATATATATGGAATTTGGGGGCCAAATTCTCTTAAGTGGGAGAGGGTGTAGCACCCCGGATAAAAATGATAAAGAAATAGACCTTTTTTTTGAGTAAATAAAAACCTTAAATAACTCTACAAGAAGGGCCAACACCCACAGTATACATATAGATATATAAATATCTCTCTTAAGACACCACCAACTAACCAATTATATATATATATACATCTAACTTAAACACTCATTGTACCAACCAGCACGGGGCTTAGAAGCCAAAGCTAAATAGCGCCCCTGACCAGGGCGCTATTCACTGAAGGGCACCCCTGATCAGGGTGCCATTCACATACCTTTTCAATATATATAATAATAATAACAATAATAATAATAATAATAATAATAATAATAATAATGGCCAGAAGATATAGCGCCCACATGAATGGGTGCTATTCACCTAAACAGTGACCCTTTGAACAGGCACCATTTCCATTTTCCATTTTCCCTATATATATATATATATATATATATATATATATATATATATAAAGGATATAGCGCCCCTAGCCTGGGCGCTATTTCCTAAATAGAGTCGCCATTTCCTTGAGGGGCAGGTTGTCCTTTCCACATCTTCTAGAAAATTTGAAACACTAACAGGTTATGTTCGCTGGCAATGTACCCTTCTCTGGTCATGGATAACAAGGTTTTCAGATCTGGTTTCCAATGGACCCTAACGATTTAGTCCCTATAAACAATTCCCTCCATCCAACGTAGATGACCCTTATTGTCATCCTGCCGCAGAAGAGAAGGTTGTCTGTGGCTTTTCTAGTCTCCACCTCCAGAACAGAGATCTCATTCCTTCTCTTCACGTGCAGGAGACGGGAAGGTAGCTTCATCCTACGTACCACGTCCTACTATTGAGAGCCTGGCTACAGAGAACGTGGAGGGCTGGGATTCTGATTCTATTCTACTATTATACCTCGTTAACCGCACCAAGAGGTAGGTTTTCTCAAGATCTGGCTCAAGCAGTAGCTTAAATAGGATTTACAAGCATGATTAGCAGTAGTTTAGTTCCATTTTCCATATTATATAGTTCCTGACATACTAGTTTTTGCAGTAGTTATTCAATCTTAGATATTATATAGCCCCTGGTATGCCTGTTTCTAGCAGTAGTTAGTTCCATATTTAATCACCACTCATGCTTAGAAAATGTATATCTATGAAACTAAATCGTAAAATCTATGCATGAGTACGATTCTGTGATCCTGATATTTTTCCCTACCTGTCCATGTCCTTATTTCTTGATTCTAAGAAACTTTGAAACATGAACAATAACTTGTATCTCAATACGTACCTATCGGGTGCAAAACACTAACTCAACTGAATGGCGCCCCTGACTAGGGCGCCATTCACATCAAATAGCGACCCTCTAGGGGATCTTCAATTAAATGAAGACTCTCTGACGGGGCGCCATTTCCTTTTCCCAGAAATTACAAACACCAAGTTAGAAAATTAATATCTATGAAACTAAACTATAAAATTCTTGCGTGAGTATGATTCTGTGATCCTGATATTTTTCTCTACCTATCCATGTTCTTATTCCTTGATTCCGAGAACTTTAGAAATCATGAATAGTAACTTGTGTCTGAAATGCACCTATTCAGTGCGTAAAACAGCCACAAAGAATGGCGCCCCTTCCTAGTGTGCCATTTTCTGAATGGAGACCCTCCGGAGTGTCGCTATTTAAATAGAGACACTCTGAGGGGTGCCATTTCTTTAAAAAAAATAGAGAAATAACGACTCTCTGCAGAGTCTTCATTTAAATGAAGACACTGCAGAGGGGCGCTATTTCTTTAGGCCATCTAAAGAAATGAAGACTCTCTACAGAGTCTTCATTTAAATGAAGACACTGTAGAGGGGCGCCATTTAAATGGTGGCAGCCATTAGGGTGCCATTTACCAGAACCCAGATTTTTGGATTTTTCCGAGCATGTCTTATGATAGAATGGGCGCCCCTAAACACAGGCGCCAACTCCTTATATAATGGCTGCCATAAGGGCGCCATTTACCCTCTCCTGATTTACAGAGCTTTTCTGGTTCACAGAATGGGCGCCAATTCTGGATATAATGGCCGCCAAATTCACCCAGATTCTCTGTATATTGTGCGTTTAATGTGGTTTACTCATTGTTCATCCCTACTTGATAATATATGACTTCAAACTCCATTCCATGAAAAATATTCCTTATGTATATCCTATGATGGTCAACCCTTGAAATTCCATATTGGCTATAAATGAGAGTGGATGTCAAAAAAAATACATGAAATATTGTTCATATAGGGCCTGATCTAGTCTTGGGAGGAGCACCCGAAAGTACTTGTGCCCATGGGAGTTGATTGATCACGGTGTTTAAACATTGCACCGAAGTACTTGCTTGACTTGCATGACTTGAGACATTCCACACTTACTCTCTCGTGACATTACTTGCTTGACTTGACTTGCATGGCCCAGAATGGGCAATTACTTGACTTGCGTAGCCCGAAAAAAGGCAAAGTACTTGCTTGAATGAAATGAATAAAATAGCCAATTCCAGTTACATGTACTTGATATTACTTGCTTGAACATGATTCTTACTTGCTTGAACGTTCTCGATATCTTGCTTGACAACACATTCTTGATAAATGAATGAAATAGCCAAATCATGCGATATTCTTTCTATACAATTCTTGATATCCTGCTTGACCAATACTTGAAATCATACAATACTCTTTCTATGAAGTTCTTGATATCTCGCTTGTCAACTTGCTAGTACTTAAAATCATGCGATATTCTTTCTATACAGTTCTTGATTTATCACTTTTCTAGCATGCATAGCTATACCTGCATTGCAAGTAACATGTAAACTACTTAAAGATTGCTCGAACTTGAGATGTAATTGCTACTGAGCGATTCACTCATCCAGTTAATTCTAACATTTTTTAGGTAACTCGGATAGCGACAACCATATGAATGGAATGAGACCGAGTGAAGAGTGCTAAAGTCACGGATCATTTATTATCAGCTAGTCGCATCTTTTGATTTATTGAGTCCTTATCTTTGTACTTCCAATTATGTCAGTCTAGTTGATTAAAACTTGTTAAGGCTTGTAGCCTAGTATTTGGGTTTTGAATAAGGAATGTTATGAACTAGCATTATCATCAATTGGTTATTGGATAATTGTCATCTTGGACTATTCGTATCATTTTAGAAATTAAATCCCAGTTATTAAGTAGTCTTTTGCGCACTTCATCGTTTGTCAAAAAAAAAAATTTATTGCTCTGATTGATTGGTTCTATATAAGCTGGACGCGACCCCGGGTATCTTCCGCGCTCGGGGCATGACAGCTGCGGAAGTAAAAGATCCTAGGGGACAATGATACGTAACGCCCTGGTCAAAAACCTATCGATTCGACTGGTTCGTTCTGTGGGACAGTGATACGTAATGCCATAGAACCCGGGGGACGGCGATACGTAACGTCCCGTGCAGCAAGAGTCTAGGTGGGAGTTCACTCCCGAGTCTGCGTAGTACTCTTTTGTTCGTTTGTGTGTGTGGGCCTCCTGTGTTTGCAGCAGCTGTTTGGTTCCATGAATAACATTAAATTCGTAACTCATGACAATGTGGTAATGTGTAACTGCTCATTCACCGTGGTTTGGCACATGCATGGGTATCGTATATCTTAGCTAATGAACATGTATTTTCTCGTATGAATTATTTTAAGCAAATGAAAATGAATGGATTATGATATTAGTAACACTTGAATTATGCACGTTGATTGGATATATGAATGCAAGTTAACTCCGATTTGACTAGGTTGCCTACTGAGCGTCACACTCACCCTTTGTGACACACGTTTTTAGGAGACATAGTGGAGGATGTCGAGAAGGAGGCTGCGGCCGAGAAGTAGTGCTAGTCCATACTTCGTCTGGGTAGGCTATGGATGAATATATCTCTTATATGTATGGTTATGGGGTGGTGAGCATGTGTGGACTCATGTTTATTTTGGGACAATGGTCATGTACTTTTCTTTGAAAATTATGAATGGTTGAGATGTTATATACATTTCTTGTAATTGTGGCTTCTCTCTCTCTCTCATGTGAATGTATGCATGTTTATATATGTGTGCTTCCGCGATACATACGACGTAATGCTTCGTGGTCCGATAGAACAAAAAAAAATTATGCTCATAAATTGGGAATCGAACCCCTGGGCATTACACTTCTCATTGCTCCGATGTAGATAAAAGCTTAAATAAAATAAAGGTCATAGGAAATAGAAACAATAATGTTTACACCATATATTTAAATGACACCTTATGCAATAATTTTTGCTTTGTTGCAAAAATTTTTGATGATGCTTGGTTATGACACCGTCGATTAGGACATGCAAGTTTTAATCTTCTATCCAAACTATCTAAAAATAAATTGGTAACATGATTGCCAAATCTGAAATTTGAATCCAATAAAATTTGTGATGCATGCAATAAGGGCAAACAAACTAGAACTTCATTTAAAAGCAAAAATTTTGTTTCAACTGCAAGACCTTTGGAACTCCTTCATTTAGATTTATTTGAACCCAGTAGGACACATAGTCTTGGAGGCAAACTTTATGGATTTGTTAATGTTGGTAATTTTTCAATATACTCTTGGGTGTTTTTCTTGACTCACAATAATCAAGCCTTGCATGAATTTGAAGACTTTCGCAGAAGAGTAAAATGAGAAGGGATACTACATTCAGACTATCTAGAGTGATCATGGTAAAGAGTTTTATAACCATGACATTGAAAATTTTTACTTGAAGTAGGGGTACACTCATATATTCTCAGCATCAAGAACCCCTCAATAAAACAGAGTCATGGAATGAAAAAATGGAACACTGGTGGAGATGGCCAAGACCATGCTATCAAAAAATGGTCTTCCAAGATACTTTTGGGCTGAAGTAGTTAACATGACCTGTTACATGATGAACAAAGCTTTGGTATGACCTATCCTAAAGAAAACTCCTTATGAGTTGTACAAGGGTAAGAAACCTAACATTTCATACTTTAAACCCTTTGGTTCTTTATGTTACATTCTGAATAATGGAAATGAAAGTCTAGAAAAATTTGATCCTAAGAGTGATCAAGGAATCTTCTTTGGTTACTCACTCAATTCTAGGACTTATAGAGTGTATAATACAATGACACATGTAGTTGAAGAAAGCCCTCATGTTATTATTGATGAATGTACTTTTAAAATGTCTGATAAAAGGGCAATTTTTCTTCTTGCAGGACATAAAAATGAAGAGAAAAGAGATGATAGTTGTCACGCCCCGACGCGGAATATCGAGGCGCGACGAGTCGTAAAACTCATGTAGATCAGAGCATGCACGTAAAAGGGTCCAACCATAAAATTCTAGCAAGAGCAACAATTTAAAACCAAGGCATCTAAGATAAACTTGGTTCCTCGTTTCACTCTTGCCCGTCCCCATTTGTTTAGGGTTCATCATCGAAACTACCTGAAACATTAATAGAAAATGCAGGGTGAGTGAAATGCTCAGTCGTATTTATATCTCTATACCAGGCAACTTTAAGTAATTAACTTTGTCACGCCCTGAGATATGCAGCGGAATTAAGTTGGGAACAATAGTCGGCAAATAAAGCCTCAAGCGAGAATGACAATCAGAGCGCTAAAACACATCCACATAAAAGAGGAATGCACAAGGTAATGCACTCAAAATTCCAACTTTATTCAATAATAATCAAGGTTTACAAACGACACTTAACTTTGACACTTTTTGACAACTAGACTCAATAAAAAGAAGATTACATGACATGATCGACTTCACCGCCTATTACAGTGAAGGAACCTAATTACAATATGACTCATGACTAGATTAGCTATAGCTTCTCTCGTCCATCAATCGCTCTCGCCCTCGGATCTGTCATTCGAGTAATCCGAATCCGTTCCACTAGAATTTCCTAAAAAGATTAAAAAGTAGAGAATAAGCGCACTCGCCCAGTAGGTATCTTCATATCAACATGATGGCGTTGTTAAAGTAATTAACAATTTAGCTCTAAAGGAAAATGTGACAAAACATGTGAAATAAAAACCATAGTAACAATAATATATAGACTATAAAGATATGAGAATTTAATGAATAAGAGAGAGCATGATCAAGCAAGAATATAATGTGGCCTTTCATTAACGAGAATGTATTAGAATGTACTTTTCATAACCATGTAGGCTATGCACTAGAAAGTCATGTACAAATGAAATTTCATGAGAATTCATGGATATTACCGAGGCTTTGTCCTCCTTGGCCTTCCCTAAAACTCAACACTGACGGTGCTTCTAAGCAATCTGGAGACTCTCGAGGAGGTGGCATTATTAGGGATTCCCGAGGCAAGGTTCTCCTTGCATTATTAGTGGGAATCCCAGGATCGCGGAGACTTACAGAGGCCTTGAAACAAGATCACCTAGTCCAGTAGAAGTAATATTTGATGGAGAGGTTCTCAAGTCCAAGCGGTGTTCTTATCAAGTGTATGTGTATCTAATAGCTTACATATCGGAGTACGAGCTATATACTTAACTAGGAAAGACAGGAGATGATAGTGACTCGTGTAAAAATAGCGGTCAACACGTAGGAATTCAAAGGAAAATCTTTTTACATACAATACTATATGGTTTTGGCATGAAATTATCATAAGAGTTAAAATAAGTTCCTAAGACACGATGAGACATAAAACGGAACCTTGGAACTCACAATATAACAGAAAACATATTATAGCTAGCTTAGAATAATATATAGCTAGGGAGGTAGCATAATCATGAATCAAAAAGGGGTGATATGGCCGCTGTTTAGGGTGAATAGTAGTCAGAGAGTAAGTAGCAGTCAACAGAAGGCCACCTTATGTAGGTAGCGGTTAAGAGACGACCGACGTCTGATGGTAGCGGTCTCTGGGAGGCCGCCATCATCCTGTCATCCTACAGAAATAAGGCCGATAGTAGGGCTATTTCTAATGCTAATAATGATAAAAACTATGTACAATGTGAAGTAAAAGCATAGTATCATGGATCTAAAGTATGGGGGAGTATGCCTTCTACCAAAGTTACGCTCTTTCTAATTAACAAGGTATGGACATCATACAAGGAAAACCTACTACGCAGTCATAGAAAAACATCAAATACTCTGTATAGACTGCATGAAATCGCGAGCAAAAGGAGGGCTTTTAATCCTAACATACTATTTGAGTCATTCATGAGATAACCTACCTCTAGTTTGATCCCTAGACTTCGAATTTCATGTTGCTACACGTCCTGCGTGGAACCAGTAACTTCCAGCCCTTCTAACTTCTCGACGGCTTGGTCTCCTAGCATCGGATTTAGCAGAGAGTTAGAAGAGACTCAAAGGAAGAAAACTTATGGTTTTATGTGCTGCCCTAAGTCTTTCAGAGATCCGTGAAGCTGTCTAGTCCTTAAAAGGCTCCAGTTCCCCTAGTCCAAATGATTTCTCTGGGGAATTCCTTACAACAGTATGGGAAACTATTGGACAGGATCTTTGCGAAGCTGTTAATGCCTTTTTTCAAGGCTTCCCACTTCCAAGGGGAATATCTTCCTCCCTCATTACTCTAATCCCCAAGGTACATGAACCTAAATCATTTAATGATTTTTGGCCTATTAGTTTATGTAATTTCACATACAAAGTTATTTCCAAGATTATTTCAGAAAGATTGGCCCCTCTTCTGCCTAACATAATATCAAAGGAGCAGGGTGCCTTTGTGAAAGGGCGGTTTATCTTGGATAATGTGTCCCTTGCTAGATGATGGATATAAACATGAAAGTTAGGGGTCATAACATGATAATCAAGCTGGATATGGCTAAAGCATATGATAGAATGGAGTGGGACTTTGTATTAGCAGTTATGAGAAAGTTTGGTTTCAGTACCAGGTTCACATCTCTAATTGGTATGCTTTTATATAATTGCTGGTTCTCAATCAATTTTAATGGAATTGTTTCTGGCTTTTATAAGTCTAGTAGAGGCATTAGGCAAGGGGATCCAATTGCACCATATCTTTTTATAATAGCTTCGGAGGTCTTAAGCAGAGGTCTATCAGCCCTATTTCACTCTAGGGGTCTAAAGGGTTACGCTGGGCCCAGAAGGACAATGCAGATTTCCCATCTATTATACGTTGATGACACCATGGTATTCTAAAATGCCTGCAGAAGGAACATAGTGGCATTCCAACAGTTTATCAATAAATATGAAAGTTGCTCGGGGCAAAAGGTTAATACAGCTAAGAGCTGCTTTATCCTCTCAGCTAAAGCCCCTCTTTCCTTAATAAAAGTTGTTCGGACATTAACTGGCTATAAATATCAAGCTGCTGGAATCAAGTATCTTGGAATTCCTATTAAAAAGGGCAGATACCTGTGTTCAGATTTCAATTTTCTTGTTGAAAGGATTCATACCAAGTTAGAAGGTTGGCAATCTAAGTTGCAATCTTAAGCTGGCATAGCAGTTCTAATAGACTTAGTCCTTAAAAGTATGCCAGTCTACCTTGCATCAGACTGTTTCATACCGAAGAAGATAATCAACTTCATGGATAGCCAATGTGCAGCTTTTTTTTGGCAAGGGGAACATGGAATCAACCGTAGGCATTGGATTGCATGGTCTTATATTCAGAAGCCTCGCATAGAGGGTGGCCTTGGAATCAGGGATTTATTATGTGTCTAGACTGCTTTTGCTGTCAAGATGCTATGGAACATTGTTCATGGGTCATCACTTTGGTCTCAATATGCTAGACAAAGATTTTTCAAAACCCATATCGCTAGCAGTAATAAACCATTTCCAGCAGGTATGCCTCTAACTGTCTTCAGGCAGGCCAGAGAAATCCTACTTGAAAATAGTAGGTGGATTGTACGGTCTGGAGAAACAATAGACTTTCTAAGAGGCAACTGGACTGGAAATGGCTCTGCTGTTAGTGCTGAACAGGCCAGTAATAGAGATAGTGGGAGTTTAATCCCGAATGCTTCGGTTAGAGAAGTGCTCATGAATAATCAGCATATGGCTTGGGGTTTCATTGGAAATGATTTTCATACTCCTAATATCCAGTTCAACATTGAGGCTGATATTTTTTTTTGGATGAGTACTGCTAAAGGTAATTTCTCTATTAAATCAGCCTGCAATCTTATTCGTACTAGAGGTATGATAAGGCCAGCCTGGGCAAAACTGTGGCATTCTGCCTTTAATCCTAGAGCAGCTCTTTTCATATGGAAGTTAATCCACCGGGCAATTCCAGTAGACAGCAGGGTTATTGACTGTGGTATCCAGATGGCTTCAAAATGCAGTTGTTGCTCCCATCCAGATTATGAAGATCTCAACCATGTGTTCATTCATGGAGACTTGGCTTCAGATCTATGGGGCTGGCTACAACCCCTAGTCAGTAATAATATATGGCAGGGTGATCAAATTACTGGAAGATGTTGGAATTTCTTGTCTGCTACCAGAATGCAATCAGCTTTCTGCTTAGCTGGGATGTACTCAACTTTCCTTATGCTCTGGGAAATATGGAAGTAGATATGTGCCTTGAAATATGAAGGGGTTCCCATCAATACTACTTTTATTAAAAGGAAGATTCTTTCCTCCGTTCAGATGGCTCTGGATAAAATCAACTTCCACAGGCCTCTTTCTCCTGCCCAAATCAGATGCCAAGCTTCATTTGGTCTGTCTCCTCGGGTACAGGTAAAACAGCCAATTATGGTCTCCTGTAACTTGGCCAAACAGGGGCACACTCCGCATGTAGATGGGGCATCGAAAGGAAACCCTGGCAGATGTGGTGGAGGCGGATGCATAAGGAATCGTTCTGGCGATTTGATTATAGGATTTGCCTTCTACTATGGTGTAGGAAATACTTTGATGGCAGAATGCAGGGCACTACAAGATGGGCTGGCAATTGCGAAGCATGGTGGAATTAAGCTCTCGGCAATTTTTTCAGATTGTTCCCTTCTTGTGGGGCATGTCGGAGTGGAATATCTCCCAATTGGGCAATCTACCCGTGGTGGAGGGAAACTTTAACTTTTCTTCAAGAAAGTGGAAGTGAGATTCATCACATATTCAGGGAAGGGAACCAGGTAGCGGACTCATTGGATTCATATGCTTGCAGCAGAACAACTAATATAGTCTATACCAAAGTAAGGGAGTAACCACAGCTGACCAAGGGAGTCTTTAGAGTGGAAAAGGCTGGTTTGCCCTCTTTCCGTTGTCACTAGTTCTCTAGTTTGTTATTTCAGCTCTAGTGTCTAATATCCCTATCGTCTTGTTCGGGCCCTCATTATAAGCCCTTTTTTTTCTCAGGGGTATGCCCCTTTGATAGTGCACATTGCTCACTCATTTAATAAAAATTAGGACCACAGGGTGAGCCAAGAGGAGTGAGAACACTCCCCCTCTCTGAGGGAGGGTGCACTCGACCTGTGCCCATCCTGACTGGTCGGTGTTGATTAAAAAAAAAAGAAGAAAATGTTCTAAAGACTTAACCTGAGATGATGACGTCTTACCTTCGAACCACGCGATCCAAAAATTAGGGTTCACGTAGGTCGAATCTTCCGAGAGATTTGATCAAATTAGAGTCCTAATTTGAAGTAGAATCGATCTCTAGGAGTCCTAGATAGGTTTACATGCCAGATTACATCAATCCCTAGCATTTAGGTTGGATAAAAATCCAAATTTCTCGGGTTTATCACTTCTCGTTTCTGATAGGAAGTGGATGTCTAGTATGGATCGCCTTCAGCAAGAGGCGGTCTTACGATAGACTGCCATTTGCCTAGCTCGCCTGAAAATTGAATTTTATTTAAATTCAAACTCTAATATTCCTATTATCTCTGTATTTATCCTTTAATTTAGGAAATTATCCCTATTACCTTTCTAGGGTTGGGCTTGGGCCTAACAACCTTAGAATTGGTTTTATTGGCCTAGTTTAAGTGGGCATAATTACCTGGTTATTAAATGTAGTTTCAAATTAATTTATTTAACCCATAATTCATTAAATAGCGCATTAAACATTTTTAAATGCTCAATAATTTTATTTAATTCTTGAAAAATCCTAAAAAACTTCTAGGGGTGTTACATCCTCTCCAACTTGACGAGAATTTGGTCCCCAAATTCATTGCATGGGATTTATGGAGAGTGTAATTTTACTTACAATCGAATAGCTTAGGAAATATTTTGTGCATAGCCTCTTCCAACTCCCATGTTACTTCTTGGTCCAGATTTTTATTCCACCGGACTTTCAACATGGGAATAGTTTTATTCCGAAGCTGTCGAACTTCTCGATCTAGGATTTTGATTGGCCTTGGTCATATGTTAAGTCCTTATGTATCACCAGATCGTCATGACTAATAACATGGAATGGATCATGAACATGCCTTTTAAGCATTTATACATGGAATACATCATGGACTCTAGATAATCGAGGTTGCAAGGTAATCCGATACGCGACCTCGCCAACCGTTTCAAGAATTTCAAAAGGGCAGATATACCTCGGAGTAAGTTTGCCTTTGATGGCAAATCTTCATATACCTCGACCTGGAGAAACCTTGAGTGTAATACCTTGGATTCTTTATATCAGAATCGAAGAGCTTTTGGAGCGCTTTCGTGGGTCCCTGATTGTGTTTTATGATCCACTTGGATTTTCCCCCTATATAACTTGCGGAACCCCGTGGAGAGTGAACCATTGAGTTTTGAGACTTTGGGACACTACAGGTGTGTTGTGTTCTTTTCGAGGATCGCGGAGACTATTTTTCTATATTTTTTCGACTTCATGGAATTTTGTGCCAAAAATCGGATTTCAAAAATATTTCTATTTTCTTTCTTTTTAACCCTCACCCTCTCTCCTCTCTCTTCTCACGTTCTCACTCTCTCCCTCCGTTCACTCACCTCTCTTCTCCTCTCCCCCGGGGCGTACGACCGTGGCAGAGGTGCTGACGACGTGGAGCTGACATGGAGCGTGATGGCGCGAGGATCAGAGCGTGATCCTTGGCGCAATCCCGAGTGTGGATTCGAAGCCGATGTAGGTTCATGTGATGGTTTTCGGCATGGTTTGGCCGTTTCGGTGCATGAGATCTTCGGTGAAGGTAGGGGGATGGATACCTTATTGATTTTCTACTTCCTCTCATGATTTGGAGCTGAACGGTGTGAGTTTGAGTGGGTTTTCCTACTTTAAGGGCAATGCATGTTTCAGGGGTATGAGCCGAGATCGGCATTCCAGGCAATGGTTTTTAGTTTAAATGGTATCATTTGAACCCATGGCATGTTGGGATTCGATTCCTGCCAGTTTAACTCCGTTTGAGCGTGATTTGGGGCCCGTATGAGGCCGGACGCCCACGTGAGTCATTTTGGGATGATTTATGGAAATCACCTGTTTGATTGCTGTTTTGTCATTAGTTTGGCTCCTTCTGGCTTGTGGAAGGTTGTCATCATGTCTACGTATGTTTCCTCGTCGTTCTGGGATGGTTAGGGCGTGGAACGGCAAGTTGGGCGGGGTTCTATGATTTTCGCACCGGAGTGAGGTAGCGGTCAAACTAGAGACTGCTACTTGATAAGGCGGCCCTAGGCAAACCGCCACTTCATGAAACGGTCCCAGAAGGACCGTTATCGTGTTCTTAAGCATTTTAAGTCGATTCGGGATAGCGACCTTCATCCCGACCGTAATTTGGTAGTAGCCGCCCTAGGGTGACTGCCATTTGGTTTTAAGTTGATTTAATGTCGGTTCCTAGTTGCGGCCTTGCGACTGACCACCTTCTGAAGTAACGATCAGGCCAAGGACCTCCACCAGGATGACTTATTGTACATTTTTTAGGCAAATTGGATATGGCGGTCTCGCCGGGACCGCTACCTTCAAGTGACGGCCATAGGAGGACCGTCACTTCCAAGAGACAACCCTAGGTAGACCGTTTCCTACCTATTTAATTATATGAGTAGTGGCCAGGCTATGACCACCATTTCCTGTTTGCGGACAAAGAGGTGACCGCCACTTGATTTGCCCGTGAGGTAGCAGCCAGGCTATGACCGCCACTTTCTGTTTGCGGCCACAAGGGTGACCGCCACTTGTTCTAGGTGTTTCTTTCGTTGGTTTGACTTTCCGGTTGGCTTGGCTTCGACCCCTTGGTTAGCCCATTATTCCGTGGATGTCTTGGACATCCTATGAGGGCTGTGACTATGTTATAGGGTGTTCAAAAGTGCCGTAATTCTGAATTGTGTGTCCGTATTATTTTGAGAGTCATTATGGTTTCCGGTCAACCCAGTTGTGACCCAGTGGTTGATACGTGACCATGTGAGTGTCTCGGCCATCCCGTATGGATCGAGACCTGGTTTTGGACGCTTGGAGGTATTATCTTACCTCGATTTGCATGTCGATGTGGTTTGAGGGCTTCGGTGATCCCTCATGATCCGTGTTTCGTGTTATGCGGAATTGTGAGTCCGATGAGCGGCCTGGGGGCCGAGGTCTTCCAATTGATGTGGATCCGGCTGCTATGTGCCGCTTTCATATGTTTTATCGAGGATTGACTTAGGGACTACGCTTATTGGTGGCGTGTTATAGCTTTGTGCGATGATCTTGACTCGAGTCTTGTGACTCAAGGATCGTTGTATTAGCAGGTCTAGTTGGTTGTCCTAAGTCTGGTGGCAGTTGTGTGCTACCTTGTGTTCCGAGTACTTGTGATAGGTGCATGCTTAGCCTGTCAATACTTTAGTGTTTCTGTTTGAGAGTCTTTGTGTCTAGTGAGCCTCCACTAGTCGTAGCCCGAGGAAACTTTCGTGTGTCTGCCCACCCAGTAGTTGTGGCGGGGCGAGTTCCCAATAGAGACGATTTGTAGGCTGGTTGCCATGGGCCCCTTTGTCTAGCCGTTAGAGTCCAACAGGAGGGGTAAACTACCTAGAGGTCTGGCTTAAGACATTGAGCTTGTGTGTGCACACGTGGTCAGGGGCATTTGGACTAGCGTCGATGGGCATGACCCTGACTAGTCACTCGTTATTGTTGTTCCTTGGTTACTTGTTTAGTGTCTCAATTACCGCGTTTGAGGTGAATGGGAGACGCTTGAGGCACAGTGTAAGATGTCAGTTGACGCATCTGGATTTTCGTATTGTGAGGAGGTGCTTCTATCACATGACACATGACTTGGGGCTTTCGTGACTAGTTTCCGTCATGGTTGACGTGACTTGTCGGGTAGTCTTAGTTCGGCTTTACCCGAGGTTAGTGTAGCGTACATGACGGTGAGATCGTGTATGTGTTGGTGCTTTTAGACCATGTGGTCTTGAGTTGGGCTTTTGTCTCTGCAGATGTGCCTGCATGACTATGGTGTCGTGATGTTGTCCTGGCTGTGTAGCCAGAGTTCCTTGCATCGGTTTAGTGATTTCTGACTATGGGTCTGGGGATCCGTGTCCTTGTCGATTAGGAGTAGTTTAGAGGGTCGAGGTTCGATCGGCTTCCGTGTTTCCATTAGTATGGCTTTCCTCTTTACTTTTGCTGTTTCGACACCTGTTCCTGCTTTTGTTGTTGCTTTTGTTGCACTACTGTTACTGCGTTCGTTTTGTGGTGGGGATCTGTGGGACCCATATTGAGCCAGTGACATGAGGCTCACCCCTGACTTTTCAGGTGTAGTTGTTCTTCCTCGTGCTTGGAGGTACAGTGTGATGGTTCTTAGTTGGCAACTTTGCCAGTGTCGGGCTTCCCCCGACTTGAGAGTACGTTCTCTTTCCTATTGTTCTGTACTTTAGTTGGACTGGACTCCGCTATCTATGTAGTTTAATTGAAAACGTAATTTTATTTCTGCTATTTTAGCAATCCTGATCGTAATAATTAATTGTTTACTACTTTATCTGGAAGTTCAATGTACTTACACAGACCCTTTATCCGTTCGGAGCTTTCCCGCTCTTGGGAGGCCTCTCAGGATCCAAGTGGTATCAGGTTTACCCGGTATCTGGAGTCTGGGTCATCACAGTTGGTATCAGAGTGTGTGTTTGTGAAAGTACATGGGAATTCAAGATATTGCAGTGCTCAGAGTCCATAAGGTCATGTACAGTCGGCAACTGGCATAGGTTTTATGTTCCTTTACCACTTTGCTTCTCACGTGAGAGCTTGCGTGCGCTATGTTGCACTGCGAGATGGTTTTTGTTTTCGTCAGAATGTTGGCGTGTGACTGGAGGATTGTGATGGAGCATTATCTCTCTTCATTGTCGTGGTCTCGATTGTGCTGCGCTGGGCAGAGTTTGCCAGCAGACGTGAGTCTGGGGTGCAGTGTTCGAGATTTTCTGTTGCTTGATCAGGTGGCTGATGGGAATTATTGTTGGTGATGGCCGTGCATGTTCTATGGAGGAGATTAATGTTGTTTTGGTCGTCCCAGCTTGAGGTTTGGTGAGCCCCTGAGGTGTTAAGGTTGTGTTGAGGTGGTTGCTAGATGCCCTAGTTGAGAGAGTGCTCATGCAAGCTAAGGATTTCCTTCCTGGTGAGCTGCTGTTAGTCAAGCTTGGCTTTTCTCATCCTATCTTGTGGCATCATTTCGAGGTAAGCTTTGGAAGTGCTGTCTCCATAAAGCCTTAGTCCTGTGTCTACTTATGTGTGGACTGTGTTAGTTCTGAACTTGATTTGCTCTTGTTTCAGTAGTGGCTTGGTTTTAGACCAAGATTAAGGATTTTGGGGCTATTGTGCACCGTGTTCGACATGCTGTGTGGGGGGCTATTGTGCTGTGAAGATTCAATAATTGTTTCGGGACTAGAGGATATACTAAGGTAGGCGTCCTTTGTGGCTTGTGTTATGGCTCTTGGCACGATGGTTTGCACTATGGCGACTTGTGATCCGCAGTTGGAAGGATCGGTACTCGAGGTATGGTATATTGTAGTTTCATGAATTACGATGGCGCCGAGGTGTGCTGAGATGCAGATGCCAAGTTGTCTGTGATGCTTGTGTGCGTTGTGTTGAGTGCGCAGTGGAAGTGTGTGGGCTCATAACCCACAGGTTAAGGGTCATTTTGTTGGAAGATTCTGACCAGCCAAGAGGGTTATTTCCTCGGTGTAACATTGTCATGGCTATCTGTGCCTTGATGCTATTAGTTGCCGTGCCGTTGCTTGAGACATTGTTGTTATTGGCATCGACGAGTTCGAGAATTGGGAAAATTTGTCGACGTATATGCTGGTTGAGTACCCTTTTCTTTTTCTATAATTCTTGAAAGTTGTGCTCTCGGGACGGATCGTGGTCCTCGAGATGCATTTTTCGAGAGGTGTTTGTGGGTCCTTGTTGGTAAGTTGCGAGCGGCTACTACATTTTAGCCGTATGGTCAACTGTAATTTTGCCTTTCTGTGAGCTAGTTTGCAGTTGTGTCCCATGGTTCTGTGTTGATAACAGAGCCGAGATCTGCAGGTGTTGTTGAGGTTGTATGATGGTTTATGTTTGTGGTTAGCTTGGGAGGAGTCCCTGTGAGTATGAGTTTAGATTTACATGGATCGACGTCTTGTCGGTTAGTTCTGCTGTACTCTCCTGCTAGGATATTGTTGGCATGCAACTCGAATCAGATGTAATGTCTGAGTGAGGACTGACTCGATTGTATTTGTGGTCCTGTGCTGTCATTGGCATTCTGCGTGTTAGTTTCGATCATTGTTCATGGCGCGGAAGCCGATGGGTGGAGCAGTCAGCTGATATATTTGTCTTTCTCATTAGAGCTGATGCTTGTGTGTCTGTCGAGTGTGAATTTTATCAGTGGTTGTTTCATGGCATGGGTTGTGTCTCCCTGTTTGTGAGACGATAGTGATGATGCCATGTTTTGGAGGTGCCAGACTTGTGTTCCTTTGTGTGCCATTCTCGTTCTGTGGATCGATGTGCTTTGTGATCCGGAGCATGTGCCTGTGATTGTGGTCTGGCAATGTTCCTTTGAATTGTGTTTTTCGAGAATTATGTTTTTGTGTTTTGCATGTTCAAGGTTTGGCTGGTGCTTGGAGAGCGTAGCCAGCTGTTTATGTTGTTCTTCCACTTTCCCTTGTTAGCTCCTTAAATTTTGAGGACGAAATTTCTTAAAGGAGGGGAGGCTATAATACCATGGATTCTTCGGATCGGAATCGGAGGGCTTTTATAGAGCTTTCGTGGGTCCCTGATTGTGTTTTACAATCCACTCGGGTTTTTCCCCTATATAACGTGCGAAACCCCGTAGAGAGTGAACCATTGAGTTTTGAGACTCTGGGACGCTACAGGTGCATTGTGTTCTTTCCGAGGATCGTAGAGACTATTTTTCAATATTTTTCCAATTTCATCAAATTCGGGCCAAAAATCAGATTTCACAGATATTTCTATTTTCATTTATTTTTTACCCTCACCCTCTCTCCACTCTCTTCTCACATTCTCACTCTCTCCCTCCATTCTCTCTCCTCTCTTCTCCTCTGCCCCGGGGCGTACGACGACGGCGGAGGTGGACGAGGTGGTGATGGCGTGGAGCTGACCTAGAGCGTGATGGCGCGAGGATCAGAGCGTGTTGCTTGGTGCGATCCTGAGCGTGGATTCAAAGCCGACGTGGGTTCGTGTGGTGGTTTTCGGCATGGTTTGGCTGTTTCGGCATGCGAGATCTTTGGTGGAGGTAGGGGGATGGATACCCTATTGATTTCCTGCTTCCACTCGCGATTTGGAGCTGAACGGTGTGAGTTTGAGTGGGTTTTCCCGCTTTAAGGGAAATGCATGTTTATGGGGTGTGAGCCGAGATCGCCATTCCAAGCGATGATTTTTAGTTTAAATGGAATCATTTGAACCCCTGGCATGTTGGGATTCGATTCCCACCAGTTTAACTGATGCGGGACGGACACGGGGACCGACTCTACGTGGTATGGACCTCGGACTCTAGATGCGGACACGACCAGCAACACATGATGGGAGAGACACTAAGCCCGACACAGAGAGCTCCTATGGGCTATACGTCGCTAACAGAAATGCAAGCTCACTCGTCGTCCCAAGCGAGGGAAACGCGGATCGTGCGCGGTTGAAGAACCGGCAGAGTTCACGGGTAGTCGACTCACTTCCGGACTCACGGGCTAGTACCTATCGCTCTCGGCAGCGGCAAAAGACCATATACTAAACTAGCAAGCGAATGCCGAGAAGTTGAGACCTTTACCTCCACGCACCCGGCGTGGCGAAGACAACCCCGGCCAACTCATAGACGCCCGGTTAAACAATATTCCAACAGTACAATAATTTGACCCACTCCACGCAGGGAGGTAAAAGGTCACATGTGGGGCCCGAAAATCACGCAAATCGGGTTGACGGGCAGCATCTTGATGTCGCCCGGTGGTGCCGAACTCCGCGTTTTCGTGCTTTCCGAATGGTGGATTCTACGGGTCCGTGGGGCCCACGGACGGCGCTGTCCTCCGGATCTACGGGGGTGGGACCCACTGTGATGGGGACCCCTGGTGGCGCACCTCCACGGACGGTGATCGGCCGAAAATGCCGATCGGGGGTCGATTGGCCCCGATTCCCAATTGTTGAACTAGCTGCCCACGGATTTTGATTTCTATTTTCCAGTGCGCGCTCCAGCGAAAATGGCCGCTGCGATCAATCCCGCCGTCGGATCGGGACGCACGAACTATCGTTGGAAAGCTCTCTCCAAATCCTTCAATCTAGGCTCTGAGGGAACTGCTGGATCTAGTCGGATATGGACTTTACTCAATTTACAAGTTCCAGTTGTACAGTATCGGAAATCTCAGATCTGCAGGTGAGTTGTCTGAGAACGGCCGTTGACCGCGAGGTTGATGGCCAATTCAGCTCCTGAGCTCTTCACAAAAGTTATATGATTTTGAACAAGGAAGATGGAAATATTTTTTTTGGACTGATTATAGGTGGCTACGAATTGATATGATTTTTGCACTGAACAGAGGTCGGATCTGGGAACAGGTGGAAAAGACTGTAGCTAGCTTTTAAATCGAATTTTTAAAAATAGGTGGATAGTTGATCAAAAATCAGGAAAATTCGTGGAGGGAGGGGTTGGTGGACAGAACTCCCAGTAAAATAGGGAGCCCTAGAAAAAATCACAAAGGGGTCAGAACAGGAGAAACTCGGGAAAAGTGGAAAATCAGATCTGAAACTGGCAGAACTGAAGTTGGAACTTGAACGAAAATGGGAAATTACCAAACGGAGGATTTATGACCCACAAATGTTTTTAGGATGTGGGGAACACTTTTAGAACATCCCCTCAAAATCACAAATCGATCTGAGCTCGTGGATGATGGCAGTAATTCGTGGAAGTGGCAGCTACGGGCAGATGGTAGAACTCCGACGGTTGCGATGGCGGTGCGGTGGCGGCTCGTGGCGGCCACGATGATGACCGGAACCGATAGGGGAGGAGTCACACCTCCAGAAGGTAGCCTTCACAACTGCAAGGGGGAGAGGGAGGAGAGAGGAGGGGTGCGCCCAAGGGCTGCTCCAAGCAAATTCCAGATTTCAAATGCATTAATTCTATCGAAAATGGAAAATACAAGCTTATATAGGTTACATATCTAATCCAATATCCACCCTTGGATCTAGGGATGGGGGAATGGATGGCTTGGATTAGATGTGACCAACCATAAAATAAAATAAATAAAAAAACTTCATGATAGTGAGAGGGGGGCGCCCCCTTGACCAAGGGCTAAGGTTGGTGGCCAACCTTGACTTCTAATAACACTTGTCCCCCACTTCTAGAAGCCTCCATTTGAATGGTTGACTGACCCCACATGGGCCCTAGGAGTGAGGTGGATCAATGGGAGGAGGGATGGGGGGGCCCGTGGGACCCAGGGGTCCCATATTACAAATAAACCCCCCTTACAATCAAAATTACAAATCGAATAAAATGAAACAAACACACATTACACACAAATAAAGTTTAGACAAATATGATAAATGTCGAGACTCAAGGGGGAGTATCCAAGCTGTCTTCGAGCCAGATGGACGCTGAGGAGGCTCGAGTGGTGCTCCGCGTACGGTACCGGTGGCTCACAGTAACTGCTCGGGTGTCCGCACCAATTCTCCCCGGGTGGGAGAAACTCGACCCTGTCGAGTAAGGGTCTGCATCGCTCCGGTATCGCTCCAGAAGATCCGGATCAATCTGCTGCAACTCTCCATGCGTGATCCACGTGTCCTCGGTAGCGGGCCGTCCTCTCCATCGCACTAGGTAGCGTGGATAGGATCCACTCCTGGTAACTGTCACCTGCTCATCCAGTATATGATCTATACGCTCACGCTGCCGTGACAAAGGGGCTGGAGGTGGACACTCAGGTGTGGGCTCACTCTCAATGGGAGGAGATGGCTCAAAAGGCTCACTAGGGATCACCGCTGGGTCCCTATAGGCAACTAGATCTGAAATATTAAAAGTAGAGCTTATACCGTATTCCTCGGGCAGGTCCACAACATACGCATTGGATCCAACGCGTTTCAACACTCTAAATGGATCGGCTCCGCGATCTTGTAACTTCTTAACGGTTCCAGAGGGAAACCGTTCAGGTCTTACCCTGATCATGACATATTCGCCCTCTTGGAGCTCTCGATGGTGTCAGTGGGCATCGGCTAGCTCTTTGTAACGTGCA
Organism: Amorphophallus konjac; assembly: GCA_022559845.1. NCBI lineage: Eukaryota > Viridiplantae > Streptophyta > Magnoliopsida > Alismatales > Araceae > Amorphophallus > Amorphophallus konjac. Next base: position 206,959,196 of record CM040122.1, read on the forward strand.
TTGTTGGACTCAATGTGACGACGGATGTCGTCATGCAAACTCCTAACATGCCTTGCAAACGACTCGGCCGACTCCGACACATGTGCATGGATAGGCATGGGGACAAGATCAACTGGCTTCCTAGGCCTACGACTTGTGACAATCTCAAATGGACTCATGCCGGTAGACCTATTCACCGAATCATTATATGCAAACTCAGCCATGGGTAGAATGAGATCCCAATCCCCAATGCGGTCCCTAACTAGACACCTTAAAAGATCACCCAGACTCCTATTGACCACCTCGGTCTGACCATCTGTCTGGGGATGATATGCAGTGGAAAACTTGAGGTGAGTAACCATCATATGCCATAGTGTCTTCCAAAAATAGGAGGTGAATCTAACATCACAGTCAGACACTATAGTGCGAGGCAACCCGAACTTGCACACCACGTGAGTAAGGAAAAGGCGGGCTAGCCTCGAAGCATCTGAAGTCTTAGAGCAAGGGATAAAGAGGGCCATCTTCGAGAAATGGTCAACCACCACATAGACCGAATCATGCTTCCTGGAGGTACGTGGCAATCCCAAAAAAAAGTCCATGCTAACATCCTGCCACGAGGCATCAGGCACGGGAAGCGGCGTATAAAGGCCCGAGCTTTGCTTCTTCATCTTGGCCGTAGCACATGTACGGCACTGAGCCATGATGTTAGCAACATCGCGCTTCAAGCTTGGCCAATAAAATCGATGCTCAACTGCCTCAATAGTCTTGTTCCGACCAAAGTGGCCGGCTAGACCTCCCACATGTAGTTCCCAAACTAAGAAATCTCGAACCGAAGTTTGGGGAACACATAACCTGCTACCTCGAAAGAGGTAACCCTCCTGAAGCACATAATCATCAAGGTCTCTCGAGGGTCCGATCTGGAGAGTGGTAAAAATCTGACCGAAGTCAGGACAATCAACATAGGACTCTCTCATCTTTTCCAACCCTATGACCTCGGTACTCATGGTGGTAAGCAAACACGCTCGCCGACTCAAGGCATCGGCCACCTTGTTCTCCACTCCAGCCTTATGTTTAAGCACAAATGTGAACTGCTGGAGATACTCGACCCAATGACTATGACGCGAGTTAAACTTCTTTTATGAATGGAGGTACCTCAATGCCTCATGATCGGAGTATAAGCCAAACTCCTGATGTAAAAGATAGTGCCTCCAATGCCTAAGAGCTTGAACAACTGCGTAAAATTCCTTATCATATGTGGAGTATCGCAGTTTCACGTCATTCAGCTTCTCGCTAAAATATACGACCGGGTGGGCCTCCTGACTCAACACACCTCCTATCCCAACTCTCGACGCATCACAAGAGACCTCAAACACCTTCGAGAAATCAGGCAGTCGAAGGATAGGTGTCTGGGTCATGCGCTCCTTGATGTCCTTGAAGGCGGCAGCTGCGGCCTTCGTCCATACAAATGCGCCCTTTCGGATACAGTCCGTGATCGGGGCGGTGACGGAACTAAATCCGCGGATGAAGCAATGATAGAACGTCGCAAGGCCATGAAAGCTGCGGACATCATGGACAGTACGGGGTTCCGGCCACTCAGCAATGGCCCGGACCTTCTCCGGATCGGCGGAGACCTCAATACTAGACACAATGAAACCCAAGAAGGTAAGCTGAGATGTCATGAAGGCGCACTTCTGTGGGTTCGCAAACAACTGCTCTCGCTAAAGAAGTAGACAGACCTGCCGAAGATGGTCTAAGTGGTCCCCTGTGGTGCGACTATAGATAAGGATATCATCAAAATACACCACTACAAAGACTCCAATGAAAGGTCGAAGGACCTGAGTCATGAGCCGCATGAAAGTGCTAGGGGCATTGGTCAACCCAAAAGGCATGACCAACCACTCATATAGACCGTCCTTGGTCTTAAATGCGGTCTTCCACTCATCACCTGGCCTAATCCTCACCTGATGGTAGCCACTCTTAAGATCGATCTTCGAAAAGATAGTGGCACCTGCCATCATGTCTAGCATGTCATCAAGGCGGGCAATAGGGAACCTGTACTTCATGGTGATTTTGTTGATGGCACGACTATCAATGCACATTCTCCACGTGCCATCCTTCTTCGGGGCGAGTAATGCTGGTACAGCACATGGACTCATGCTGTCCTGAACAGAACCTCTCTCCATCAACTCATCAACCTGCCGTTTTAGCTCGGCATGTTCCGTGGGACTCATGCGATAATGAGGAAGGTTGGGCAAGTAAGAGCCCGGAACAAGGTCGATGGCATACTGAATATCCCGCATAGGTGGGAGTCCCTCGGGAAGCTCATCGGGAAAGACATCAGCATACTCCTGCAGAATGGGAACAACCTTGACTTCTAATAACACTTGTCCCCCACTTGGCCCACCCTTCTAGAAGCCTCCATTTGAATGGTTGACTGACCCCACATGGGCCCTAGGAGTGAGGTGGATCAATGGGAGGAGGGATGGGGGGCCCGTGGGACCCAGGGGTCCCATATTACAAATAAACCCCCCTTACAATCAAAATTACAAACCGAATAAAATGAAACAAACACACATTACATACAAATAAAGTCTAGACAAATATTATAAATGTCGAGACTCAAGGGGGAGTCTCCAGGCTGTCTCCGAGCCAGATGGACGCTGAGGAGGATCGAGTGGTGCTCCGCGTACGGTACCGGTGGCTCGCCGTAACTGCTCGGGTGTCCGCACCATTAACTCCGTTTGAGCGTGATTTGGGGCCCGTATGAGTCCGGACGACTACGTGAGTCATTTTGGGTTGATTTATAGAAATCACCCGTTTGATTGCCGTTTTGTGGTTTGTTTGGCCCCTTCCGGCTTGTGGAAGGTTGGCATTGTGTCTACGTATGTTTCCCCGTCGTTCTGGGAAGATTGGGGTGTGGAACGGCCAAGTTGGGCGAGGTTCTACGATTTTCGCACCGGAATGAGGTAGCGGTCAAACTAGAGACCACTACTTGATAAGGCGACCCTAGGCGGACCGCCACCTGATGAAACAGTCCCAGAAGGACCGTTATCTGCTTCTTAAGCATTTTAAGACAGTTCGGGATAGCAACCTTCCTCCCGACTGTAATTTGGTAGTAGCGGCCCTAGGGTGACTGCTATTTGGTTTTAAGTCGATTTAAGGTCAGTTCCTAGTAGCGGCCTTGCGACTAACCGCCTTCTGAAGTAACGGTCAGGCCAAGGACCGCCACCAGGATGACTTATCGTACATTTTTGAGGCAGTTTGGAAATGGCGGTCTCGCCAGGACCGCTACCTTCAAGAGACGGCCATAGGAGGACCATCACTTACAAGAGACGGCCCTGGGCAGACCATTTGCTGCCTATTTAATTCTATGAGTAGTGGCCAGGCTATGACCGCCAATTCCTGTTTGCGGCCATAGAGATGATCGCAACTTGATTTGCCCATGAGGTACGACCAGGCTATGACTGCCACTTTCTGTTTGCGGCGATAGGGGTGACCGCCACTTGTTCTAGGTGTTTCTTTCGCCGGTTTGACTTTCCGGTTGGCTTGGCTTCGACCCCTTGGTTAGCCCATTATTTCGTGGATGTCTTGGACATCTTATGAGGGCTGTGACTACGTTATAGGGCGTTCGAAAGTGTCGTAACTCTGAATTGTGTGTCCGTATTGTTTTGAGAGTCATTATGGTTTTCGGTCAACCCAGTTGTGACCAAGTGGTTGATACGTGACATTGTGAGTGTCTCGACTGTCCTGTATGGATCGAGACCTAGTTTTGGACGTTTTGAGGTATTATCTTACCTCGATTTGCATGTCCATGTGGTTTGAGGGCTTCGGTGATCCCTCAAGTTCCGTGTTTCGTGTTATGCGGAATTGTGAGTCTGATGAGTGGCTTGGGGGCCGCCGAGGACTTCCAATTGATGTGGATCCGGCTGTTGTGTGCCTCTTCCATATGTTTTATCGAGGATTGACTTAGGGACCAGGCTGATTGGCGGCATGTTACCACTTTGTGCGATGATCTTGACTTGAGTCTTGTGACTCAAGGATCGTTGTGTTAGCAGGTCTAGTTGGTTGTCCTTAGTCTGGTGGCAGTTGTGTGCTACCTTTTGTTCTGAGTACTTGCGATAGGTGCGTGCTTAGCATGTCCGTACTTCGGTGTTTCTATTTGAGAGTCTCTGTGTCTAGTGAGCCTCCACTTGTCATAGCATGATGACACTTTCTTGTGTCGGCCCATCCGTGAGTGGTGGCGGGGTGAATTCCCAATAGAGACGGTTTGTAGGCTGGTTGCTGTGGGCCCTTTTGTCTAGCCGTTAGAGTCCAACAGGAGGGGAAAACTTGCTAGAGGCCTAGCTCAAGACATTGAGCTTGTGTGTGCACACGTTGTCAGGGGCATTTGGACTAGCGCCGACAGGCGTGACCCTGACTAGTCACTCCTTACTATTGTTCCTTGGTTACTTGTTTAGTGTCTCAGTTACGGCGTTCGAGGTGAGTGGGAGACGCTTAAGGTGCAGTGTAGGACGTCAGTTGACGCATCTATATTTTCTTGTTGTGAGGAGGTGCTTCTGTCACATGACACATGACTTGGGGCTTTCGTGACTAGTTTCCGTCATGGTTGACGTGACTTGTCGGGTAGTCTTAGTTCGACTTTACCCGATGTTAGTGTAGCGTACACAACGGTGAGATCGTGTATGTATTTGTGCTTTTAGACCGTGTTGTCTTGAGTTTGGTTTTTATCTCTGTAGATGAGCATGCACGACTAAGTTCTCGTAATGTTGTCCTTGTTATGTAGCCAGAGTTCCTTGCATCGGTTTAGTGATTCCCGGCTATGGGTTTGCGGATCCGTGTCCTTGCCGATTAGGAGTAGTTTAGAAGGCCAAGGTTCGATCGGCTGTCGTGTTTCCGTTAGTATGGCTTTCCTCTTTACTTTTGTTGTTTCTACTCCCGTTCTTGCTTTTGTTGTTGCTTTTGTTGCATTGCTATTACTGCATTCGTTTTGTGGTAGGGATCTGCGGGACCCCTACTGAGCCAGTGAGACGAGGCTCACCCCTAACTTTTCAGGTGTAGTTGTTCTTCCTCAGGCCTGGAGGTGCAGTGCGGTGGTTCTTAGTTGCCAGCTTTGCCAGTGTTGGGCATCCCTCGACTTGAGAGTACGTTCTCTTTCCTGTTGTACTGTACTTTAGTTGGACTGGACTCTGCTAGCTTTGTAGTTTAATTGAAAACATAATTTTATTTATTTTATTTTAGCAATCCTGATCATTATAATTAATTGTTTACAACTTTATCTAGAAGCTCAATGTACTTACACATACCCTTTATCCCTTCTGAGCTTTCCCGCTCTTGGGAGGCCTCTCAGGATCCAAGTGGTATCGGGTTTACCTGGTATCCAAAGTCTGGGTCGTCACATTAAGAACAACATGATCTCCTACTTAAAATTCCAGGTCTCGCCTTCTATTATCAATATACGTCTTTTGTCTATCTTGAGCCATCTGGAGTCTTTCTCGAATAAGCTTTACCTTCTCGGTGGTATCCCAAATGAGTTCAGGGCCTAGAAGTTATATTTTCCCAACTTCATTCCAGCATATAGGTGAGCGACAACTTCTTCCATATAATGCCTCGAAATGAGCCATTTGTATACTAGAGGCAAGTGATAGCTATTGTTGTAGGCAAATTAAACTAGAGGCAAGTGATGTGTCAAGTCCCATCGAAATCAATTGCACATGTCATGAGCATATGTAGCAACCCTAATAAATGAATAATTGAAATGAATTAAAACATATATATTACAGAAGTAATATATATAAAAGGAATAGGGTTAATTGGACGAAATAAAACAAATTAAAAATAACGCCTCTTATTAGGGCGTTAATTCAAAAAGAAACGCCTCTATCAAAGGCGTGACTAAAGAAAGGACGCCCACACGTGCGGTCGTCAACTCTCACGACCAAATAGGCAAGTAAAAGAAACGCCCATATATGGGGCGTGTTTCAAAAACAAGGAACGCCCTTATCCAAGACGTTTCTTAAGAAACGACCTGAACTAGGTCGTTAATTAAAGAATCGACGCCCTTACCTAAGGCGTTAATTCAAGAATACACGCCCTGACCTAAGGCGTTAATTCAGTTCGTGAACCGATCGAACCCAGAACTTATCCAAGGAAGGATTAACCTAATCTAGTAAGTGTCTATTAGAGTAAGGATTCTATTAAGGATATATTACCCTCAATCAAACCCTACTCTTGTTAGGACTTCAAAATCCTATAAATAACATGTTCGATCGAACCCTAAAACCCATTTGATCGAACGTCTGCTGCTAGGTACGTGAAGAACAAACAGTTCTTCTTCCTTTCCTTGCTTTTGATAAACACATGAGGAGGTTTTAACCATCCTTCATCGTCTTTGCTATAGGTGGCTGCTTCTAGTGTTTGAAGACAAAGGGTCTTCATCATCATCGTCTTCATCACCATCGTTGCCGAAGAATAGGTAAAGTTCTTCTTTTTCTTTTTCCCTTGCCTTCAGGTTACGTAGGTAAAGAAGATTGATATCTTCTCTTCCTTTACAGGTAGCTGTGGCAATATCTTCCTGAAGAACGAAGGTTCTTCATCCACGAAGGTTCCAAACAGTGTATCAGTATTATCAAACCATAAGGTAGGTTTTCTCAAGTTACTGTAGCCCAAATGAAATTAATGCAAGATATATATATATATAAGCATGTCATGCATATGATTATTATAGTTTTCATGCGTTTTCTGAAATATTTTGAAAGAAACGCCCTTGATTAGGGCGCTAATTTAAAAGAAACGACCATGCTAGTGGTCGTCAATTTAATATTTGACGCCCTCTACGCAGGCGTTAATTTCATAAGAATCGCATGTGATTAATAATTGATCCTGTTTAAAAATTACAATACATATGAAATATTGATTTTTAAAATCTTGCATGACTCTGTGAATTCCTGTTAAATTTTACTGCCATGACATGTCTCCTGTCTCTCGAAATATTATTTATTAAAATATCGTAAATCCCTTGAAATTCACGACTTGGACAAAGTCGTTTTCCATATTCTAACGCCCCAGTACAAGGCGTGAATCTGAAAAGTAACGCCCCTTCCTAGGGCGTGTATCTGCTAAAATCCTGAAATTCACATATTCTGTAAAATGGAATTTGAAAGTAACGCCCCTTCCAAGGGCGCGTTTTTGATAAATTTCTGAGAATAATTATATCCTGTCGAATATGTAAATGATGAGACGCCTGCCTCTGCAGTCGTCAACTTTGAAGAAACGCCCCCAGGAAAGGCGTGTTTTTGATAAATTAATGAAATAATGGAAATTCTGCAAATTGGCAATACATGTAAACGCCCTTCTGTTAGGCGTTAATTATTCAATACACGACTTTACTTAAGTCGTTATTTTACTGTAACTGATTTTATCCTGGTTCTATTACCGATGGTTTCATATTATACATATATATATATATATCGGCACTATTCTCCACTCCGTGAGTATAGTCCCACGTTCCATGTTGATTTATCGATCACACTCAACTCTCATTGACATACAAGCTCTCCATTGGACATTCCGTTCCTTTGGACTAGCAACTTAGTCATAGAGACCTCCGTAAGACTCCTCGTAGCCTTGGATTCCCTCAAGGCCGACTGAGCTAGTTGTACCCTAAAAACCCATTACACGATCCTTGCCATGTCAATCTAAAGAAACATGGTATACCGGCCCTTATGATTATACAAAGAGTATATCATAAGCAATTCTTGATGGGATGATGATATCATGCCATAGCGTGTCATTCTTGTAAACCCCAATTCTATGATAAGAATGAGGGTATCTTGCTTGATCTAATGTTCATGTGGACCTCAATTCTATATAAAGAATGTCCCTATTGATTTGTCATGGTACCTAAGTTAAAGGAACCATAATCTACCTAGTTTTACCGACATCGTGATTATACCGTTATTATCGCCATTCTATGTCCTTTGTCATATTTTGGACTCTATTCTATCAAAGTTGTCATACGTATCTACAAGCTTGATTATTGAAATTCTATATTGGCTATACAAACAAGAGTGGATGTCAAAACACATGATAAATGCCTGCGCATATAGGGCCCGATCTGGTCCTGGGAGGAGCACCCGAAAGTACTTGTGCCCATGGGAGTTAAAATGATAAGGTATCTGGCATTATACCGAGTACTTGACTTGCTTGATTGGACATTCCACACACATCTTGTACTTGACTCGTACCTGACATGAAATGAAATGCGTGGCCCGAAAAAGGGTAATTTACTTGCTTGATACATGATAGCCAAAGTTCTTGACATGACTTGTTAAATGTACTTGCTTAAATATCTCGAATAAACTTGTTATCTTGTTGGAAGTTCATGACTAAGTTCAGCTTATTTTCTTGATATTACATTCTCTCTATCTTGTCGTATCATGCGAGCATGCATAGCTTTATTGCATCCATGAAAATGTAATTACTTAAACCACTTGCTAGTACTTGAGATATAATTTCCTACTGAGCGTTCGCTCATCCCGTTTGTCCCTTTTTACTTTTCAGGTAAGTCCGACGACGATGGAAGTCAATCGGATGGGAATGGTCAAGAGTGAAAGTGATAGAGCTTCTACAAGTGTCGTCTAGTCTTTTCCATAGTTTCTTGAGTCAACTATGTATTCTTTTCCTTTTTTAACAGAGTATTGGATTTGTAATAGTCTATCCATTATGAAATAAAGGATTGAGTTATCTTGCTATTTTGCGCATCTCTGTCTTTGTGTCGAATACATGACCACTCTGATTGACATGATTGATATAGACACGTCGCGCATCTCCGGGTATCTTCCGCGCTCGGGGCGTGACAGCATATCTTCAATCACCTGATTAGTTCTTTCAGTTTGGCCATCTGTTTGTGGATGAAAAGTAGTGCTAAAGTTGAGTTGGGTCCCTAAAGAATGTTGTAGACCCTTCCAGAATTGTGATGTGAAGTGAGGGTCTTGATCAGAAATAATAGTGACAGGAACTCCGTGCAATCTGACAATTCCCATCATGTATAAAGCTCCTAATATATCCACAGACCATCGACATTTGATAGGCAAAAAATGTGTAGATTTGGTCAATCGGTCTACGATCACCCATATACCATCATGTCCACCTCTTGTCTTTGGCAGACCCATGATAAAATCCATCCCTATGCTTTCCTATTTCCATTTGGAAATTTCTAAGGGATGTAGCTTTCCAGCGGGTTTTAGATGTTCTGCGTTGACTTGCTAACAAGTGAGGCAGCGTGATACAAAGTTCGCTATTTCTCTCTTCATGTTGGGCGACCAAAAATTCGTCTTTAAACCTTGGTACATTTTGGTAGCACCAGGAGGAATGGCATGCCTGGACCTGTGAGCTTCTTCCATAATTAGCTTTATAGTGTCGGCATGATCTGGTACACAAATGCGACGTTTGAATAATAATCTCCCATCGGTCGAAACAGAAAAATCCGGCTGTTGGTCAAGATTGGTTTTGATCTCCATTATCATGGGGTCATTGTCTTGTAACTTGACTAAGTTTCTTATGAATGTGGGTTGTGACTGGATATTGGCGATCATACACCCTTCTTTTTTTTCTTTTTGAACTCAAAAGGTCAGAGATGGTGCCAGGGAGAGCGCACCCCTACCTCAGCAAGGAGGGATGTTCCCGTTCCACCAAGCACGACTAATGTATATATATATATATATATATATATATATATATATATATATATATATATATATATATAGACATGGAGAAGACAAGTACATGTACAGGAGGCCACAAAGGGAGGCCATAACGAAGACCCAAGAAGAAAGATGCAAGATGTAAAACCTAATAGGGATGACGGAAACTAGGAAGACCAGCTTTATCCACCAACACCGCTCCTCTGGTAACAACTGGGAGGTCCCTCGCAGCCATATAAACCACACTATTCCCCGAGTCGCATGCACTAGATGCTAAAGAATCTGCCACACTGTTGCCTTCCCTATAGATGTGTTTAACAGGGCATTTGATGACCTCCAACATACTAAGAATACCCCACCACCAGGGATAAACGGACCAAGGAGGCGCAACCTTCTTTTGAATCGCTCCAACTAGTATAGCTGAATCTGAGAAAATAGCAGATAAAACAAGTCCTCGCTCCCAAGCTAGCCTCAACCCATCATGGAGAGCTCTTGTTTCAGCAAGGAGGCTGGTACCAAATCCATAGTAAAAGGAGAAGCCCAACCTGAAGTCTCCAGAAGAATCTCTCATACACTCGCCGCCCCCACAATAACCTGGATTCCCTTTTGATGCCCCATCAACATTAAGGCAGTAGTTGGCCTCTGGAGGACACCATTTGACAAGGACCATTTTTTTGATTCTGACTTTCGGTTGAATATTGAACCTTTGTTGAATAAGGACCTCCTCCTGAGAGATAGGTTGTTGGAAAAGAATTCCCTCAATGGCTACAGCAATTGTTTGAAGAATCCTCCATTATATATTATTTTTATTTAAGCTAACTCCTTCAAAATGAGCCGCACACCTAGCCTTCCAGATCTCCCACATCAACAGGATGAACCCCAATAAACTCACAAAATGAAAGGCTGACTGCATAGAGGGTGTAGTAAGAAAAGTCCAGCGGTGAATAGTAATTATATTGCTAAGATTGACCTTGTTGCTAATCAAAGGTGCCATCCAAACCCATAAGCCAGCAGCTCGATCACTAGAGAGGAACAAATGATTTAAATCTTCCTAATCAGGACACCTACAATAGACACATTTAGAGACAAAAGGCACTCCACAAAATGACAACACAGCTATCCACCTGCACTGCCCGGCGCAATATTCTGCACACAAACATAGCCGCTCTAGGAGGGAAAGCCTAATGCTAGAGCTTTCTCCAAGCACATCTTCGAACACCATGTGGAGATACAATTTTATAAGCTGATGAAGAAGAAAACTCACCAGTGGCACTACCCGTCCAAACACAGAAATCCGATTCAGGAGCAAGCATATGCCAAAGAGCATCATGTGACAAAGGAAGTCGCTGCCACAACTGATGATTCATATTCAATAGCATGTCCTTGAGGCTAACCCGCTGGCATTGCTCATCGTCGGGCATAAGAGTCAAGTGTTGTATAAGCTGCCTATCCCCAATCCAGGTATCACGTAGGAAATCAATATCCTCCCCATTACCAACTATCCACCGTGAATGAAGTAAGACAACCTCCTTTGCCTTGTGGAAAATGCCCTTAGAGACACCAGCTGGGAAAGGTTTATCAATATTCCTAATGTGAGTCTTCAAGAACCTCTGATTAGCATAGCGGGACCACAAAGAATCACCATGCAAAATATTCCATAGCTGTTTGGTAGTGAGGGCAGTCTGTATATGATCCAGGCTACGGAACCCCAAACCCCCTTCCTCCAATGGCTTCTGAAGATCTGACCAGGCAACCCAGTGTCTCTTTTTCAGCTACTCAGACCCACCCCAAAAAAATTAGCACAATGTCGATCGACATGCTTACAGACCACCTTGGGAATATAAGAGGATGAGGCAAGATACACCGGGAGGCTTCGTAAGACTGATCTAATAAGCACCGCTCGACCCGCTTGTGATAACAACTGAGCACGCCACCCTGCAAGCCTCCCATTCACCTTGTCGATGAGAGGGCAAAATTCAGAAAAAGTCAGCCTCCCGACCTTAAGTGTAATGCCAAGATATCGCAAACTTCCAACATGTTGCTTTTAACCTGTCATTTGATGAATTCTCTGCACAGTGTTCTTTGGAGCTTTAGAGGATAACATGAAACAACTCTTCCCAACATTAATCTTTTGACCTGAGCATCTCTCATAATCCGGCAAGAAGTTGAGCAACTTCCTAACATTCCTGATCTCTGCATTAGTAAATATGAGAGTGTCGTCTGCATAGAGTAGGTGAGAGACATTAATACATCCTCTTGGACTATGAAAGTATTTTATGCTGCCATGCAAGTACAAGCATCTCAATCCTCTACTTAAAACCTCTGATCCAATGATAAATAGGTGTAAGACCCCAAATTCTTTAGAAATTTATTTAAAAAGTTATTTGTAATTATTTGAAATTTATTTGAAGTTATTCGAATTAATGAGAATTATCCAAATTAATTAGATTAATTAATTAATTAATAGAATAAATCATTTTTCTTCTATTTTCTAAAAATCCCCAAAAATCACATCTTGTAGAATTAATTTTGTTTATCAACTTTGTCTTCTACAATTAAGTCTAATAAAATCGTTTATTAAGCCGAATTAGCGAACTAAGTCTTCCGAACTTAATATTTAATTAATTACGGAATAGTAGAAGTGGAATTTTATCTACCATATAAAAATTCATAAAAATAGTAATTAAATAATAGATGCTTCGACTAACACTTTTATCTTCTTGGAGTAAGCATAATTAAATCATTATCTAGGCCTAATCAGTGGATTAAGCCTGACTTACAACCCACCTAACCCAAATTCGTATTTACTATTCACCCAAACTTTGAACATCAAATTCGAGCTTGTTTCTCAACCAAATGGGGTGATTCCAGAGGCAAATGAAAGGTATTACATAGAGGAACATTTCCCCTCTCATAATGCCACAAAATCATTACCATATGGTAAGTATTGGGCGCGCAAGAGCTAGGTCAACGTTGGCGGCGGTGTTTGGAACACGCAACTTGTTTGGTCGAATTCTCCCTTCCTGGAAGGATCCAGAAGGAGTATGACCTATTAAAAGAAAGCTCTACGTGTCTAGATTCATTTGGTAGCTGTGGTGTTCGCAGAGAATTCAGATCTGAAGAGATCTCTTGTGATTATTGGAGGAGGGTCCAAGTTCGTGGGTTTTTCTTAGGCCTTTCTACTTCCTTCGATTGAGGTAGGTTTCCTTAACCAAAATCAGCTTATGAATATAGCAAATTGTACCTCTCATCGAGCTCTTTCCATTGGTGGCAAAAGCCCCAATTTTCATTAGGTATCCGTGGAGATATCGAGGTTTTAGTGAGGTGCTGTCAAGTTGTTCTTTATTCTAGGTTTCGAGTTCCCTCTTCAATTTGAGGTAGGTTATAACAGCCCAACTTCTAATTAACATACATGAATGTAATCAATAGCATGTTAGCTTTCTTTTGACATCAAAATCCCCAATTTTTATAGATCATGCCTAGAGTATTTCGTGTGTTATTAAAAGCATGCTAGCAAGCTAGACTTTTCTTGTGTTCTTCATAGAATAGGTTGTATTTCATTAGATTCCTATCGAAATTCGTGATTTAAAATTATGTTTCATGACCCTAGGATGCATATTAATAACCCTAGAGTATATGGTTAAGATCCCAATACATTTAGACCCCAATTCTTGGAGTTTTTCATGTTTTTTTTTGAAGCCTTTTGGGTCTGGAAACCCAGGGGTCGACCCACGGGTCGACCCATTTCAACCCTGCAAGCAGCAATGCTGCCTTGCATGGGTCGACCCAATGGGTCGACCCACAGCCTGCAGGGGTCGACCCATGGGTCGACCCATGCAGCCAGGATGGCTCCTGGAAGCCAGGGGTCGACCCAGGGGTCGACCCATACCTGGAGTTTTTCCAGGGGTCGACCCAAAGGGTCGACCCATGCCCCGTATGACCCGTTTTAATGATGTTTTGACCCGGGGATCAATTCGGATCATCGAGGGATCAATCCATTCAACCTAATCACATTGAAAACTACATTTTTGAGGAACTAATGACCTATTCATGTACCCTTTTTAGTTTCAATTAACATAGGTCCATACATGCAAACTTAGTGTAAAAACACACCGTTTATCATCTTCATTTCTATGCATACAAGATTAAATAGAAATCCACATAATTAGTGGTTAATGGTGTAACTAAATCTCTGTTAATGCATTCTATTTCACTCCTGTGGGAGTTGTTCTTTGCCTTATCATCTTGAATCAGCTTCTTGGCAATTGTCTTAATGCAAATGATAATGGTTAATCATGATATCTTAACTTGGTGATTAGGATTAATATGTTGATTAGCTTGTTTGAATGCTACTATTTTACAGTAGCGCAGCACGATTAACTCTTGTTGTGACTTGGTTTCGATCTCCTTGATGATTATACTTACCTTGAAATTCTGGAAATGAATCTCTTTCCTACGTGAAGTTGTTATTGCTACTTAGTTTAAACCTTGGAATTCTGGCCATAAACTGTGGAAGTCTAGATTCGTGGGATCTTTGATCCAAAGAAATCAATGCCTGGCAAACAATTAAGGGCTCGGTCTGGTCCTGGGAAGAGCGCCCGAACACTACGTGTACCCCCGGGGAGGTGAATGACTAGGTGTGGCATTTGGCACCAGTACTTGACATGTGTTAAATCTAGGACTGTCCACTACTCTCTCCACTACTCTCTACATTACTTTCTACTACTTTTCACTTTCCACTCTTCACTGTTCTATACTCTACTTGTGGTTACTTTACTTGCTTATTACTTGGACGTGGAAATGAAATTACATACGTGCTTGACATGACTTGAATTGTCTTGATATGGCCAACTTTTTATCGTTATCTCCTGTAGTAAATTCTTGTCTTACTATTCTATTCATTATATTTCTTGACCTTGCAAGATCTTTGAATTCTGTTTCGTGATATCACCGTTATCTTTTTATTATTTTTATCATTTGTAGCATGACATTTTAAAAATGTAATTAAACTGTTAATCACTTATACCTGTCTGTTATTTCCTACTGAGCGTCAGCTCATAGTGGTGTTTTCCCCCCCTTTCCAGACTTTTCAGGTGACGCGCTTACCGATGGGGAAAGGCAGGAGTGATGTCTTGAGTGTATCAGTTCTAGTGTGTTAGTAGTGTGTTATCTTTCTTTAGTTGTGTTTTGGAGAGCTTTTAGTCTCAGTCATGTTATTGAGTTTTAATGGTTGATTATTCTAGTTGTATTAAGTTGAACTTGAGGTTATTGTATCAGTTGTGGTTTGTTAATGATCATTTAGTATTTCCATCTTGTAGTACTTGTGTATCATTTTAGATTTAGTTCCCTCTCTTGCCAGCGTGTCCCTAACTGTACGTCCCGATATTTCGCCTTGTTCGGGGCGTGACAGTTTAGTTGGTATCAGAGCCCTAGGTTTCACATTCCTAGGTTTCCTAAGTTTAAGTTTTCTTGCATTGCATCCCAATAATCGGTATATCAAAAGGTGTTGTCCGAACGTTAGGCTACGCCTATCGGGAAGGTCGCACACTTGCGCGAGTGGTCTTCGGACCGATTACCTCCGCCAGGTACCGAGTTTTTGGTCGTGTCTATGTGCATTAGATCCCTAACCTTGTAAAAGTCTAGGACCTGACCTAGTAAGAATGGGTAGAACTTGGGTTAAGTTCGTTCCTTAATCGTGCTTTATCTATCTTATTGAACCTAGGTAACCTATTTCTCGTGTAGATGGCAGCTGATCGTGCTGAATGGAGGAACCTGCAGCGTACGGTTCAAGGCCTTACTCAGGCCCTTCAGCAAGTAGCTCAGGCAGGAGCGGCACAGCATGGCACCGGTGATCTATACCGGAACTTCCGCGGAATGAACCCGCCTAGATTCGCTGGTTCGACTGACCCCGACCAAGCCGAGCACTGGCTAGATGAGATGGGGAGAATCTTTGAAGTTATGCAATGCACCAACCAGGAGCGTGTCCTTTTGTCCACATTTCAATTGGAACATGATGCACGTACTTGGTGGGATTCTATCAAGGCAACTCTCGGTGATCGGCAAGTTATGTGGGAAGAGTTCGAAGAATTCTTCAACAACAAGTATTTTTCTGATAGAGTGCAAGAGAAGAAAGCGGCAGAGTTCGCGGCCTTGAAACAGCGAGGTTTGTCCGTGGCAGAGTATGAGGCTCAATTTGCACGGCTTTCTCGATATGCTACACATCTCATTTCCACCGAGAAGATGAAGGCGAAGCGCTTTCTCAATGGTTTGAAGCTTCATTATATCAACCAATTGGCACCGATGGAGATTTCCACTTATTCCGAGATGGTAAGGAAAGCGCAAGTTCTGGAGGATACTCTTGAGATGACGGAGAGAATCCGTGGGAAAGGCACCAAGAAAGAATTACCTACGGGTTCCGGGAGTGTCAAACCCGGGTATGCCAAGAAGAGGCCTGTTAGTGGACCTGGTTCGTGGAGCGGGTCCGGATCGTGGAAGGGCAAGATGCCGAGGCATGAAGACAAGAAGCCTGGCCCTATTGTTCCATTCAAGGGCGTGTGCAACTATTGTGATCGTCCGGGTCACAAGATAGAGGAGTGCTGGCGCAAGCTAGGCGCCTGTTTGCGATGTGGAAGCAAGGAGCACCGTATCCCCAATTGTCCTCTCATATCGGAACAAGCTACACCGGCAAAACCTCTAGTCTTCAAGAAACCACAAGGCAAGCTTCAAGCTTTACATGCAGAGGAAACTGGGATTTCTGATGATGGCGGACTCGTCGAAGGTACCCTTACTATAATCGATAAGCCCGCATTTGCTCTCTTTGATACTGGTGCAACACATTCTTTTATTTCACGGAGATTTGCTAAGTCATTAGCTGTGGAACCTGTTTTGATGAATACTCCGTTAGAGATTTCAACCCCTATTGGCACTAGATCAACAATCCAGTATTTCTATCCTTCTAGTAAGGTTATGATTGGTGAACAGAACTTTCCAGCAGATTTGGTCTGCATGGATATGAAGGATTATGATGTAATCCTAGGAGCAGATTGGTTGGCCAAGTATGAGGCCAATGTTCACTGTAGTTCTAGCTCAGTGACTTTTACTGGACATTCTGGTTTATCTTTTACGGGAGTCAAGCACCATAACTCCGTACCGCTCATCTCGGCTCTTCGAGCTGATAAGCTTTTGAGGCATGGGTGTGAGGCTTTTCTAGCCTTTGTTTGTGCAACCCCTGAGCAGCAGATTGAGATCAAGGACATTCCTGTTGTCCAAGATTTTCCTGATGTCTTTCCAGAGGAACTACCAGGACTTCCGCCTGAGCGGAAGTTATCTTTTCTATTGATCTTATTCCTGGCACAGCCCCTATTTCTAAGGCTCCTTATTGTATGTCTCCTGCGGAACTGAGGGAACTGAAGCAGCAACTGATGGAA
The DNA here is from genome assembly GCA_022559845.1 of Amorphophallus konjac. Lineage (NCBI taxonomy): Eukaryota > Viridiplantae > Streptophyta > Magnoliopsida > Alismatales > Araceae > Amorphophallus > Amorphophallus konjac. The sequence goes on from CM040122.1 coordinate 206,976,303, forward strand.
TTACTCGAGAAGGGTTTTATTCGTCCTAGTACTTCTCCGTGGGGAGCCCCTGTACTATTTGTCAGGAAGAAAGATGGTTCGATGAGGTTGTGCATTGATTATCGGCAAATAAACCAGCAGACTGTCAAGAACAAATATCCCTTGCCGAGGATTGACGAGTTATTTGACCAGATAGCGGGAGCTCAATATTTCTCTAAGATCGATCTTCGATCTGGATATCACCAGTTACGGATTAAGGAAGAGGACATTTATAAAACAGCTTTCCGCAGCAGGTATGGTCATTTTGAATTTGTCGTTATGCCTTTTGGTCTAACGAATGCTCCAGCAGCTTTCATGCAGTTGATGAACAATGCATTTCGGCCCTATCTTGATCAGTGGGTCGTGGTATTTATTGATGACATCCTGATTTATTCTAAGAATGAGGAGGAGCATGCTGAGCATCTGAGAATGGCATTGCAACTGTTGAGAGATCATCAACTATATGCTAAGTTCAGTAAGTGTGAATTCTGGCTGCAAGAGGTGTCCTTTCTAGGACATATCATTACGAAGAACGGTATTTCTGTTGATCCTTCGAAGGTTGAGGCAGTGAAGAATTGGGAACAGCCTACCAGTGTGACAGAAGTTAGAAGTTTTCTAGGCCTGGCAGGTTATTATCGAAGATTTATTCAAGACTTCTCTAAGATTGCGGTACCTCTTACAAGATTAACCCGCAAGGAAAATAAGTTTGATTGGTCAGATGATTGTCAGCGAAGCTTTCAGACTCTGAAGGAGTGTTTGACTACTGCACCTGTTTTGGCTTTACCTTCTGGTGAAGGAGGATTTGTTGTTTATACTGATGCTTCAGGTATTGGCTTAGGCTGTGTACTCATGCAGCATGGGAAGGTGATTGCCTATTCCTCTAGGCAGTTGAGGAAGCACGAAGATAATTATCCTGTTCATGATTTGGAACTTGCTGCAGTCGTGTTTGCTTTGAAGATATGGAGGCATTACTTATATGGAGAAACCTTTACAGTGTTTTCAGATCATAAGAGTTTGAAGTATTTATTCTCTCAAAAGGAACTCAACATGAGGCAGCGGAGATGGTTGGAGTACTTGAAAGACTTCGACTTCTCGATTGAGTATCATCCTGGCAAAGGTAATGTTGTGGCAGATGCATTAAGCCGGAAGCCGGTAGCTAGATTGTCAAGTCTCATGTTACAAGAATGGAGATTGTTGGAACAATTATCTAGTCTGGATCTCAATATTGACAATGATCGGATCTTGATTGCTCAGATTCAACTTAAACCTGAATTATTGATAGAGATCAAGTCCTTGCAAGATAATGATCCCGAGTTGGTAGAGATCAAGGGAAGCTTGAGTAGCAGACCTGACTTCATGTTGGCCGATGATGGTAGATTATTATTTAAAGGCAGAACTTGTGTTCCGGATGAGGCTACAATAAAGAACAAAATTCTTGAGGAAGCTCATAGATCCAGATATACCATTCATCCTGGAGGCACTAAGATGTACCGAGATTTGAAAAGGTCCTTTTGGTGGCCGAATATGAAAAGAGAAGTTGCAGATTTTGTGAGCAGATGTTTGGTATGTCAGCAAGTTAAGGCCGAACATTTCAGACCAGCAGGGAAATTGAAACCACTCGACATACCCCAATGGAAGTGGGAAAGTATTGGCATGGATTTCATTATGGGTCTACCTAGGACTCGTGGTGGATTTGATGCGATATGGGTGATTGTTGATCGTTTGACAAAGTCGGCTCATTTCTTACCAATTAAGTCCAAGTGGACGATTGATGTATTGGCTGCTTTGTATATAAAGGAAGTGGTGAGATTGCATGGTATCCCAGTGAATATAGTATCTGATCGAGACCCCAGATTTACTTCACATTTCTGGAAGGGACTGCAAGAGTCTTTGGGTACTCGTCTGAATTTCAGTACTGCTTTTCATCCACAGACAGATGGACAGACTGAAAGAACCAATCAGATAGTGGAAGATATGCTGCGAGCTTGCATGATTGATTTCGGTGGTAATTGGAGTGAGCATTTGGCATTAATTGAATTCGCCTACAATAACAGCTATCAGTCTAGTATTCAGATGGCTCCTTTTGAAGCACTATATGGTAGAAGTTGTCGTTCCCCGTTGTGTTGGGACGAGGTAGGTGTGAAACAGTGGCTTGGACCAGATCTTGTTTCGGAATCATCACAGAACATCCGTGTTATCCGAGACCGGTTACAGGTAGCCCAGTCAAGACAGAAGAGTTATGCCGACAACAGGAGAAGGGCATTGGAATTTCAGGTTGGCGAGCATGTGTTCTTAAAGGTCTCTCCGACGAGAGGGATCCGAAGATTTGGCATTCATGGCAAGCTGAGTCCGAGGTACATTGGTCCATTCGAGATTCTAGATAGAGTGGGAGAGGTGGCATACAGACTGGCTTTACCACCGCAATTGTCTGGCGTACACAACGTTTTCCATGTGTCTATGTTACGGAAATATGTGTACGATCCCACTCATATCATTCAGCAGGTGGATTTTGAACTGAAGGAAGATTTGACCTATGAGGAAAGACCTGTCAAGATTCTGGACCGGAAGCATCAGCAACTCCGGAATCGTTCGATACCGATGGTCAAGATTCAGTGGAGTCGGCGTGGGACCGAAGAAGCTACATGGGAGTCTGAAGAGACTATGCGAAAGCGGTATCCCGATCTATTCTAGGTGAGTGATCTTTTTCTACTCTCAGTTTTAGTGCAGTGAATTTGGAGGACCAAATTCCTTTAAGTAGGGGAGGGTGTAAGACCCCAAATTCTTTAGAAATTTATTTAGAAAGTTATTTGTAATTATTTGGAATTTATTTGAAGTTATTCGAATTAATGAGAATTATCCAAATTAATTAGATTAATTAATTAATTAATAGAATAAGTCATTTTTCTTCTATTTTCTAAAAATCCCCAAAAATCACATCTTGTAGAATTAATTTTGTTTATCAACTTTGTCTTCTACAATTAAGCCTAATAAAATCGTTTATTAAGCCGAATTAGCGAACTAAGTCTTCCGAACTTAATATTTAATTAATTACGGAATAGTAGAAGTGGAATTTTATCTACCATATAAAAATTCATAAAAATAGTAATTAAATAATAGATGCTTCGACTAACACTTTTATCTTCTTGGAGTAAGCCTAATTAAATCATTATCTAGGCCTAATCAGTGGATTAAGCCTGACTTACAACCCACCTAACCCAAATTTGTATTTACTATTCACCCAAACTTTGAACATCAAATTCGAGCTTGTTTCTCAACCAAATGGGGTGATTCCAGAGGCAAATTAAAGGTATTACATAGAGGAACATTTCCCCTCTCATAATGCCACAAAATCATTACCATATGGTAAGTATTGGGCGCGCAAGAGCTAGGTCAACGTTGGCGGCGGTGTTTGGACCACGCAATTTGTTTGGTCGAATTCTCCCTTCCTGGAAGGATCCAGAAGGAGTATGACCTATTAAAAGAAAGCTCCACGTGTCTAGATTCATTTGGTAGCTATGGTGTTCGCAGAGAATTCATATCTGAAGAGATCTCTTGTGATTATTGGAGGAGGGTCCAAGTTCGTGGGTTTTTCTTAGGCCTTTCTACTTCCTTCGATTGAGGTAGGTTTCCTTAACCAAAATCAGCTTATGAATATAGCAAATTATACCTCTCATCGAGCTCTTTCCATTGGTGGCAAAAGCCCCAATTTTTATTAGGTATCCGTGGAGATATCGAGGTTTTAGTGAGGTTCTGTCAAGTTGTTCTTTATTCTAGGTTTCGAGTTCCCTCTTCAATTTGAGGTAGGTTATAACAGCCCAACTTCTAATTAACATACATGAATGTAATCAATAGCATGTTAGCTTTCTTTTGACATCAAAATCCCCAGTTTTTATAGATCATGCCTAGAGTATTTCGTGTGTTATTAAAAGCATGCTAGCAATTTCTTGTGTTCTTCATAGAATAGGTTGTATTTCATTGATTCCTATCGAAATTCGTGATTTAAAATTGTGTTTCATGACCCTAGGATGCATATTAATAACCCTAGAGTATATGGTTAAGATCCAATACATTTAGACCCCAATTCTTGGAGTTTTTCATGTTTTTTTTTGAAGCCTTTTGGGTCTGGAAACCCAGGGGTCGACCCACGGGTCGACCCATTTCAACCCTGCAAGCAGCAATGCTGCCTTGCATGGGTCGACCCAATGGGTCGACCCACAGCCTGCAGGGGTCGACCCATGGGTCGACCCATGCAGCCAGGATGGCTCCTGGAAGCCAGGGGTCGACCCAGGGGTCGACCCATACCTGGAGTTTTTCCAGGGGTCGACCCAAAGGGTCGACCCATGCCCCGTATGACCCGTTTTAATGATGTTTTGACCCGGGGATCAATCCGGATCATCGGGGGATCAATCCATTCAACCTAATCACATTGAAAAATACATTTTTGAGGAACTAATGACCTATTCATATACCCTTTTTAGTTTCAATTAACATAGGTCCATACATGCAAACTTAGTGTAAAAACACACCGTTTATCATCTTCATTTCAATGCATACAAGATTAAATAGAAACCCACATAATTAGTGGTTAATGGTGTAACTAAATCTCTGTTAATGCATTCTATTTCACTCCTGTGGGAGTTGTTCTTTGCCTTATCATCTTGAATCAACTTCTTGGCAATTGTCTTAATGCAAATGATAATGGTTAATCATGATATCTTAACTTGGTGATTAGGATTAATATGTTGATTAGCTTGTTTGATTGCTGCTGTTTTACAGTAGCGCAGCACGATTAACTCTTGTTGTGACTTGGTTTCGATCTCCTTGATGATTATACTTACCTTGAAATTCTGGAAATGAATCTCTTTCCTACGTGAAGTTGTTATTGCTACTTAGTTTAAACCTTGGAATTCTGGCCATAAACTGTGGAAGTCTAGATTCGTGGGATCTTTGATCCAAAGAAATCAATGCCTGGCAAACAATTAAGGGCTCGGTCTGGTCTGGGAAGAGCGCCCGAACACTACGTGTACCCCCGGGGAGGTGAATGACTAGGTGTGGCATTTGGCACCAGTACTTGACATGTGTTAAATCTAGGACTGTCCACTACTCTCTCCACTACTCTCTACATTACTTTCTACTACTTTTCACTTTCCACTCTTCACTGTTCTATACTCTACTTGTGGTTACTTTACTTGCTTATTACTTGGACGTGGAAATGAAATTACATACGTGCTTGACATGACTTGAATTGTCTTGATATGGCCAACTTTTTATCGTTATCTCATGTAGTAAATTCTTGTCTTACTATTCTATTCATTATATTTCTTGACCTTGCAAGATCTTTGAATTCTGTTTCGTGATATCACCGTTATCTTTTTATTGTTTTTATCATTTGTAGCATGATATTTTAAAAATGTAATTAAACTGTTAATCACTTATACCTGTCTGTTATTTCCTACTGAGCGTCAGCTCATAGTGGTGTTTTCCCCCCCTTTCCAGGCTTTTCAGGTGACGCGCTTACCGATGGGGAAGGGCAGGAGTGATGTCTTGAGTGTATCAGTTCTAGTGTGTTAGTAGTGTGTTATCTTTCTTTAGTTGTGTTTTGGAGAGCTTTTAGTCTCAGTCATGTTATTGAATTTTAATGGTTGATTATTCCAGTTGTATTAAGTTGAACTTGAGGTTATTGTATCAGTTGTGGTTTGTTAATGATCATTTAGTATTTCCATCTTGTAGTACTTGTGTATCATTTTAGATTTAGTTCCCTCTCTTGCCAGCGTGTCCCTAACTGTACGTCCCGATATTTCCGCCTTGTTCGGGGCGTGACAATAGTAGTGGGCCCAGAGGATCCCCCAGACGAAGTCCTCTTGTGGATTTAAAGAAACCAGTGGGTCTCCCATTAAAGGCAACAAAGAACCAGTAGTTAGAGATGAGCATACCAATATAGGAAATAAACTGATTATTAAACCCAAACTTCCGCATAACTGTAAATATGAAATCCCATTCCATCCTATCATAAGCATTAGCCATGTCCAATTTGAACAAGGAGTTATGACCCCAAACTTTCCCATTAATATCAAGTAGGAGTTGACGGGAGAGAGACACATTATCCAAAATAAATCTACCCTTCACAAAAGCACATTATTCTTCCGACACAATACTAGGCAAAATTGGTGTAAGGCGGCCCCAAATAACATGAGACACAATTTTATATGCAAAATTACATAAGCTAATTGGTCGAAAATCACCAAAGGAGACAGACTCTTGTATTTTGGGCACAAAAGTGATAAGGGAAGAAACAATGCCTCTAGGTAGGGGGAACCCCACGAAGAAACCTTGCACTGCTGCGACCACATATGGACTAATAATATCCCAGCATGACGTGAAGAAAACCCCTATAAACCCATCCGGTCCTTGAGCACTAGAGCCTCTTAAAGACCAAACTACATCATTAACCTCCTGCACTGTAGGGATTGCACATAAAGCCAAATTCTGATAATCAGAAACAACAGTTGGAATACATTGAAGCAACTCCTCATTAATCTCATGATACTCAGAAGTAAGCAATTGTTGAAAGAATTCAACTTCTTTTCTTTGCAAGGCATCCTGATTAGAGCACCAATTCTCCGTGTCATCAATCTTCAATCTGTGAATAAAAGATTTCCTCTTGTTAGATTGCACAGTAGCATGATAAAAAGAAGTATTCCTATCGCCACTATTAAGCCAATTAACTCTGGATTTTTGCTGCCAGAAAATCTCTTCCCTACGTAATTCTTGCTATGGCATGGCATTCGCAGCATTAAGGGCTACTCTATTAGCTACAGAGGCATGTCCATCAAAATTAAATTGACATCGGTCAACATTGTCTTCTGCAGTCTGAACATTCTGTGAAACATTACCAAAAACATACTTATTCCATGTTTTGAGCCTAGCCTTAGTTTCTTTGAGTTTAACCTGGAACCTAATAAAAGCATTAGGATGATAAACTGCCACGTTATCCCAAATGTACTTGACCTCCTGAAGAAAGGTGTCATGTGTAGTCCACATCTGTTGAAACACAAATCTACTAGGCCCACCATTATAATTAGCAAACAATAAAGCCATAGGGGAGTGATCAGATGGGCCCCGCCTCAAATGATTCACCTGAATGTTAGGAAATGTAGCCTGACACTAGCTATTATTTAAGACTCTATCTAACCTTGCTCGAATATTTGCCATACCAGCACAATTATTAGTCCAGGTAAATGCATATGGCATAAAGCCAGCAGTAAACAGCCCAGCACTAGAGATGAAGGCATTGAAATCAAGCATAACATCCATATTAGGCAACAACCCACCAATCTTTTCAGAAGGTTGAGTAATACAATTAAAATCTCCTCCAATAATCCGCGACACATGCACAATAGCATAAAAAGAGAGTAATTCTGCAAACATCTCCCGCCTAACAGCGCGGTCACAAGAGGCATACACACATGTGAAATACAAAGAATTAGAAGTCCTCATCTAATAAACCAGAGTAATAAACTGCTCAGATGATGCCTCCACCAAAAAAGGAAGATTAGACTGCCAAAGAACCCAAATCTTGGAACTAAGACCATTGTTCCCAACAACCATGTCCATGTTGATAAGCCTTGCAAGAGAGGAAGCTGTGGAGAATGATACCTTAGGCTCACAGAGAGCCACAATAGCTGGTCGATTCTTCATGACTAAATGCTTCAGACTCCTCCTAGATGCACCGTTACCTACACCACGAATATTCTAGATGAGAGCAGAATTCATGTTAAACTTGGAGGATCATGGCTGTCCACCGATCGAGCACGCGCTCTAGTAATCACAGCACTTACACCAACTTTTTCAGATTCAACCTGTTTTAGATTATGAAGGGGCATAAAAACATTGTCTTTGACACCTAGAGCGGTCACATCCAATTGATCTTGAGCAAAGTCCGTTGGACCCTCAACAGCCTATCTGTCGACAGTCAAACATGTGTGACCCTGCCCGCCATGCAAGGAAAGTTAGGAAGGACGTAAAGGCTCCTGATCTCCCAACGTAGCATCGTCATGCACAACCCTAATAGAAGGACCGCCCAAGTCCATGGTCACCATCATCCCGCCAGTCTCTCCTCCCTCTTGATGCGCCGTCGTAATTAACAGAGCTCGACCATCTTCATAAACAACGAGTGTTATGACCACCAATTTGGCCCTGGCCCAATTGTGTACAATTTGGGCATATGAACTCAATGAGCTACAAATCTAGACAAATTGTTGAAGAACCATTAGAAAATTCGTAACTTAACATGGGAAGATCAGAATTAGGTGAAACCAAACCCCATATAATGACCATTGGGTAAGGAATAACTTTGGTGAAAAGTATAACTTCTGAAAAATAGGCCTAATAGGGGGTAAGAGGGAGTTTGAGATAATGGGTCGAAACAGTTACAAAAAATACAGTCACCTGTTAAAATAAGGATATCATGGTCCACAGTCAACCAAATGGGATGAAACAAGGCTCATTAGAAAGCTTGGGACCTTAACCCAAACTCTTCTGTTGGGGTGGAAGCCCAATTCGCATCAGAATTGGAGGTTCTGAGCCCTTTTGTTGTCAACTGTCACGAAGAGGTGTGACTGTTAGGAGAATTTGAATGTAATTAATGAGAAATTCATAACTTCATCTGTGGTTAATGAAATGACTTGAAACCAAGCCCATAATTCCAATTGGGATTTTAGCTACAACTTCTATGTTGAGGTTGAGGCCCAATACTACCTGGATGCTAGAGTTATACCCAGATTACCTCGGGCTACTGAAAGGTCGTGTCTGGAACAAGGGAAAAGAAATGATAATCATTGAAAAAATCATAACTCGGGCTAGGAATGACGAAATTTGATGAAGCCATGACCCAAAGTTAGATCAAGAAGTCCTCTTGATTTCATATGAAGATGTCCAACTTAAATCTTAACAGAAAAATGCGCCAACTCGCATCTATGACCGGGTAGACGAAGGGTCACCTCTGTTCAAACCGAAGGGTTGCTTAGCATTAACTCCCGTTTAAGCCAGCGACCTTGGGGGCTGGACTGAGCCTTGTAGGACGTGGGAAAAGCTCTTGGGAGGTTTGAAAACTATATAAGGTGGTGAGTTTCAAGGGTGGTAAGCCTTTAGTAAGACCTATTTTTCAATTTTCTACCATCTACGGTGACTCTTGTGTAAGAAAGAGAGGTGAGGGACCTTGGCCTTGCGTAGGAGGGCGGACCTGTAGTTCCTAGGATGACGGGTGAAGTCTTGGGAGGATCTGGGTTGTGGATGTCATCCCCAGATGGAAAGGAGAAGCTTAGGCGGATCTGGGGTGGGGATGTCATCCCCAGATCGTCGGTTTTAACATTTCAAAGGTAGGCACCTAAACTCAAATTTTAGAGGTCAACAGTGCATTAGAACGATTTCAAATATTTTTCTATACTTTAAAGAGGGTCTAAGGGTACGTGGGATCGACCAACATGTTCATTTTCTATTTTTCATCAAGTTACGGGCTCTCGCGAGTTTCCTCTGAGTATCTACCAGAGTTTAAAGTCTCTAGACAGGTGTATACACATGTGGTTAGGTCAGTGCAGGTCCATGAGTAAGGTCTGTGCACATTTGGTGTTGGCCATAATAAGGTCTATGCACATTTGGTGTTGGCCATAGTATGGTCGATGCACAATTGGTATTGTCCAAAGTATGGTCTATGCACAGTTGGTGTTGGCCATAGTAAGGTCGATGCACATTTAACGTTGGCCATAGTAAGGTCTGTGCACATTTGGTGTTGGCCATAGTAAGGTTGATGCACATTTGGTATTGTCCAGAGTAAGGCCTGTGCAAATTTGGTGTTGGCCATAGTAAGGTTGATGCAGATTTGGTGTTGGCCATAGTAAAGTCTCTGCACATTTGGTGGTGGCCATAGTAAGGTCGATGCACATTTGGCGTTGGCCATAGTAAGGTTTGTGCACATTTGGTGTTGGCCATAGTAAGGTCGATACACATTTGGTATTGTCCAGAGTAAGGTCTGTGCACATTTGGTGTTGGCCATAGTAAGGTCGATGCACAGTTGACGTTGGCCATAGTAAGGTCTGTGCACATTAGGTGTTGGCCATAATAAGGTCGATGCACATTTGGTATTATCTAGAGTAAGGTCTGTACACATTTAGTGTTGGCCATAGTAAGGTCAAATGCACATTTGGCGTTGGCCATAGTAAGGTCTATGCACATTTGGTGTTGGCCATAGTAAGGTCGATGCACATTTGGTATTATCCAGAGTAAGGTCTGTGCACATTTGGTGTTGGCCATAGTAAGGTCAATGCACATTTGGCATTGGCCATAGTAAGGTCTGTGCACATTTGGTGTTGGCCATAGTAAGGTCGATGCATATTTGGCGTTGGCCATAGTAAGGTATGTGCACATTTGGTGTTGGCCATAGTAAGGTCGATGAACATTTGATATTGTCCAGAGTAAGGTCTGTGTACATTTGGTGTAGGCCATAGTAAGGTCGATGCACATTTGGTTAGGTGAGAGCAGGTTCATGGGAAGGTCGATGCACCTGGGGGTCTGTCCCCATTTCCAGAAACTCAAAAAATAAGAGTTTTGAAGGGGCATTTTAATTCAAAAAACTTTGATAAATTGGAAAATGATAGAAAACTAAGTCAGAACCTCTGTGTAAAGATTTCATGCTCCCGGAAATTCTGTACTTGAAAATATGACTAGTTTCTATGTATGTGTAACTTAGAAATAAACATGTCCTCTTTTATATAGTAACCTGATCATACTCCTTTCCACATCAAGTAAGATTATGTTGTGATTTGTCCACTTAAACCATTTGGAAGCATGCTTGTTATGATAAAGTATCATACTTGTATTTGTAAAATGAGTACGAATGCGAATGCAAACATGATGTGAATGTTATGAATGGAAAACATCAGCATTCTGTGAGGTAGGAATTCGGTCCCTTCTGCAGGACGGTGATACGTAACGCCGTGAAAGTAAAAGATCCCTGGGGACGGCGATACATAATGCCCTGGTCAGAAACCTATTGATTTGGCTGGTTCGTTCTGTGGGACGGCGATACGTAATGCCACAGAACCCAGGGGACTGCGATACGTAATGCCCCGTGTAGCAGGAGTCTTGGTGGGAGTTCGCTCCTGGGTCTGCGCAGTACTCTTTCATTCATTGTGTATGTGGGCCTCCTGTGTTTGTGGCAGCTGTTCGGTTCCAAGAATAATAAAAATGTGAAAACTCATGAAAATGTGATAATGTGTAACTGCTCATTCACTGAGGTCTTGTTGCATGCATGGGTACCTTATATGTTAGTTAAAGAATATGTATTTTCCTCATATGAGTTATTTTAGGTAGATGATAATGAATGGATTATGCTATTATTAACATCTGAATTATGTATATAATTTGGTTATATAGATGCGAGTTAACCCCGATTTGTTTAGGCTGCCTACTGAGCGTCACACTCACCCCTTTGTGACACACGTTTTCAGGAGACATAGAGAAGGAAGTTGAGGAGGAGGCTACAACTGAGGAGTAGTGCCAGATCATAAATCGTCTGGGTATGCTGTGGATGAACGTTTCTCTTATATGTATGGTTATGGGGTGGTGAGCCTATGAGAACTCATGTTTATTATGGAACAATGGACATGTATTCTATTTTGGAAATTATGAATGGTCGTGATACTGTTTACATTTTGTAAATGTGATTCTCTCTCTCTCATGCTAGTGTATGCATGTTTATATAATTGTGCTTCCGTGATACGTGCGAAGTAATTGCTTCGGGGTCTGATAGAGAAAAAAAAATGCTCATAAATTGGGACTCAAATCTCGGGGCGTTACAGAGTGGTGTCAGAGCACGAGAGATAAACGATGGTTATAACCATTCCAAATGTCCAAGTAGTAGGAGAAGAGATAGGCTATAGTGTGAAAAGGGTAGAGTATATTTGAAACTATTTAAAAACCCTCTCACTTAATATTTGTTTGTTTCTCAGAACAATGCCGCCAAGAAGGGAAAGAGATCTTCCCCAGGCGGATCAGAGGGGATCGAGGGTAGATGACCCAAATGGGGTGAACGATGGGGCTGTCCATGCTCCGGCGGTTGGCGGTGGACAAGTGCCCAATGCGGGGATTAATCTAGAGGGATTTATGCAGAGTTTCCAAGGACTGATATAGGCCATGCAATAACAAATGTTACAACAGGCAGTGCCTGCACCGCGCCATGACTTACCTGTGCTTGAGCAAATTCTGAGGTTGGAACCTCCTATTTTTAAGGGGGAGAGCCGTCCAAGGGTGGCTTAGTCGTGGCTCAGCGAAATGGAGAAGAAATTTCGCACGATGCGATGTCCCGAGGAAGAGAAGGTGAATATGGCGGCCTATGTATTACAAGATCAAGCTCACTTGTGGTGGAAGGCCAAGATAAGGACCACCTTCATGGACTACCACAATGGTGACATATTATGGGAAGATTTCCTAGCTGTCTTCCATAAAATGTATTTCCCCGAACATGTGCGGGATACTAAGGAGCAAGAATTCTCGAGCCTCGAGCAAGGAAACATGACGGTAGTTGACTATGAGGTCAGATTCTCTGCTCTGGGTCAATATGCTCTACATATATTCGATGACGCACATCGAGAGGTGAAGAAATTCATCAACGGTCTGCGTAGCTGCGTTCGACGTTATGTTGCAACCCAAGACCCTGACTCCTACACAATGACATTGAGGCTTGCTCATCTAGCCGAGCAAGAAAATGCACGGTAACAGCGAAAACCATAAAGATTTAGGGGAAATATAAGGTTAAGTTTTAAAAAATGTCTATATATAGGTTTTCTGAGGAGCAGAAGACATCGGGCAAAAGGCCTATGCAGATAGGAGGAAGGTGAGACAAGGGAAAGGTGGCACGCCAAGAGCCAATGCCTAGGAACGGATCAGGGGTTCCATTTTGTGTCCATTGTGGGTAGAACCATCCGAGACAGGAATGTTGGAGGGCAAAAGACAAGTGCTATGAATGCAGCGAGGCCAGACACATTGTGAAGAACTGCCCCAAGAAGGCCCAGCAAAAGCGAATTCCCCAGCAGGAGAAGATTCAGTACAGAGGGCGAGTCTATGCACTGATGCAAGAGGAGGCAGAAAATACCCCTACTGTGGTTGAAGGTACGCTCCTCGTGGATAATGTTTATGCAAAGGTCTTGTTTGACCCAGGAGCTACTCACACATTCATATCCACTAGTTTTGCTAATCAGCTAAAGAACAGACCCAAAGCTACATTGTTCGGGGAAATGAGAGTTAGCACACCAACTGGGAAACAAGTCCATACCAAGCTTGTGATCCCTACTATAGAAGTCAACATCAATGGGATGATATTGCTAGGGGAAGCATACATCCTAGATAAGAATGACTTTGACCTCATTCTGGGAATGGATTGGTTAGACAAACACTATGCTCTCTTAGACTGCCATCGGAAGAGAGTGATCTTTCAGAAGTCGGGAAAGGAGACATTCTTGTTCCAATGCCCGAAAAGCAAGTCGGGGAGAATGATGGTGTCAGCCATCAGGGCTTCCAAGATGATTAGCGAAGGGTGTGGCTATTTCTTGGCTAGTGTGGTAATTGAAGAAGGTACCTTCAAGACTGTGGAAGACTTGGACGTGGTCCAATAATTTCCTGATGTACTTCTCGAAGATCTACCGGGACTGCCACCCATTCGAGAGGCGAGTTTCTCTATTGAGCTGGTGTCGGGTACCGCACCTATCTCCATTCCACCGTACAGGATGGCTCCGACATAGCTTGTCGAACTCAGGAAGCAATTGCAGGAGTTGCTAGACAAAGGCTTCATTAGGCCCAATGTGTCTCCATGGGGAGCACCAGTCCTATTTGTGTAGAAGAAAGATGGGGCTAAGCGGTTGTGCGTTGATTACCACAAGCTTAATCAAGCCACCATTTAGAACAAGTATCCTCTACCGAGGATTGAAGAATTATTTGACCAGCTGTCATCTGCCAAGGTCTTCTCTAAAATCGATTTGAGGATGGGCTATCATCAAATCAGAATCAAGCCCAAAGATGCATCGAAGATGGCCTTTAGGACTCGGTATGGTCACTACGAGTTCTTAGGAGTACCATTCGGACTGACCAATGCACCGGCCGTGTTCATGGAGCAGATGAATCAGATCTTCTGCCCTTACCTAGATCGGTTTGTCATACTCTTTATAGACGACATCCTCGTATATTCTGCCAGTCAGGAGGAACATCGACATCATCTAAGAGTGGTTCTGCAGACTCTCAAGGAGAAAAAGTTCTACGCCAAATTTAGTAAGTATGAATTCTGGCTAGACCAGGTGATGTTTCTCAGACATGTCATATCTGGAAATGGTAAATCTGTGGACCCCAGCAAGGTGGAAGCAGTAACAAAGTAGGAAGCACCAAAGACAGTAATGAAGATTAGAAGCTTCCTTGGTCTGGCTAGATACTACCACTGGTTCATTGAAGTTTTGTCCACCATTGCAGCCCCAATGACCAAGTTGACCAAGAAAGGAGCAAAACTTATCTGGTCGGAGGAGTGTGAAGATAATTTTCATATGCTCAAGGAAAAGTTGACTTCAGCCCTGGTGTTGGCACTCCCCCAAGGGAATGATGGCTTCACTGTTTATATAGATGCCTCTAGGATCGGCCACGGCTGTGTACTAATGTAGAATGGCCGAGTGATTGCCAATGTCTCGAGACAGTTGAAGGACCATGAGAAGAATTACTCCACTCATGACCTTGAAATTGTAGCAGTGGTCCATGCTTTGCGCATCTGGAGACACTATTTATATGGAGTTTAGTTGGAGGTCTTCACCGACCATCAGAGCCTCAAATATATATTCACTCAGAAGGAACTCAATTTGAGGCAACGAAGGTGGGTCGAACTATTGAAGGACTACTACTTCACCTTGCAGTACCATCCAGACAAGGCGAATGTGGTGGCGGACACTCACAACCGTAAATTGATGGCATTGACCTTGCATCGATAATGGAATATGATGGAGGGTGTGATTGAATCACGACCCAAGAAAAGGATGTAATTCGGTCTCTTGGCTGGGTTGTCAGCTAGACCGACATACTAAGACAGAATTGCCGAGGTACAAAAGCAGGATATGGTATTGCATAAACTACTAAACAATGAGGACATTCATGTGGGAATCGATGGGCTAATCACGTTCCGAGATAGGATCTGTGTACCAGATGATGTGGAATTGAAAAGGGAATTGATGCAAGAGGCTCACAGGTCAAAGTTCTCCATCCACCCTGGACGCACTACGATGTTTCAAGACATGAAGAGGATGTATTGGTGGCCAAGAATGAAGCAAGACATAGCGGAGTTCGTGTCCAAATGTCTCACTTGCCTGCAGGTGAAGATTGAGCATCAAAGACCTGGTGGACTTCTCCAGAACATTAAGATGGCACAATGGAAATGGGAACAAATCACTATGGACTTTGTGACTAGTCCACCCATGACTAGGAGGAAGCATGATACCATTTGGGTGATCGTGGATAGATTCATAAAGACTACACACTTTCAGCCCGTCAACAAGCAGACTCCAATCGAATCCCTAGCAAAACTGTTCATCACTGAGATCATTCGATTACATGATGCACCTTTATCTATCATCTCTGACTGAGACCCTCGATTTACATCGAGGCTCTGGAAGAGTTTGAAATAGGCTATGGGGATAGAATTGCGGCTCAGCTCGGCATTTTATCCTCATACTGATGGGCAATCCGAGCGCACTATCCAAACTCTAGAAGATATGCTGAGGGCATGTAGTATAGAGTGGAGGGGGAATTGGGACGATCATTTTCCCCTAATGGAATTTGCATACAACAATAGTTGCCATTCTACGATTGGAATGGCACCTTATGAAGCACTCTATGGGCGGCCATGTAGATCACCGGTGTGTTGGTATGAAGTTGGAGAAAAGTAGCTATTCGGACCACAGTTGGTACAGGACTGCTCAGAGAAGATATCTATGATCAGGCAGCGAATCCTCATAGCCCAGAGCCATCAGAAAAGTTATGCAGACCAGTAGCGGGGAAAGTTATTTTTTGCAGAAGGAGACCATGTCGTTCCTAAAGGTGTCTCCTACTAAGAGAGTCATGTGGTTCGGAAGGAAGGGCAAGCTCAGTGCGAGATACATCAGGCCTTTCAAGATTTTGCAAAGGGTCGGCGAGGTGGCTTATCGACTTGCACTTCTGCCTGCTCTGTCACATGTACATCCCGTCTTTTACATCTCCATGCTCAGAAAGTATGTCTCGGATGCCTCACATGTTATAGAGTATGAGCCCCTGGAGGTTCGGGCAGATCTGTCATATGTGGAGCAGCCTAGTGAGATCATAGACTAGAAGGAACAAGTATTGAGAAATAAAATCATCTGGCTGGTGAAGGTGTTATGGAGGAATTCTCATTCCGAGGAAGCAACATAGGAGCTGTAGGACAAGATGCGCTAGGAATACCCTCAACTATTCGGTGAGTAATTTTTCGTAAAGAAGAAATTTCTCGAGTTAATTTTGAGGATGAAATTATTTTAAGGGGGAGAGGATGTTATGACCACCAATTGGGCCTGTCCCAATTGTGTACAATTCGAGCCTATGAACTCAATGACCTAGAAATCTAGACAGATTGTTGAAGAACCCTTAGAAAATTCGTAACTTAACATAGGAAGATCAGAATTAGGTGAAACTAAAGCCCATGCAATGACCATTGGGTAAAAAAAAACTTTGGTGAAGAGTATAACTTCGGAAAAATAGGCCTAATAGGGGGTAAGAGGGAGTGTGAGATAATCAGTAAAAACAGTTACAAAAAATCCAGTCAGCCGTTAAAATAAGTATATCTTGGTCCACAGTCAACCAAATGGGATGAAACATGGCTCACTAGAAAGCTTGGGCCCTTAACCCAAACTCTTCTATTGGGGTGGAAGCCCAATTCATCAGAACCCAAGGTTCTGAGCCCTTTTGCTGCCAACTATCACGAAGAGGTGTGATTATTAGGAGAATTCGAATGTAATTAATGGGAAATTCATAACTTCGTCTGTGGTTAATGAAATGTCATGAACCTAAGGTCATACTTCCAAATGGGATGTTAGCTACAACTTCTATGTTGAAATCAAGGCCAAATACTATATGGATGCTACAGTTACACCCGGATTACCTTGAGATACCGAAAGGTCACGCCTGGAACAAGGGAAAATAAATGATAATTATTAAAAAAATCATAACTCGGGCTTGGAATGATGAAATTTGATGAAACCATGACCCGAAGTTAGATCAGGAAGTCCTCTTGATTTCATATGAAGACATCCAACTCAAATCTTAACAAAAAAATGCGCCAACTCGCATCTATGACCGGGTAGATGAAGGGTCTCCTCTGTTCAAACCAAAGGGTTGCTTAGCATTAACTCCCCTTTAGCCAGTGACCTTGGGGGCTGGACTGAGCCTTGTAGGACGTGGGAAAAGCTCTTGGGAGGTTTGAAAACTATATAAGGTGGTGGGTTTCAAGGGTGGTAAGCCTTTAGCAACACCTATTTTTTAATTTTCTACCATCTACGGTTCCTCTTGTGTAAGAAAGAGAGGTGAGGGACCTTGGCCCTATGTAGGAGTGTAGACCTACAGTTCCTAGGATGATAGGCGACGTCTTGGGACGATCTGGGGTGTGGATATCATCCACGGATCGAAAGGAGAAGCTTAGGTAGATCTAGGGTGGGGATGTCATCCCCGGATCGTCGGTTTTAACATTTCAAAGGTAGGCACCTAACCTCAAATTTTAGGGGTCAACAGTGCATTATAACGATTTCAAATATTTTTCTATACATTAAAGAGGGTCTAAGGGTATGTGGGATCGACCAACATGTTCATTTTCTATTTTTCATGAAGTTACGGGCTCTCGCGAGTTTCCTCTGAGTCTCTACCAGAGTTTAAAGTCTCTGGACAGGTCTATGCACATGTGGTCAGGTCAGTGCAGGTCCATGAGTAAGGTCTGTGCACATTTGGTGTTGGCCATAATAAGGTCTGTGCACATTTGGTGTTGGCCATTGTATGGTCGATGCACATTTGGTAGTGTCTAGAGTAAGGTCTGTGCACATTTGGTGTTGGCCATATTAAGGTCGATGCACATTTGACGTTAGCCATAGTAAGGTCTGTGCACATTTGGTGTTGGCCATAGTAAGGTTGATGCACATTTGGTATTGTCCAGAGTAAGGTACGTGCACATTTGGTGTTGGCCTTAGTAAGGTCGATGCACATTTGGTGTTGGCCATAGTAAGGTCTGTGCACATTTGGTGTTGGCCATAGTAAGGTCTGTGCACATTTGTTGTTGGCCATAGTAACGTCTGTGCACATTTGGTGTTGGCCATAGTAAGGTCGATGCACATTTGGTATTGTCCAAAGTAAGGTCTATGTACATTTGGTGTTGGCCATAGTAAGGTAGATGCACATTTGACGTTGGCCATAGTAAGGTCTGTGCACATTTGGTGTTGGCCATAGTAAGGTCGATGCACATTTGGTATTATCCCGAGTAAGGTCTGTACACATTTGGTGTTGGCTATAGTAAGGTCGATGCACATTTGACGTTGGCCATAGTAAGGTCTGTGCACATTTGGTGTTGGCCATAGTAAGGTTGATGCACATTTGGTATTATCCAAGGTAAGGTCTGTGCACATTTGGTATTGGCCATAGTAAGGTCGATGCAGATTTGGCGTTGGCCATAGTAAGGTCTGTGCACATTTGGTGTTGTCCATAGTAAGGTTGATGCACATTTGGTATTGTCCAGAGTAAGGTCGATGCACATTTGGTGTTGGCCATAGTAAGGTCGATGCACATTTGGTGGTTGCCATAGTAAGGTCGATGCACATTTGGTGTTGGCCATAGTAAGGTCGATGCACATTTGGTATTGTCCAGAGTAAGGTCTGTGCACATTTGGTGTTGGCCATAGTTAGGTCGATGCACATTTGGTCTGGTCACAGTAGATTCATGGGAAGGTCGATGCACCTGGGGCTCTGTCCCCATTTCCAGAAACTCGAACAATGAGAGTTTTGAAGGGGCATTTTAATTCATAAAAATTTGAAAAATTGGAAAATGATAGAAAACTAAGTGAGAACCTCTCTGTAAAGATTTCATGCTCCCAGAAATTCTGTACTTTAAATTATGACTGGTTTTCTATGTATGTGTAACCTAGAAATAAACATGTCCTGTCTTATACAGTAACCTGATCATACTCCTTTCCACGTCAAGTAAGAGTATGTTGTGATTTGTCCACTTAAACCATTTGGAAACATGCTTGTTATAATAAAGTATCATACTTGTATTTGTAAAATGAGTACGAATGTGAATGCAAACATGATGTGAATGTTATGAATGGAAAACATCAGCATTCTGTGAGGTAGGACTTCAGTCCCTTCTGTAGGACGGCGATACGTAACGCCGCGGAAGTAAAAGATCCCTGGGGACGGCGATACATAATGCCCTGGTCAGAAAACTATTGATTCGGTTGGTTCGTTCTGTGGGACGGCGATACGTAACGCCCCGTGCAATAGGAGTCTAGGTGGGAGTTCGCTCCTGGGTCTACGCAGTACTCTTTCGTTCGTTGTGTGTGTGGGCCTCCTGTGTGTGCGGTAGCTGTTCGGTTCCAGGAATAATAAAAATGTGAAAACTCATGAAAATGTGATAATGTGTAACTGCTCATTCATTGAGGTCTTGTTGCATGCATGGGTACCTTATATGTTAGTTAAAGAATATGTATTTTCTTGATATGAGTTATTTTACGTAGATGATAATGAATGGATTATGCTATTATTAACATCTGAATTATGTATATAATTTGGTTATATAGATGCGAGTTAACCCCGGTTTGTTTAGGCTGCCTACCAAGAGTCACACTCACCCCTTTGTGACACACGTTTTCAGGAGACATAGAGAAGGAGGTTGAGGAGGAAGCTACAGCTGAGGAGTAGTGTTAAATCATAGTTCGTCTGGGTATGCTGTGGATGAATGTTTCTATTATATGTATGGTTATGGGGTGGTGAGCCTATGAGGACTCATGATTATTCTGAAACAATGGACATGTATTCTCTTTTAAAAATTATGAATGGTTGTGATACTGTTTACATTTTGTAAATGTGGTTTCTCTCTCTCTTATGCGAGTGTATGCTGTTGAGTATATTCAGATGATTTTGATGATAACAAAACCCAGGACGTACGTTCTATCATGTGCTATCTATTAACAATCAAGTTCGACTTTCATACGCATTCAAAGCCTAAGTTCATCATGCACTATGTTCAAATGCTTAATCCTTTTCAAATGCATACATCCACTTTGGTTTCTAAACTGACCAGGCTAAGCACAACCCATTCACCTTGATTGGAACAAGGTAGCCATAAACTGATTCATTCAAGTATTATGTTGCATTGGCGAACTTCCTTATTTTTTGCAAGAAATCCAGCCAGCGGTCGACCGCCAGCCAGGGCCGGTCGACCGATTTTCCCAGAAATAAAAAGTCCTATTCCTATAAAATTTCGGTCGACCGCCCCATATACCGATCGACCCCCAGTCTCGAAAGCCTTCATTTTTGACTTTGTGTTCTCAACGTGGGAAGCCCTATTCATTGGGTTTGTTTAATCCAAAAGTCACCAGACTTACCATGATTTGTGGATCTGGTTCCTGGCTTGTCTCTTGACCATTCAAGAGTTATAAAAACATCTCTTTGGGGCTTGTAACTTTAATGAATGAAAGGAGGCTAAAGGAGGCTATCAAGGGGATATTCAAGTGCTAGTACTAGCCATGAACAGTGCTCTCGGGAGGAAGTTCTTCATCCATCTTCAAGTGATTCAAGCCACATCTGGAGCTGATCAACCCCAAGCTAAGTGGAGATCAAACTGCATCCAAAACCTTCTTCATCAACTAAGGGGGAGCTTGAATATGAAGTTTTCTCTTTGTGTTAGGTTGTAGTTGTTGCATCCGAACCACCTAAAAATCATGGTCTTCTGTGTGGTTTGCTCCTTATCTTCTACCTCCAATTCAGCTCTAGCTCTTTTGCATATTTCATCATCATCTAGTTTCTTTGTTTAGATCTAGCTTTATTAACCTCTTTACGGGAAGATCTCTGGTATATCAAAAGGTAGTTTCTAATCGATAAGGTTAGTCCTGTCGGGAGGAAAATATCTTGTGTGAGAGAATCTTCGGATTCCCAGACTCCGCCTAGTACCAAAGAACTGCTGTAGGGGTTGATTTAGCCAGTTTCCTTTTGTAATCCATCAGTTCTATACTTGTTTGTTGTTTGCTCTTAATACGTGTTTTACATCTGGTAAAAGTTTTTAAAATCTATAATCACCCAATTCACCCCCCCACTTGGGTGTCATTGATCGCAGGACTTCAATTGGTATCACAGCTAAGGCTCTATTTCTTTCAGATCTAACGATCTAGAGTAAGATCCAGATCAATGGCAAACAAGGGTATGATGCCTGAGGGTCACTCCATTCATCATCCTTCATACTTCGATGTCTCAAATTACTCCTATTAGAAAAATAGAATGCATGTTTTTCTGAGAGCCCAGGAGTATGAGATCTGGAGAGTTGTGGACAAGGGTCCTTACAAACTCTTTGACGATGAAGAGAAATGGACACCCGAGGAAATTAAAAAATGCACTGTCAATTTTAATGCTATGAATATTATGCAATGTGCTATACATCCTAATAAATTTTCTCGTGTATCCATGTGCAGGTTAGCGAAGGAAATGTGGGACAAGTTGCGTCTCATATATGAGGGAGCCTCTGAGGTTAAGGAGACCAAGGCCAACCTACTCGTCAAAGACTACGAGCTATTCAAGATGAAATCTAAAGAATCTATCTCTGAAATGTTCGCAAGGTTAACTGAGATTACCAATGGTCTCAAGAGTCTCGGAAAGGAATACACCAATTCCGAGCTTGTAAGGAAAGTGTTGAGATCACTTACATCGGCGTGGCATACAAAAGCCACAGTAATTGAGGATTCAAAAAATCTGTCCACACTCACTTTGGACGAGCTCATAGGGTCGCTCATGACCTATGAGATAAACATGAAGAGAACAGCCGAGGAAGACACGAAGAAGAAGAAAGTGATTGGATTAAAAGCTCATCAATCTGATGAAGACTTTCAAGAAGAAGAATCCAGCGAGGGGAGTAATGAAGAAGAAGACTTGGCTATGATAACTCACCAAGTAAGGAGATTTTTGAGAAAGAAGAGGAATTTCCAAGGTAAGTTCAAAAAGGGGAAAAGGAAGCCCATTCAAACCAAGGGCGAGTCAAGCAAGCCCAACAATGTCATTTGCTATGAATGCAAGAAGTCTGAACACATGATAGGAGAGTGTCCAGATCTGAAGAAGAAGTTTAAGAAGGAAAAATTCAGATACCCAAAAGCAATGGTCGCTACATGGAGCGACGAAGAGGAAGAGTTGTCCGAAAAAGAGCTCGGAGAGATCATGGAGATCATGTGCCTCATGGCAATGAAGATGATTCGACGGAGGTAAATTCTGACCCTGATTTTATTTCAAATAAATAATGGGAGTCGGAATATGAAAAATTATATACAAAATACAAAAAATCAGATCTGAAAATAAAACTCTCAAAAAGAAAATTGATGATTCATCACATGAGGATGTCTTTGTTAAATTTGAGAAACTGGAACAAGAATGGTTTGAGTTAACAGAGGAAAAAGAAACCATGCTTCAAACAATTTCAGATCTTGATAAAATCAAAGAGGAGTTATCTTGCAAGATGTCTAAAATGGAGAAAGTGTGTGAAAAAATGAAAACTGAAAAAAAAATTCTGAAATCCACAAATTCAGAACTTGAAAAGAAAACTGTGAGTTTGGATAATGAAGTGGCTGAACTTCAGTCCACCTTGTCAAGGTTTGTCAAGGGCAAACAAAATCTAGATAACTTGTTAGGAGTAAGAGTCAATTTCCAGAAGGAAGGATTGGGATACACTCCCCAAAATAAAAAAACCCTTTGAGCATAAAATCACTACATCCTATGTTCATGAAAAAGAAAACAACCATGCTTCATGTTCCAACTCTAAGCCAAAACATGTCCAACCTAAACCACGACAACTTCAAAGAAAGTTTGCACCAGTTAATTATTATCATTGTGGTAGATTTGGTCATGTTGTTGCAAATTACTGGTTTAAATAAAATTCACCAAGGAATCATGCTTTCTGGATCAAGAAAAGATATGCGCAGAATTGGACTAACTCCTACGGACCCAAACTAGCTTGGGTATCAAAATCATTTGCATGAGAATGTTGTTTCTTGCAGATATGTCTTGAAGCCAGGGAGAGCAAATGGTACTTGGATAGCGGCTGCTCAAGGCATATGACAAGGGACAAGAAGGTGTTCTCTACACTACAAGTCAAGGATGGAGGTTCAGTTGCATTTGGAGGCAAGGACAAAGGTAAAATCATTGGAATCGACAATATAGGTAAGAATTCTAAAATTCTTATCGAGAATGTCCTTTTGGTGAAAGGCTTAAATTACAATCCCTTGAGCATAAGCCAGTTGTGTGACAAGGGTTTTAAAATTATTTTTGATGAAACCCACTGCCTTTGTTAGCTAGGTACGATTGATAAACACTGATCCAGAGGGGGGGTGAATGGATCGATCAAAGAATTCTACCCAATTTAAAATTCGCATGAGATGATAACAACTAGATCAGTGGACAATTGATCAAACAAGATATGCAAACTCAATTAAATTCTAGGATGTAGATAATTAATTAAATCACGGTCCTAGCATGCATCTAGCGGAAGTAGGCGATCAAACAAACCACTGCACGATGATTTTAGGTGGTTCGGTCAACAGACCTACATCCACCCCTCACTCCCAACCGGAGTGAGGCTTCCACTAGTAACACTAGCACAGCAGACTCAGTCTGCAACAAATGCTACCAAACAGCTTGACCAGGGGAACAACCTCCCCTCTTCCTCCCAACCGGAGGGACACCCCAAGTGACTCCCAGCCACTTGGAAACCAGAGACACACGGTCTCTCTTCCTCCAGACCCGGAGGGAACCCCTGGACTTGCTACCCACAAGCCCAGAACCGGAGGACCAAACCTCCCTTCCTCCAAACCGGAGGGGAACCTAGAGACCCAAGTCTCTCTTCCTCTGAACCCCAGAGGGAAGCACAAGTGACATTATGTCACCTGCAAACCAGAGGTCTCGGACCTCTCTTCCTCCCAACCGGAGGGACCCCTGGACTTGAAACCTACAAGCCCAGAACCGGAGGACGAGCCTCCCTTCCTCTAACCAGAGGGAACCCACAAGTAGCACCCAGCTACTTGCAACCAGAGATAGCAATCTCCCTTCTCCTGAACCAACAGGAGAGACCCCGACCTCTCTACAGAGAATCGGAAATACAGCAAGTGACTAGTTCAAAGAAAAAAATGAAACCCAGCAACAAAAAAGATAAAACCAAATGTGGCTCTCGCAGGAGCTGGCTGGCCTGGATTTGATCCACGGTCCAGCAGGAACTTCTTCTACTACTTCTCTCTTTCTCCCAGCACGAACTCTCTTTTCTTCTTCTTCTTCTTCTTTCTTACTTCTTCTTCTTCTTACTGCTTCTACCTACTCCTTCTTCTCACTCTCTCTATCTCACTGTCTCTCTTTCTTTTTCTTCTTCTGCTCTCTCGATCTAGCTCTCAGCTTTCTCTATCTCTTCTTTCTCTTCTGCACTTCTTCTCTTAGCTCTGGCTGCTTCTACTTCAGTCACTCTCTGCCCTCTCACCTTCTTCAGAGGAAGAAGACTTATATATAGCAGCAGCAGATTAGGGCAGCGTGTGCTCTCCACGATTCCCGCCCAAATGCTTCAGTCCACGTGGAGGCTCCTCTGCATCTCGGATCACGTGCCAGATGCCAGCCTCGTATCACGTGCCCCACTCTGCATAGGCTCCACGAACAGTACCTGTCACACAGTCATAGGAGATTAATCAGAAGGATAAAATGTATAGACTTTGAAGACTTAGCCAACGAGTGTATTGACTTAAGATGTGATAACAAGTGTGTAGACTTGAACTTAGAAATGAATGTATAGACATTAGAACAGCAAAAGGTGCACTATACTGAAAACGACACGAGGTACATAAGATGACTACAGCACGAGATAAACAGAGAACGACACGAGGTACATACAGTATCAAAGCTAACACTACAAATATAACGGCACGAAGTCAGATGAGAACAGCACGAGGTAAGAGAGAACGACACGAGGTAAAACGGTAGTAAAACACGCGATCAGAGGAAACCTGGACGAAGATAGAAATAAGTAACACGAAGACATAAAAACAACACTAAGACATAAACACAGAATTAGCATGTAGGCTCAAACACAAAAATAACATGAAAACATAAAAACAACACGAAGACACGAATACAGAAATAACATGAAGACTCAAACACAAAAATAACACGAAAACATAAAACAACACGAAGACACGAATACAGAAATAACATGAAGACTCAAACATAAAAATAACACGAAGACATAAACACAGCACGAAGTGTAATCACAAAGCAAGAAAGACACGGGGTCTTGGAAGAAACAACACGAATACAGAAGACTCGAAGACATAAAGGTGACATAGAAGGAGCGACACGAGGTGGCACAGAAAGCAGCACGAGGTGCTGCAGTGTTCAGCACGCGATGGAACAAATAACGACACTAAGGCTCCTAGTGTTGTCAACCTCAAAACATGTAAATACTCAACAATTGAAAGTCTGAAGGCGATGTACAGACTTTATGAGAAGGCAACTGAACACTGTACACACTTCCAATGTACAGACTTCATATGAACAGACCAATGTGCATACTTCCCTTCGATGCATCTACAGTGCAATGTATTGGCTTGACAAACATTATGCAATGTATGGACTTTGATGAATGGCCCAATGTAAGGACTTCGCGAACAAGATGCAATGCTGACCAAATTATACACTTGGCAAAGAGAGTGATGCATGAACTGCCCTGTACAGACTTTAAGACTTAATGAGCAACAAAAAGTAGATAAAGCAGCATGGCGTCAACCCAGCTGATCCACTGCGTCAATGCAGCTAGTGAACCAGCGACTACTGCGTCAACGCAGTGTCCTTGTAGTGTCAACGCAGCTAGTGAATAGATAGCCAATGCGTCAACCCAATCTCCAACTGCGTCAACACAATCATTGCACAGAACCCATATTAACGAAAGACAGACATGCAGACATGCAGACATGGTGAGTGTATAATCTATGCCATGCTCACAGTTAAACTATTTTGTGTACCAAGTTCTGAATGAAGTAAACACATATGACATGAGACGGACGCTGTACATACTTGATGCATGTGAACAGTGAAACGGATGTATAGACTTGATGAACTACAACATGAACATTATCAGCAGAGAAGCAATGCACAGAACAGAAATCAACCACAAACCAATTTATCACAGGCATTCTTCACAATTCAGACATGGCACACTCATGCAATCTCCCACAGAATAGATCAGACATATTCAAGATAAAGTGGTGACTCAATTATGTTGCTATCATTAAAACACCTATCATTAAAATGCCACATCATCAACAAAGCACAAGGGGCACAACAATCTCCCCCTTTTTGATGATGGCAACATATCAACAAAGCACAAGGGGCACAACAATCTCCCCCTTTTTGATGATGGCAACATAATGAGTCACACTGACTCATCAAACTATTCTCCCCCTTTGACATAATCAAAAAGAGGGGGAATGGTTTGATAGTCAAATGTAGCACATAAATGCAGCACACAAAGACAGCACATAAAAGTAGAGAATGAGTCATGGTTCTTAAAAATGAAGATCTCCCTTATGACAATGAAACAGCTGTCCCCTTATCAACATGCATGATTGACTACTCTCCCCTTAGATGTAAATAAACCATAACTCCCCCTGAAGCACAAGAATGGACTCTGGTTATCCAATAAATCAATCTGAAATCAGCCATTACAAAGAATCTGAATTCTGGTGAAAATACCACAGAATCAGAACTTATTGCAGAACAAGATAGAAGATTCCAACAGTGTGGAGAGAAATGCATCTCAGGAATCAATCTGAAATCCACCACCATAAGGATTTTGAAGTTCAGAGGGCTGCAAGTGAACAAGGTAATAATGGGAGTGGCACCTCACATTTGTATGGTCAGAAAAAAATGCAGATGGAATCAATCAACTGATAAGAGAGGAGTTCACTTTGTTGATCAAGAGGGATTTGAATGCATACATCACTTCAATAAGTCTTAAAAGATGTAGACTCTTCTATCATAAGGAGTTATGAAGTGGCAACTTAACCAATCTGATTTAATTTTGATGTATACTAACTTTGCCAAAATAAACTCAATGCTCATATCTGAATCCAAGTTTTAATAAAAGTGAACCAAATAGTCAGAAAACACTCAAAAATAATCATCTTTTATCTTACACATATGATCTCAATTGCACCTTTGAAAAATACACAGGTTAGTACTGAAGTTAAACACTTTTTCAAGAACATGAGTTGACAGATTTTTTTTCAAGATAATTTTATTTGAAGCACATTATATTTTTCCTGAGCAATTTAAGTTGATCAACACCTTTTTACATGAGGCACAACAAGTCTTAGTTGAAGTGACCCAGTTACTCAGTGTAATAACTGGCATTGCCTCTCACTTTAAGAGCAGAGTTAGCAATATGAGTGTCTTTTTACATGAGAAGACACCTTTATCAGAGGCCAGACTCCCCAGCTACTCAACACAAATAAGCTATTGCTCTGTCAGGTTTTGTTTCACTAAATTTGTATCAGAGATAACTGTGGCACCTCATGACATGAGTTACTTTATTTCATTTTATAAAGAACTCAGTTTCTCAGTGACCGAGTCATTGCTCTGAATTCATAATTTTTTTATTTAGTCAACTTTTTCAAGTTAATGTTTAACCACAACACTCACTCTATGTATCTCTACCAAAGTAGCCTAGATTTCAAATTTTCAGATATCAGATGAGAGACATTAAGGATTACATGACACAAGAGGTTAAAGTTTATTAAACCTTATCAACAGATATTTTCAATTCGTTTAATTACAAGGCAGAGAATACATTAATCTTATATCAGTCTGATTCAGTGATAATTCTTAAACCCATATGACAGGAGTTTCTACCAAAATCTCAGACTGAATTGCATGATATGCAGCTTAAGTTCCTCAGATCAGAACAATAAATTTAGCTGACCAACAACTCAATAATGCAGCCAACATAGTCACACCAGCTAAGAGGTATAGGAAGGAAGAGTACAGGCTGGTGGAAGAGTCAATCAGCAAGGGAGAATAAGGTTTAAAACCACTAGCAGAGTTAATCACTCAATACAAGTTTAAAGTCATTTCAGTCAGACAAAATGAGACACTCCTTCTTCAACAGATTGAGGATTAGCAGCCAAATTTTTAGATTCAAGAAGGTATGAACTCAAAATAGTCAATTGATGATTTGAAAGAGTGTAGAATGTGAATTTCAAATAGAGACAACAATATAATAAAGCTCCCCCTTGACTATATGCAGAGACTCACATAAGACTCAACAAGCTCCCCCTGAATTGATGCAGTTTATGCAAGTTAGACAGATGAGAATTACTATAAGCATGATTGTTCAATTCATATTTCAGAAAACTTCAGTTTAGCACCAACAGATCAACATGATATGTAATACACTACTCTATTTGACTTGACCCATGGTACGGAGCAGAGGACTTGGTCTAAGGACCACCTCACACATGGCAGTAGCATCCAGACACACTCCAACTGCCCTCCAGCAATGTTCCATTTCATATACCATGATGGTCATGCAAATGACATATGCAGTGCAAAGCAATCTCATTTATTTAGTGCAAACAACAGCATGAGAAGAACATCAAAAATCAACCAAGCAAAACAACAATTTCAGATAACGAAATTGAAACAGATTTCAGAACTGACCTGAATTGAGTCCTGGGGTTTTCCTTTTTGAGTGCCTTGGTTAACCCCTTTTATTTCTCCCTCCAAGGCACAGCTGCAAAGTAATTGATCATCTTGATCCTGCAGGGACCCAAGCAGCTTTGGGTCCTGCGTTAGCCCTGACAGGTTTTCTAAACATTTTCATAGCAACATTATCATCAAATTTCATCAGTGAGCAGTCATCCATAGAATGTCCAAATTTTCAACAGTATCTACATGAAATGGCTGGTGTTTGATTCTTATGATGCATATTAACAGCAGGGTGATGTTTATAAACATGTTCATAAGATTTTCTATTATATGCATGAGCAGTTTGATGCTTGTTCTTAACCATCCAACATTCGGTAGATTTATGACTTGGCTTCCCACAGTTATAGCATGAAATTTTCACAAAAGGTTTTGCAGGGAATTTGACAAAATGGGGTTTAACATAGTTCTTTTGAACATACCAATAGTCCTTGACTGTGTGCCCCTTTTTCCCACAGTAGGAGCAAGCAAAAGAATTTCTTCTATGAAAAACATTTTTACCCCAAGTAGATCTAAACCAGCACTCAGCAGCCTTGTGCCTAGGCTTACTGCAGTTGAAGCACACAATGTGCTGACTAGGATTGTGGTTAGATCCATATGGACCATGAACATGAATGGGAAACTGTGGAACACGCTTTTTTAGTTTATATATATATATATATATATATATATGGATTCGTTATTTATTGATTTATTGGCGTGCCAGTCACCGGGGTGACAATTTTATTATGCGCTCGATCTGACTTTTAATCAGTCGATTGTGAAGTCCGAGTCGGGACCCGAAGTCCGTCATACCATAAAGGCTATGACGTTAATTACGCCCTTCCTAAGAAGGACAACCCTTGATTAAACGCCAAAAATAGGAGGAAGGTAGCGGCAAAAATAAGACTCAAACGAGAGAGAGGGTTGGTTCATCAGCAGGGCGTTAAATGGCCTGAGTGAAGCGAGGATACATCAAATGCGGAGCAAATCCGGCGGCATGTCCCCATTAACTTGGACTATGCCAGATGGGGATAGGAAACCAACCATGCAGCGGCAGGATGAGATCCGTAAAAGATCGGGTATATCTAACCCGGAATCCGGATAAGGACCGGTGCGACATGACACACCTTGTGCAGGCGCGATGTCTTATTAATATCCCCCTTCGGAAGACCATCGGAGAACATGCAAGGGCAGAACTCCGTGGGCCAGCGGGGTTAGGAGAGAATACCATGATCACTCAAGGTGATGTGAATGAATTTTGGCAGCATATCCCCTTTATCCTGGATTATGCCAAGAGGAGATACGCCATCATCCACGGGATGCCGGGATGAAAGTCGGAAAAGAAGGGGGCACCAGGCCCTGGGCCATCGCCCACATCCATAGCATCGATTGATGTTCCTTCGGAACCCGTCGGAGCACATGTAGTGACATAGCCCTTTAGGTCCATAAGGTTATAAAGAAATCCGGATCGGAACAGAACAATGTAGGGGAGGTCCTCCCCATTGATTTATTTCCTGAGGGATGCCAAATGCTCTCTGTATATTCCTCAGGTGGGTACAACATGGGGATCAAGGTTCAGACCAAGAAGAAAGAGGTTCTCGGCGTGAGGGTTCAGAAATATGGCATGGCTTCTCGGCGCAGGCTGAAGGGAGTTCCCGGCGCGCCACGAAGGGGGCTCTCGGCATGTGCTGAAAGGGGGAAGATGAGGATCTCGACGCGAGAGTTCCCGGCGCGCTGAGGGCCGCGCCGGGAACTATTCACGGCGCCGGGAGAGTTTGGCGCCGAGAAGGTGCTGGGCTTGAACGCCGTGAGGACTTATGGGGTTTTACGGTGCTCTGTTCTAGGGATTTTTCTCAGGATTCAGACAGTGGCTGGGGAATGGATTCAGGAGGCAAGTGAGGAAAGAGCCAGGGGCCTACCAGGTTGACAGCAGAGGGGGTCACAGATGAAAGGGGTTCGAGGGATCAGAGTCACCGGGCCTTCGAGCTCTCAGGAATAGGCTTCACGCCATCAGTATTGCCGACCATCCAGGAGATCGAGAGACGACAACCTCTGATCCCTGCAATGGCCCTAGTGGCTTGAGCAATTTGAGAAGAAAATCATAGACTCCGCGACGTTTAAATCATCGATGACATTAAGGGAGAGAGGGGGGAAACAAGGCCCAAAAATCCACAGTGAGGATTGGGGCTTTGTTGGCTCCGTCCCATCTTAAACAGGCATGCGTATAAACACAAGGGATTATCAGAAACCTAAGCATTCGAGCAATCAATGTATGCAGGGGACAACAGATACCCTGAGAGAGAGAGATAGAGAGGACAAAGCCCAGGGATCCATGGAGGTGAGGATCGGGGCTCTGTACCAACTCCCCTGGGGCTGCGAGAGAGGCAAGCAGCAGGGAGTACCTATCAGCCGCCAGGACTACCGACAGACACCTGAAATCATGGACTCATCGATCAAAAATCCGCAACCGAAATGATAGCTACCACGACCATCAGAGAGGGGTGAGAGAAAGAAACTCGAGCTTCTACTCATTCCACCATCTTTATTATTCATACTTCATTGGCTACAGCGAGATAACTCGGACGATAATCGAAAGGAGACTTTGAACATCCTTCGAGTAGAAGAAATCCCACATACAAGGGTAGAAAGAATACATGAGAGAAGAAAAGAAAACCCGTTCGGAATAGCAGGAGGATGGGGGAGGGCGGAGCATTGACTCCTCTCCCTCCCCGAGCACCCCACCTTCTCCTTCTCTCGAGCTTCGCAGCAGCTTCTTCACTCGCTCCCTTTTCTTTCTCTTTTTTTCTATCTATTTTCTGGATGAGGTTTCTTCTTCTTTTTCTTTTTTTCTCTCTGTGTGTGTCCCTCTGTTCGTGATGAACAAGGGGGGGTTTTATAGGCACAGCAGCCCCCTTCTCGGCATGCCTTTCCCGACGCGCAGAAAACGACTTCCCGGCGCGCTCTTGTCAACCGGGGAGGCTTCTCGGCGCCGAGGGATATGGCTTCACGGCACCCCTATGGGCTTCGGACCTTGTGAGGATTTCCTGGTTCCATATTAGTGAGCCCATTTGGGCTTTAATATCTTGAACTCTCTCGTTATCAAGTCTGGACTATCAAAGACATATAACCTGTCTTTTCATTTGTGAGTTCTTCGAGCCTGTCGGGTCATGTGAAGGTCTATTAGTAGGTGAGTTGACACAGTCTTATCAGAACATTGCTGGGGTTCTCATCAGTCAGTAGACTGTAATTCTTCATCAGTATTGCCGTCTGAGTGATGACAACACCGGACATCAGCTTGGCCGGGGAGGGCTTCAGCCGGGTGGTAGCTTTAGTGGCGACTATTTTGTAATTCTGGCTTTGCAGGAATCTCTGAGAGCTTCATGTCTGATTCAATCTTTTCTTTGGTCTCATCTTTGTTCTCAGTTATATTTCAGGTGTCAACAAATGCCCCCCACCTGTAGGTAGCGGGAATGCAGGGTAAGTGACACGGTGCCTGCAGGTGTATATATCATTCAGCATCTGAACCCATTTATCAGCTTGGCATTGCTAGTCATCTTTCATTTTGCAGCTTGGAAGCATTATTACTTTGGCATTTCTTTTGATCTCTCTCAATTTCTTTACCTTGAACGCCCTTGGCGCGAGCTTCTCGGCGCACGGCCTTTAGGCACAGCCTTCTCGGCGCGTTGCTCTCGGCGCACGGCTTTCGGCAAGGCTTATCGGCGCACCCGATCCCAGGGGTTCTCGGCGTACCTTTCGACATATGGGGGGCTCTCGGCCTGCCCCTTTTTTGGCGGGTTTTTTTGAATTGAGGGGGTTCTCGGCGCGCTAAAGGCCGCGCCGAGAACCCTTCTTCGGCGGGGCCTATTTAACCCGTCGAGAGCCCCATTTGCCTTC
Organism: Amorphophallus konjac; assembly: GCA_022559845.1. Taxonomy (NCBI): domain Eukaryota; kingdom Viridiplantae; phylum Streptophyta; class Magnoliopsida; order Alismatales; family Araceae; genus Amorphophallus; species Amorphophallus konjac. Next base: position 207,009,257 of record CM040122.1, read on the forward strand.
ATTTCTCACGGTCCCTTCTCCCTCTTCATCCTCTCGGCAGTGGCAAGCTCCTCTTCGTGAGCGCTCCCATCCCGTCCCCGTTTCAGTAGATTTCGTCTGGGTAGGATATTCTTTGGGGATTTAATCCCCTTTTGCTTCCGGGATCACCCCCTCTTGGTTGGTGACTCCCTATTCTCCTTGGGCAGACCCCGAATAAGGGGAGATGCTGCTGAAATTTTCAAGGGCTTCATATTACAATCCTTACGAGACTGCCTCTTATCTTAGGTCTTTTACTTCACATTTCTTTTTCCTGACTGCAGATATTGCAATGGCTCCTGGCTCTGCTGCTGCATCCTCTGGAGCTGTCGGGGCCAGTTCGTCAGCCCAGCCAGATATATCACGGGCCATAGTAAACTGGCTGAATGTGCACAGTCTAGACTTCGGATATGACAAAATCGCTTCCGTTGATGAATCGTCTGATTCTGAAACTGACACGGTGTCAACATGCCGGGTATACTCCACTGTAATGGAAACATGCTTCAGACGAGGCACTGATTATTGTCCGGATTTCCCGAAGGACAAGCACTTGATGCCATTTATCCGGACTTTCACTGTGGGTGGAATGCGGGACTATCGAATAGCTCGTGCAGTTGAAGCCGCAATTCTGGTCGAGAGAGACAGCCTGAAAGATTCAGTGTATCGTGGGAAGGCTATATATCTTCTCGGGGAGAAGCGTGACTGGGATGCAGTCCTTGGCATATCGGAGCTAGAGCCGAAAAAGAAAATGCTGACCCGGGCCCCGGAGTTCACACCTGCTCGGTGGGATAATGCCAGTGGCTGAGTTCATAGGGAGAAGCCCGGCTATGGTCTCTTCCTGGCACCAGTAAAGTGGGGGTACCACGAAGAGCCTTTTGTGCTGAATTGTTCGGCCGTTCAGTTCAAGTATCATTTGGCCGCTGGTTGGTTTGGAGATACCAAGATCACTGACGCCCACCTATTTTGAGTAGGAGCAGTGGAGTTTACTGAGTTTGTTCTGAAGGAATATGCCCCTCTACTGATCAGAGCCGGGGTATATCACAGTGTCTTTGCTTCCAGATTTCGATATCCCATATCCCGAGGGTTATGCTGTGGAATGTTTGAAGTATTCTACCCTTTATTCAACATATTTTATACAGCAGAGGGTGAGACATCTCTTGACCTCTGGAGTCTATCACAGCTTTCCGGACTGCCTATTGATGGCGAGCCGTATGAAGAAGTCTGCTTGGCAGATTCTGAGAAGGATAGTTCCGATGGTTAAGGCAAGTATTCCCTTGGCTTCTCATACCGGTATCTAATGAAGGCATATCGCTCCATCTGTCTGGCGTATAGCAAAGGATCCTCCAAGGGTTACCATCCTAGAGAGAAAGGCAGCAAGCTGAGGGTCCGGATAGGGCAGGGGATTCAGTATTTCTTTGACGGCCCCTTGAAATATGCAGACTTCCCTTCCATGGGTCCGACGGCCAGCAAGCAGATAAGGGCTCCTCGCTATAAGTCAGCGTTGCCATCTTCACTGCATCGTGTAGGTAAAGGTGGTCCAAATCCAGCAGGGGTGGACCCTATCACACATTGTGCGGCTTATTTCACATTCTGGTTGTGCACTTTCGCTCTCCCTCAAGGGGACGAGACAATCATTCGACCCGAAGCCATATACCCGGCATGCCAGATGGCCTGGGGGATGAGGCTGTCACTTTGCCCAGTGGCCTTGTGTTTAATCTATAAATCTTTGGGGGAGCTGTACAAGCATCGGACTCCCCGTTCTTTGAGGACTGTGGGTCCTTTTCATTTCTTCAATGCCTGGGTCTGTAGTCTATTTCCCGAATTGGGTCCCAGAACTTTGCAGGCAGATACAGTATTGCCCAGAATGATTGAGTTTGCCAATGCTGAACCTGGTCCTTTCTATGATCAGCTGTTCAAAATAAGGGGCCGACTGATAAAGGTGCCGGTGGATGCCCCTAGCAGCATTCATTTCTGGAGCTTGGCAGCAGGTTCAGCTCCTTTGGTTCATTCTCAAAGGGAATGCAAGATGGAAGAGGTAGAGACCTATGTTCACCCCGTTTCAGGGGCTAATGATGTTCGGTCTATTCTGGAGCCGGAGCTGGTCAGATGGGCCATGGCCATTCGGCCCAGTGTTTTAGTCTTCAGGAAGGGTGGTCTACTTCTCCTGGAACCATACTACCCATTCCGCTTTGGGTGAAATTTTGGCTATGATCAGCACATCATTACATCAGTTGCTCAGTTTCCCCTGGATAGCCGAGCCAAGCATGGGTCCACCATTGTTGGTGATGGCCGATTGTGGTGGGATTTCTATCATCGCCAGGATGGTGCAGTTTTTAGAGTTCCTACTGTTTCCAACCGTGTTCCCCGTGTAACATCAGAATACATCAAATGGTGGAACATTCGAACCAGCTTTTACAGGGATAGTAGAGGTGCATTCTGGGACGTGGCCGAGCGTTCCTTTCTGAAACAACAGCCCGGGCCAGTGTTTGACATCCCCGAGGCCCACCTGAAAAGGCTTTATTCACAGCACCAGAGGGAGGCGGAGAACTATCTGGCCCAGCGTCAGGATTTGAAGGAAAAAAATTCTGACCCGCCTGCTCCTGTCTTTGCTGCTATCAACGAGGACACTTTCATGCAGAGCTTGAAACATCTGTGCCGTGTAGGGGGCGCTCGTTTGGAGGCGCAACAATACCCATTTCCCGTCGAAGAGCCGCTCCCGGAAGTAGTCCCTTGGAGGGGTCCGACAGATAGATTTCATCCATATAGGACGTTTGTGCGTAGGGAGGACAGGACTCAGACGTACTACAAGCAAACGTCTTGGCTGTTCATTCTGCTGAATTTACATGGGTTATCTGCGGAAAGCCCGCTAGCCGACATCTTGAATAAGCCACTGTTCATCTCCATTCATTATGTCGACAGTTGGGGCATGGACCACCTTGACTTATTTCGATGCCTTTACTCACGTGGTCATAGTGATCTAGCAGCTTTAGTGGAGAAATGCCAGACATTTGGTGATGTCTGTTGGCTTATCAAGGAGGCTGCTTCCCGCTCCAAGGAGGTAGCTTCTCTGTACTGGCCGCTCTCTGTCTTTTATGATGGCCCCGCAGGTATGATCTTTTCTTTTCTGACTGTATTGCTTTCTGCTAAATATTTAAACTCTGCATTCACTGACCTCATTGCTTCTCTGCCGTCTTCAACAGACAGGCCGGATATAAAGCGACAGGGGCTATACAGAAAGATCATTGCGCAGGCTGAGAAGCCTACTTATTTTGAAGTCCCTGCAGCAGCACCAACTACCACTCCCCTGCCTCCTGGCAAGAAGAGAAAGGTTTCTGCAGTCAAGGCTGCAGTCGGGAAGGCCAGGAAGGCCAAGAAGGCTCATGCTCAGCAGTCGGCTTCGGTAGCGATGGACACTGGGACCCCTCTCCCTGATATTCCCTCATTTGATGAGTTCGAATCTTAAAGGGAGGCTGCTCAGACATCGGTTCAGGGTAACATCAATAGCCTGCAGTTGCATTCTTCATCCTCTTTTGCTGGATTTCAAAGAAGTCCTTGAATCTGACCCCTCCCTTTTGCACAGCCCAAGAGCCAGTTGTAGCATATTCTGTGGTGGAGACCAGGCTGCCTTCTCCCACGCCGGCTAGTGAGGCGGAGGGTAAGCATGCCTTTTTCATCTTTTCCTGCATATTTCAATTACTTTTCATTGTCCCTCTCACAAGCTTTTCCCTATAGTGACGGTCGGGGAGGAGACTGAAATTACGGGAGAGGCTGGCGATATCACTCAGCCGCAGGAGGGTCATAAGACCCAGACGAAACGGGTCCTCGTCCCTGTGAGGCGTATAGTTACCCGGTCTTCTTCCAGGCAGACATTAGAAATGGCGGTCCTGCCCGTGGATAGTGTAGAAATCTCTTCTAGTAGCTCCACGACCGCTTCTGAGGCAGATGGAGAAGAAGCAGGTTCCAGCGAGAGCGAGACGGATAGTGTTTCCAAATCAGAGGCCCCATCCGTATGCACCGCCATTGTTCCATTATTCACCCCCTCCAAGTTGCTGGTGCTATCTCCTGAGGAGGAATTACAAGAAGAGTTCACCGGCTTGGATACCGAGGCAGATATAACTCCTCCTTTTGTTGCTTCAGCAGCGGGACTTTCTTCTCCTCTGCACTCCTTTGAGGACATTGACATTACATTAGAAGTGAGTCTCTTTTCTTCTCCTCATTGTTTCCCCTTTTTATCTGCTGCTTGATGCTGTATTGATCTGTTCACAGGAATCCCCTGTTGCTAGCCCGGTGATGACTGCAGCCTTTGAAGCCACTCTGTCTGATGCCTTGGCCATTGTTCCTGCTTCGACAGTAGCCTGGGTAGGCGTTCCTGAGATAATCTGCCCTGTGCCGGTGAGGGTGCAGTCCTCTACGGACTTAGCATTGTTGGACTTGAGGACTTCGGGGGAAAGCCCGGCTCTCATCAAGGTCCTGGATTTCAGAGCTGAGATGGACCCAATTAGGGGTTCCGCCTTTATACCGGCCGCAGTGCTGACCATTGCGCCTGAATCGGCAATTCCCATAACATCAATCATGGAGAGTGAACCCTTGCCTCTCCGGGTTGTGACCCCTGCAGCCTTGACATTGAAGGAACTGGCTGTTGCAGCGGGGGTGGAAGAAGGAGAGCTAGCCGTTACATAAATTGGAGTATTGTCTATAACTGCCCCGGAATCTATCTCCATACTTTCGGAATCTGAGGAGGAGGTACCCTGCGAAGAGGATGTTGAAGGTGCGGGTATTGCATTAGAGACCCAGGAAGCAACCACTCCGGCACTTACTGGAGTCACCCCCGCGAGCATTCAAACGGTGACCCTCGAGGAGATGGAGGTGGAAGGTCCCTCGGCTTCGTCAGAGGTTGTGGAGAGAGCTCAGTTGGCGCCTTCGGCAGACCTCCCGTCTTCTTCTTCTCAGCCAGATATCACCCTATGGGCAGACATTGATAGTGAAGTAACCTTTGAAGTGGCTCCACTTCCCTTGCCTGGCTTTGCTTCACCTGAGAGTTTTGTCTGGCAACATCTGGACATGTTGCGCCAGCTAGTGGAATCCCAGCCCGGGCTAACTTATCCACAGTTGAAGGAGATAGCCGAGCGTTTCACCGCCGGTTTACAGGCAATGGGTTGTCCTCTAGAAATATGGACCCAACGGGTTCTGTTGTTAGTAAAATTTATACATCGTCGGGATTTCTTGGTACACATTATGTCTGACAGACTGGCGGCTTTGAAGTTGCAAAGGATGGAGTGCAAATCTGAGCTAGAAAAAATGAACTTTATTCTTCAGGAGCGACAGTGCCAACTGCAGTCTCTAGCGCAGCGGGAGCAGTTCGTGCGCGGCCGAATAACCATTCTGGAGGCTGAACTGTCTGGTCTCCGAGCTGAGCTGCCGCAGATAACAACTTCCCGGCCGCAGCTCGAGGAAGAAGCAGCTCTATTGGAGGGGCAGGTGGCATCCTTTCGGGACGAGTCTGTTCGACTGCAGGAGGAGGAGGCTCGACTTCATGAACTAGGGGCCGCCCCCTATGTGGGTCTTCTGTCCTTCGAAGACATCTTCCGGCGGCCATGAATCATTTCTTTTCTTTTTTCTTTTGTCTTCTATTGTGATACAATGTCTCCTCGGGGACCCTCTATATACTCCCTTTTTTAATGAAAAGGACTCTTTGGCTCTATGTGTATCCATCTTCTTTTTTCTTTTGCATGTGGTTTTATCACTGTGGGAAGTGGGGTAGTGGTTTTAACAGTCCTTCATGCGAATGACTCGTACTAGGCAGGAGAGCGTCCACCCCTTCATAGAAAGGATGGGGGACTCGCTCCACCGCGTGACGGCATCCGAGGAGGTGCTTAAACCGAATTCTGTTGGTAGCAGCAAACGTCCTTCTTGGCCATATGTGCCGCGGGGGAGACAACTTGCAGGAATATGAATAAAGAGGTTCCATCAGAGTAGACGTAAGGTCTAGACTGGGCAGAGGTTATAGCAGGCGGGACATTAAAGGGTGTATAGTTTTCATCAGGACAGACGTAGGGTCTGAACTGGATAGGATTTCATCATTGATCGGGCGAGGTGCCGGTCAATCAATAGCTGGTTCCATCATCGATATTGGGCTCATATCGATGCAAGGGAGCTTCATAGGTTTCATCAGAATAGATGAAAGGTCTAAACTGGCAGGATTTCATCATTGATCGGGTGAGGTGCCGGTCGATCAATAGCTGGTTTCATCATCGATATTGGGTTGATATCGATGCAAAGAAGAGTTGAAGTTTCATCAGAATAGACGAAAGGTCTAAACTAGGTAGGGTCCTATCATTGGTCGGGCAAGGTGTCGGTCGACCAGTAGCTGGTTTCATCATCGATATTGGGTTTATATCTATGCAAAGAAGAGCTCAATTTTCATCAGAATAGACGAAAGGTCTAAACTGGGTAGGGTTTCATCATTGGTCGGGCGAGGTGCCGGTCGACCAATAGTTGGGATGTAGGTAGAGGTGTAGGTCTTGTCAGGATAGACGTAAGGTCTATTCCAGCAGGTTCTATCGCGGGTGGGACTTGGCCAAGAAATACATAGGTTTCATCAGGATAAGCGTAGGGTTTATCCTGGTAGGGTTTCATCGTTGATCGGGCAAAGGGGGCCGACCGATCAAGGGAAGGTTTAGGAGTTTTCATCAGGACAGACGTGAGGTATGAGCTGGACAGGCTTCATCAGAATGGTGATGGGTTTCATTGTTGGTGGGACATGTGAAAGAGGGTATGTAGATTTCATCAGGGCAAACGTAAGGTCTGTCTCAGAAAGGATTTATCATCGGTGGTGCATAGAGCCAGATGACCGACGGAAGGCTTCATCAATAAAGGGGAGGTAAAGGTAGCGTGCCGGTTGGCTTGGAATTTTGAATTACCACATTACTGACCCAAGTGCCCTTTCGGGTTTTCACCGGAGTCAGCCCCCTCTTACTTTTGCCCACGCGCCCTTTCGGGTTTTCACATGACGGGATACCCGATTTTGCCTACAGTGCCCTTTTGGGCTTTCACCACAGCTAGGTTTTAGCCCTTTTTGCCCTTGTCCAGAATGTCGGAACAAGTCTGGCGGGGTATCTCTATTTTCAACCACATTTTTTTTTATACTTTCTTTTTGTCGTTTTCTTTCTCTTTTCCTTTTTCATTGTCTTTTCCGGGACCAGAACTTTCATCCTATGGACCATGGCGCCATATGTTTATTGTGGACACACGATCATTGATGTGGGTGCCAACATCAATGCAAATGGAAGTAGGGTTTCATGATCTATCCACACGAAAGGTCCGAATCGATTTAGAGGATATAAGTAGCAGCTCGGGCACGAGGCCGCTTGCTGAGAACATGAGTTTCATCGTTAATGTGGGGTTTAACATTAATGCAAGGGAATAGAGTTTCATGATCTATCCAGACGGAGGGTCTGAATAGATTCAAAGAGCAGTGTTGTGCTATGTCAGAGCGGACGGAAGGTCCACCCTGGATGGATTTTAGCGTCGATCAGGCTGCGCGCCAGCCGACCGATAGCAGGTTTCATCATTGGTATTGGGTTCATATCAATGCAAGGATTTCATAGGTTTCATCGGGATAGACGTAGGGTCTACCCCGGACAGGTTTCATCGCTGATCGGGCAGTGTGGCAGTCGATCGGCAGCGAATTTCATCATCGATATTGGGTTTATACCAATGCAAGGATTTCATAGGTTCCATCGGGATAGACGTAGGGTCTAGCCCGGACAGGTTTCATCGCCGATCGGGCAGTGTGCCAACTGACCAGCAGCAGGTTTCATCACGGCGGGACGTAAAGAGATATGCAGATCTAGTCGGAACAGACGTAAGGTCTAAACCGGACCGGTTTCTTTGCCGATCGGGCGGCGAGCCCGTCGACCAAAGGTGGGTTTCATCATCGGTATTGGGTTTATACCAATGCAAAGGAATTCATAGGTTTCATCAGGATAGACGTAAGGTCTAAACTGGACATGTCTTATCATTGATCGGGCGGGGTGCCGGTCGATCAACGGTGAGTTTCACCATGGTGGGACTTTGGATAGGGTGAATGAGGGTCTCATCAGGATAGACGTAGGGTCTATACTGAGTGGGTTTAATCGTTGATCGGACAAGGTGCCGACCGATCGACGAGGAGTTTATGGTGGGAGACGAGGCTTTCTTTGGGGTTACCACATTACTGACCCAAGTGCCCTTTCGGGTTTTCACCGGAGCCAGCCCCGTCTTACTTTTGCCCACGAGCCCTTTCGGGTTTTCACGTGGCGGGGTACCCGATTTTGCCTGCAGTGCCCTTTCGGGTTTTCACCACAGCTGGGTTTTGACCATTTTTGCCCTTGTCCAGAACACCTAAACAAGCCTGGCGAGGTATCTCTATTTTTAACCCCATTTTGTCTCTTCTTTTTCTTCTTCCCTTTTTCTTTTTCTTTTCTTCTCTCTCTCTTCTTTTTTTTTTTTTAGAGAGTGACAGGTCAGAATGTTATTATATCACGATAAGGGGTGACTTGGCTAGGGTTGAGTGCCGCTAGATCAAGGAAGGGTAGCTCGGCTAGGGCGGAGTGCCGTTAAACCAAGAAAAAGGTAGCTTGGCCAGGGCGGTGTGCCGCTAGACCAAGAAAAGAGGGTAGCTCGGTTAGGGCGGAGTGCCGCTAAACCAAGAAAAAGGTAGTTTGGCCAGGGTGACGTGCTGCCAGACCAAGAAAGTGGGTAGCTTGGCTAGGGTGGAGTGCCGCTAAACCAAGGAAGAGTAGCTCAGTTAGGGCGGAGCGCCGCTAGACTGAGGAAGAGGGCAGCTTGGTTAGGGCCGAATGCCGTTAAACCAAGAAAAAGGTAGCTTGGCCAGGGCGGTGTGCCGCTAGACCAAGAAAAGAGGGTATCTCAGTTAGGGCGGAGTGCCGCTAAACCAAGAAAAAGGTAGCTTGGCCAGGGTGAAGTGCCGCTAGACCAAGAAAAGGGGTAGCTCGGCTAGGGCGGAATGCCGCTAGACCGGGAAATGGGTAGCTCGGCTAGGGCGGAGTGCCGCTAGGCCAAGGAAAGGGTGTAGCTTCTGCCCGGTTACTCGGGGAATGTTGGTTGTGCTGGATGATACAGCTTCAGATGTCTTCCCTTGAGTGGCGAGAATTGGATTTCCCCTCGATGGTTAACAACCACGTAGGCCCCTCCTTCGTAGACCCTCTGTATTACATAAGGACCTTCCCATTTAGCATTCAGCTTTCCTTTTGGGTTGGACGCCATGACTTCTTTTTTCTTGACCACGACGAGGTCACCTTTCTTGAATTCTCGTCCTCTTACGAGTTTGTTGAATGTAGTGGCCATCCTGGCCTGATACATTTGGATACTCTTCTGGGCTCGGAGGTGCTTCCCTTCCAATTCAGCCAGTTCTTCTAGTCTTCTTTCTGCATTGGTCTGTTCGCCACGGGCCATGCCATATTGGACTGCCACTCTGAGTGACGGGACTTCCAGCTCTAGCGGAACCACTGCCTCTGAGCCGTATACCAGCGAGTATGGTGAGCAACCTGTAGGTGTCTTGAAGACGGTGCGGTAAGCCCACAGAGCTTCATACATTTTTTCTTCCCAGTCCTTCTTATTGGAACTGACGACTTTGGCTAGCAAGGTGTAGAGAGTCTTGTTAAAAGCTTCTGCCAATCCGTTTGCCTGTGGATTGTAAGGGGTGGAAGTCCTCCATTCAATCTTATACTTCTCAGCAAGCCGATAGACCTTCTGATTTCTGAAATGACTTCCATTGTCAGATATTATTCGGCTGGGGATCCCGAACCGGAAGATAATGTTCTGCTTGATGAATCTGGCGACCAGTTCACCAGTCACCTCTCTTAATGCTATAGCCTCCGCCCATCTAGAGAAGTAATCTGTTATGGCCAGTATGTACTTATGTCCGGCCGAGGAAGTCGGCAGTGGCCCGACTACATCAGTTCCCCATTGTGCAAATGGCCAGCTGGGAACTGTAGGGTGCAGAGTTGTAGGAGGCCTTCTAGGCACAGTAGCATGCTCCTGGCATTTCTGGCATGATTTTGCAAATTTACAGCAGTCTTCAAACATGGTGGGCCAATAGTAGTCCAGCTTCTTGATTTCTATCTTCATCTTGGGACCAGCCTGGTGGGCACCTACTGTCCCAGCATGTATCTCTTTCATCGCTTGCCAGGCTTCCTCAGTGGACAGACAACGGAGTAGAATCTTCTTGCGTGCATCTGCCATTATTCGGAACAAAATTCCATTCTTGAGTTCATAAGAATCTTTGATTCTTATGAGTTTCATCTTTTCTTCTCTTATCTGCGGTAGTTGTTGGTGTAGAAACCACTGCAGCAGGTGCTATCTCCAATCAGGCGCTTGCTCTGTGCTGATGGTGGCAACTTCGTTTTCTTCGGGCCACCCTTCTAGCATACTGGGGACTTGCCGCCAGTTCATAACGACAATGTTCAGTGTCTTATTTGGTGGAACTACTAGTGAGCTGGCCAGCTTTGCCAGTGCATCAGCCTGGGCATTGTGTCCACGGCCCACATGCTTGAGCTCAATATGGTAGAATTTCGCCATGAGGCGCACAGCTTCTTGGTGGTAGGGATTCAGTTCTGGCTTCCGCACTTCGAACTCCCCTTGGATCTGTTTTATTATCAGCATCGAATCCCCGAATACTTGAAGCATTTGGATACCCATGTTGAGGCTGACATATAGCCTGATTATCAGAGCTTCATACTCGGCCTCATTATTGGTGCAGGGCTTGTTTATAGAACAGGAAGTATGCACGACCTCCCCTTCTGGTGATTTCAGCATAATACCGGCTCCAGCCCGTATTCTGGTCTTTCCATCGGAGTCTGTCTCTGTTCTAGATGCTCCATCAAAGAATAGTTGCCACATAACTGACTGGGTCTGGCAGGCCTCGAGTGTCTCATCATCGGGTAACTCAGTCCCTAGCATATCATTTTCTGGCACAGGATGCTCTGCGAAGAAATCAGCCACGGCCTGTCCTTTTATCGCCCTCTGGGGTGTATAGGTAATATCGAATTCCATTAGGATCACTGCCCATTTGCCCAACCGGCCTTTCAGTACTGGCTGAGTCAATATGTATTTGAGCGGGTCTGCTGCAGATATCAATCTGACTTCATGTGACAACATATAGTGTCGGAGCTTTTTGATAGCAAAGACTAGTGCCAAGCAGGCCTTCTCTATGTAGCTGTAGCTTTCTTCAGTTCTAATCAGCCTCCTGCTCAGATAGTATAAGGCTTGTTCTTTGCCTTCTTCATTTATCTATGCCAGCATTGCCCCCAGGGAACAGTATGTGGCTGCGATATACAGTATCAAGGGCCTGCCCTTAATTGGTGCCCCCAGCACCGGAGGGGTCTTGAGGTATTCTTTCAGCTTCTCAAAGGCTTCCTGACAGCCATCGTCCCTGAGGAACGGCACATCTTTCATCATGAGCTTGTGAAAGGGGTGGCATCTTCCCGATAGATTTGATATAAATCGTCGGATGTAGGCCAGACGCCCTTGTAGGGATCTCAACTCGTGCAGATTCCTTGGTGGAGGGAGCTCCTGGATAGCTTTAATCTTGGGCGGGTCAATTTCAATGCCCCTATGACGGACAATAAACCCGAGGAATTTTCCACTGGACACGCCGAAGGCGCATTTCATAGGGTTCATTTTGAGCTCATATTTGCGCAACCTCTGGAACACTATCCTCAGGTCTTGCAAATGATCTTCTCTTCTGCTGGTTTTCACCACCAGATCGTCAATGTAGCACTCTACCTTCTTGAAGAGCAAATCATCAAAGATCTTTGTCATGGCTCTTTGGTATGTAGCTGTAGCAACCCTAATAAATGAATAATTGAAATGAATTAAAACATATATATTACAGAAGTTATATATATAAAAGGAATAGGGTTAATTTGACGAAATAAAACAAATTAAAAATAACGCCTCTTATTAGGGCGTTAATTCAAAAAGAAACGCCTCTATCAAAGGCGTGACTAAAGAAAGGACGCCCACACGTGCGGTCGTCAACTCACGCGACCAAATAGGCAAGTAAAAGAAACGCCTCTATCTTGGGCGTGTTTTAAAACACGAAACGCCCTTTTTCAAGGCGCTTTTTAAGAAACGCCCTTATGCAAGGCGTTAATTCAAGAATACACGCCCTGACCAAAGGCGTTAATTCAGTTCGTGACCCGATCGAACCCAGAACTTATCCAAGGAAAGATTAACCTAATCTAGTAAGTGTCTATTAGAGTAAGGACTCTATTGGGGATATGTTACCCTCAATCAAACACTACTTTTAATAGGACTTCCATAACCCTATAAATAATCTACTGCTCGAACCCGTGAACGCTATTTGGCGTTCGAGTTCTCTGAAGGTAATTACAGAGCAATAGCTCTTCCTTCCCTCTGTCCCTTTTTGATTTGGTGGACGGTCATTAATTCGACTTCTTCCTTCTTCCAGGTTGAAGAAACATTGGGGTTGTGAAGAACAAAGGTAATAATCTTTCTTTTACCTTCGGTCAGGAAGTATGAAGAAATACTAATATTTCTTCTTCTGTTCTCGTAGGAATTACAGGACCGAAGAACTAGAGCTCCTCTTCTCACTGTTCAAATCATCAAATTATCATAAGGTAGGATTTTCTCAAGCTACTGTAGCCCAAATGAAATTAATGCAAGATATATATATATATATAAGCATGTCATGCATATGATTATTATAGTTTTCGTGCGTTTTCTGAAATATTTTGAAAGAAACGCCCTTGATTAGGGCGCTAATTTAAAAGAAACGACCATACCAGTGGTCGTCAATTTAATATTTGACGCCCTCTACGCAGGCGTTAATTTCATAAGAATCGCATGTGATTAATAATTGATCTGTTTAAAAATTACAATACATATGAAATATTGATTTTTAATATCTTGCATGACTCTGTGAATTCCTGTTAAATTTTACTGCCATGACATGTCTTTTGTCTCTCGAAATATTATTTATTAAAAATCCCTTGAAATTCACGACTTGGACAAAGTCGTTTTCCATATTCTAACGCCCCAGTACAAGGCGTGAACATTAAAAGTAACGCCCCTTTCTAGGGCGTGTATCTGTTAAAAAACTAAAATTCACATATTCTGTAAGGTGGAATTGGAAAGTAACGCCCCTCCCAAGGGCGCGTTTTTGAAAGTAACGCCCCTTCCAAGGGCGCGTTTTTGATAAATTTCTGAGAATAATTATATCCTGTCAAATATGTAAATGATGAGACGCCTGCCCCTGCAGTCGTCAACTTTTAAGAAACGCCCCCAGGAAAGGCGTGTTTTGATAAATTAATGAAATAATGGAAATTCTGCAAATTGGCAATATATGTAAACGCCCTTAAGTTAGGCGTTAATTACTTGAGACACGACTTGACCTAAGTCGTTATTTTACTGTAAACTGATTTTTCCTCTGATTTGCTAACCGATGGTTTATATATTATACATATATATATATATCGGCACTATTCTCACTCCGTGAGTATAGTCCCACGTTTCATGTTGATTTATCGATCACACTCAACTCTCATTGACATACAAGCTCTCCATTGGACATTCCGTTCCTTTGGACTAGCAAGTTAGTCATAGAGACCTCCGTAAGACTCCTCGTAGCCTTGGATTCCCTCAAGGCCGACTGAGCTGGTTGTACCCTAAAAACCCATTACACAGTTTTTGCCATGTCAATCTAAAGAAAACATGGTATACCGGCCCTTATGATTATACAAAGAGTATATCATAAGAAATTCTTGATGGGATGATGATATCATGCCATATCGTGTCATTCTTGTAAACCCCAATTCTATGATAAGAATGAGGGTATCTTGCTTGATCTAATGTTCATGTGGACCTCAATTCTATATAAAGAATGTCCATATTGATTTGTCATGGTACCTAAGTTAAGGGAACCATATTCTACCTAGTTTTATCGAACTCGTGATTATACCGTTATTATCGCCATTCTATGTCCTTTGTCATATTTTGGACTCTTTTCTATCGAAGTTGTCATACGTATCTACAAGCTTGATTATTGAAATTCTATATTGGCTATATAAACAAGAGTGGATGTCAAAACACATGATAAATGCCTGCGCATATAGGGCCCGATCTGGTCCTGGGAGGAGCACCCGAAAGTACTTGTGCCCATGGGAGTTAAAATGATAAGGTATCTGGCATTATACCGAGTACTTGACTTGCTTGATTGGACATTCCACACACATCTTGTACTTTAATCGTACTTGACTTTACATGAAATGCGTGGCCCGAAAGAGGGTAATTTACTTGCTTGAAACATGATAGCCAAAGTTCTTGACATGACTTGTTAAACGTGCTTGCTTGAATATCTTGAATAACTTGTATCTTGTTCATGAAAGTTCATCTTATTTCTTTGATATTACATTCTCTCTATCTTGTCGTTTCATGCGAGCATGCATAGCTTTATTGCATCCATGAAAATGTAATTACTTAAACCACTTGCTAGTACTTGAGATATAATTTCCTACTGAGCGTTCGCTCATCCCGTTTGTCCCTTTGTACTTTTCAGGTAAGTCCGACGACGATGGAAGTCAATCGGATGGGAATTGTCAAGAGTGAAGAGATAGAGATTCTCCAAGTGTCATCTAGTCTTTTCTATAGTTTCTTGAGTCAACTATGTATTCTTTTCCTTTTTTATTTAACAGAGTATTGGATTTGTAATAGTCTATCCATTATGAAATAAAGGATTGGGTTATCTTGCTATTTTGCGCATCTCTGTCTTTGTGTCGAATACACGACCACTCTGATTGACATGATTGATATAGACACGTCGCGCATCTCCGGGTATCTTCCGCGCTCGGGGCGTGACAGTCTTTGTGGTATCAGAGCCTAAGGTATTCAATTCCTAGGAAACCCAAGTCCAAGGACAGGTTTCAAAACCTTTAACCAAGTGAGAGTGGGTAGAACCAAGGGTTAAATGATCAATGAGTCCTTTATAAGATTATAGTGACATAATACTAACATAGCTATTGTAATTGTAGGATAATGGCTGCCGAACGTGCTCAATGGCGCAACATGCAGCGTACCCTTCAAGGGATGACCCAAGTGCTACAACAGGTAGCACAAGGTGGTGCTCCACGAGCTGGAAGCTTACACCAAGCATTCAAGAATATGAATCCCCCGAAGTTCATGGGATCGACCGATCCAGACGATGCCGAGCATTGGGTTCGGGAGATTGAACGTATATTCCGTGTCATGCAATGCACGGATCAGGACAAAGTCTTATTAGCTACTTTCCAGTTAGAAAAGGATGCTAGATGCTGGTGGGAGTCGATTGAAGCTACTATTGACCCAACTCAAGTTACATGGGGTGAATTCGTTGAATATTTCAACGCCAAATATTTCTCTGATAGGGTCCAGGAAAGGAAGGCCGCCGAATTTGCCGCATTAAAGCAAAGATCTTTATCGGTGGCTGATTATGAAGCACAGTTCTCTAGACTGTCTAGATATGCTAAGCATTTAATTGGCACGGAAAAGATGAAAGCCCGTAGATTTCTTAATGGGCTTAGGCCCCACTACATTACTCAACTGGCGCCTATGGATATTCAAGTTTATACTGAAATAGTGCGCCGAGCTCAGTTGCTTGAAGATGCCACGGAACTATCTGATAGGATCCGTGGGAAAGACAAAAAGGAGCAAGTCACAAGTTCGGGTTCTTTTAAACCCAACTTTAAGAAGAGGCCCAATAATGGAGGTTCTTCCTCTCAAGATCAGAAGTACAAGAAATCCAAGCCTTTCTCTATCACCACTACCCCTTCAAACGTAGTATGCAAGCATTGTGACAAGGCTGGTCACAAAACAGAAGAATGCTGGAGGAAATTAGGAGCATGTCTCCGTTGTGGGAGTCGTGAACATCGGATTCCCGATTGTCCATTAATGAATGACCAAGATGGTGAGGGTAAACGCCCAGTGACAAGGAACGCGCGTCTTCATGCAATCCAAGAGACCGAACCAGAAGAAGAAGGCGGATTGGTGGAAGGTACATTAAAAATTTGTTCCAAATATGCACATGTCTATTTGATACAGGTGCATCGCATTCCATTATTTCCAAGAAGTTTGCTGACCCATTACCTCTAGAACCAGAATGGATGAAAATAGTGTTGTCTACTCCTCTCGGAAACGAGACGGATATCACGCATCATTACCAAAACTGTGAGGTGTTGGTTCGAGGAAAGAATTTTCCTATTGATCTTATCTGCTTAGATCTAAAAGAATATGATGTTATACTAGGAGCAGATTGGTTATCTAAGTACCAGGCAACGGTTGATTGCCGTAATAGCAAGATTGTTTTCAAAGAATTTCCAGAACTGACTTATACTAGTCCTAAGAGTCGAAGCAAATCCCCTCTTATTTCGGCTCTTCGAGCAAGCAAGCTCGTCAGGAAAGGATGTGTATCCTTCCTTGCTTTTGTCACTAATAAAGAAGCTAAGGAAACCAAGATAGAAGACGTTCAAGTAGTACGAGAATTCCCAGACGTATTTCCGGAAGAATTGCCGGGATTACCCCCGCAAAGAGATGTGGCCTTTACCATCGACTTAGTCCCTGGTGCTGGTCCGGTTTCAAAGGCACCATATAGAATGTCCCCTGCTGAACTCAAGGAGTTGAAGGAGCAGTTGATGGAACTAATCCGAAAAGGGTTTATTAGACCAAGTACTTCCCCGTGGGGAGCACCAGTCTTATTTGTAAAGAAGAAGGATGGATCCATGAGATTGTGTATTGACTATCGACAGTTGAATCATCTTACTATCAAGAACAAGTATCCACTGCCGAGAATCGATGAATTGTTTGATCAGATTTCAGGATCCAAATATTTCTCCAAGATTGATCTCCGGTCGGGATATCATCAATTAAGGATCAAGGATGATGACATTCACAAGACCGCATTCAGAAGCAGGTATGGCCATTACGAATTTGTTGTTATGCCTTTTGGACTAACAAATGCCCCTGCTGCCTTTATGCAGTTAATGAATAGCATATTCAGGCCTTACTTGGATCAATTCATAGTAGTCTTCATCGATGATATATTGATATATTCTAAGACTAAGGAAGAACATGAAGAGCATTTGAGGATTGCATTGCAAGTCTTGAGGACAAATCAATTATATGCTAAACTCAGTAAATGCGAGTTCTGGCTTGAAGAAGTGGCTTTTCTCGGACATGTCATATCCAAGGACGGTTTATCTGTGGATCCGTCAAAAGTTGAAGCTGTGAGAAACTGGGAGAGACCCACTAATGCAAGCGAGATCAGAAGTTTCTTAGGTCTTGCAGGCTATTATCGGCGATTTATCAAAGATTTCTCTAAGATCGCCGTACCACTTACAAGATTAACTCGTAAGGAGATCCGATATGAATGGAGTGAGGAATGTGAAAGCAGTTTCCAAACTCTCAAGGATCATCTCACCACAGCTCCGGTCTTAGCCCTACCAATTGAAGGAGAGAAATTCGAGGTCTACACTGATGCTTCTGGCATTGGCCTCGGATGTGTTCTAATGCAACATGGGAAGGTCATAGCATACTCTTCTCGTCAACTGAAGAAGCATGAGGAGAATTACCCCGTCCATGACTTGGAATTGGCCGCGGTAGTATTTGCCCTAAAGATATGGAGACACTATCTCTATGGGGTACAGTTTACTGTATACTCCGATCACAAAAGTCTCAAATATCTATTTTCACAAAAGGAGCTGAACATGAGACAAAGACGCTGGCTAGAATATCTCAAGGACTTCGACTTCAGTATACAATACCATCCCGGAAAGGGTAATTATGTGGCTGACGCCCTTAGTCGAAAGCCGAGAGCAAGGATAGCCAATTGTATGATACAAGAATGGAGGTTACTTGAACAATTCTCCGAGCTCAATATAAGCTTGGACACGGAATCCAAATTTGTCACACTATCTCATGTAAGCATACAGTCAGATTTGTTATCTGAGATACAAACACTTCAGGATAATGATCCTATGTTAGTAGAAATCAAAGGCAGATTAGAAGGACAATCTGATTTTCAACTAACTTCTGATGGAAGATTATCGTTCAAAGATAGAACTTGTATACCCGATTGTCCGGAATTAAAGAAGAAGATCTTAGATGAAGCTCACAGATCAAGATACACTATTCATCCTGGATCAACTAAAATGTACCAAGATGTAAAGAGGAACTTTTGGTGGCCCAATATGAAAAGAGAAATAGCGGACTATGTATCACGCTGTCTCACATGCCAACAGGTCAAGGCGGAACACCAAAAGCCTGCGGGAAAACTACATCCTCTAGATATTCCTAAGTGGAAATGGGAGGATATTGGTATGGACTTCATCATGGGTTTGTCTAAATCTAAAGGAGGACATGATGGAATCTGGGTTATCATTGATCGATTGACTAAATCGGCACATTTCTTGCCAATCAAAAGCCGATGGTCGATTGATGTGCTAGCTGCACTATACATTAAAGAAATAGTCAGGATACATGGAATTCCTGTCTCAATCGTGTCTGATAGGGATCCCCGTTTTACTTCTCATTTTTGGAAGGGATTACAACATTCGTTGGGGACAAGGCTCAACTTTAGTACTGCTTTCCACCCACAAACGGATGGTCAGACCGAGCGAACTAATCAAGTTGTTGAAGATATGCTGAGAACATGCATTATTGACTTTGGAGGAAGCTGGCATGACCACTTACCTTTAGTTGAATTTGCATATAATAATAGCTACCAAGCTAGTATCCAAATGGCACCTTTCGAAGCCTTATACGGAAGGAGTTGCCGATCTCCCATATGTTGGAACGAAGTTGGAGAAAAACAACTATTAGGTCCAGACATGGTAAGGGATACAACCGAGAAGATACAAGTAATCAGAGAAAGATTACAAGTTGCTCAGACAAGGCAAAAGGCTTATGCTGATACCAGGAGAAGAGATCTTGAATTCCAGGTTGGAGATCATGTATTTCTTAAAATATCCCCTGGACGTGGCATACGAAGATTTGGTGTTAAGGGCAAGCTTACGCCAAGATTCATCGGACCATTTGAGGTACTCGAAAGAGTTGGCGAGGTTGCTTATCGCATCGCGTTGCCTCCTCAGTTGTCCGAGGTACACAATGTATTTCACATATCTATGTTGAAGAAGTATGTGCACGATCCGTCACATATTATTGAGCATGGAGATCTGGTGATCCAGAAAGATCTCACATATGAACAAAGGCCTTTAAAGATATTAGATCGAGAAATACGAGCTCTAAGGAATAAGGTTATTCCCATGATCAAGGTGCAATGGAATAAGAATCCTGAACGCGAAGCGACATGGGAGACCGAGGAATCTATGAAGAAACAATTTCCCGAGTTATTCTAAGAGGTATATGTCCTACACTCTCCGCGTGTATAATTATATATATATTGAATTTGGGGACCAAATTCTTTTTAAGTGGGGGAGGGTGTAGCAACCCTAATAAATGAATAATTGAAATGAATTAAAACATATATATTACAGAAGTTATATATATAAAAGGAATAGGGTTAATTTGACGAAATAAAACAAATTAAAAATAACGCCTCTTATTAGGGCGTTAATTCAAAAAGAAACGCCTCTATCAAAGGCGTGACTAAAGAAAGGACGCCCACACGTGCGGTCGTCAACTCACGCGACCAAATAGGCAAGTAAAAGAAACGCCTCTATCTTGGGCGTGTTTTAAAACACGAAACGCCCTTTTTCAAGGCGCTTTTTAAGAAACGCCCTTATGCAAGGCGTTAATTCAAGAATACACGCCCTGACCAAAGGCGTTAATTCAGTTCGTGACCCGATCGAACCCAGAACTTATCCAAGGAAAGATTAACCTAATCTAGTAAGTGTCTATTAGAGTAAGGACTCTATTGGGGATATGTTACCCTCAATCAAACACTACTTTTAATAGGACTTCCATAACCCTATAAATAATCTACTGCTCGAACCCGTGAACGCTATTTGGCGTTCGAGTTCTCTGAAGGTAATTACAGAGCAATAGCTCTTCCTTCCCTCTGTCCCTTTTTGATTTGGTGGACGGTCATTAATTCGACTTCTTCCTTCTTCCAGGTTGAAGAAACATTGGGGTTGTGAAGAACAAAGGTAATAATCTTTCTTTTACCTTCGGTCAGGAAGTATGAAGAAATACTAATATTTCTTCTTCTGTTCTCGTAGGAATTACAGGACCGAAGAACTAGAGCTCCTCTTCTCACTGTTCAAATCATCAAATTATCATAAGGTAGGTTTTCTCAAGCTACTGTAGCCCAAATGAAATTAATGCAAGATATATATATATATATAAGCATGTCATGCATATGATTATTATAGTTTTCGTACGTTTTCTGAAATATTTTGAAAGAAACGCCCTTGATTAGGGCGCTAATTTAAAAGAAACGACCATACCAGTGGTCGTCAATTTAATATTTGACGCCCTCTACGCAGGCGTTAATTTCATAAGAATCGCATGTGATTAATAATTGATCTGTTTAAAAATTACAATACATATGAAATATTGATTTTTAATATCTTGCATGACTCTGTGAATTCCTGTTAAATTTTACTGCCATGACATGTCTCTTGTCTCTCGAAATATTATTTATTAAAAATCCCTTGAAATTCACGACTTGGACAAAGTCGTTTTCCATATTCTAACGCCCCAGTACAAGGCGTGAACATTAAAAGTAACGCCCCTTTCTAGGGCGTGTATCTGTTAAAAAACTAAAATTCACATATTCTGTAAGGTGGAATTGGAAAGTAACGCCCCTCCCAAGGGCGCGTTTTTGAAAGTAACGCCCCTTCCAAGGGCGCGTTTTTGATAAATTTCTGAGAATAATTATATCCTGTCAAATATGTAAATGATGAGACGCCTGCCCCTGCAGTCGTCAACTTTTAAGAAACGCCCCCAGGAAAGGCGTGTTTTGATAAATTAATGAAATAATGGAAATTCTGCAAATTGGCAATATATGTAAACGCCCTTAAGTTAGGCGTTAATTACTTGAGACACGACTTGACCTAAGTCGTTATTTTACTGTAAACTGATTTTTCCTCTGATTTGCTAACCGATGGTTTATATATTATACATATATATATATATCGGCACTATTCTCCACTCCGTGAGTATAGTCCCACGTTTCATGTTGATTTATCGATCACACTCAACTCTCATTGACATACAAGCTCTCCATTGGACATTCCGTTCCTTTGGACTAGCAAGTTAGTCATAGAGACCTCCGTAAGACTCCTCGTAGCCTTGGATTCCCTCAAGGCCGACTGAGCTGGTTGTACCCTAAAAACCCATTACACAGTTTTTGCCATGTCAATCTAAAGAAAACATGGTATACCGGCCCTTATGATTATACAAAGAGTATATCATAAGAAATTCTTGATGGGATGATGATATCATGCCATATCGTGTCATTCTTGTAAACCCCAATTCTATGATAAGAATGAGGGTATCTTGCTTGATCTAATGTTCATGTGGACCTCAATTCTATATAAAGAATGTCCATATTGATTTGTCATGGTACCTAAGTTAAGGGAACCATATTCTACCTAGTTTTATCGAACTCGTGATTATACCGTTATTATCGCCATTCTATGTCCTTTGTCATATTTTGGACTCTTTTCTATCGAAGTTGTCATACGTATCTACAAGCTTGATTATTGAAATTCTATATTGGCTATATAAACAAGAGTGGATGTCAAAACACATGATAAATGCCTGCGCATATAGGGCCCGATCTGGTCCTGGGAGGAGCACCCGAAAGTACTTGTGCCCATGGGAGTTAAAATGATAAGGTATCTGGCATTATACCGAGTACTTGACTTGCTTGATTGGACATTCCACACACATCTTGTACTTTAATCGTACTTGACTTTACATGAAATGCGTGGCCCGAAAGAGGGTAATTTACTTGCTTGAAACATGATAGCCAAAGTTCTTGACATGACTTGTTAAACGTGCTTGCTTGAATATCTTGAATAACTTGTATCTTGTTCATGAAAGTTCATCTTATTTCTTTGATATTACATTCTCTCTATCTTGTCGTTTCATGCGAGCATGCATAGCTTTATTGCATCCATGAAAATGTAATTACTTAAACCACTTGCTAGTACTTGAGATATAATTTCCTACTGAGCGTTCGCTCATCCCGTTTGCCCCTTTGTACTTTTCAGGTAAGTCCGACGACGATGGAAGTCAATCGGATGGGAATTGTCAAGAGTGAAGAGATAGAGATTCTCCAAGTGTCATCTAGTCTTTTCTATAGTTTCTTGAGTCAACTATGTATTCTTTTCCTTTTTTATTTAACAGAGTATTGGATTTGTAATAGTCTATCCATTATGAAATAAAGGATTGGGTTATCTTGCTATTTTGCGCATCTCTGTCTTTGTGTCGAATACACGACCACTCTGATTGATATGATTGATATAGACACGTCGCGCATCTCCGGGTATCTTCCGCGCTCGGGGCGTGACAGTAGCGCCGGCATTCTTGAGGCCAAAAGGCATCCTTTTGTAGAGGAATATCCCCTTCGGGGTACGGAATGTAGTGTGCACTCTGTCTTCCTCAGCAATCCAGATCTGGTTATATCCGGATGACCCATCCATAAATGATAGGGCCTCATGACCAGTAGTCGCATCGATCATCACTTCAGTGATTGGTACTGGGAAGTCATCTTTCGGGCAAGCCTTATTAAGGTCCCGAAAATCAACACATATTCTGATCTGCCCATTCTTCTTCTTTACGGGCACTATATTGGCTAGCCATGTAGTGTATTGATTTTCTTCAACAAAGCCTACATCAATTAGCTTGTCAACCTCTTTGTTAATCTGATTTATTAATTCAGGGCGCATTCTCCTGGAAGGCTGCTTTACAGGGCTAGCCTCTGGGTTTATTGCCAATCGGTGCTGTGCCACATCAGAACTCAGTCCCGGCATTTCATCATATGTCCATGCAAAGCAGTCTCGGAATTCCCTCAAAAATTGTATATATTGTTCCCTGGTAGCTGGCTCTAGCAGTGCACTGAGGAATGTCGGCCTTGGCTCATCTGCGGTTCCCAGATTTATTTCTACAAGCTCATCGACGGTGGCCTGACCTCCATCTTCGACCTCGGGTGGGGCTTCTTGCAAGTCAATGAAGCCTCCCGGGATATAATCTTCTTCAGTTTCATGATTTTCTGTTTCATCATACTGGTCATCAGCAGTTGTTGGCTCATCATATACGGCCAATATTGCTGTATTCTGTTCAGTATGCCCCGAGGACGTAACCGGATCAGCAGGAAACTCGAAGACGGAGTCTTCCGCCCTTAGAGGCTCTTCTGATGCAGACTCCATTGAGAGATCATCATTCTGCAGAGCCCGGACTTCTTCTAGGATGCGCTCAAACTCCAGGCATTCCCTCAGCTCTTTGCCTCCTTGATCCTCATCCGGGATTCCCGTGTCGAACTTTGCTTCAGCATGGAACAGATCTTCTTTGCAAGATAGGTCTTCCCAGCACCAATCTTTCTTTGCTTCATCAGACGTCCCCGTCTCCGGCTGACTGTCTGGGGCTTCATTGTTCATTATGGATTGATAAATGATTTCTTCATCTTCCGAGGGGTACTTGTCATATCCCACCTTGGGAGGGTCTTCATGTTGGTAGGAGACAGATATGACATCCACCTCAGCTTCATAGTATTTTCGAAGGGTATAACCCAATCCTGGGTGCTGAGTGATCTTCCTCAGTTCTTTATTATCCCGAGGCGGATCCCATAGCTCCTGGAACGCCTTCTTTTGGGCAGCAGGTTGTAGCGATGGCATCTGCATCTTAGAGAACATCTGCGAAACCCGTCGGGTAGTATAGTCTAAGCCCGTAATCGGCACCATCTGGTTTGCAGCCTCTTTAGGGATCATGCAGTCTTGATCATCTTCCTCGACTGGCTCCCCAGTGTAGAATATGGTAGGAGGCTCGCAGAAGCGAGGGACTTCCATAGTCTTCAGTGGTAGCACCGTCTGGTACTCAAGGCTGACGATGGGTTTAAATAAACCCTGCGGCACCTCCACTTGTGTGTACTTTTCTTTCATTTCTTCATTGATATCATACGGGTGAATGCTAGGAGGGGTGATCCGAGCAAAGCCACCGGCATAAGAGATGTGAGCTACCTCATGCTTTTTAATATAGCCCTTTGGTGGCGGTGAAGACCAATTTCTTACCTTCATCGCCGGCTTCTTCTGGCTGGCCACATCCTCTTTCTTTTCACCCTTCTGTGACACCTCGGTGTAGTAGGATGCATCGAGCATATGACACTCGAATACTTCGAAGGGATGCAGATCTGCAAACACCTTTTCTTCTTTTCCTTCATGGCAGTATTTAATGCACTGATGCAGCGTGGACGGCACTATCTAATATTCATGCAGCCACGGTCTCTCCAGCAGGGCCTTATATGTGGTGTTGGAGTCGATTACATAGAATCGTACCACGGTAGTGAGATCCCCCAATGTGAGGTTAAAATCAGCCACCCCGAGGGGCGTCTCACATTTCTGGTTGAATCCTGCAATTTTCATGTCTCTGACCTTGGTAAGCTGCAGATCAAAGTAATATTTTTGGTAGATGCGGTATGGGAGAATGTTCACAGCAGCCCCGGGATCTATCAGTATCCTGTTCAGTGGCTGACAGTTCTGGGAGCCCCTCATATACAGCGGTCTTTTATGACTGGAATTCGGGATTAGCATATCATCTTCTGTGAATGTGATCGATGGCCCAGAATTCACTTCTGTTAAGAGTGCTTCATATTGTGCCGGCAACTGCAAGGCATCCACAATTGCTTGGCGGGCTTCTTCACTCAGAGAGAGGATTTCCCAGATGGAGAACCCGGTAGGGAGCTTCTTCAGCATCTTCATGATTCGACTGCCTACTCGGACATTAGATAGTCTCATTTCTTCTGCCCATCGGGGTCTTGGAGGTTCATGTGGTGCCTGTGGCCTTTGCTGCCCAGTCCCAGTTTCATTCTCTTCCTTTGTTTCTCGGGAGGCTTCTTCTGTAGCAACAGCCCCTGGCTTTGCTAGAGGGTCACTTCCTTCATTTTCTTCATGCTGCTTCTGCTTCCTAACTACAGTCTGCTGGCATTTTTTGCTTTTAGCTGGAGCAGTGTGAGCCAATTGCTCATTCTCCAAATTGGACAAGAATTCCAGGAATGAAGGAGCTTCTTCTTTCTCTTGGTACAAGCTGGCAGGGGGAGGAACCTGGACACCTCGTACCTCTGGTTCTGGGATCTGATAGGGTTGCTCCCCTCTGAATATAATATTATGATTAGATGGTGGTGGGCGCCCATCTTTTCCCAGAACGTGTTGCATGGGCTGAGGTAGAGGCCTCAGCATGGTTGGCTTCTAGCGGGGCATTTGATGCTTCAGCCTCATCATCCTCCTCGGGCAAGGAAAAGAGCACTGACAGAGTGTTACACTGTACTGTCGTGACTTTCTTTCCCTTTTTGGACTTGGGCCGTCTCTTCTTCTTCTGGGAATTTGGCTTTGCCAGCTCCTGCCCCCAGAAGGGCTCAGTCTCATCTTTTCTTTGTTCTTCCTCTGGCTGCTCTTCAATTTTCAATTCTTCGAGCTGCTCCCAGAGTATACAGTCTTTTACAAGCAGGTGTTTGGGCTTTTTCTGCTCATATTCATCGAGCTCATTGATATACTGCTGTAGACGCCTGGCTGCAGGACTTACTTCTTTATGTGCGGGTAGGAGAGTTTGTCTCCTCCGGTTGTGAGTAGGGATCCGGAAGACTAGCCCGGTCTCAGCTGTACGCCATACTGGCTTTACTGGAGGCGGTTCAGGCCTTGGTGTGACACCTCGAATAATCACCCCGCTGGTACTGGCTGCGGGAGTTTTCCTTCTATTCTTTATGGGTTTCGTCTGCCATCCCTCCTGATCCTTCAGTGGGGTGAGGAAACAAGCTTCATAGGTATGCCTGGTACATTCCTCAATGGCTTCCTTAGGCAGCTGCTGGTAAATTGAGATCATATTGGTGGCCATTTTCCAGGGCAGAGGCTCATGTGGATGAGGCAGCTTTACCTGATAATCTCCCAGCTGCAGCTCACCCTTTTTAACCATTCCTTCCATGATATCTTTGAAGACATAACAGTCCTCAATTGCGTGCCCCAGCGCACGGTGAAATGGACAGAACAGCGGATCATCTTTCTTTGCCGCATCCTCGGGTCTCTTCGGTTCAGGCAATGTTACCTTGTAGAACTTATATGCCCAGTTAAATAGTGCTGTCGTCTTATCCTTGGGAAAAGCGTAAGCCTTTTTCATCTTGTCTCTTAGAGAGACCTTGTCTTTTCTTTCTGCTGCACCCTCAGGCGGGGGAGCTTCATCTGCCCCCTTCTTCCCCTTCTGCTGCTCGAAGGTTCTGAAATCGACGGTGTTAGCCTCAGAATGTGATGGTCGTCGATCATTAGATTTACCTTTCAGCACATTGGGAACATTGGCGGTTGGACGTTTGGACAAGAACGTCTCAACCTCCGCCACTATATTGTTTAATCGGTCAAATGTTCTGACTTCTGCACCGATCATCTTTTCTAGCACCTCTCTCCTGAGGCTCTGTTTACATATATGCACTACATCTTCTTGATGAGGGGGTCTTCTGCATCTCATGGCTAAGTTCCTCCATCTTTTGATGTAGTCCAGTGCAGTTTTATCTTGCTTCTGCCCGGTTGCATATAGCTCTGCTATTGTGATTTCTCTTTCAGTGACATGAAATCTGTCGCGGAATTTTCTCTGCATATCAGGCCAATCAGCAACCGATCCAGCTGGCAGGCTTGAATACCATTCAAAGGCTAACCCAGTAAGGGATGAGCCAAAGAACTTAAGCAGATAAGCTTCGTCGACTGCCAGGTCGCCCATGAGTGTGGTGTAGTAGGCTATGTGCTCTCTGGGGGAGCCCTGGCCATTAAATTTTTCGAACTTAGGCGGCTTACTGACGCCTGGAGGTAGTCTCTTAGCAGCATATTGGGGAGGATATGGCACCTTGTACACATCATAGGTACTAACATCATCGCCAGTCTTCTCAGACAGCTTCATCTCCACAATTCTTTCAATCATCAGCTTGTGGGCTACGGCTGGATCTATGTCTTCTGGGAAGAAGTGAGCTTGTTGCTGACTATGAGGAGTTGTCATCACAGTGGCGCGCAAGGTGGGCGCGGTAGGCTGTGTCTGAGACGCAGAGGGCTGAGCTATTGTTTGCTGTGGAACAGGTTGGCTCGGTGCTTTACCCTTATCAGCCAGGAGAGGATTAGCTGGGATAGCCGTCTCTGTTGAGCTGGAAGTATGCCCCACAGGCTCGGCTTGCTTGGAGACCGGTGTAGCTTCATGTCTCTCATTGAGCTGTCTTCTGAGAGCATTGATCTTCTGCTGGTATCTTCTAAACATCATCTGGATCATGGGATCCAGGGTGGACGGGATCTGTACAGCTTCTGAAGTCCCTTCAGCATCATCAATGAAGGGATTATCTTCCTCTTCCGTTGTTACCACATTAATTGTCATAGTGGTGATCTTGCAGGCTTCATCATCAGTTTTCATCTTATCTTTCGCCGCTTGGCCTCTTCTTGTGACAGGCTCGGGTCTGGTTGCCAGCCTGAGTAGCTCGTCCGGTTGAGTTGGTAACATGTCTTGTCCCCTGACAAGTCCAGCCATGTTACAGGTGAAGATCTGCATCTTTCCCTTCTGCATGTAGACTTTTCTTTTTGCCTGGTCGGGGTATTTGAGTCGGTCAAAGACCGATATTCTTTTTTCAGGTTCTTCCCCACACAGGTCTTCTTTCCCATATCCGGCCCTGCGGCCTTCCCCATAATCATTGGAATCGGAGGAGGAGACTCCGAGCATCACTTCTTGAAGGGTTTCTTCCTCTTCTTCATCCACGGTGCCCAGGGCACGGGATAATCTTTGCTGACCGAGGGCAGAGTTCCCCAGGTAGTGGAAGTAGTCTTGGACTACTTGTTTCATCTCCTCTGGGTTGTGCCTTTGTGGCTCTAGTTGGAGCATCAGTCTTTCCTGGCCTCTTTGCTAATGAGCCAGTCTTGCCACCTGAGCATTCAGATGCTCGGCTTTGGAATATCTAAATATATCAGCCTGTCTGGCACAGGCTCTTGGCCTTCTTGGAATGGCAACAGCGACTGTTTCGCTTGTTCTCATTCTTTCTTCTTTCTCAAATCTTCTGTCGCCATCCTGGCAGCAGTTGGCAGCAACATCATAGTTCTTCCTTTGCCATCTTCTGCCCCCAGCCCTGGGATGGGGGACCGAGAGGTCTTGCTTCTGCTCGTATTTTCTGCCCCTCATCCTGGGGCGAACAGTGGTCAGATTTCTTTCTTCACTTTCTTTCTCATCTTTCTTACCCCAAGCCCTGGGGTAAACAGCAGCATCATCTCTTATGTCTTTTCCTTCTCTTCTTCTGCTTCCTGCCCTGAAGCGGGCAACAGCATCCTCGATAGCTTTCCCCTCATCTCGAGTTGGGGCCCAGCTCTGAATCTTCTTTGGTCGCCAGACCTGTTTATATCTTGCGGGCTTGAGCGCCAGCGGCTTCCTCTCGTCAGTTTCCCAGTTGGCCCTCCTGTTGGCCAGAACTTGGAACTTGTTATCGATCTGGACGGTCGGGACAATCCTGTCCGGCCGGACTTCTCTCGGGCGACCGTTGAGGTTCACCCTAACGTCACCCATCATCATCGTCTTCCCAGAATTTGAAAGACGACGGTCGGCAGCAGCATACCGGCTCCTCCGGTTAGTTCTTTTCTTCATTTGGGCAGCAGCGGGGACCGTGTCCCTCCTTTGAACATGATGAACATAGCAGGCGACGGCTGTCGAGGTCGTCCTCTCTGGTAAGCTACCCTTGTTATCAGCAGTCTTCATCGGGGCACTTGCAGTAGTGCCTTGCTCGTTGTTGTCGACCTGCAGAAGGTCGGTGAAGACGAGGCCCAGGCAGTTGGGCAGCCCGATAGCAGGGGGCATCGACCCGAATGACAGCGGTATCGCCAGGTAACCCTCTCAGACATGCACATCGATCGGTTGTTGGTCGAAGCATACGGACATGATTCCAGTAGTCATTGTAGCTTCATGAAAATAAGGAAAGCGCACAGAATCAGAAATTTAAGGGGAGCCCGCTGGGCCTCCTATTTTTGGCGTAGAGATGAAGGGAGACTCTGTCCCACTGGGCGTGCCAGACTTGTGGAACGCGCTTTTTTAGTTTTATATATATATATATGGATTCGTTATTTATTGATTTATTGGCGTGCCAGTCACCGGGGTGACAATTTTATTATGCGCTCGATCTGACTTTTAATCAGTCGATTGTGAAGTCCGAGTCGGGACACGAAGTCCGTCATACCATAAAGGCTATGACGTTAATTACGCCCTTCCTAAGAAGGACAACCCTTGATTAAACGCCAAAAATAGGAGGAAGGTAGCGGCAAAAATAAGACTCAAACGAGAGAGAGGGTTGGTTCATCAGCAGGGCGTTAAATGGCCTGAGTGAAGTGAGGATACATCAAATGCGGAGCAAATCCGGCGGCATGTCCCCATTACCTTGGACTATGCCAGATGGGGATAGGAAACCAACCATGCAGCGGCAGGATGGGATCCGTAAAAGATCGGGTATATCTAACCCGGAATCCGGATAAGGACCGGTGCGACATGACACACCCTGTGCAGGCGCGATGTCTTATTGATATCCCCCTTCGGAAGACCATCAGAGAACATGCAAGGGCAGAACTCCGTGGGCCAGTGGGGTTAGGAGAGAATACCATGATCACTCAAGGTGATGTGAATGAATTTTGGCAGCATATCCTCTTTATCCTGGATTATGCCAAGAGGAGATAAGCCATCATCCACGGGATGCCGGGATGAAAGCCGGAAAAGAAGGGGGCACCAGGCCCGGGGCCATCGCCCACATCCATAGCATCGATTGATGTTCCTTCGGAACCCGTCGGAGCACATGTAGTGACATAGCCCTTTAGGTCCATAAGGTTATAAAGAAATCCGGATCGGAACAGAACAATGTAGGGGAGGTCCTCCCCATTGATTTATTTCCTGAGGGATGCCAAATGCTCTCTGTATATTCCTCGGGTGGGTACAACATGGGGATCAAGGTTCAGACCAAGAAGAAAGAGGTTCTCGGCATGAGGGTTCAGAAATATGGCATGGCTTCTCGGCGCAGGCTGAAGGGAGTTCCCGGCACGCCACGAAGGGGGCTCTCGGCATGTGCTGAAAGGGGGAAGATGAGGATCTCGACGCGAGAGTTCCCGGCGCGCTGAGGGCCGCGCCGGGAACTATTCACGGCGTCGGGAGAGTTTGGCGCCGAGAAGGTGCTGGGCTTGAACGCTGTGAGG
Source organism: Amorphophallus konjac (assembly GCA_022559845.1). Classification (NCBI taxonomy): domain Eukaryota; kingdom Viridiplantae; phylum Streptophyta; class Magnoliopsida; order Alismatales; family Araceae; genus Amorphophallus; species Amorphophallus konjac. Next base: position 207,039,679 of record CM040122.1, read on the forward strand.
ACTTATGGGGTTTTACGGTGCTCTGTTCTAGGGATTTTTCTTAGGATTCAGACAGTGGCTGGGGAATGGATTCAGGAGGCAAGTGAGGAAAGAGCCAGGGGCCTACCAGGTTGACAACAGAGGGGGTCACAGATGAAAGGGGTTCGAGGGATCAGAGTCACCGGGCCTTCGAGCTCTCAGGAACAGGCTTCACGCCATCAGTATTGTCGACCATCCAGGAGATCGAGAGATGACAACCTCTGATCCCTGCAATGGCCCTAGTGGCTTGAGCAATTTGAGAAGAAAATCACGGACTCCGCGACGTTTAAATCATCGATGACATTGAGGGAGAGAGGGGGGAAACAAGGCCCAAAAATCCACAGTGAGGATTGGGGCTTTGTTGGCTCCGTCCCATCTTAAACAGGCATGCGTATAAACACAAGGGATTATCAGAGTCCTAAGCATTCGAGCAATCAATGTATGCAGGGGACGACAGATACCCTGAGAGAGAGAGATAGAGAGGACAAAGCCCAGGGATCCATGGAGGTGAGGATCGGGGCTCTGTACTAACTCCCCCGGGGCTGCGAGAGAGGCAAGCAGCAGGGAGTACCTATCAGCCGCCAGGACTACCGACAGACACCAGAAATCATGGACTCATCGATCAAAAATCCGCAACCGAAATGATAGCTACCACGATCATCAGAGAGGGGTGAGAGAAAGAAACTCAAGCTTCTACTCATTCCACCATCTTTATTATTCATACTTCATTGGCTACAGCGAGATAACTCGGACGATAGTCGAAAGGAGACTTTGAACATCCTTCGAGTAGAAGAAATCCCACATACAAGGGTAGAAAGAATACATGAGAGAAGAAAAGAAAACCCGTTCGGAATAGTAGGAGGATGGGGGAGGGCGGAGCATTGACTCCTCTCCCTCCCCGAGCACGCCACCTTCTCCTTCTCTCGAGCTTCGCAGCAGCTTCTTCACTCGCTCCCTTTTCTTTCTCTTTTTTTCTATCTGTTTTCGGGATGAGGTTTCTTCTTCTTTTTCTTTTTTTCTCTCTGTGTGTGTCCCTCTATTCGTGATGAACAAGGGGGGGTTTTATAGGCACAGCAGCCCCCTTCTCGGCATGCCCTTCCCTGCGCGCAGAAAATGACTTCCCGGCGCGCTCTTGTCAACCGGGGAGGCTTCCCGACGCCGAGGGATATGGCTTCACGGCGCCCCTATGGGCTTCGGACCTTGTGAGGATTTCCTAGTTCCACATTAGTGAGCCCATTTGGGCTTTAATATCTTGAACTCTCTCGTTATCAAGTCTGGACTATCAAAGACATATAACCTGTCTTTTCATTTGTGAGTTCTTCGAGCCTGTCGGGAAAGGTGAAGGTCTATTAGTAGGTGAGTTGACACAGTCTTATCAGAACATTACTGGGGTTGTCATCAGTCAGTAGACTGTAATTCTTCATCAGTATTGCCGTCTGAGTGATGACAACACCGGACATCAGCTTGGCCGGGGAGGGCTTCAGCCGGGTGGTAGCTTTAGTGGCGACTATTTTATAATTCTGGCTTTGCAGGAATCTCTGAGAGCTTCATGTCTGATTCAATCTTTTCTTTGGTCTCATGTTTGTTCTCAGTTATACTTCAGGTGTCAACAGAAACTTGGCATGCTGTTTATTGTCTTCTTTCATGATAAAACATTCACTCACGAGATGACCATGCTTCCCACAATAATAACATGAACCCTTTTTAATGTGAGTGTGTGAGAGATCATGTGAATTGTGTGTAGCCTTCTTTATAGTAGCAGGAGTGTCTTTATCCTTCTTCTGTGAGGTTTCACCCTTTTTCAATTTTTGATTTTGTTCTACAGTTTTGCGTTTCACAGTGGATTTTTGTGCAGTGAATTTGAAGACAGAAGGAGCAGAGGTTGTGTTCTGATTGGTGGCTTTGACAAAAACAGTAGATGTTTCATTCCCATTACTCCTTTTATTTGTCGGACTATAGCCCAGCCCCTTTCTCTCAAAGTTATCACTCTTTCCAAGAAGCTTATTCAGATTGTCCTTACCTTTGACAAATTTTGATAGAGAATTTTTCAAATCTTTAATCTCAAAATTCAAATCAGCAATTTTAGCTTCATATTTGGACAGATCTGTTTCATAGGAAATGACTTGTTGATGCAAGGCATCATTCAGACTCTTGAGTTTTTCAACTTCCTATTTTAGTTTTGTTTCATTGTCAGCTTCAGATAGGGGCTTATAAAGATCATCAACTTCTTGTTGAAGGGATGTGATAGTAAGCTCATACCCAGCTATTTTTCGTTCACTACAACTGACATTTTCATTTAACATTAAGTTGATGGTTTTCAGACTCTCAATTTCTTGTTCAGCATTCATCAACCTATCAGAATTATCCACACTCACACACTTGCCTTTTTCCATTGTTATTAGCCTATCTGTCAACTGGGTGTTTAGATGTTTCAACTCATTGATTTCCTCTTGCAGTTTACCATTCTGCTCTAGGAGATCAGCATCAACCACCCATTCATCTGAGAGAGACTGACATTCATGAAACATTTTCTGTTGTTTTTCAGAATCTTTCTGTAATTCTATGTTTACAGATTTTATGGCATTAAGCTTTTCAATTAGCAATTTGTTCTCCTGTCTAAGTTTCTCTGATTTTTCATCATTTTTATTGGAGAACTCTTTAAGAGAATCATTTTCAGATTTCAGCTTGTTTAATTCAGACTTAACACATTCAATTTCTTTCAGCAAATCCTTGCTCTGAACAGAATCATGACTAGCTAGACTAAGCTTCTTTTCAAGTTCAGAGATTTCTTTCACATGATCTTGATTCTCAGTTTTCAATAAACAAATTTGTTTCTTCAACATTAGAGAATCAGACATACAGGCATCATGAATATTTTTCAATTCAACACAATTTCTACAAGGAGAACTTGAACTATCTAAACCAGTACTCTTCTTCAATTTTTTATACTGTTTTCTTAACAGTTCATGAGATTCAAATAATTCAGCATATGCATTCTCCCAATCTTCTAGAGAAAAATTCTCGAAGAGATTTACCTCATCATTATCATCTTCAGTCTGACTGCTGCCTTGATTGCTGCCATTTGGATTACTTCTGTTAGCCATCATGCAGTTGTCCTCGTTTACCCTGTGAAATTGCTTCAGCCTATCCAGGATGTCCTTTGCTGAGCTGCAATTATGAAGACAAGACCATAAGGCTCTGTTAGTAGCTGCTTTCAACAGGTTAAAGGCTTTCTGATTTTCTCCATCCTTTGATCTGTGTCTGTCGGTCCATTTGGACACTTTCGTTGGTAAGGTGTGAGGATCTTGTGAAATTAATTTCCACAAATCAGGATTAGCAGAATTTACATAAGCATGTAAAGCAGTGTACCACTGACTGAAACCATAGCCACTAAAGACGGGTGGTAAAGTCATTGAAAAACAAATAGCGAGTAAGTTCAAGGAAATAGGAATAATTATGCACTAAAGACAAATTAGCACCTAAGACAGCAAGATCGAATCTGCAGGTCGCTGGACCATGTTTGCAGACACCGCTCTGATACCAACTGTTAGCTAGGTACGATTGATAAACACTGATCCAGAGGGGGGGTGAATGGATCGATCAAAGAATTTTACCCAATTTAAAATTCGCATGAGATGATAACAACTAGATCAGTGGACAATTGATCAAACAAGATATGCAAACTCAATTAAATTCTAGGATGTAGATAATCAATTAAATCACGGTCCTAGCATGCATCTAGCGGAAGCAGGCGATCAAACAAACCACTGCACGATGATTTTAGGTGGTTCGGTCAACAGACCTACATCCACCCCTCACTCCCAACCGGAGTGAGGCTTCCACTAGTAACACTAGCATAGCAGACTCAGTCTGCAACAAATGCTGCCAAACAGCTTGACCAGGGGAACAACCTCCCCTCTTCCTCCCAACCGGAGGGACACCCCAAGTGACTCCCAGCCACTTGGAAACCAGAGACACACGGTCTCTCTTCCTCCAGACCCGGAGGGAACCCCTGGACTTGCTACCCACAAGCCCAGAACCGGAGGACCAAACCTCCCTTCCTCCAAACCGGAGGGGAACCTAGAGACCCAAGTCTCTCTTCCTCTAAACCCCAGAGGGAAGCACAAGTGACATTATGTCACCTGCAAACCAGAGGTCTCGGACCTCTCTTCCTCCCAACCGGAGGGACCCCTGGACTTGAAACCTACAAGCCCAGAACCGGAGGACGAGCCTCCCTTCCTCTAACCAGAGGGAACCCACAAGTAGCACCTAGCTACTTGCAACAGGAGATAGCAATCTCCCTTCTCCTGAACCAACAGGAGAGACCCCGACCTCTCCACAGAGAATCGGAAATACAGCAAGTGACTAGTTCAAAGAAAAAAACAAAACCCAGCAACAAAAAAAGATAAAACCAAATGTGGCTCTCGCAGGAGCTGGCTGGCCTGGATTTGATCCACGGTCCAGCAGGAACTTCTTCTACTGCTTCTCTCTTTCTCCCAGCACGAACTCTCTTTTCTTCTTCTTCTTCTTCTTTCTTACTTCTTCTTCTTCTTACTGCTTCTGCCTTCTCCTTCTTCTCACTCTCTCTATCTCACTGTCTCTCTTTCTTTTTCATCTTCTGCTCTCTCGATCTAGCTCTCAGCTTTCTCTATCTCTTCTTTCTCTTCTGCACTTCTTCTCTTAGCTCTGGCTGCTTCTACTTCAGTCACTCTCTGCCCTCTCACCTTCTTCAGAGGAAGAAGACACATATATATAGCAACAGCAGATTAGGGCAGCGTGTGCTCTCCACGATTCCCGCCCAAATGCTTCAGTCCACGTGGAGGCTCCTCTGCATCTCGGATCACGTGCCAGATGCCAGCCTCGTATCATGTGCCCCACTCTGCATAGGCTCCACGAACAGTACCTGTCACACAGTCATAAGTGATTAATCAGAAGGATAAAATGTATAGACTTTGAAGACTTAGCCAACGAGTGTATTGACTTAAGATGTGATAACAAGTGTGCAGACTTGAACTTAGAAATGAATGTATAGACATTAGAACAGCAAAAGGTGCACTATACTGAAAACGACACGAGGTACATAAGATGACTACAGCACGAGATAAACAAAGAACGACACGAGGTACATACAGTATCAAAGCTAACACTACAAAGATAACGACACGAAGTCAAATGAGAACATCACGAGGTAAGAGAGAACGACACGAGGTAAAACGGTAGTAAAACACGCGATCAGAGGAAACCTGGACGAAGATAGAAATAAGTAACACGAAGACATAAAAACAACACTAAGACATAAACACAGAATTAACATGTAGACTCAAACACAAAAATAACATGAAAACATAAAAACAACACGAAGACACGAATACAGAAATAACATGAAGACTCAAACACAAAAATAACACGAAAACATAAAAACAACACGAAGACACGAATACAGAAATAACATGAAGACTCAAACACAAAAATAACACGAAGACATAAACACAGCACGAAGTGTAATCACAAAGCAAGAAAGACACGGGGTCTTGGAAGAAACAACACGAATACAGAAGACTCGAAGACATAGGGGTGACACAGAAGGAGCGACACGAGGTGGCACAGAAAGCAGCACGAGGTGCTGCAGTGTTCAGCACGCGATGGAACAAATAACGACACTAAGGCTCTTAGTGTTGTCAACCTCAAAACATGTAAATACTCAATAATTGAAAGTCTGAAGGTGATGTACAGACTTTATGAGAAGGCAACTGAACACTGTACACACTTCCAGTGTACAGACTTCATATGAACAGACCAATGTGCATACTTCCCTTCGATGCATCTACAGTGCAATGTATTGGCTTGACAAACATGATGCAATGTATGGACTTTGATGAATGGCCCAATGTAAGGACTTCGCGAACAAGATGCAATGCTGACCGAATTATACACTTGGCAAAGAGAGTGATGCGTGAACTGCCCTGTACAGACTTTAAGACTTAATGAGTAACAAAAAGTAGACAAAGCAGCATGGCGTCAACCCAGCTGATCCACTGCGTCAACGCAGCTAGTGAACCAGCGACTACTGCGCCAACGTAGTGTCCTTGTAGTGTCAACGCAGCTAGTGAACAGACAGCCAATGTGTCAACCCAATCTCCAACTGCGTCAACGCACTCATTGGACAGAACCCATATTAACGAAAGACAGACATGCAGACATGCAGACATGGTGAGTGTATAATCTATGCCATGCTCACAGTTAAACTGTTTTGTGTACCAAGTTATGAATGAAGTAAACACATATGACATGAGACGGACGATGTACATACTTGATGCATGTGAACAGTGAGACGGATGTATAGACTTGATGAACTACAACATGAACATTATCAGTAGAGAAGCAATGCACAGAGCAGAAATCAAGCACAAACCAATTTATCACAGGCATTATTCACAATTCAGACATGGCACACTCATGCAATCTCCCACAGAATAGATCAGACATATTCAAGACAAAGTGGTGACTCAATTATGTTGCTATCATTAAAACACCTATCATTAAAATGCCACATCATCAACAAAGCACAAGGGGCACAACAATCTCCCCCTTTTTGATGATGGCAACATATCAACAAAGCACAAGGGGCACAACAGCCTTGTCATAAATAAAACCTCTAATGAAATCTGATTCATCGACAAGAGAAGAAATAATCTCTATACTATTGATCTAGATGATGTTTCCCGTGATGATGTGTGCTTGGTAGCAAACAATCATGATAATGTATGGCTATGGCACCGAAGACTAGGTCATGCTAGTTTTGGAGTAATCTCCAAATTGTCTAAACATGACTTAGTAAATGGTTACCCAAAATTAAAATTTGGTTACCCAAAATTGAAATTTGAAAGTGATAAAATCTGTGAGGCTTGCACAAAAGGTAAGTAAACACGCATATCTTTCAAAAATAAGAACATTATTTTTACCTCTTGACCATTGGAATTGCTGCATCTTGATTTGTTTGGCCCAACTAGTACATCCAGCCTAGGAGGGAAATCCTATGGTTTTGTGATTGTTGATGATTACTCTAGATTTACATGGATGTTATTTCTATCTAGTAAAAATGATGCATTGATGGAGTTTCAAGTATTTTTTAGGAAAATTCAAAATGATAGAGGCTACCTTATCACTATCATCCAAAGTGATTATGGTGGTGAATTTGAAAATCATGACTTCAGCAATTTCTGTGAAGAGCACGGACGCCCCAATAAAATGGAGTGGCGGAGAGAAAAAATAGAACATTGATAGACATGGCACGGACCATGTTAAGTGAAAATTCTCTACCAAAATACTTTTGGGCTGAGTCGATAAGTACAGCGTGTTACATCATCAACAGGGCAATGGTAAGGCCCATTTTGAAGAAAACTCCCTATGAGCTCTACAAGGGTAAGAAACCGAATATTTCACATCTTAAACCCTTTGGATGTTCATGTTTCATCCTGAACAATGGTAAGTCCAATCTAGGTAAGTTTGATGAGAATAGTCACAAGGGAACTTTCCTAGGCTATGCACTTAACTCTAGAGCTTATCGAGTGTTTAATAAACGGACTTTGGTTGTTGAGGAAGTCCTCGTGTGATTTTTGATGAATCTGAACTAAAACTGACTACTCAAATTGTGGATGCAGGAGAAGCCCCCAAAAATTCAACTAATACTAGAACATCTAAAGCCAAGGATGAACCAAAGGAGGGAATACCCAGCAAGAGTGAAGATGTTGAAGATCCTTCAATTGAAACACTGCAAGAGCAGCAAGTGTAGCACCCCGACTTGCCAAGCAGCTCAAACTTCTTGAAAGATCACCCAGCTGAAAACATCATCGGTAATCCTCATGATGGGGTAAGAACGAGATCAAACACTTTTTACAAGAAAATCAGGTAAAGATATCTTAGTAGTTCAAGTGTATGTGGATGACATAATTTTTGGAGCTACTAATAATGCGTTATGTGATGAATTTATAAAAATTATGCAAGTAGAATTTGAGATGAGCTTAATGGGTGAATTAACATTCTTTCTTGGACTGCAGGTGAAGCAAACATCTGAGAGCATTTTCATAAGTCAAGCCAAGCACACAATGGAGCTGTTGAAGAAATATGGGATGGCTGAAGCAAAACCTTTGTCAACTCCAATGTCCACAACCTCGAAGTTAGACAAAGATGAAAATGCTATAACAGTAGATCCTACACTGTTTCGAGGTATGATCGGATCACTACTGTATCTTACAGCATGCCGCCTTGACATTCAATTCAGTGTATGTCTTTGTGCCCATTTTCAGTCATGCCCTAAAGAATCTCATTTATCGACTGTTAAACGCATTTTTAGATACTTACTTGGCACAATAGATTTTAGCTTATGGTTTCCCATCGGCAGTTCTTTTGATTTGATTGCATACACTGATGCGGATTATGCTGGATGCATTGTAGATCGTAAAAGTACTAGTTGGTACTGTCAATTTCTTGGTGGGTGCCTAGTCTCATGGGCCTCCAAGAAATAACATTCAGTAGCTCTCTCAACGGCCGAGACTTAATATGTAGCTACCGGAAGTTGTGGAGCCTAAGTACTTTGGATCAAAAATCATTTGCTTGATTTGGATATTGAAATGGAATGTGTGCCAATCTTGTGTGATAATTCCAGTGCAATCAGTTTGTCTAAAAACCCTGTTCAACATTCTAGGACCAAGCATATTGATATTCGTCAACATTTTCTGAGAGATCATGTAGGAAAAGGGGTCTTTGAATTGAACTTCATTGACACACACAATCAGCTAGTTGACATTTTCACCAAACCCCCAAACTAAGATCAATTTAACAAGATAAGAAGAGAACTTGGGATGTGCAAGGGTGAGAGCATACATGCATAGGTTTGCACTTAGGTTAAGATTTGCATTTATATAAATTCATATGCATCAAGGGTAGGAAAACATGCATATTGTCTTTATTTACCTTCAATACCTTGTGTGTTCACATACACACCTGCATGCTTGAATGTACTTATATATTTATAGCCCTCCTTGAAAAATTTTTCTAAGGCCAAATACTCCTTGGTTAAATAATTATGGACTTAGTGATGTCGGATCTAAGGAAACTTCTGAGGGGGAGTTAGAAACTTTCCTCAAATCTCTATATTTCTATCTCCCTCCTTCTCTCCACTTTCTATCGTTGGCTCAAATCAGAAGGTCAGTTGTTAGTCCCCCCATTTATAAAAAAAGTAGAAAAGAAAAGAACAAGAAACAAAAAAAATATACAAAATTTGGGGGTTTTTTAGGCTACCGGTCAACCGCCAGCCCCGCACCGGTCGACCGGTGGTGGCTAACCGGCCCGACCGGGTCACACCAAAGCCAACTTATAAGGGGTCATAAAACCCCTCATTCTCATTCCATCACTTCCATTCACCCTCCACAACTTTGCCCTAACCATAGAACCTCCAAATTCCACCTCCCAAGCTCCTAAACCTCTTCATTCCTCCACCCGCACAAGATCCGACGTGTTCGTCATAATTTCGGGATGAACTCCATTCGGCCGTTCGTGCGTTCGTGGAGTTTCCTCCTAGGTTTCAGTTTGTGGAGAAGGCTTTTGCAAGCCCCTAGAGTGTCCGTTGATCTTTCTTCATCCCCCGGGATGAGGGTCATCTCTTCAAGGGTTTTTCACCGAGTTTCTAGTTCGGGATGCCGCCTAGATGAAGCTCTCGGTGTTCTGCCCAAGAAGAAGGGAGTGGCCAGAGACGCGAGGCACCGACTCCTCCACCACAGCGGGCGCCTGCACCGCATCGAGCACCTAGGTTGCCTCCTCGTCCCATCATCGACCCTCGACTGGTCGACTTCAACGAGGTGAATGAGCTTTTGCCCAACCTATGTGCTGTCTTTGAGATTCGGCCAAGATGGATTGATTTCGTCACTATATATAACCGCTATTACCCCAGTCTAGTGTAACAGTTCTATGGGAATTTGATTGCAAGGAATGAGGTGCTATTTTCTGTTGTTCGAGGGGTTGAGATTCGCATTGCTCCCGATCTATTTGAGAGATGCTTAGGAGTTGCGGCTAGAGGAGCCGACTTGGTTTTTGGTCATGGGGAGGTTGAGGACACATTTCTTGCTATGACTGGCTGTTATTACGTGTGTGGTGTCAGCAATTTGATTGAATTGAATGCGAATCATTTTCCACCACTGCAGCGTGTTTTGCATCATATGTTTACATCCCTCATTTATCCAAAGAGTGGCAGAAGAAATGAAGTGACAGAAGTTCATAAATTCCTGTTTTACAATGTGATGAATGGTATCCAAATCAACATGGGTCGCCTCATGACGACTCTCATTGGAGCTTGCCAAACAAATCTGCGACGATCTTTGCTGTATGCTTCACAGTTGATTGGGGTATTCATCCAAGCCGGGATCAACTTAGCAGAAGAACAGTTTATTTATGTTCGCCAGGATGATATATATAACAAGCATAAGATCTTTACTGATATGGGATATTACTATGGTCCCGATCGATGGTGAGTTACGCCGGGATGTGCCCACTTATGGAGAAGAATTTGATAGTGAAGAAGAGCAGGAACAAGAACAGCAGCAGGTTCAAGGGGATGTCCCCCCTTCAGTTCAGGCCGAGGAGCAGCCTCCTCCACCCTCACCTCATCATATGGATCCGGAGATGCCTCCTCCACCTAAGTTCCATCATGGAGAGTCCTCCACTCAGGGGGCCACACAGCATTCTTGGGTAGATTATGAGGTTTTTGACAGGCGGTTTACTGGGCTAGAGACACGTGTGGATACTTTTGGGGATCGACTTTATACCCTCGTGGATCGTGTTGACACTATGGACAATGTGATTGACACCATGTCAGGTCGCATAGACTCCTTCTCCACTATTCTGGATACCCTCTCCACTCAAATGGCCACACTCTCCACTCATATGAAGCCTCACCGACAGTGTTGCTGATTCCAGCCAGGCCATCCACATCATGAACATGACACTTCTTGGCATGGCTCGCTGTGATGCGACTCGTGACCTCGCCATCGGCCGTATTCGAGATAGTCTTCACACTCAAGTTCATACTCTTGAAGACATCCGCCATCACCTTGGTCACCAGCCCCCTCCTCTAGAGGATCAGCCTCCTGCAGATGCACCATGAGGATTTTTCCGTTTTCTCCCTCTAGCTTGTTGTACTTTGGTCTTGTGTAACTTGGGTCCCCCTTCGTCTATCCTACTCCCTTTTGATGATGCCAAAGGGGGAGAAGTAGTAGTGCAGGCTCTATATATTTTATGTATGTCAGTGTGTGGTTGTGTGTTTGCATGTTTGATCATGTGAGGATCATGAGTCTGTTCTTTTTTTATGCATTTTTTTAGTCTCTTGAGTCTAGAGTCGTGCATTCAATCTCGCCTTAATGTACCTTGTAATGAAATGATGAATTGAATGCAACTGGTGTTTGATCTCAAATGGTTGGCTCTTGTATCTCATTTCTGTTCTAATCGACAAATACAATGTTGAATGGTTTGCGTTCACTGGCTTAATGGGATGTGAGTGAAATGTCTTGATTTTGAACTTTGATCTCAATTTTCAAACATTGATTAAAGGCATGTTCATGTATTTCAATATCTGCTCAGATTTGTCACCATCAAAAAGGGGGAGATTATTAAGTATATTCATGTGATTTTGATGATAACAAAACCCAGGACGTACCTTCTATCACATGCTATCTATTAACAGTCAAGTTCAACTTTCATACGCATTCAAAGCCTAAGTGCATCATGCACTATGTTCAAATGCTTAATCCTTTTCAAATGCATAAATCCACTTTGGTTTCTAAACTGAGCAGGCTAAGCACAACCCACTCACCTTGATTGGAACAAGGTAGCCATAAACTGATTCATTCAAGTATTATGTTGCATTGGCTAACTTCCTTATTTTTTGTTGGAAATCTAGCCAGCGATCGACCGCCAGCCAGGGTCGGTCGACTGGTTTTCCCAAAACTAAAAAATCCTATTCCTATAAAATTCTGGTCGACCGCCCCATATACCGGTTGACCGCCAGTCTCGAAAGCCTTCATTTTTGACTTTGTGTTCTCAATGTGGGAAGCCCTATTCATTAGGTTTGTTTAATCCAAAAGTCACCAGACATACCATGATTTGTGGATCTGGTTCCTGACTTGTCTATTGACCATTCAAGAGTTATAAAAATATCTCTTTGGGGCTTGTAACCCTAATGAATGAAATGAGGCTATCAAGGGGAGATTCAAGTGCTGGTACTGTAGCCGTGAACAGTGCTCCGGGAAGGAAGTTCTTCATCCATCTTAAAGTGATTCAAGCCACATCTGGAGCTGATTAACCCCAAGCCAAGTGGAGATCAAACTGTATCCAAAACCTTATGTCAACTAAGGGGGAGCTTGAATCTGAAGTTTTCTCTTTGTGTCTTCCATTCAATTTTTGTTTCAGATTCAAGTGTGTGTTCTTGTAATTTCTGAATACTTGTGTGTGTGTGGATTTACGCAGATCCGTGTGTGTGTGTGTGTTTATTTCTTCACATCTCTTTGGGATTCGGTACTTGTACACCTTCGTGGGAGTTCTGAACTCACACGAGTGTGTGTATGTGCTTTGATCTTGTAACCTTCTACAAGATAGTGTGTGAATCCTCACAGTCGCTGAGGGGTGGACGTACGTTGCAGTTGTTGCATCCAAACCACCTAGAAATCGTTGTCTTCTGTGTGGTTTGCTCCTTATCTTCTACCTCCAATTCAGCTCTAGCTCTTTTGCATATTTCATCATCATCTAGTTTCTTTGTTTAGATCTAGCTTTATTAACCTATTTACGGGAAGATCTCTAGTATATCAAAAGGTAGCTTCTGATCGACAAGGTTAGTCCTGTCGGGAGGAAAATACCTTATGTGAGATAATCTTCAGATTCCTGGACTCCGCCGGGTACCAAAGAACTGTTGTAGGGGTTGATTTAGCCAGATTCCTTTTGTAATCCATCAGTTATATACTTGTTTGCTCTTAATACGTGTTTTAAATCTGGTAAAAGTTTTTAAAATTTGTAATCACCCAATTCACCCCCCCACTTGGGTGTCATTGATCGTGGGACTTCATATGCATGTTTATATAATTGTGCTTCCGCTATACGTGCGAAGTAATTGCTTCGGGGTCCGATAGAGAAAAAAAAATGCCCATAAATTGGGACTCGGATCTCAGGGTGTTACAACGGGGCCCCCAGCATCCCTAGTAGATGTCCCCATAGCCAACATCTTGGCAGGCTCAGCCGGATGATAGACTTCCATGCAAGCCGCTTCTCCTTCGATAGCCTTAAAACCTTCGCCTTGTATTACCTCCTTTCCTTTGTTAAAAGGAATCTACGTGCCTGTGGGTTTCCTTTCCATCAAAGTTTTCCCTGTTGCGTGTGGATTAGATTGTATATCTGCCTTTAACGCCTTACATTTGCATAAGTCCTTGTGATGACCCAGCCGCTTACAATAGATGCAATACTCTGACACATTAATATAAACCACATCTTGCCAGAACCCACCAAGGTCTAAGCCTAAGCCAATCCATATCCTATCCGGCCTGTTTTTAAGAAGATCCACCTCCACACAAACCCTAGCTGCCTTGGTATTGATGAGAAATCTAGAGTCATGCGCAACTTGCAGGACCGCTCCAACATTAGCAGCAATTGACATTAGAAACTTTTTTGGTAAAGATTAATAGGCAAACCTGGGAACTCAATTCAGATTGGGCAAATAGTCGGCTCCTCTTCAGGTCTAAATAATGGGGTCCACTTAATGAATCTAAAATAAAAAACCTTGCACATAAATAGACTCACAGCAAAACTCGTAGGTAATCATCATGGGTCTTGAAACGCAGCAACAAATGCAAGTTATCCGAAGCACTAATCACAAAAGAGTCCTTCAGTCCACATCTAGAAGGCATGTGTGATCTGATCTCTAGAAAAGCAGGACGCCCATAAGGTATATATTTTTGCCACCACCGAAAATCTAAAGGGTTGTAGAGAAGCATCAATCTCCTCCTTGGTGAAGAAACAAGCATGTTCACCTTGATCCGTGAAGGAGGGTTGATGCACTACAATATCCACTTGCAGAGTCTCTAAGGAAGTAGCAAGCACTTGCGCAAAAGACCGTCCAAGCACAGGGATCAGACCACCAAGCCCACCACTAGGGCCCCTTACCACCGGCGGAAGGCCACCGCCGGTAGCTGCCATGGCCTCCACCCCAAGGGCGGCGGGAACCCTAAACAGAAAGCTGTCGCTCCTCTTTCATCGAGATCGTGGGGAAAATGGATGCTCAGAATCCACATGTCATTGGTGATACACCCTTCTTCTTCTTTATCAACATCTAGATTCAAATGTGAAAAATCTTCTATAAGATATGTCATACCTTTCCTAAGACTTGCTAGAGTTGCGAGTGGTTTCTGGCTGAGCGCATCTACTATAGCGTTTGCTTTGCCTGGGTGCTATTGGATTGAAAAGTCGAAATTCTTAAGGTACACATGCCATCTTCTTTGCCTCATATTCAAATCCTTCTAGGTGAAGATATACTTCAGACTTTTGTGGTACGAAAATATAGTGAACTTCTCCTCGTAGAGGTAATGTCGCCATATCTTTAAGGTGAAAATGACAACAGCTAACTCCAGATCGTGCACTGGATAATTCTCTTCATGACGCTTCAATTGTCTCGAAGCATAGCAAATAACTTTGTCGTTCTGCATTGTCGTTCTGCATAAGGACACAACCAAAGCCAATGCCAGATGCATCCGTGTAGACTTCAAAGCCACCACCTTCGACATGTAGTGCCAGTATAGGGGTAGTGGTGAGATGTTCCTTAAGAGCTAGAAAACTTTCCTCACAGTCCTTCGACCATATAAAGGGATTCTCCTTTCTTGTAAGCCTAGTCAAAGGGACAGCGATCTTTGAAAAATCCTTGATGAATCGCCGGTAATACCCGGCCAGACCAAGAAAACTTCTAACAACAGATACAGTTGTTGGTCGGCTCTAGTTCCTGACAGCTTCAACTTTTGAAGTATCAATAGTGATACCTTCCTTTGAAATGATATGGCCAAAGAAAGAGACATCATTTAGCCAGAACTCGTATTTTCTGAGCTTCGCATAGAGTCGGTGTTCTCTTAGTGTTTGCAATGCTATTCTTAAGTGTTTTTCATGTTCTTCCTTGGTCTTGGAATATATTAGGATATCATAAATGAAGAAGACCACAAATCGGTCGAGATAGGGCCTGAAAACATTATTCATGAGTTGCATAAATACTGCAGGGGCATTGGTTAACCCGAGCGGCATCACTACGAACTCATAGTTTCCATATGTGCTAAGGAAAATAGTCTTGTAAATCTCTTCATCTTTAATCTTGAGCTGATGGTGACCAGACCTGAGGTCGATCTTAAAGAAATATTCCGCTCTGGAGATTTGATCAAATAGCTCATCGATATGCGGCAACGGATATTTATTCTTGATGGTGAGTTGATTTAGTTGCCGGTAATCGATACATAGTCTGAGGGATCCATCTTTCTTCCTAACCAATAAGACCGGCGCACCCTAAGGGGATGTGCTGGGTTGAATGTAGGCCTTCTCCAATAACTCTTGAAGTTGTTTCTTCAATTCTTTGAGTTCCGTGGGGGACAACCTCTAAGGATCTATTGAAACAGGTGCTGCCCCGGGGATAAGTTTAATAGAGAAGTTTACTTCCCTTTCGGGTAAACCAGGTAATTCGGATGGAAAAACATCAGGGAACTCTTTTACAATGGTAATTTCCTCGGACTCGGTAATGATTATAGAAGCAAGGAAAGCTTCACAACCTTGCGAGATAAGTATGTAGGCATGAAGATAAGAGATGAGGATAGGATGCTTCCTATATTTAATGCCAAGGAAAGAAAATCGTGGAAGATCCAATTTTTGGTAAGAAATCCTCCAATTGTGATAATTAATATTGGCATACTAGTAACATAACCAGTCTATGCCTAAGATGGCATCGTAGCCTTCCATATCAAGGCATACGAGGTTCCCGGGGAGATTATGGCCTTCTATAGTCACCTCACTATTTGGGTAGTGGGTTGTAAGGTTGGTTCCAGGACCTAAAGGTGTTGTGATTGCTAGGTTCGCAGGTAGAGGAAGAAGTGAGACTGGCAAAGTTTTTGCAAAAGCAGTAGATATAAAGGAATGAGAAGCACGAGTATCAAATAACACAAAGCTAGGATGCAAATAAATTTGAACGGTACCTTCCATTAACCCATCATCCTTGGGTGCTTCCTCGTCTAGTATGGTATTAAGACAAGCCTGCCACCCACGCCCGCCATTAGAAGGTTGCTCTTCCATGAGGGGGCAATCGGGCATGCGGTGCTCCCGACTTCCACATCGTAAACAAGCGTCGAGACGCTTCCAACATTCTTCAACTGAATGACCGAACTTCTCGCAAAACGTGCAAGCCGTCATGACTTGCTTTTCCTCCTCCTTGACCTTCTTATTCTTGTTATTGTTGCTATTGCCATTCCCATTACGGGACCTCTTCTTGCTGCCACGGGATTTATAGAATCCCGTAATACTGAATCTTTCTTCCTTCCGCCCCTTCTTATCGTACTTACGGCTAGAGTCTTCGCCCTTGCCCTTGTATTTCTTGACCTTCTCCAAGGTCCCCTAACATAAATGTGCTCGATGGACCATCTCCGTATAGGTCTGAATGTTTCGAGGGCCAAGTTGTTTAACGAAGACAAGCCTTAGGCCATCCATGAATCGATTTGCTTTGAGGAGTTCCGTAGCCACAAGGTGGGGAGCATAAGGTGCCAGGCGAGAAAATTACAATTCATACTCTGCCACAGACATCATGCCTTGCCGTAGAGAGGCGAATTCTGCAGCCTTACTTTCCCGGATGTGCTCCGAGAAATACTTCTCGTGGAAGAGCTCAAGGAACAAGTCCCAAGTAATTTGAGCATTCTGTAGATGAGTAGCGGTGGCCTTCCACCATTTGCGTGCATCTTTATTCAGCTGGAAAGTGGCCAATAGGACCTTCTCTTGTTCTGAGCATTGCATAACATTAAAAATCTGATCCATCTTGTCAATCCAATTTTCTGCCTCGTTCGAGTTTGTTGATCCAGAGAATCGCGGAGGGTTCATGCTCCGAAATTTACAGTGTAGATCACCGGTGCCTGCCTGCGCGCCAGCTTGAGCCACCTTTTGGAGGGCCTGGGTGAGGCCCACAACCATTTGTTCCATAGCTTCCCAGTTCGCACGGTTGGCAGCCATTGTGAGAATGAGGTGCCTGATAAAATAAACAATTAGTTATTTTCTTGGAATTTAGGAAGGTTAACCTAAAGGTTAATTTCTAAATAAACTATCTCATCCCGGGCTCTACCCAATCTCACATGGGCTCAGAAAGTTTCTTTCCTAGTTCATAGGTGTGGGTCCTAAATCCTTGGACTTCACCTATGACATGACTTTTTCCTAGGACTAACTTATGCCTAGGCTCTGATACCACTATAACTGTCACGCCCCGAGATATGCAGCGGAATTAAGTCGGTACGTGAACAGCCAGCAAATAAAGTCTCAAGCGAGAATGATAATCAAAGCGCTATAAAACATCCACATAAAAGAGGAATTCACAAGGTAATGTACTCAAAATTCTAACTTTATTCAATAATAATCAAGGTTTCCAAATGACACTCTGACTCTCTCTAACTACTAGACTCAATAAAAAGAAGATTACATGACATGATCGACTTCACTGCCTATTACAGTGAAGGAATCTAATTACAATATGACTCATGACTAGACTAGTTATAGCTTCTCTCGTCCATCAATCGCTCTTGCCCTCGGATCCATCATTCGAGTAATCCGAATCCGTTCCACTAGAATTTCCTGAAAAGATGGAAAAGTAGGGAATGAGCACACTCGCCCAGTAGGTATCTTCATATCAATATGATGGCATTGTCAAAGTAATTAACAATTTAGCACTAAAGGAAAATGTGATTGTAACACCCCAAATTTTTCTAGAAATTATTCAGGAATTTTCTAAGAAATTTTTGGAATTAAATACAATTATTTAGCTTAATGGGCTACTTAAATGAATTAAAGGTTAATTAAATAAATTTCTAGGCCCTACCTATGAACCAAATAAATAAGCCCACTTGAATTTGGCCTGTAAACCCAATTCCATGGCCTTTTGACCCAAGCTCATTACTAGAAACGTAATTTGGGTAATTTACAGATTTAAAAATAGGATATATATACCAATCAGATTAAACACAAAATGGCGATCTAGTACGAGACCGCCACCTCATGAAAGTGGTCCCGCCATGACCGCTACTTCCTTCCGATTTCGTGAATTGGAGAAGCGTGAAAAGCTTGGATCTTTTACATCCTAATCCCCGTGGATAGAAGTGTGTAGACATGTAAACATGTCTAGGACTCTTGGGGATCGATCTTAACCCCTAATAGAACTCCCAATTTGATCAAATCCTCAGCCCTAACTCAAACCCTATAAATAGAGCCCATTTTTGACCTGTGTGAACCCTTGTTTTGGCTCGCGTATTTCGAAGGTAAGGAGACATCATCTCAAGTTGGTTCTTTAGAAGTTTTTACTCTATTTAGTTTTATCTAACTCCCCTCCAAACCTCGCGTTAGGAGTTCAAGCGGTTAGAAAGTTAGAAGCCCCCAAAGTTGTTGTTTCACTACAGAACGCGTAGGAAATAGTGTCTCCGTCTGAGGAAAAACTTAAGATTAGAAGCCCTAATCGAGGTAATCTCGTGTCCATCCTTTAGAAGAAGTCATTCTCCTTTATATTATCTACCTACCCTCCAAATTTTACGAATTTAGGTCAAGGGGTTGAAGAGTTAGATGGTCAGGAAATCGACAGTTCCACACAGGACGCGCAGGAGGTAGCACCGACTTTCAGTCAGAAATTTGAAGTATAGGGATCGAATCATAGGTAGGTTATCTCATGAAGAGGCTTAAACATCAAGTTAGGAGCAGAATCCCCCTATTTCCATATGATTTCATCTTTTATACACGGAGTATTTCATAGTTTACTATCACTGCACATCTAGGTTATTCCTGCATGCATGATTTCTACCTTAATGGAAAAGATCATAATTTTGGTCTAATCCATGTAACCCATGCATCTCCATGTGTTTCTTATGTTCTATCATGTCTTATCCCTCTATTTAGCATGGTTTCCATTTATCTATTGCCCAAAAATAGGCCCTATATGCCTTATTTTCCTTCTATCTGCTACAGACAAGAAACGGTCTCTATCAAACCGCCATAATCATGTAGCGGCCCTGCGATTGACCGCTACCATCATGATGCGGTCTTCATATGATCGCTATTTACTTTCTTTTTTCTGCACTTTGTTAACTCTAAACAGATTATAGATCAGACCTTATAATTATATGTTATGCTTAATTATATAGGTCTCATTCCTAGTTACATCAGTACATTTTTGTTAATGGTTACATTGTGCATCCATCATGAGAGATTTAGTGACCTACATGTCTTAGAAACTTATTTTTTACTTATGTTAATTTCATGCAAAAACCATATACTCTTGTATTAAAGTTAAACTTCACATGCTTTAAATGAACTTATTCTATTGGTGATGTGATCATTGTTTCTCAAGATTTCACTCTCATCTAAGTCTTTCTTAAGTACATGGCACGTATCACAGTACGATGTTATTAGTTACACTTTGCACTTGAAAGGAACACTCTCTTGGACTCTTGATCCTCGCCGTTGGATATTCCTTCCACCGGCCTAGGTGATCTTGTTTCAAGGCCTCCGTAAGTCTCCGCGAGCATGAGATTCTCACTAGGATGCTGAGCTGATTGTACCCTCAAAGCCAAATTTTCTAGAAAGCACTCACATGATCGGTGTTTTTCTGAGTCCTGGCTATTAGCGGCCATCAAGGAGACCGCAACTATCAAGTAGTGGCCTTCACATGATCGCTATCTCCCAGCGGTTTCACTGTGTTGACTCTTCTTTATTCATGCGTCGACTCTGTCTAAGTTGCGGCCATCCCAGGACCGCAACTTTCAAGTTGCGGCCAGGCTGTGACCGCTTGTGACGACCCAGACTCCAGATACCGGGTAAACCTAATATCACTTGGAACCTGCGAGGCCTCCCAAGAGCAAAAAAGCTCCGAAGGGAGAGAAAGATATGTGAGAGTACATTGAACTTCCAGATAAAGTAGTAAGAAATTAAATTTCAATGATCAAGATTACTAAAATAGCAGAAATAAAATTACAATTTCTATAACAATATAACCAACAGAGTCCAGTCCATTGAAAGACAAGTACAGTCCAACAGAAAAGAGAACGTACTCTCAAGTCGGGGGAAGCCCGACACTGGCAACGCTGGAAACTAAGAACCACGCAACAGGTACCTCCCAGCACGAGGAAGAATAGCTACACCTGAAAAGTCAGGGGTGAGCCTCCTATCACTGGCTCAATAGGGATCCCGCACAATCCTACCACAAAATAATGTAGTAACTGCAATGCTAACCTAAAGCAAAGCAGTAACAGTAGGAGTAACAACAAAAGTAAAGAGGAAATCTGTACCACGGAAACACGGCAGTTGAAGGAACCTCGGCCCTCTACAACTACTCCGCTCAGCAACAGAAAGGTGAACCCCGATCTCACAAAGTCGGGCGTTACTAATCCATTGACAAATCACAAATCCCTATCGTAAAAAGCCTACAGAAACAGGCGAAGGCTTACCAAAGACCTACACGGTCAAAGGCACAAGACATACACGAACTCAACATCGTGTATGCTACACAGACCTTGAGTGAAGCCAAGCACAGGCTACTCGAACAAGTCATGAAAACACAAGTCATCGCGTCAAGTGACAGAAGCACCTCCTCACTAGAAGAACAGCCAGATGCATCCACTAACGTCTTACACTGCGCCTCAAGTGTCTCCCACTCGCCTCGAATGCGATAACTGAGACACGTGTTGTGCCCCTTGTGCTTTGATGAATGTGGTGTTTTAATGATAGCAACACGAATGAGTCACCATTTTGTTTTGCTAATAGCTTGACATTGAATCATTGAATCATAACAATCTGAATGCATATAACTGATATATTCTGTGGAGAATGCATGAGAGTGCATCAAGTGTTTTGTGCTTGAATTAAGATCGATGCATTGCAGCCTCTGTATGTTCTATGCATTTTGCAAGTCATGCAGCGTCAACGCAGCAAGTGTGTCTCATGCATCATGCGTCGACGCCCCCAGACTTCAAAGTTTGTACAGCCTTTCATATGAAAGTCCATACATCGCCCTTGGAGTCCAAAGTCTATACATCATGTTCATTCAAGTTCACTTCATGTCTGTCAGCCGTGTGCATTGGTTTCCAAGTCTATACAGCCTCATGTGTGTTCTATGCATCTCACAAGTCTAGACACTCAGCATAGTCTATACATTGTGTTGTGTTTGTGTTTCGTTGAGAACACAAGTCTATACAAGTCATGCATTGTTGCTGGAGTCTATACATCATCCGTCTCATGCATTGTCTCAGGCGAAGTCTGCACATTGCATTGATGCT
The DNA here is from genome assembly GCA_022559845.1 of Amorphophallus konjac. Taxonomy (NCBI): domain Eukaryota; kingdom Viridiplantae; phylum Streptophyta; class Magnoliopsida; order Alismatales; family Araceae; genus Amorphophallus; species Amorphophallus konjac. The sequence goes on from CM040122.1 coordinate 207,061,269, forward strand.
TTGGTCGCATGAGTTGAAGTCCATACATTGGATCGTCTCACTTAGCGTCTTATGCATAGGCTAAGTCTCCATGTCTATACATCCGAGCGTCTCATGCAAGTCTAAGCATTACTGTTCATGCATCAGTCTTCATATGCTAAGTGTGTACAGCCTACGTCTCATGCTGCGTCAACGCTGTGAGCATTCTCAAGTGTACAGTGTCAACGCATGAAGTCTGTACAGCCATTGGCTTTGAACCTCAGAGTATGTACACTCAATTTGCCCTTGCTTTGGTCAAATGTATACATTCCTTCACTGTAGCTTTCACGTATCCAAGTCTACACATCGTGAAAGTCTATACACTCATCACTGACCTTCGTTCAAGGCAAAGTCTATACACTGGGGTCTTTCCATACGTTTCTTAAGTGAAGTCTGTTCATTCGTTTCTGAAGCTTGAAGTCTATACAGAGTCTGCATCCTTGGAAAGTCTATACATCGTGAAGTCTTCATACTGGCCCTTGAATGATGTCTGTACTTTGTGCATCTCTTCGTTGAAGTCTGTACAGCCTTCGCTGAGCTCCTGAAGTCTACACATTGGCTTCGCTCCATAAAGCCTATACATTGGCCACTGCTCTCCAAAGTCTGCACAATGGTCTTCAAACCTGAAGTCTGGACACTGGTTCAAATCCTTCTAAGTCTGTACATTGGCTTCGTATCTGCAAGTCTATACACTGGACCTTGTTTTACCAAGTCCTAGTTTGTACACTTGCTGCACTGTTCAAGTCCATACACTGGCAGCTCTGCTTAAGTATATACATTCGTCTGAACTAAGTTCATTTTCCTCTGACTATCTGCAGATGATTTAGGCCATCAAGACTTGGCACGTGATCCAAGGGGCTGATATGCTGACACGTGGAAACATCAGTTACAAAGGAAGAGCCAATGGGTTACTGGCTTACTCTGGTGCGTCAACGCACTCATCAAGCAACGTCGACGCAACAGTTAAGAAGGCTAGGCTGGTTGTTCACTAGAATGTATCCATGCGTCAACGCTATGGGCTAGAAGCGTCCACGCAGCACGTCTGTTTGCCGAAGAACGTGATCACTAGATTACTGATGCGTCAACGCAGCAGTGGAGCAGCGTCGACGCAACAGTTAAGAAAGGCTAGGCTGGTTGCTCACTGGAACACATCAATGCGTCAACGCCACAAGTTGGAAGCGTCGACGCAGCGGCTTAAGAGATGCCAATGTACAAATGTACATGTTCGTGCGTCAACGCCACCAACTGGCAGCATCGACGCAGCAGTTCAAGAAAGGGGCGACTTATCTCTAGCTGTCTTCAACGCGTCAACGCTATCCACGGCAGGGTCGACGCAGTGGGACAAATTCAAATGCGTACTAATGAAGGGCACGTGATCCGAGGTGCCTGGCTCGTGAACCAGGATGCTGCCACGTGGTCTGAATTTTTAGGGCAGGAAATGTGGAAGCCACACGCGCCAGTGTGCCTGCTGCTGCTGCTTAGAAAAGGAAGCCTTCATCCTCTGTAGAAGGTCGATCGAAGAAGAAGCCTGGAGAGCAGAAAAGCCCTTCGATCCAGAAAAAGAAAAGAAGAAGAAAAGGAGAAGAAGAAGAAAGAGAGAGATCGTGATCGAAGCAGAGTGAAAAGAAGCTGTCGATCCAGCACAAGAGAGGAAAGAAAAGAGAGAGAAGAGAGGAGCAGAAGCTGAGAGAAGAGTAAGAGAAAAAGGAGAGAGTGCTTCCACGATCCAGCAGAAGAAAAAGAAAGAGAGAGAGAGAGAGTGAAGAAAGAGAGTGAGATCGAGGGAAGAAGAGAGAGAGAGAAAGAGAAGGAGTTCCTTCCTCAGATCTTTGGTTCAAAACCAGATCTGAGGTTGCTCATTGTTAGAGCTTATTTCGTGCTTCATTGTTCAGCTTTTAGTTGTTGTGTTTCCATCTTTTCTGTTTTCTATTTTACATTGTCTTTCAAGCTGTTAGTCAGCGGTTTGTAGAGGAGGACTCCTCTGGACAGCAAGTTGTGTTGCTCAGCGGGCAGTGGAGGTTTCCACTGGACGGGTAAGCTGTAATCCCCAGCGGTTGCAGTGGTGGATTCCACTAGACGGCAAGCTATGTTGCCCAGCGGTTGTAAGGCAAGCTGTAATGCCCAGCTGTTCAAGCTGTGAGTCAGCGGAAGCCACACTCAGTTTGAGTGTGGGGTGGATGTAGGTCTGGAGGACAGAACCACCTAAAAACCCCTCTTGCATTGTGGTTTGATTGCTTATGGTTTGCTTCCGCTAGATGTTTGCATAGGGGCGCTCCAAGTGGTTGATCACAGGTTCATTAGATAACTTGATCAGATTTTGTTCTAAGTGTTTAATCTGTTGAGTGAGCGAAATTCTAATTGAGCTATAGTTTGTCTAACTTGTCTTGTTAGAGTGCTCACTATCTGTTTGTTTAATTCCGCATCTGCTAATTAGTCTTCCAGATTTGATAAATCTGTCTAGTTAACTTTCTAAATAGTTAGTGAGCCTAATATGTTAATTGGGTGAAATTTTTATAGGCCATATTCATTCACCCCCCCCTCTGAATACTTGCACCCAACCCAACAATTGGTATCAGAGCGGTCTCTGACTTAACAGATCTAACAATCTGCAGAGGATCCTGCTAACTATTTAGTGCATTTCAGAGTGGGTCATTTGGAATCGTCTTGATTTACTGTCTTAGTGCATTTCTGTCTGGTGCATTTCATAAGTGTGCCTCTTGTGTTCTGTATTTAGCTTCACTGAGTTAGTACCGTGTCTTGCTTATCTGGTTTTATTGTCTAAGTGTTTTGTGCTTTGAAATTTGGTTGTTATCTGATTCGATGGCTAATCCTCCGATATTCAGAGGTGATAACTTTGACTCTTGGTTCGAAAACCTCCATCGGTATGTAAAGTCTACTGATCCAAAACTGTGGAAGGTAATGACTCACGGCCCATACAAACTGTCGAAGGATAAATCTAAATGGACCAAGAAGGACAAGTTGAAAGACTCTGTCAATAATAGAGCTGTAGTTTTATTAAAAGAATCAATTGACAGATCTCTAATTGAATGCATTTCATCTTGCAGGTCTGCCAAAGACATTTTGAATAAACTGAAGCTAATCAGGAATCACAGCAAGTGCTTAATGGCTGATCATAGAAATGCTGATGATGAAACTTCATCCGAGGTAAGCTCTGAATCAGAAGGATACTCCTTCGATGAATTGATAGAGATATATGAAAACTTGTTAGAAGTTTCCAAGAAATTGAAATCTGAAAATAAAAAATTGAAAAAGAAATGTGATAGAATAAATCTGAAAGATTCATGTGAAAACTGTCCAAATATGAAAAAGTCTTATGATGCTTGCATGCTAGATGTTCAGAATCTTAAGAAACAAAATGATTCTCTAAAATTTGAAAAACAAACATGGTTGGATAAAATGTCAGAAATAGAGAATCAGTTGAATGATAAGAAAAAGGAGCATCTAAAAGGCATGCAGGAACTCACTGAAGTTAATTCTGAATTGGACAAAATGAAATTGGAGAATGAAGATCTTCAAAAGAAGAATAAAACTCTTATAGTCAGAATGAATGAAATTAATGAGGTTTCACAGTCCTCTTCTGCTAAATCAAATTGTAAAACATGCTCAGCTTTAAGAGAACGTAATGAAGATCTCTTTAGTGAGAATGAATGGCTAAATAAATAAATTGCCTCACTTAAAGATGATCACAAAAATCTGCTCGCTGAGAAAATTAAAGCATAAGAAAGAGAAGATGAACTGATTGAAAAATTGGAGCACATGTCTGGAAGAGAGAGATGTGCTAATAATGAAATTCAGGATAAAAATCTTGAGGAAGAAAACACTGAATTAAAAGCTGAAGTTGAAAAACTAAAGTGGTTGAACACTGGCTTGTCTGAAAGACTTCTCACTATAGAAAAAGGAAAAGCTGTCTATGATGGAAATTCATAAATTTTGAACAGTCTAGAACAAGAAATTGAGAAGTATAAAACTGCAAACCAAGTTCTAAGCGAATGTGTTAATTGCAGTGAACAGGAAATAGCCAGTTATGAACTTCACATTGCTAGCTTGGAAGATAAAATTCATAATCTGGAAAATTCAGCTATTGAGTCTGCCAAGATTAAAGGAAAAACGAAAACTGTTGGGAAGAGGAAGGATGAAAACTCTGAAGGGGGAATAAATTGCTGTTCTGATGTTAAGAAAATCACTAAAAACCAGCTATATACAACCTTTGTTCAAAGCACTGATGTAGCTGGTACTTCAAGGTAATCCCCAAAACAAAATGAAAATCAGAAGTCACCTTCAAAATCTGTCTTTCAGTTTAAAGCTCAGAAAATTGAAAACCAAACAAAACCTGTTGAGGATAATCAGAAATTGACAAGAAAGAGTCAAACAAAAAGGGCAAAGAATAATTCTGGTTATACTCTGAAATTTGTTAGCTCTGCTGAATCTGATGGGACAATGCAAAATGCTCATGCTTCTTGTACTCATTCACATGCATCTGTGAATTCATCTGATAGAAACCATGCCCCTAGGAAATCTGATGCTTCATGCTATTATTGTGGTAGGTATGGTCATTTAATGAATGAGTGCTATGCTTTGAAATCTGATGACAGAATGCATGCCAGATACACCCCAAATCATCATGAGTACAAAAGAAACAAACTCAAATTCAATCAGCATATCATTTGTTTCACTTGCAACAAGCCTGGGCATAAGGCTAATGAGTGCTGGTCAGGAGATCATTGGGGTAAAAATGAATCAAGAAGCAAGCATCTTAAATGCTTTGAATGTGGTAAGCATGGGCATGCAGTCAAAGATTGCTGGCATACTCAGGGAAATAGATTAAACTCTAAATCTGTCAAATTCCCTGCTTTCTATAATTCTGCTAGAAATAACTTGAGAGATAAAAAGAAAAACTTTGCATGTTTTGAATGTGGTAAGTTAGGTCACAAAGCTGCCAACTGTCGGCTGGCTGAGCATGGAAAGAAAAATTTTCAAGTCAATAAAAGAAATACTCATGCTCATACACATAATTTTCATACTCATATGCATACACATGGGCATCATGTTTCTGCTAACATGAAGAATAAAAACAAAAATTCTGTGGCTTCATGTTATTATTGTGGAAAAACTGGACATTCAATGTTTGAGTGTAAACTGATGGAATTTGATGACAATATTGCTAAGAAATTATTTAGAACACCTGATAGGGGTAATTCAGGACCCAAGACCTCTTGGGTCCCTGCAAGATCATATTGATTGATATGTTGCAGGTGTGACTTGGTGGGAGAAATAAAAGGGGTTAACCAAGGCACTCAAGGATGAAAACCCCATGATAGCACAATTCAGGTCAGTTCTAAAACTCTATGCTTAAATTCCATTATCTGAAATTGTGAGCATGAAAATTGTGAGTTTCATATTGATTTGCTTGATTGATTGTTGATGATCTCTTCATGTCTAGCTGATCAGTCTGCAATTCCAGACTCAGCTACTGAGTTTTACCTTGCATATATCTGATGCTCTTCTCTCACTGATTATTGCATTGAATAAATAGGCTGATAGATGCTCTGCACAATCATTTTTAGAGTCAATGCATGTGTCTGGTGTCAATGCATTGCATGCTTGATTACATACTTGGACTAAGCTTGAACGGGTCAGTTAGTGCATACAGTCAATGCATGTGTCTAGTACTTGCATACATCATTTGCATGACTGTCATTTGCCCATTGTCGTAGACTGCATGTTTTTCAATGCATAATAGGGCTGCTTTGCATCATATGATGAAAAATTTGAAATGAAAGGGGTGACTTATCTCTAGCTGTCTTCAACGCGTCAACGCTATCCACGGCAGGGTCGACGCAGTGGGACAAATTCAAAATGCGTACTATTGAAGGGCACGTGATCCGAGGTGCCTGGCTCATGAACCAGGATGCTGCCACGTGGTCCGAATTTTTAGGGCAGGAAATGTGGAAGCCACACGCGCCAGTGTGCCTGCTGCTGCTGCTTATAAAAGGAAGCCTTCATCCTCTGTAGAAGGTTGATCGAAGAAGTAGCCTGGAGAGCAGAAAAGCCCTTCGATCCAGAAAAAGAAAAGAAGAAGAAAAGGAGAAGAAGAAGAAAGAGAGAGATCGTGATCGAAGCAGAGTGAAAAGAAGCTATTGATCCCGCATAAGAGAGGAAAGAAAAGAGAGAGAAGAGAGGAGCAGAAGCTGAGAGAAGAGTAAGAGAAAAAGGAGAGAGTGCTTCCACGATCCAGCAGAAGAAAAAGAAAGAGAAAGAGAGAGAGTAAAGAAAGAGAGTGAGATCGAGGGAAGAAGAGAGAGAGAGAAAGAGAAGGAGTTCCTTCCTCAGATCTTTGGTTCAAAACCAGATCTGAGGTTGCTCATTGTTAGAGCTTATTTCGTGCTTCATTGTTCAGCTTTTAGTTGCTGTGTTTCCATCTTTTCTATTTTTTATTTTACATTGTCTTTCAAGCTGTTAGTCAGCGGCTTGCAAAGGAGGACTCCTCTGGACAGCAAGATGTGTTGCTCAGCGGGCAGTGGAGGTTTCCACTGGACGGGTAAGCTGTAATCCCCAGCGGTTGCAGTGGTGGATTCCACTAGACGGCAAGCTGTGTTGCCCAACGGTTGTAAGGTAAGCTGTAATGCCCAGCTGTTCAAGCTGTGAGTCAGCGGAAGCCACACTCGGTTTGAGTGTGGGGTGGATGTAGGTCTGGAGGACAGAACCACCTAAAAACCCCTCTTGCATTGTGGTTTGATTGCTTATGGTTTGCTTCCGCTAGATGTTTGCATAGGGGCGCTCCAAGTGGTTGATCACAGGTTCATTAGATAACTTGATCAGATTTTGTTCTAAGTGTTTAATCTGTTGAGTGAGCGAAATTCTAATTGAGCTATAGTTTGTCTAACTTGTCTTGTTAGAGTGCTCACTATCTGTTTGTTTAATTCTGCATCTGCTAATTAGTCTTCCAGATTTGATAAATCTGTCTAGTTAGCTTTCTAAATAGTTAGTGAGCCTAATATGTCAATTGGGTGAAATTTTTATAGGCCATATTCATTCACCCCCCCCTCTGAATACTTGCACCGAACCCAACAACACGAACCAAGTACAAGGAACAACAGTAACGAGTGACTAGTCAAGGTCACGCCCATCGGTGCTCGTCTAACCGCCCCTGACCACGTTTGCACACACAAGCCCAATGCCTTGAGCCAGGTCTCTAGCTAGTTTTTCCCCCACGTAGGATGCTACCGCAAAGCAAGGGGGCCCACAGAAACTAGCCTAAAAACTATCTACCGGGAACTGCCCCACCACCACTCCTAGGTGGGCCGACACATAGAAGTGTCATCAGGCTACGACTAGTGGAGGTTCACTAGACACAGAGACTCAAAATAACGAACACCAAAGTACAGATAGGGTAAGCACGCACCTGTCACACGTACTATGGAGCACAATGCAGTATACAACTACGACCATACTCTGGACAATCAACTAGACCTGCTGGCACAACGATCCTTAAGTCACAAGACTCGGGTGAAGATCATCGCACATCACAGCCACACGCTGTTAATCAGCCTAGTCCCTAAGCCAAAATCACGATAAAACACATTGATGTGACACGACCTTGGACTTAAGCAAGCAAGCACATTCGCAATCTAAATGGGCCAATTTGGGCCGCCGCTCTCTCGTCGCTCACCCAAGCCCGGGGTAACTTGGCAATGCCAAGGTGAGGTTGAGGGGTTGGTCCCTTGCTGGTAGAGGGCCAGCAAGGCCAAGACTTGATTCCCAATGGATGTGGAAGCCCAAGACAATGGGGCCGACCAAGTGCCAAAGGCACCGGTTTCTCTCTTTTCCCACGGTGATCACTTATAGCACAAGAGCTTAAGGATCTGGCTCTCATTCACGGCCAGCGGAGTTTATGAACTAATATTGAAAGAACAAGCACAAATTAGAGCAAAGTTTGGAGCACTTACTCGACCGGTTTGAAGAAACCGGTCCCGGTCGGAGACGAGGGCGAGCGGGGAGGCGAGTGGATCCCCACACGCCGCGGCGGTGTCGCTTGACCTGCCCAAACAAAGTACACCACTACACCTCTCGCAGGAGGGGGAACTTGGGGTGGGGGTTAATGATATTACATCAATACTACCTCTACGCAGGGAGGGGCCTTCAGCCGGCCAAGCGGGGTGGGGAAACCAAAGCAAAGAACGAGGAACAAGGGTGGACGCCGAATCTGCCTGCTGTCTGCGAACCAGGACAGAGGGTCGGTGTTGCTGTTGTAGATCTTGATCAAGAATTTTGCTGATGGCGACACCAGCGGCAAAATCTTCGTAACAGGAAGGGGAATGCCTCAGAATTTTTGTAATTTCTTCTAGAGTCGCTGCAGGTCAGGGCAGAAGCTTCAACAGGGCCTCTGTTTCTCGGACTAGCTGGGGCAGGTCACCAACAGTAGGATGCAGAGGCTGTCCTGGCCGCTCCCAAACTCCAAATTTGATTCCAGCGCCGTTAGAACCGTGGGTGAGTCCTCTTTGCAGCAAAAGAAACGGGGATGCCAGAAGAGAACGGAGACGATCTGTGGAGCCAGAAGAGTGAGGAGATGTTGATGCAGACTGGGGAAGGCAGAGCTGCGTGACCATGGAAGAAAATTGGTAACTTCTGTTCCAGGATGCTGAATGGGCTTCTGCTTCTTGATTCTGAAAGTAGACAGGCCGATGAAGAACTTTGAAGAAGGACTTGAGGACAGATTCCTTCGGGGCTGGTCGTGGCAGAGCTTCTAAGCCGGCTCAGGTCCTCAGCCGAGGCAGAACCACGCAGCTGTGGGAGAATGGACCTCCTGGACTACTCGGAGATCGGAAGAAGATGAAACCACTTCGGTTGCGAAGGCGACTGGCAGACGCTTCCGACGATGGCTCTTGGGTCTTCAAACTCATTCGGAGGAGGTCGTGGTGGCCGCTGCAAGTTGATGGTCTGCTATAGATCTTCAGTTGAGAGCTGTAGGTTGATTATGAAGGGGGGGAATGGGGTATATGGGAGGGGAAATGGGGGTGGATGAGTGTGGGGAAAGCCCGGGCTATGAGGGGGTCTAGGAGGGGGTGTTCTAAGGTGGGGGAAGGGAAGAATGGGGTCTGGAAGGGGGTCTAACAGGTGGTGGGAGGAGGAGCTACGAATTTGGGAAGGTGGGTGAGAGGAGAAGGTGAGGGGGGGCACAAGTGAGTGGAGGGAAGGGTGGATTTCAAATTTGAAATGGCATTGGAAGTTGTGGGGTTGTGTGGGGAAGGGGTTGATTGTGTTGGAATGGGGAAAGTGGTGTTGGAATGGTGAGGGATCTCCTTGGGACTAAGGGGGGTGGAGTAATGGAGGCCATCGGGAAGTGGAGGGCTTTAATGATGGTAGGTGGGGGTTGAGGTGGTTGGGAAGGGAGGAGAGAGAAGAAAATTTGAAATTGGGTGATGAGGAGAGAGAAAGTGGAGTGAAAAGGAGGGATTAAGAGAGGGAAGGGTGGGGAATCTCTCCCCTAGGGTTTCTCACCCAAAAAATGTTAGAATCACTCCACTAAACTAAGCTTTGGACTCTCAAATGGTATTTTTTTCATTGATTTATTCATTAAGTTGAAATGGGGGGGAATGGGGTCCTATATATAGGAAACCCACATTTCTACAAAAGTTCCTGACAATTGACTCAATGACAAATAACCGAGGGGATAGGGGGAGCCCTTGGGCCAAGCCCAATGAATTGGGCCCAATAGCTAACTAGACAACCTAATGACACTCAAACTTAGGGAAATAAGCACAAGACCTAGAGACATGACTCAAGTAAAATGAAAATTACATCAAATGACTCAAATAAAAATTACGTAGGACTCAAAATTAGATAACTAGACCATGCCAGATGCAACCGGGGCGAGGAGACAAGCTGTGAACGTGGGCATGGGAGGTGATGTCCCCATCATACTCCCGGGGTGCGGAGAACTCGACTCCGTCGAGTAAGTGTCCTTCCCTCCTTGGACGGTGTAGAAGTGGTACTGCCCTCAAGTCTTCCGAACGAGACCGATCCATCCACCTGCCGAGATAGCGCTTGTATACTTTGCTCCTGGTGGTAGTGACTTGTTCATCCAATATTCGTTCAATGCGCTCACGCTGGGCTCTCTTGGCTAGTGGACTCTCCTCACGGGTGGGTGCTCTCTCAACGGAGGGAATAGGCTCAATATCCTCACTAGGTACCACAGTGGGTCCCTTGTATGGCACTAGGTCGGCGACACTGAATGTGGGACTTACCCCATATTTGATGGGAATCGACGCCGAACTAGTACTTCTCATATTGCATTTATATCCTTTAGTTTATTTTTTTATCTATGAGAAAGTATACGCACAATTGTACGGCTTTATCGGCCAATGCGTCACTCCCGTAGATTATGTGGGTTTCTATGTAATTTGCCCATGGGACCAGCAAGGGGGCCCTCAGCCCTTTCCCATTGGTCCACCTAGACCATGTGGGGCTGATCAACCAGCCTAGGTGGCCTTCTAGATGAGTGGACTAGTCATATGCCACATGGGTAGACAAAGGGTTAAGAATGTCAACATTCTACACCCATCCCACCTACCCCCATTCAACCTTCCATTCAAAACCTACCCATAGTCAATAGGCCGCCCCCCCTTCATTTTTTAATGTTTTTTTTTTGTGTTTGTGGCATGCAATCCCAGCCCTCCAATCCCCATCCCTAGATCTAAGGGTGGACAATTGATTTGGTTGGAATCATATAAAAGATTGTATCTTTATGTGAAAATCAATGAAAAATCAGAATTTTGTTGAATGAGCAAGAGCTAGCGGCGCCCCCAGCCCTCTCTCCTCTGGTTCTCCCCTTCCCAAGCCTCCATTCTAGAGTGGTATCTCCTTTCCCCACCCTCCGGTGATCATCGGTGCCGCCGCCGCCGCCGTTCGTGCCGCCATCGAGCCGCCGCTGCAGTTCTGTCCGCGCAGTACCACAACAACTTCCACGAAATTCCCACCTCAGCCATGAGCTCAGATCGAGCTGGGAATTTCACTGGGTCTTCCAGAGGTGTCAAGAACATCTCCTAAATTTTGGTTTGTCATTCATATCCCGTTTAGTATTTTTAGATTTTCGTCCACTCTTCCACTTCTGTTCTGTCTGCTGTCTATTTCCATTTTCACCCGCCCTGTGTTTTAGGTCTTAGGCCCAATTTTTGATTTTTGTTCATCCCACAAATTTTACTGGCGTTTCCTTCCATCCCCCCATTCATCCATAATTTTTATTAATTTTTGGTTCGTCCATCTCTTATTTTCTAAAAATCATTCTCAGTCCCATCTACAGTTCTGTCCACCTGTTCCCAGATTCGACCACCAGTCACTCCAAAAATCATATCAAATCACTCCCACCTCCAACTCCAATTCCCAAACTTGTCCCAGTTCCGTGGTTTGATTATCTACAACTTTGAAGAAGAGCCCAAAGTCCGAATCCCACTGTAAGTAGGCGGTCAATGGCCTTTTACAGGGATCTGATATGCTGATCTAAGATTTCTGGAGCAGTGGAGCAGAAGATTGAAAAATATCTAAGGCCCTGGTCCGCATAGGTTCAGAGGAATCCACTGGCCCTTCATTTGAGGATTTTGAGTCCTCTTTCCAACGGCACTGGTTTCGTCACATTCCGGCGACGGGGCTGATCACAGCGGCCATTTTCGTCCGAGCGCGCGCTACAAAACAGCAGCAACCAGCCCGTGGGCAGTAATTCCATCGGGTACCGAACGGAGCCGCCCGGCCTCCGATCGCCGTTCCAGCGTGCCGCCAGCCCGGGGATCGCTTCTACCAGTGTCCCCACCACAGCGGTGACACCGGGTCCCACACGGCCCCTCCGGACAGCGCGTGGGCCCCACGGTCGTGATTACGCGTGTAGCCGAATCAACACACGAAGCTGCCCGTCATCCCGAATTCGGTCCTCCCGGGCCCATTTGTGTCGCACTTTACCTCCCTGCGTGGAGTGGACATATTCCCATTGCTGTAATTATTGTGTGTTAAGTTCCCCGGTAGTACGAGTTTCGGCCGGGTCCGTCGTCCCCATGCCGAGCGCGTGGAGGTATCGTTTCCGCTCCCTTCTCGGCATTTTGCTTACTTCATATATATTTGTTTATGCCGCTGCTAGAGAGCATGATAGGGTAACTATCTCGCTTTCTATTTGTATCACCGTTGCTGCGAGAGTGAGCATTACCGTCCCGTGACCCGATCCGGGCACGAAAGAGAGAGCCGACCACCCTAGCTCTTGCCGGTTTCTCAACCGCGCACATCCGACGCTTCCCTCGTTAAGGGACGATCGCGAGCTTGTCGTGTCCGTGTCTCGTCCCGCATCAATTTGGTATCAGAGCGAGTTGAGACTAGGGTGTCAAAAAAAAATAGTGTCATTTACGTCTAGTCATTAGTCGGTCTAAGTCGTGTTTAGGGTCATCATTGTTTTAAAACAAACAAAAAAAGTGTCTTTTCGCATTTGCATCCCTTTACTCGGTATATCAAAAGGTGTTGTCCGAACGTTAGGCTACATCTATCGGGAAGACCGCACACTTGCGCGAGTGATCTTCGGATATTTTAACTCCGCCACGTGCCGAGTTTTGGTTACGTCTAGGTGCATCATCTTGTAGTGTGCATTTGCATTAGTCGGTGTCTCCTACTCCGTGTCTTGCATGCCCACTCGTCGAGGTACTCAATACTCACCCCCCCCACCACCAATGGCGGAATCCCGAGTCTATAGTTCCGATGAGGTGGCCACTATGTTCCGAACTCTTATGGGAAAAATGGATGGGTTGAGTGATCGCTTTGAAGTGCTAAGCACCCGAGTGGATAGGATGGAAGGGTTGAGTACCCAAGTGAATGATCTAGGCACCCGCCTAGAAGAGAGGGTGAAGGCCGTAGAGGATAGGGCCACCGGGTCAAGCCAGTCCGTTCAGGGATTGGTCGGGAGAGTCACCTCACTAGAGAAAGGACCAGCCGAGACACACCCGATTGTCCCAGTCCAGGCACCCGCCCCACCTACACAAGGTCAACCGGAGTCGGTTCATCAACCCGCGACTCCAAGGGTTCAAGGGGTAGCTACTAGGAGGCACGAAGTCCCCGAGGTGCATGACTACGAGTCTGATAATGAGCATCGGGGACATGGTCGTGATCATCGCCATACACGGCGTACCCATGACCAAGATATGGATGAACGGGCCATTCGGACCGTTCGGGCCGACCCTCCCACCTTTGACGGGTCCTTAGACCCGAAGGTCTACCTTGATTGGGATGCTGGTATGGATCGATATTTTGAGTGGTTCGAGATGTCGGACCAACGAAAAGTCAAGTATGCCAGGATGAAACTTTTAGGCAAAGCCCAAACTTATTGAAGAAACATGGAGAACCTATTGTTTCATCGTCAAGAACCCCCGATCGATACATGGACCGATATGAGGGAGAAACTTAGGAAGAAGTACCTCCCTGCCTCCTACCGCCAGCGTCTTATAGAGAGGTGGCAAAGTCTCACCCAAGGAGACCGGTCCGTCTCGGATTACATCGCCGAATTTGATGAGTACTACTTGCGATGCGATGCCACGGAGGAGGATTCCCTTACCGTCTCACGGTTTCGGCGTGGTCTACGCCTGCACCTACGGCATGAGTTTCTCCGCCGCAAGGTGGACAAGTTGGAGGATGCATATCAAGTTGCTCTCGAGATGGAGCAATTCGAGGGCGAGTTCGAGTCTATTCCTCGGTGGAGCCCCGCTCCTTCCCGTAGTGATTCCTGTGGCTCCTTAGGTTCATACCCTCAGGAGCCCACCCATCAGGAGCACTTCGCTCCTAGACCTTGACCTCCCCCACCACGGGATCTACCTCCACCCCATCCACCAGCACCCGTTGCCCGTCCCCCGGCACACATGGCCCGCCCCCTGGCCCCGACACTTCCCCCGCTATTGCCCACGGTGCCTACACCTCCACCCTTGTTACCTACGCCCCCTACCCGTCGGGAGGATAAGGGTAAGGCCCCTCTTATCGGGGAGAGTAGTCGATCACGAGTGCAGTGTTTCCACTGTCACGGATTTGGCCACATTGCCAGTGAGTGTCCCGCTCGCGCCACCCTGGCCTTAGGTATTGGAGGGTCCGCACCTCCCGAGCTTGAGTATGTCATTTACGTGGCCGATGAGGCACTAGCCGATGAGTACTATGCCTTGGGGGAAGAACTGTGCGACCCTTCTGCCGCTCAGGATACCGCCACCTAGTGGGCTTGATGCTACCACCTTCTTCTAGAGTCGTGCATGAGTCGGTGTGTTTTCCTTGTGTGGTTTATTTTGTGTGGTGTGTTTTGAGTCGATTGTTTGTGTGGTTTGTATACGTGTGTTAGTGCATGGTGAGTTTGCATGTGTCTTGTGCAAGCTCGGTGTCGTTCTCTTATGAGTAAGAGGTGATTGGACTCACTTGATGAGTATGGGATCGGTTCTACTTCTATACCTGGATCAGTCACCTATAGAGACTCAGCGGTGATTCCTAGTGAGTCTTCGAGCTGCTTCCTTCCTTTTTGAGAGTGCCCCTTCGGAGTGACCACCTTTAGCCCATAGCAGTTCGCATATCGAGTATATATGGAATGAGCAGGTGCCGATCATTTGGAGTGGAGCGTACCCGCGTTACTTGGCACGGTGACAGATCCGCCGGAGTACTCGAGCATTCCTACCCCTACTCGACGGGGTCGAGTTCCTCCATCCCGGGGAGAGTTGATGGGAATCGACGCCGAACTAGTACTTCTCATATTACATTTATATACTTTAGTTTGTTTTTTTATCCATGGGAAAGTATACGTAAAATTGTACGGCTTTATCGGCCAATGCGTCACTCCCGTAGATTATGTGGGTTTCTATGTAATTTGCCCATGGGACCAGCAAGGGGGCCCTCAGCCCTTTCCCATTGGTCCACCTAGACCATGTGGGGCTGGTCAACCAGCCTAGGTGGCCTTCTAGATGAGTGGACTAGTCATATGCCACATGGGTAGACAAAGGGTTAAGAATGTCAACATTCTACACCCATCCCACCTACCCCCATTCAACCTTCCATTCAAAACCTACCCATAGTCAATAGGCCGCCCCCCCTTCATTTTTTAATGTTTTTTTTTGTGTTTGTGGCATGCAATCCCAGCCCTTCAATCCCCATCCCTAGATCTAAGGGTGGACAATTGATTTGGTTGGAATCATATAAAAGATTGTATTTTTATGTGAAAATCAATGAAAAATCAGAATTTTGTTGAATGAGCAAGAGCTAGCTGCGCCCCCAGCCCTCTCTCCTCTGGTTCTCCCCTTCCCAAGCCTCCATTCTAGAGTGGTATCTCCTTTCCCCACCCTCCGGTGATCATCGGTGCCGCCGCCGCCGCCGTTCGTGCCGCCATCGAGCCGCCGCTGCAGTTCTGTCTGCGCAGTACCACAGCAACTTCCACGAAATTCCCACCTCAACCATGAGCTCAGATCGAGCTGGGAATTTTACTGGGTCTTCCAGAGGTGTCAAGAACATCCCCTAAATTTTGGTTTGTCATTCAGATCCCGTTTAGTATTTTTAGATTTTCGTCCACTCTTCCACTTTTGTTCTATCTGTTGTCTATTTCCATTTTCACCCACCCTACGTTTTAGGTCTTAGGCCCACTTTTTGATTTTTGTTCATCCCACAAATTTTACTGGCGTTTCCTTCCATCCTCCCCTTCATCCACAATTTTTATTAATTTTTGGTTCGTCCATCTCTTATTTTTTAAAAATCGTTCTCAGTCCCATCTACAGTTCTGTCCACCTGTTCCCAGATTCGACCACCAGTCACTCCAAAAATCATATCAAATCACTCTCATATCCAACTTCAATAACCAAAATTGTCCCGATTCCGTGCTTTGATTATCTACAACTTTGAAGAATAGCCCAAAGTCCGAATCCCACTGTAAGTAGGCAGTCAACGGCCTTTTACAGGGATCTGATATGCTGATCTGAGATTTCTAGAGCAGTGGAGCAGAAGA
Organism: Amorphophallus konjac; assembly: GCA_022559845.1. Lineage (NCBI taxonomy): Eukaryota > Viridiplantae > Streptophyta > Magnoliopsida > Alismatales > Araceae > Amorphophallus > Amorphophallus konjac. The sequence goes on from CM040122.1 coordinate 207,077,293, forward strand.
TTGAAAAATATCTAAGGCCCTGGTCCGCATAGGTTCAGAGGAATCCACTGGCTATACATTTGAGGATTTTGAGTCCTCTTTCCAACGGCACTGGTTTCGTCGCATTCCGGCGACGGGGCTGATCACAGCGGCCATTTTCGTCCGAGCGCGCGCTGCAAAACAGCAGCAACCAGCCCGTGGGCAGCAATTCCGACGGGTACCGAACGGAGCCGCCCGGCCTCCGATCGCCGTTCCAGCATGCCGCCAGCCCGGGGATCGCTTCTACCAGTGTCCCCACCACAGCGGTGACACCGGGTCCCACACGGCCCCTCCGGACAGCGCGTGGGCCCCACGGTCGTGATTACGCGTGTAGCCGAATCAACACACGAAGCTGCCCGTCATCCCGAATTCGGTCCTCCCGGGCCCATTTGTGTCGCCCTTTATCTCCCTGCGTGGAGTGGGCATATTCCCATTGCTGTAATTATTGTGTGTTATGTTCCCCGGGAGTACAAGTTTCGGTCAGGTCCGTCGTCCCCACGCCGAGCGCGTGGAGGTATCGTTTCTGCTCCCTTCTCGGCATTTTGTTTACTTCATATATATTTGTTTATGCTGCTGCTAGAGAGCATGATAGGGTAACTAGCTCGCTTTCTATTTGTATCACCGTTGCTGCGAGAGTGAACATTACCGTCCCGTGACCCGATCCGGGCACGAAAGAGAGAGCCGACCACCCTAGCTCTTGCCGGTTTCTCAACCGCGCACGTCCGACGCTTCCCTCGTTAAGGGACGATCGCGAGCTTTTCGTGTCCGTGTCTCGTCCCGCATCAACATTCCTCGGTGAAATGTAACTCATAGGCATGTGCACTAATGCACCTCAGGACCTGGAAGGGACCAGCCCCACGTGGCCTCAATTTGGAGATGGCTCCCGGGGAGAGCCTCTCCGTTCTTACCATCACAAAGTCACCCTCATGGGATTTTTGGTGACGTTGATGAGAGTCAGCTCGCCTTTTATAAGTCACATTCTTCTTTCTAATGTGCTTGCGGATCTCTTTATGCAATGTTATGAATGCAGACATTCCGGGGGTGATGGATGGACCTGGGCAACCAAAAGTAGACCTATCGTGTAATGTTGCAGTGTAGACTTTGGTTAGCCTAGGTGGGCCGGGGCACCCGTAGGTGGCCCTATCATGCAAATTGGTGATAAATATAGGAGGACCCGGACATCCGTAGATGCCTTTGGCATGCTTAAGACCCATGATGAATGAAGGTGGACCATGACATCCGAATATGGACCACTCATACTTTCTACTTGACATATGGGTGATATGAATGAATGGACCCAACATCGTGTTCATGCCAAGGGGTGTGGAAAGCCTAGACACATTCATACTTTTGCCAAAAGTGACTTCCATGTGTATAGGTGTGGGACAACCTTTGAACTCCCGTTGGAAAGGATCGAATGGATCTAAGAAGGTGGTCATCATGGGGTGGGGCACCACCTTATTACCTAGGGATATATGGTCCAAGGTTATAGCTCCCAAGGTGTAACCCGGGTCTAAGATGGAGTGAATTGGGTCAAACATTGTGAGTTGGTTTAGGGAAAGGTGGGTGGTGGATAAAGTGTTTGGGTCACACGAGTCTCTTGACTCCCATTGGAATGGATCATATGGATCATAAAATGGGTTACCTAGGGGGAGGAACTCCATGTCCTCAAGATCCTCAAAAGGTGCTAAGTCATCCTTCTCCATGATAGTTGGGCCAATGTTCTTGGTAAGTGGGTCAGCCATGAGTGGAGGGCTTGACTTTCTACCTGAGATAAGAAGCTCTAAATCGAGGAGAAGGTTGGGCTCATCGGGTGTAGGGAGGAATAGAAGGAGGTCGCTAGTGTAGCAACCAATGGTGCTAACCGAGGTGATAGACCCTATGCATAGGTGTAGGAGGCTAAGGCTCCTAGGTTGTTCTACCATAGGGGTCAACATGCTAGTCATCTCTAATTGCCATGCTATACTATTGAGAAGGTCCTCTAAGGTCTCCACTTGATAGGATGCTTGGATTGTGGTGTGATAGGAGAAGAAGGGCACTAAGGGAAGGTCTTGTTCTATGGGAGGGAAAACATGGGCCCGGATCTCTCTAATTGGGCTCTCCTTTATCCAACTAAAAATGGGTTCTTCTAAGATGAGCTTGGTCCCAACTAGAGAGGGTGATGTAAGGTGAGGACCATCGTGTGATGTTTCTTTCTCAACTTGGACTTGGGTTTCCTCCAAGGTGGGGAGTGGGTTTGGAGTGTCCTCAACTATTGAATTGGGTATGAGTTCTTCTACCAAGGAGGTGAGAGGGTCTTTTGGGGTGATGAGGGTTGGTGTGTGGTGCTCCCGGGGTGGAGGGTAAAGGGAAACTTGGTTTGGGATTGGTAGTGTGGGGTTTGGGAGTGGAAGTATTGGAGGCTTAGGTTGGGATAGGATTGGGGTTGGAAGTGGAAGGTGGGTCGGGTGATGGGATTTGGGTTGGGTGGTGGTGGCCGACATGGTTCTAGGTAGAGGGATGGAAATGGGGTCCACTTGGGTTTGAATGGTGAGAATAGGGTGAGTGGTAGTCCTTATTGGGAAAACTGGGTTGGTTAGGGGTCTCTTCCCCTTGGGATTGACCAGTTGTGGAGGGGGGAAAGTGGGGGCCAATTGAGTTTGGATAGTGAGGTTTGCGGAAGGGGGTTTTGGTTGGAGTGTGGGGACCCTTAGGGGATTTGGTGGAGAGGTGGATGTTTGGTTTATTTGGGCCTCAAGGGAGAGGACTTGGTTGCGAAGTGAAGTTATGATGGTTGAGAAGTGATTTGTTGGGAGTGGTGGGGGAGGAGGCCTAAAGGTGGTATCAAGTTGATCGGGTGGGGATGGAGGAGTGGTAGTGCACCTCGGGCTAGGGGTGTTTGAGTAGAAGGGGTTGGAATATTTGGGGATGTAGATCTTCCTAAGTTCAACCTTCATATCATCCCATGAGTGAATAGGTTCTTGGCTTCTAACCCTCCTTAAGCCTTCTATGTGTTCCCACTTACTCTTAGCTTGACCCCGAAGTCGTCCCTTGGCCTTTCGGACTCTCGCGCATCCATATACCCAAGTCTTTTCAAAGTACTTTTCTATGGTAGCCTCCCACCTAAGATAGTCACTAGAATGCGATCCGTCAAAGGTAATATCCCTATCTAGGATGAAGTCCATGGGTGGTGAGTAGGCTAAGTAGGTGGCCATGATGATCGGGGGAATCAATGCAAGGGTCAGGTTGATGATGACTCCAATGCAAGCATGCCCTAGGACTTGGCTTGATAGAGACAAGTCAATGATTTGCTCTGATACCAATTGATGTGACACGACCTTGGACTTAAGCATGCAAGCACATTCGCAATCTAAATGGGCCAATTTGGGCCGCCGCTCTCTCGTCGCTCACCCAAGCCCGGGGTAACTTGGCAATGCCAAGGTGAGGTTGAGGGGTTGGGCCCTTGCTGGTAGAGGGCCAGCAAGGCCAAGACTTGATTCCCAATGGATGTGGAAGCCCAAGACAATGGGGCCGACCAAGTGCCAAAGGCACCGGTTTCTCTCTTTTCCCACGGTGATCACTTATAGCACAAGAGCTTAAGGATCTGGCTCTCATTCACGGCCAGCGGAGTTTATGAACTAATATTGAAAGAACAAGCACAAATTAGAGTAAAGTTTGGAGCACTTACTTGACCGGTTTGAAGAAACCGGTCCCGGTCGGAGACGAGGGCGAGCGGGGAGGCGAGTGGATCCCCACACGCCGCGGCGGTGTCGCTTGACCTGGCCAAACAAAGTACACCACTACACCTCTCGCAGGAGGGGGAACTTGGGGTGGGGGTTAATGATATTACATCAATACTACCTCCACGCAGGGAGGGGCCTTCAGTCGGCCAAGCGGGGTGGGGAAACCAAAGCAAAGAACGAGGAACAAGGGTGGACGCCGAATCTGCCTGCTGTCTGCGAACCAGGACAGAGGGTCAGTGTTGCTGTTGTACATCTTGATCAGGAATTTTTCTGATGGCGACACCAGCGGAGAAATCTTCATAACAGGAAGGGGAATGCCTCAGAATTTTTGTAATTTCTTCTGGAGTCACTGCAGGTCGGGGCAGAAGCTTGAACAGGGCCTCTGTTTCTCAGACTAGCAGGGGTAGGTCACCAACAGTAGGATGCAGAGGCTGTCCTGGCCGCTCCCAAACTCCAAATTTGATTCCGTCAGCGCCGTTAGAACCGTGGGTGAGTCCTCTTTGCATAAAAAGAAACGGGGATGCCAGAAGAGAATGGAGACGATCTGTGGAGCCAGAAGAGTGAGGATATGTTGATGCAGACTGGGGAAGGTAGAGCTGCGCGACCGTGGAAGAAAATTGGTAACTTCTGTTCCCGGATGCTGAATGGGGTTCCGCTTCTTGATTCTGAGAGTAGACAGGCCGATAAAGAACTTTGAAGAAGGACTTGAGGACAGATTCCTTCGGGGCTGGTTGTGGTAGAGCTTCTAAGCTGGCTCAGGTCCTCAGCCGAGGCAGAACCGCGCAGCTGTGGGAGAATGGACTTCCTGGACGACTCGGAGATCGGAAGAAGATGAAACCACTTCGGTTGCGAAGGCGACTGGCAGACACTTCCGACGATAGCTCTTGGGTCTTCAGACTCATTCGTAGGAGGTCGTGGTGGCCGCTGCAAGTTGATGGTCTGCTATAGATCTTCAATTGAGAGCTGTAGGTTGATTATGAAGGGGGGGAATGGGGTATATGGGAGGGGAAATGGGGGTGGATGAGTGTGGGGAAAGCCCGGGCTATGAGAGGGTCTAGGAGGGGGTGTTCTAAGGTGGGGGAAGGGAAGAATGGGGTCTGGAAGGGGGTCTAACAGGTGGTGGGAGGAGGAGCTACGAATTTGGGAAGGTGGGTGAGAGGAGAAGGTGAGGGGGGGCACAAGTGAGTGGAGGGAAGGGTGGATTTCAAATTTGAAATGGCATTGGAAGTTGTGGGGTTGTGTGGGGAAGGGGTTGATTGTATTGGAATGGGGAAAGTGGTGTTGGAATGGTGAGGGATCTCCTTGGGACTAGGGGGTGGAGTAATGGAGGCCATGGGGAAGTGGAGGGCTTTAATGATGGTAGGTGGGGGTTGAGGTGGTTGGGAAGGGAGGAGAGAGAAGAAAATTCGAAATTGGGTGATGAGGAGAGAGAAAGTGGAGTGAAAAAGAGGGATTAAGAGAGGGAAGGGTGGGGAATCTCTCCCCTAGGGTTTCTCACCCAAAAAATGTTGGAATCACTCTACTAAACTAAGCTTTGGACTCTCAAATGGCATTTTTTTCATTGATTGATTCATTAAGTTGAAATGGGGGGGGAATGGGGTCCTATATATAGGAAACCCACTTTTCTACAAAAGTTCCTGACAATTGACTCAATGACAATTAACCGAAGGGGTAGGGGGAGCCCTTGGGCCAAGCCCAATGAATTGGGCCCAATAGCTAACTAGACAACCTAATGACACTCAAACTTAGGGAAATAAGCACAAGACCTGGGGACATGACTCAAGTAAAATGAAAATTACATCAAATGACTCAAATAAAAATTACGTAGGACTCAAAATTAGATAACTAGACCATGCCAGATGCAACCGGGGCGAGGAGACGAGCTGTGAACGTGGGCATGGGAGGTGATGTCCCCATCACACATTATGGAAGACGGCATAGAACATCTTGATCCATAACATCAATAATGATAATAACGAGTCCTCGACCTCCGAGCCACACAACGGACTCACAATTCCATATAACATCGAACACGGAACACGAGGGATCACCAAAAGTCCTCGAACCACATGGCACGTAAACTGAGGTAAAATAATACCTCCAAGTGCCCAAAACCATGTCTTGATCCTCACAAGATAGACGAGACACTCATGAGGTCATGTGTCAACCACTAGGTCACAATCGGGTTGACCAGAAACCATAATGACCCTCGAAATAACACAAAACACTACTCGGTACAATGGCACTCTCATACACCCTATAACACAGTCACAGCCCTCATAGGACGTCCAAGACATCCACGGAACAATGGGCTACCCAAGGGGTCAAAGTCACATTAACCAGAAACCAAACCAGTACAAGGAATACTCTTGGTAGGTGGCAGTCTTACCCCTGGCCGCTATACCTAATTGGCGGTCATCCAAAGGGCCGCTACCCTCAAGAAACCCCAGATACAAAATCCACAGAAATAGGACACTTGCGATCTGTCTGAGGCCGCTACTAGCACCAGGCGGTCTCCTCAGGGCCACAAGTTGGACCTAGCGGTCATGACCTGGCCGCTATACCCAGTCAAACCCCAAGACAGTTAAACCAACTTCACCTGTTAAAACCATATAACGGTCTTCCTTGAACAGTTAATCGGGAATGGCGGTCACCCAACGGCCGCCAAAGACCCCATGCGGTTGGGAGCTAGACCACTAACCCGAACCGACTTAAAACGATATAACTGACTTAAGCATCGAATAGCCGTCGCCCAAGGGCCGCTAAACAAGCCTTGTGGTCGATCGCAAGACCGCTAAACCAATCCGACATTAGAACTCTGATGGGGACATGGAAGCAAACACGTTTCCCTCGCTGGGGACGACCGTGAGCGAGTACTTCTTGTTTGGGGCACGCTTGCCTCTTCAGGAACCACGTTAGGTGCTGAACCAGTCGTGTCGTTGCTAGTCGCATCGTCTTTGGGTCACGTCGTCACCTAGAATCCTAATCTCGCAACAAGTTCGAGTTGAGTCTCATTGTCATCCCGCATCAAACTCCGCCTAGTGGTCACCATAGGGCCGCCAAGCACAAATGGCGGTCTCTGGTAGGACCGCCAAACCGTTTCGATGGGAAAATTGCGGGACTACCCAAAACCCGATCTTTCCACGCCCCAATCGCCTCTAAACGATGGGAAAACAATCCTAGCATCGATATCCACCTTCCACATGCCGGAAGGGATCAAACCATACATGAAACAACAAGAAACGGGCGATTCCCACGAATCCACCAAACACAACTCACATGGACAGCCAGGCTCATACCGGCTCTTATTCTCAACCAAACGTAGTAAAACTGGCGGGAAATGAATCCCAACATGCCAGGGGTTCAAATGAATCCATTTAAACTACAAACCATCGTCGGGAACGGAGAACACGGCTCACACCCCCCGAACATGTATTTCGCCCAAACATGGCAAAACCCGCTCAAATTCACACCGTTCGGCTCCAAATCGCGAGATGCAGGAAAAGAGTAGGGCATCTGTCCCCCCTACCTCCACCGAAGATCTCACGAGCCAAAACGGCCAATCCTTGCCAAAAATGAGAACATGAACAACCCACATTGGCTTTGAATCCACAAACGGGATCGCGCCAACGGCACGCTCCGATACTCCCGCCATCACTCTCCAAGTCAGCTCCACGCCGTCACCGCCTCACCCAGCTCCGCACCAATCGTACGCCCCGGGGGAGAGGAGAAGAGAGGAGAGAGAACGGAAGGAGAGAAATGAGAGATGTGAGGGAGGAGAGAGGAGAGGGAAAGGGTTAAGAAGAAAAATAAAATAGGAAAATTAGCAATTTTGCTAAAAATTTAATTTTCTACACAAAAATCTATAAATTCAAAAAAATATGGAAAAATAGTCTTCGAGATCCTCAGAATGAGCACAACGCACCTGTAGCGTCCCGAAGTCGCAAAACTCAACGGTCAACTCTCCACATGGTTCCAGAAGTTATATATGGGACAAACCTGAGTGGATCGTAAAACACGTATCAGGACCCACGAAAGCCATTCGAAAGCTCTCCGATTCCGATCCGATCAATCTAGGATATTACACTCCTCCTCCCTTTAAGGAATTTTGTCCTCGAAATTTAAGGAGCTAATAAGGGAACAAGGGAAGAACAAACCCAACCACTGGCCACGCTCTTCAAGTATCAGCCAAACCTCAAACACAAAGCATGATAACACAATTCTTGAAAAACAAAATTCAGAGGGACACTGCAAGACCACAATCACAGGCACAAGCTCCAGATCTTAATACACATCGATCCATAGAACGAGCATGGCACACAAAGGAACACAAGTCCGGCACCTTCGAAACAGGGCATCATCGCTTTCGTCTCACATGACAAGGAGACACGACCCATGCCACGACAATAGCTATCGATAACACACTCGGCAGACATAACAAGCATCAGCTTAGACAAGGAAACATAGTCCTCTCAATTGACTGCTCCACATCATCGGCTTCCGCGCCAAGAACAACCATGAAACTGGCACACAAAATGCCAATGACAGCACTGGACCATGAGCACAATCAAGTCAGTCCTCACTCAGACATTACATCTGATGCGAGTTACATGCCAACTTCACCATGGCTGAAGAGTACAACAAAACCAACTGACAAGACCTCGGTCTACTTTTGGCAGTGAGATGTGAACTCATCTTCTTTTTTTTTGTTTTTATCTGAACTAGACCGTTCATTTTGTTATTCACGTAGGGCGTGCCAGTCACTAGGTGACGAGTTTATTGTGCACTCAATCTGACCCGAGTCGGGCAAGAGTGAAGTTCGTGTCGGGACCGAAAGTCCGCCATACCATAAAGGCTATGGCATTAATTACATTTTTCATTAAGAAGGAATGCCTCTGATTAGTTACCGAGATAACGAGCCGTTCGAGGTTGAAATAGAATGCAAGAAAATGCAAGTGATGATGAAGCCTTTAAGGCCGCATGGAATGATTCATTAGTAGTTTCCTTAATCATGTAGAGCAGGCATGGTTCAGTGACTTCGAGCCTTCGGTACGGGGCGGAGGACGTAGGTCTAAAGACCACCATCTCGCATGGTCAAAACTTCTGGTCGGGCGTGACCCGGCCTTCCATCGATGCCATTTGATATACCGAGGTCTTATTCAGGCAAGCATGCACTAACAAAGCACATAAGAATGCATATCTATATCTAATGCATGAACTAGCAAGCGCATGACGACAGATGATTTCAAATTGAAAAGCTTCTTTTTATTGGATTTGTGGTTGATTATGTTGACTGACACAAGCCATGGAATGCGAGGGTTGGCTCGAGAAAGAGAGAGGAGTTAAAACAGTGTGACAAGCACACTTTTATTCAAAATCGACGCGAGGTAGCGTAGATATAGGGGTTATACGGCTCGGGGTCACATAGGAATAGGGGTAAAATGGCGCGGTGGGGGGAGAAGGCCTTAACCGGCGCGCCCCGCCCAGGGCGCGCCGGATTAGGGCATGCCGGGTGTCGGCCAAGTAAAAATCAGAAAGCTTGAGTGTGAAGTTATTCCGATGCGGGGGGGGGGGGTACCGCGCCGTATTAGGGCACGTCGGATTAGGACCACACCGGGTTAGTTCATTTTTTATGATTTTTAGATGTTTTTTATTTTGTTTAACCCATGAGCAAATATTGAATTGTTTGATGGATGAATTGAGGTCTAGGATGCCCTTGCAGTAGGGTTGAGACTTGTCCGAGGTTCATACTCGAGCATGAAAATTTAATGGTTTGAAATCATATCTTTTTAAGCCCAAACTGTGAGGGCAAATAGTTAATAAGTTCTAGCGAAATTTTGCAGCACCTCCCCCGGTCCAGAGGATTGCTGGGGAAAGCAAAGGCATACCCACGGATGGGGTAAACTCCTTAATGTCAGGTGGCACAACAGCGGCCGGCAGACCCAAACGGATAGGAAACCTCGAGGACTAGCCTACCAGGGGCACCATTGTTCCGTGGGTTGAACACAATCGGATAAGGTGACTAATGAGGGAGGTAAGGACCCCAAGGGCTAGCCTACGAGGGGCACACGACCCATAGTCAACTCATAATCTGGAAAAGGGATGACTAATAGGGAAGGAAACCACGAGGGCTAGCCTACGAGGGGCACACATCCCATAGTCACCACAATGTCCCTAAGGATAGTGGATTTAATATGGGGCTAAACCCTGTCAATCTTCACCTTATGGCCCATAGGGATACTCGTCACTCACAGATGGAACCCTTTGACCAAATGGCGATTCTGAGGTATCAATCGGGTATGTCCCCCTCCCCGGAGTGTTAAAGCTAAACTGATCAGAAATAACAAAGCTCGGCGATTCTAAATCATATGCGAAATAGGAATGATACAATAGCATATCATAATGGTCAATGAGTTAGCGAATCGGCGCTCACAGGATTAGCATGTTAATGCTCACGGGGCTAAGGGGTTAGCACTCACGGAGGCAGATAGTTAGTATGCAGATTAAGGGGGGTTAGCAGGCCAACATTCACAAAGGGCTAATAGGTTTGCCTGGGTACTGAGATGATCAAGCTACGAAAACATTCATTCGCGTAACCAGCATATAACTGGCACAGGATGAACATGCATGCTTTAGAGGCGACCCCATTCCCTCTGGACTATGGAGAAATGTCAAGGGGTATTGAGGGGATCGATCTCGAACCGGAATGGACAGAGATGCATACACGAGTGTGTCTCTAACCATAAAACCCGCAGCATATATACAGCAAGGCATGGCCATTGCGTTAGAAGGGAGGAGCCCCTGGGAGGGGGTGACATCAATGTAGCCCGTATGACTCCAGGGCATGGTCGGCATCACGAGATGAAACACAACGTTCATACATGAGGCGATTGAACATGTAAATCGAGGGAAGAGTAGAAGAAGCATACAGTGCAGTGTTGATCATTCATTCCATCAACGGGAAAGTAACTACATAGATTATAACAATCATTTGGCGCGGCCCGGCATCGTTGCTCGGCGGCCATTTCATTAGTTGCAGAGAGAGGGTGAGGGGGGAGATGGGCTCATGTCATCGCCCTCCCCCCTCACTTACATTATATCAGACGGGAGAAATCAGAGAGAATCGTCGGAAGAGAAACCACGAAACCCACCTAGGCTTCTTCTCCAAAATAGAGTATCGGATTCCCACATCTCTTCTCCGTCTCTGAAGCTATTCAGGCAAGATAGGGGAAGACGGCGGCGAGAACCATCTCGGTAGAAACCCTACTTCTCCCCCAAGACTCTCCTCTCTCTCTCTCTCTTCCCATTTTGAATCTGCCTCTCCTATTTTTCTCCTCCATTCTTCTTTTTTTTTCTTCTTCTCCTTTTACTTGGTCGAATACACTATGTATATATAGATGGGGCTATTACGGCACAGAGAACGCACGCCGGGGAGAACCCCTTTAGCTTTTGGCACGCCGGGTAGGAGGGCGCCGGAAAGCGGGGTGCGTCGGATAAGCTCCGTTCATTTAACGTGAGTCAGATGGAGGGTCCCGGACAGGCACCGGGGGTCACCGTGACCATTCATCTTGCCGCGGTCTTGCAAAACCTTGGTGAGAAGTCCTAACGAAGCTCTCGGGTCGGCGTACAACCTTCTTCGGAACCTCGTGTATCTTCAGCTTGAACACGCGGGTTTTTCACTGACACGGCCCTCGACACTGTGGTTCATGCCGCTGGCTCGGCCTGACTTGTGCCTGAAGCTCTTTTGAGGGATGGAATGCCACCTAGGATGCTTTTGCCCTGGCTGGGCGATCATTTGGTCACTAATGGACCCAATATGCTGAGAAGCCGTACCCATGCTGGGTAATCGGGGTCTTCTACCGACAGAGCCTTCGGTCCCTTGTTCTGATGGACCAAGGGCGCTCTTTCACCTTGGGAGGATCTTTCATTCAGGTGGTGGGCCACCAGATATACCCCTGTCCTTGGTTGGACAATGGATGCATTCTCGTCCTTGGTCGAACGACAGATACATTCTCATCCTTGGTCGGACGACGGATACATTCTCGTCCTTGGTCAGACGACGGGTACATTCTTGTTCTTGGTCAGACGATGGGTACATCCTTGTCCATTGTCAGACGACGAATGCATTATTGTCCTTGGTCAGACGACGGGTACATCCTTGTCCTTGGTCAGACGATGGATGCATTCTTGTCCTTGATCAGATGACGGATATTGTCTACGCAGTACGACTGAGTCGATACCGGTTCATTGGGCAGGCATGACGGTGCTGCCGGTTGGTTGTAAATTCATCTCGATTCTCCTGAGGTGAAGTCCCCGGTGCTCATATTGGGTGACGTGAGGCTGGCAGCTTGAGAAGGCTTCAGTGTATTGATCTTCTTCGGCTTCTCTGCTTTAGTGGGCCACATCATTTGTCTTTGAGGCTTGATTGCCATTGAATATATTCTGAGTGCCAATAAATGCCTCCTAGCCGTGGATGTTGCGAGCAAGGCACGAGCGAAGCAGGATCAGCGGATGAGCTCCATCTGGGTAGGTTTCTGTCTGGACGACAGAAGTTTGGAATGGCCACTTAAACTGGCGCGGTGGCTAAAATGGCGCGGTCATATGATGTTAATACAGCGCGCCCTTATCCGGCGTGCCATTTGGATGGGGGGATGGTTAAAACGGTGCGCTCTTTAGCGTGCCAGATTAACCCAAGGGGGAACTCCCCTATATATGCCTTCCTTCTTTGTTTTTTTCTTCAAGCCATCCTCATTTGCAAAATCTTCTTCTCTCTCCTCCTCCTTCTCCTCTCCACGGCGTGGAGCGAGCTAGAGGGCGGCGTCCTTTCAGCCGGTGAGGGAGAGTCTTTGCCGTTCTATTTTTTGGGATTTAAAATCCTTCTTCAGGACCCCGAGATTACAGAGGAGGCTTTTGCTGGGGAGAACGATGTTCCGGGGAGCGAGCCCACCCCGGAAATTCATCCAACTGGTACTCCCGCCGCAGAATCGGCCGAGCAAGCCTTAGTTGAGGGAGGTGCTCCCCTTATGGGTCTTGAAGCTGGAAAAGCGCCCCTTATGGTGGAGGAACGTCGAGAGCCGGCAGAGAGCTCGTCTTCTTTAGAGCAGGTCGACTATGGCGATAATTCCAGTGACAGGGAGTTCCCGCCTGTGGAGACAGAAACTGAAGATGCCGGGACATCTTCGGCTTATGAAAGTGATTACACGACCTTTAGTCCGCCCCGGTTGGCATGGAGCGGTCTTGGGCTATCTGGTCCACTCGTGAGCGAGGGGGCTAGGCCTATGGAGGCCATGCTTTCTGCTACTGTAGGCTTGAGCCTAGTGTCAGTTGAGGTAGGGGATCCTCTGCCGCTTTCACGTCACAGCTCTCCTCACTATTTTTGCATCAGATGTCTAACGCATGTTGTATCCATGGTGCAGGCTGATGTGGTATTTCCGACTATAACTGTGCAGATACCTCTCCTGACTCTGGGTGCAGGTCATTCGATATTTCCACCAATCTTGTGACCCATCGCTTTGTGGTACCCCAAGGATTATGCTGCGACAGCAGGCTTGGAGACTACAGGGGCACTCATGGGTGCTGCTGACTCGGCAGAAGTTACGGAATCCCAGTATTCTATTGCCAGCAGAGAACTACTCCCGGGGGAGAAGAGTCTCCTCGAAATAGAAGCGAGAGAAATGGTTGAAGAGGAAGCTGGAGCTCATGGGGCTTTAGCCCTTGTTACAGAATCGGCCCTAGTGGAGGCCGGTCAGGTTAGGCGCGAAGAACAGGCATTGTGAGACTCGTGCTTTAACAGATCTTTACCAGTAATCAATTAAAATTTAATCCATGAATTTTGGCTAATTTTATGAAATTTATGGGCTTTTTCTAGTATTTAATCTAATTAGATTAAAGTTTTTAAAGAAACTAATGGGCATATGCATAAATATGCTTCTTGGGGGGTTTGTAATGCAAAAAGGGGGTTAAAAATAAAAAAAATATTATTTTAACTCTTTTTTAACCCAAATCGATCCCCTCTCTCTTTCTCACTTTCCCAATCTCTCCCCCCTCCTTTTCACCCGAAGGCGACGGTGCGCCGAGGGCACCGCGGGCGGACCTGCGAACCGGCGCCCCTCTCCCCCTTCCGTCTTCGCAACGCACGGCGGAGGACGGCCGTGGCGACCGTACGGCCGGCGGATGACACCGGCGAGCTGGAGGGAGGAGGATCGTGGCGGAAAACTCCCACCCCCCCTTTTCACCAGCGAGATCGACGGACCCGCAAACTCGCCTCTCGCCTTCCTCTCTGACGTGCGGTGACCCCGGCCACGGCGGTGGCCTCTGGCGGCCTCGTCGGCTACTTGGCCAAGGAAGAGGACCGCGACCGGCCCCCTCTCTCGCCCCCTTTCTCTCTTCACAGCGCTCGGAGGTGAGACGATACCGGCGACCCCATCTCGCCGTCCCTCTTCTCGGCGGCGCAGCGGTGACCCGGGGTTGCGGCGGAGGAGTCCGGTGACCTCATCGGCGAGCGTACAAGGAGAGGAGACCGCGGCGGCGCCCTCATTGGAGCGAGCCCACAGTAGCATCGACAGCCCTCTCTCCTTCTCTCACGGTGAATCGGCACCCTCGGCTCAAATACGGTGGAGGGGTGGCTTTCCTCTCCTGCTAGGATCAGGCAAAGGAGAGCCGCGACAACCCTCGGCTTGTTCGCGACCGGATCGGACTTTTCCATCGCATTTGAGGTAGGGGATCGTTGCCCTAGCCCGTTAAATTGTTCCTAAAGCATGCCCATCATCACTGAGTTCATAGATTAATAAAAGCATGCCCATCGCCGCTGAGTTCATAGATTAATAAAAGCATGCCCATGATCGCTGAGTTCATATATTAATAAAAGCATGCCCATCATCGTTGAGTTCATAGATTAATAAAAGCATGCCCATCGTCGCTGAGTTCATAGATTAATAATAGCATGCCCATCATCGCTGAGTTCATAGATTAATAAAAGCATGCCCATCGTCGCTGAGTTCATAGATTAATAAAAGCATGCGCATCATCGCTGAGTTCATAGATTAATAAAAGCATGCCCATCGTCGCTGAGTTCATAGATTAACAACCGCATGCCCATCGTCGCTGAGTTCATAGATTAATTGGCATGCCCATCGTTGCTGAGTTCATAGGTGATAAATTGTTATATTATGATGGCGGAATGGCAGGGAATAAGTTAAAAATAATAACTCCCGTCGATTTGAGTCGACCGGGAGGGGATCCGATTATGATTCTGGTGGATCCGGTTTCCGATAAGGACTATGTTTCGATTATTTTATATTTTATAACGATCCGCCATAGATCATTTATTGACCCGAGCGGTTGATGATTAGACTGCGTAAATAATTTAGATTTAAATGGCGGTAGAAATTTTACGGCTACTCCATTTAACAACACGCGACAGTTTGTTGTTCGACCGCTTGTTCTGCAACTATGCGTGTTCGCTAAATCAAGCATTTAATATAACATCTCCGCCATGTTTAAGTCATGTTATCGACTGGGGTGGTTTCCTTTCAACCGTTTAATCTCGACAAATTTCAATCCTTAACATAGTCATTTATTCTTGCATTTAATTATAGAATTATTGCCATTTCAGTGCATTCAATAATTTAGGCATTTAGTTATGGAATATTTGCCATTTTAGCATGTTTAAATTATTTAAGCTATGAATTATTGAATAATGGCCATCTTAGCATATTCAATTAATCATGCTTTTAGTCTTGCCATGTTTAATCTAATCATAAATTATGGCATGTTTTTAGATCCCAACACTACCAGAAAAAGTGGGATTTCAGACGGAATTTTCTGACGGAAAATAATCCGTCTGAATATCCGTCATAAATTACGATGATCATCGTCGGTGAGAAATTTCATCTATATTTCAGATGAATTAGAATCCATAGGAATATCTGTCATAATTTCATATGGCTATTCCAACGGAAAATAATCCGTCTGAACTCAGACGACATTTCCGACGAAATATAATTCCGTCTGAATCCGTCAAAAAAAATTTCCCTAACCCGCGACCGAACCCTCTCCCTCCCACTCAGTCACACTCTCACTCTCTTTCCACTCTCTCCCTGCCGACGAGACCCCATCGGAGCTCTCCTTCATCGCCATCGTGCCCACAACCATTCGTGGTAGCTCGCCGTTGTAGATATATATTTTTCCTCTCCTCTCTCTAAGAATCAGGGCGCATCAAGTGCGTGGACCAATGCGTAATGGGCAAATAACGAAAACGAGAGGAAAGTAGAGAACAAAAGAAAGGACCGTGATCGCCACCAAGGCGCCGCACGTGACCAGCACGCCGTACCTTGGAAAGGAAGGAGTTGCAGTGCTGGAGAGATGAACAGTTCTTTAGAAACCGCTCGACTTGACGCGGTCTTATGACAGACCGTCCTTGTACGCTGCAAAGGAGGCGGGAGGAGCTGCTGTCGTGGGACAGACGGTGGAAGGTAGACCGCACTCCAAGGAAGAACGGTCGTCAATGAACCGCACCACACGTTGAACGGCCAAAGGGAAGCCGCTCGATCCCTTCACGCAGCAAGCTGACAAGGGTTCGACCTCCACCCTCTCCGGCCGGCCAGAGGGGATGGGCCTCGTGCTGATGAAGTGCTGACCTGCAAAACAGTGTAAAAACACAAGAGAAACACCCAAATTAGAACTAAAAGATGTAGTACATGTTCACATAAGGAGGATTAAGCATAAATTAATGAAAAGGGGAATACCTGGGGGATTTTAAACCCCTAGGGTGACAAAAGCATGGGTGGATGTGTGCATGGAAACGAAAACGAGGGAAGACGTGGGGGAAAAGCAATGCATGCAACAGACGATGAAGAAATCGAGAGACGACACTATGACTCAACACGCGGACTACTCCCTGAACCGGAGGCTCGTAAGGACGCAGAGAGCCTCCCTCCTTGGTGTTGGGTCGCTCAGGAATGCGGCAGGGCTTCGCCGTCGACCAAAAATCTCCCCCCTTTTTCGACGTCCGGCCACTAGGGTCTATTTATAGAGCCTAGAAAGTCAGCCTCGAAATCAGTGTTTTTAGGTATTTTCTGGTCGAGATTATAAAAGATAAATCATAGATATTATCATAATCTCTTATCCAGTCGAAACGGCATCAAAAATGGTTGATTATCCATGGAGAAATCATCAAAACAAACTGGGGATAAAGCCATGAATAAAAGAGACAAAAGTCTGTTAAAAAGCCTCATCCGACGGGATGAGCGGTCTTACGATAGACCGCGCAATATTTGGGCGGTTGGGTTCAGACCGTCCAAGCTGTCGGTGGAAATTGAGATAATCAGAAAATCAACCCAATTATCTCTCTAACTGGCCGAAACGCCCGCCATTGGACCCTCAAAGGTGAACGGTTCTAGTGAGACCGTTCTAGTGTAGAGCGGCCAATAGCCAACCGTTTCACCCTGTCGGTGATAATTCGGATAATTGGATAATTATCTGAGGAAATGGGCGTGCGTAGGACTCTGAGGTATAGGCAGTTGTAATACGCCCGTCCATTGGTTTGAACGGTCCTAATAGGGCCGTACCACAGCCTGTCGGTGAATATTCAGAAAAGACCTCAGAAATTAACAAAATGTATGAACGGTCCATATTTAACCGCTCATCATCTGAACGGCTGAGGTTGGGCCGTGTATGCTATGAAACGTTCAATTGACCAAAGCCAAGGCCCATTAAGCCCTGAATCGCCACGGACTTCACCAAGGAGGGAGACGACCCATAAAATGAGCCCAAGACGTGCCACAAAAAATGGCCCAATGAATGATGGACAACTCGAGGCATCAACTAATGGGAGTAAGAGAAACGACTCAAATTATCGGTATAAAACGGGTGTCAACAGATGCCCCTCCTTAACGTCCTCTTTGCAGGGGAGTGAGCGGAGGTGAAGCGGAGGTGACATGGAACATGGAGGTGGAGCGAAAATGCAGCAGAGTGGACCGGAAAAGCGGGCGTTAAGGTAAAACGACACCCGTTCTTACCAACAAGTGATGAGAATCTTCCGGAAAACCTTGAACCAAACGCCGGGAATAGTTAACTGAAAGTGATGCCAGATCTGGAGAAACTAAACTAAATAAAACAAATCGACAAGACCGACCTCATGGGGGACACAATCCCGCGGTCCAATGAGGGGGCCACAAAAGAAAAAAGGCTAAAGCTCCAGACGGGGACCTTTTAATCAACCGGACCAAATGAATCGACCAAAGAAAACCTTCGAATTCAGAGTGGAATTAGTTCCTCTTACTCGAGCATCCGAACACATAGCTTACCATTACTGACGGGACATTTCTTAAGCAAACCATGGGGCATGAAAGCTCAAAAGGATGCGTATGATGCATGCTGGGCTAAAATAAAGGAAACCGTTAAAATAAATGTAAAGAAAGATTAAAATATAAAATACTCGAGAATAATATTGCTAAGCTGGGAAAATCAGAGTCAAGATACCATCCGCAACCACAGCGTGCAGGATAGAACCATCCTCCCCAGACTTTCCCAACCTAACGGCCTATCCGAGGAATAAACACGTGAACCTGGATCATCATCATTTTTGTTAAAGTGGAACATCAGATCCTGGAACACGTAGATAACAAACTGGTCCTCGAGAGAATATAACATAATACCATATAATAATGAAATAAGGGTGATAGGGATAGAAAGCCATACCTGACTTACCTGAGCAGGTGAAACGGCGTGCTTTTTGGATTTTCATTTCTTTTCGGATTTTTTTTTTGAATTTTCATGAATAAGACAAACAAGATAAACATAGCGATTAGCATAATGACAAACAACATGACATAACATGATGAATGGAAAATAACACAACAAGACGAACAAGCGCATAGGCAAAGACATAAAGAAACAACACTCATGCATGAACACGGTGCGACAAGACAACATGCGGCGGGACAACACACGGTTGAGACAAGAACATGACGGACCACACGGTTGGGACAACACATGGAACATGGAAGGACGACTATCAACATATGCAAAACAACTAACAACATGTGGTGAGGATAAAACAACAAGCGCGGGACAACACGGTGGGACATGGTCATGAGACAAAGATACGGTGGGATAAAAGACATGACAAAACATGATCTTCAATCGAAACCCAAGATCAGAATGAAGCAGAACCGCCAGGTTCATAATTGTGAGGCAAAGCCCTCTCATAAAGATATGATCATTGCAAACAAAAGTTGAGAAGGACATGAGCTTTAAAATAGATCGAGAGTGGATCGAAGAAGGAAAGAACAGATCAAAGATGTGGACAGGAGGCAGAGCAAAAAGGTATAGTAAGAAAGCTTGAAGACCTGCGACCTGCACACTTAGCAAACGGATTACGTATCTGTCCTTAAAACAAATGCAAATGCATGAAAAAGACACATTTTTTTTGGATTTTTTGTGATCTTTTGTAATTTTTTTAGATTTTCAATAGTATTTCATTTTTTGAGATTTTTGAAGTATTTGATTTTTTAGTTTTTTTTAAATATATGATTTTTTTTGAAATTTTGAAGTATTTGATTTTTTTTTAGATTTTTGACAATATTTGATTTTTTTTAGAAATTTTGATTTTGACATAGCAGTCCGCAGCACCTAACGACGGGCTCAAACTACTAGCCAGGGATCGTCGTTCCTACCCCTTTCATTAAAGGCTTCCCTTAAGCAGGGCGTGCATGTGAGGGTGGCTTACCACAACCAACCGCTTCTAAAGAACGGTGCCCCTACTAAGGCCATACCCGGGATACAACCCAGCCTAAGAGGGAGAAGCAGAAGATAAATTGGAGACAAGCTTCGTGCAGGATAGGAGATATCAAGGCTCGAATTCCTTCCAGGGCACTACCCCTCAAAGAGATAACCTGTTGCGCCGGGGCTTTTTCTCTTCGATTTTTAGACCCATATTTATTAGGCACGCATGCGATCGGGCTCATGACGTCCCGCGGGGAACTGTACTACCACTCTTGCCATGCCTTTGATTCATAATTTTACATATTTATTCGTCCTTTTATTTTTGACAGCCCTTGTTTGGCTAGATATTGCTTGAACGCTCATTTTTGAGAGTCAAGACTACCCCTATTTGAGACCTCTCTCGTATTGGGGAGTGTCCAGGTTGGTCATCTTATCCATCCATCTCTTGCCCCTGCACTTGGCCGAGCAGAGAAAAGAAAAGACCTTTGTGCATACCCAAAGTATGGCCAAAGCAGCAACGGTGCACCTTAGAGAGATCGACTATGGCTTGCCGTGTAGTGTGTGAAAAATCTATGCCTAAAGGTCACCCTCAACAATCGGGGAAAGAAACTAGACTCCCAGCGCGGAGCTATTACCAGCCTAAGGATGCAGCAGAAAATAACCTTTTTTATTTGACACAAAGTTAAGATCTAATTAAACAAAGACTCTTAAAGCCACTCAATCATGTTAAGGAACCAACATTATAAGCGCGTGCATAAATAACACAGTAATAGCAATGATAACATGTTTCGGCACAAAATCAAAGATACCTTTGCAAATCCATGGCGTGGAAATCGGCCTCCTGAAGCGATCTCGATCATCAAGGTTTGAGGAGCGCGAGTAGCTTTGCATTCCTTTGCTTGCTAGGATAAAAGATGAAAGGAGAGCAAATGATTGGATTCCTCGACACAGAGGAGTGGCAGGCATCATACTGGACAAAGAAGGGATAAAAAGGAAGAGAGACGAGGGCTATAACTCCCTCGTTTAGGCATTGAGGCCTTGATAACAAGGAACCCGATACAGAATAAACAGAGATTAACTGAGATCAAGGCGGGCTAAAGCCTCGAAAATAGTAAGAAAAGGGGTGAGAACCCCGAAATGGTGAGCAGGAAAGAATAGAAAGACGAGGAGAAGAATCATCCGACGTGGTCGGAGAAGGAGAGTAGCGATCACCCGCCAGAGGCGGGGAAGAAGAAGCATAAACACCTGACAAGGTCAGGGAAGGGAAATGATAGACACCCGACAAGGTCGGGGAAAGAGCGCGCGGGACACCCGACAGGGTCGGGGAAAGAGAAGGAGAAGTAGAACCCGGGGATACCGGAGGAGAATGATCAGAAGAAGCCCTGAAAGTGGGATGAAAGGATGACATAGGCCGAGGCCTAGAATCATGAGAAAATTGAGAATCCGGAGGTTCAGGATGAGGGGAGAAAGAAGAATGGGGGTTTGCGGACCTGAAAAGAGAGGAGAAAATAACAGAAATTGGATTGGGAGAAGGTAAATACACCACCCAAGGGTGGGAGATGAGTAGAAGAAATGATGAATGGAAGAAAGGAGAAGAGGAAGTAGTGGCCCCTCGAGTGCACAACATGCGGCCTTTGCACTTGCGCCATTGCCTCTTCTTGGTAGAAATCTCCTTGAAATGAATCCGTCTGACACGGACTCGGGCCTTCGGGCTCCTTAATCTACAATGTTTTCTCAAATAGTGGGCCCATCTGGCGGATGACCTAGCCCGACTGTGAATATGTAGCTTCATCGAGGCGGTTTCCCCTAGACTCACGGTGTTAACATGCTGTGGACATTCTTGAGCAACTGACTCCTCAGGATGATGAGTATCATGGCACCATGGAGTCTTATCTCTTGGCACTAGAACATGGAGATTCGACAACTCTACTCGGCAACTGGGCACGAAGCATAACTCCCTTACCAGAAAAGCAAGACAGAACTGAGGGGGAGTAATGTGCAGCGTTGACGTGGCCGACTTACCAATAAATCGAGGGAGATTGCATAACAGATGCAGAATGTCCTTAGAGAATGCAGAAAACACGGCCAACTGCCCCTTGCATATAGAATTCATCAGGCTCTTGGCGGCCGCATGAGTGAGCACCATCTCGGTAGAGAACCCCTCTTGGCCAGTGAACTGAATAGCAATGGAGCGAGGAGAAATAACAGCATCGATAGTGAATCCTCCGGTGAGCAATGAGATTGTCACCGGCCTTGCTTGTGAAGAAACTGGCACTAGTGCAAGGGAACTCTTCTTTGCAAACATTTCTGAAAATGCAGGCTCTTTATCCCCAAAATAGCCAGGGACTAGGACCCAGATTGGCATGCGGCAAATGACATCTTGAATCTTGAAAAGCACAATCGAAACCTGGCTCGGCTCATTATCTCCCTGGGGACCAGGCCCAAGGAGCACCAAAGATAACGCACACCCGCTCCGTGGGGTGGAAGGGGATGGAGAAGTGGAGGTAATAGGCTTGGAAGGCATGGGTAAAGGCGCGGAGGGCGTAAGTGGGGGTAAAGGCAAAAGTGGAGGTGTGGGTTTGGGCTCGGCCTGTTCAGGCTCAGAGGATGATGGCGAAAGGGGGGGTGAAGGAAGTGGTGGCGACGGTGGCAAAGGTGATGAGGGTGGCAAAGGGAGTGATGTGGTTGATGAAGACGGTGAAGGTGAAGGGGATGGAGGTGAAGGTAGGGGTGGGGAAGAAGGAGGAGAGAAAGGTAGTGGCATAGTGGGGGAAGAGGCAGGTGGTGGCGCTCTTCGACGTATCTTCACGACTCATCGAGAGGCGTTGGGGATAGGTGTGGTGGTGGAAACGGAGGGTGAAAGAGAGGTTGCCCGAGTAGAGGCTGGGGTAGGTAAAGGTTGTGGAGGAGATGGGATGGAGGAAGAAGTAGGTAACGGAGCAGGTATCTTATTAACTGAAGAAACACCAAGGTGCCCCTGGTCTTGAAGTGGAGACGATTGTCTAGGCAACACGGCTTGCTGCTGCTGCTGCTTGCTCCTGAGATCTAAAATAACTTGGCGTATGACAGCCCAATCAATCATCCTCTTGTCTTCCAAGCTGTAAATAAACTTCCAGAACTCGGGACAGTCCTCAATCAAATGCCCCTGCTGACGGTGGAATTCACAGAACTTGAACAAATTCCCGACTGCGGGTCGGCAAGGCACAACCGGAGGGAGCTGCAACGCATGGGCGGCCATCAAAACCCTAAAAATGTCTGTAAAAGACTCCGGCAACGGCGGAGAAGGAGCCCGCTTCGGGTACGGTGGATGCCGAGGGATATGGGAAGGTGATAGAGAAGGTTGCGGGGATGGAAGCGGAGGTTGCGTAGGCAATGGCGCATGGCTAAGGGAAGGATTTGGTGAAGGCGTATGCGGAGCAGGATGAGGGGGTATATAGACGGCATCCACCTGCTCTGGGTGCAGTGTTTCCTTGACCGGAGGTGGGGGTTCATGCAGGTATGAAGAGGCGGAAGGTTGACTCGTGGAGGGCTGATATATGGAGGTATATGGATATGTGGAGGTATATGGGTGTGGGGGAGCGGAAGGCCGACTCATGGAAGGATATGTGGTGGAGGGCTGACTCATGGAAGATGATGGATAGGTGGCATATGTGAGTGTTGAAGGTGAAGGTGAAGGGGACTCTGGGTCAAGGGAACTTAAAAGTTGTTCGTGGATGAAGCGGGCTCGGCTGTAGAGTTGCTGCCATGAAGTGATATCATCCAGGGCTAAGATGCATCTGAGCTCGGGCGTTGCATTAGAAATAACCATCGTGATATGCTCGCCCTCTGGCATATGCCCCGGGACTTGCGTGGCTAGACGACGCCAGCAGTCGGCAAAGGTCGAGAATTTCTCATCGGGCTTCATCTTCTCTTGGGCCAGATCAACCATAAAACATCTGGGCCCAATCTGGTTCTGGTACTGCTGAATAAATCTTACTTGGACGGCTTGAAAGATCATCATCTGCTCTTGCGGTAACGTGAAGAACCAATCCTTGGCCGGGCCCTCTGAAGATAGGCCAAACAAATATGCCATCAAGCATTGATCATGCTGGAACTGTGCCGACTCATATAAGAACTCCTTCAAATGCACGTAGGGGTCACCGACTCCACCATAGCGACGATAAGCCGGAATATGTTGACGTGGGGGAAGCGGAAGACCTCGGAATGCAAATTGTCGCTGCAATTCATCAAGCTGGCGTTGGGCCTGAGCGATCATCTCCTCGGTAGGAAGAGTCTGAGAAGGATATGGGCTAGCTTGAGCAAGAGATGATGAATTTAGACCAGGATAATGTTGATGGGCCGGATAAGGGGATCCGGCCTGAGAAGAAGGAAAGCCCGCTCCGGGATTTGAGGAATACATGGGCGTGGAAGAATTACGAAGGTGGGAATGAGAATTGATTGGGCCAACAATAGCACGGGCGGGACAAGAAGGCCCGTTAGAAGAATAGGGTCCAATGGAGGAATAAGGAGATGGGCCCGCATGGGAAGAGGAATCCACGCGGGGATAAGAAGAGGGAGAAGTAAAGGAATAAGGTACAGAGGAAAAATGCTCCATGGGGGAGAATGGATACTTTATATAGTGAATTTCAAATGAATACAAGGAGGGAAATGAACGCAGGACAAATGCAGCTAAATGGAGACACACGAAGATGACCTAGACCTAATGAGCCTAATCTATCAAAAAGATGCAAATGATGACACTGTGCAACATACAATGGAGGAGAGGGATGAGAAAAGAATCAACCAATTACCCAAACAAATTCCAAATGATGCATGAAGATTTTTTATAAGTTCTCTTCTAGGACCTTAGTGGGTTAATTAAAATGTGAATTCACTCGACCACAAGGTACCTAAACAGGGTAAGAATAGAAAAATTGGCTGACTCTAAAGGACTCTCTCTCTCTCATGAATGCAGACCCTAGACTGGGGGTGATACGGTACAACATGCCCGGCGTCCGTGTGGGAATCCACGGCTCACGGGGGCTTACGGAGGTCCTTGGCAAGGTCCCTAGTCGGCTCCAAGGAATATGGAGACAAGAGGAAACCCTACCTCGGTAGGAATGCAACTAATGTGAAAAAGGTGGATGCTCCTATGCGCACCGGGGTGCATGCACAATCTAGCCTATCAGCTAACAATCAATGAATAAACATACAAAATGAGCAATAAAGAAACATGGTTATGCAATGATGATAAGGAAACCGGGGGGCATCAATGAATAGCACCAGAAATAGCAGACCACATGAAATATGATAATCAAAGTATAACGTAAGTACGCTGCGGCAGCAGATGAACGGTTCTTCCTAGACCGCTCCAACAGTAGAACGGTCTGTCTGGGACCGTATAATGCAGGGAGAAAGCAAAACTATAACGTAATCACAGGACCTGAACACATGGGGCAGCAGCGGGAGGCAAAGATAATACCAGACAGACGGTCTATCATCAACCGTGCGGCAGCCCGAACGGTCCCCCAGCAGTCGCGTACCTACAATAAGAATAGAGCGAAACGCACCTGTGCTGGAGAACGGAACGGCTAGACACAGACCGCTCTAAATTATGGACGGTGTATATGGCACCGTCTGTAACAGGAAAGACCGGCGAAGCTGGCTCGAACTGCAGGGGATGAACGGTGGAATATCAACCGTGTCTGTGTTGGGCGGCTTTTGGAGAACCGCTCAGGTCCCAGGGGATGGAAACGCACCCCAACCTGCAAATCACTCTTGGGAAGAACAAAAAACTTGGACACAAAGAAAGAGGGTCAGCAATCTCAACAGCACGATGGGCATTAGGTGTCCCACCGTGATCGCCACAAAAGGGGTGTAGATATATATTTTTCCTCTCCTCTCTCTAAGAATCAGGGCGCATCAAGTGCGTGGACCAATGCATAATGGGTAAATAACGAAAACGAGAGGAAAGTAGAGAACAAAAGAAAGGACCGTGATCGCCACCAAGGCGCCGCATGTGACCGGCACGCCGTACCTTGGAAAGGAAGGAGCTGCAGCGCTGGAGAGATGAACGGTTCTTTAGGAACTGCTCGACTTGACGCAGTCTTACGACAGACCGTCCTTGTACGCTGCAAAGGAGGCGGGAGGAGCTGCTGCCATGGGACGGACGGTGGAAGGTAGACCGCACTCCAAGGAAGAATGGTCGTCAATGAACCGCACCACACGTTGAACGGCCAAAGGGAAGCCGCTCGATCCCTTCACGCAGCAAGCTGACAAGGGTTCGACCTCCACCCTCTCCGACCGGCCAGAGGGGATGGGCCTCGTGCTGATGAAGTGCTGACCAGCAAAATAGTGTAAAGACACAAGAGAAACACCCAAATTAGAACTAAAAGACGTAGTACATGTTCACATAAGGAGGATTAAGCATAAATTAATGAAAAGGGGAATACCTGGGGGATTTTAAACCCCTAGGGTGACAAAAGCATGGGTGGATGTGTGCATGGAAATGAAAATGAGGGAAGACGTGGGGGAAAAGCAATGCATGCAACAGACGATGAAGAAATCGAGAGACGACACTACGACTCAACACGCGGACTACTCCCTGAACCGGAGGCTCGTAAGGACGCAGAGAGCCTCCCTCCTTGGTGTTGGGTCGCTCAGGAATGCAGCAAGGCTTCACCGTCGACCAAAAATCTCCCCCCTTTTTCGACGTCCGGCCACTAGGGTCTATTTATAGAGCCTAGAAAGCCAGCCTCGA
The DNA here is from genome assembly GCA_022559845.1 of Amorphophallus konjac. Taxonomy (NCBI): domain Eukaryota; kingdom Viridiplantae; phylum Streptophyta; class Magnoliopsida; order Alismatales; family Araceae; genus Amorphophallus; species Amorphophallus konjac. The sequence continues at coordinate 207,103,498 of CM040122.1, forward strand.
AATCAGGGTTTTTAGGTATTTTCAGGTCGAGATTATAAAAGATAAATCATAGATATTATCATAATCTCTTATCCAGTCGAAACGGCATCAAAAATGGTTGATTATCCACGGAGAAATCATCAAAACAAATTGGGGATAAAGCCATGAATAAAAGAGACAAAAGTCTGTTAAAAAGTCTCATCCGACGGGATGAGCGGTCTTACGATAGATCGCGCAACATTTGGGCGGTCGGGTTCAGACCGTCCAAGCTGTCGGTGGAAATTCAGATAATCAGAAAATCAACCCAATTATCTCTCTAACTGGCCGAAACACCCGCCGTTGGACCCTCAAAGGTGAACGGTTCTAGTGAGACCGTTATAGTGTAGAGCGGCCAATAGCCAACCGTTTCACCCTGTCAGTGATAATTCGGATAATTGGATAATTATCTGAGGAAATGGGCATGCGTAGGACTCTGAGGTATAGGCGGTTGTAATACGCCCGTCCATTGGTTTGAACGGTCCTAATAGGGCCGTACCACAGCCTGTCGGTGAATATTCAGAAAAGACCTCAGAAATTAACAAAATGTATGAACGGTCCATATTTAACTGCTCATCATCTGAACGGCTGAGGTTGGGCCGTGTATGCTATGAAACGTTCAATTGACGAAAGCCAAGGCCCATTAAGCCCTGAATCGCCACGGACTTCACCAAGAAGGGAGACGACCCATAAAATGAGCCCAAGACGTGCCACAAAAAATGGCCCAATGAATGATGGACAACTCGAGGCATCAATTAATGGGAGTAAGAGAAACGACTCAAATTATCAGTATAAAACGGGTGTCAACAGCCATCCCCGTTGGGCGCCCCTCCTCCCCCATTCTGGTGGTGTCCTTGCTGTCACCGCCTAAGCTCATCGTCGCCGCCAGCACATCACCGTCGCCGCGGGTACATCGCCGTCCTGGACACGGTCTTCGCCATCGCCACCCTCGCCGGTCCTCGCCGTCCCTCGCCGTCTTCTCCAATCCGGTAAGCCCCCTCCCTCTCCCTCTCCCCATTCCCCGCCGGTGCCATTGTCTTTTTTTTTTTGTTTTTGGAGGTTGGGAGTCATCCGAGAGGGGTTCCGAAGGGGGGGGTCCGGTGGGTTGGGGGACGGGGGAGGTTGGACTAGGAGGACGGTCCAGCAGGGGGGAAGGGGGAGGTCATCGGTGGGAGGGGAGGGGGGTTTCAGGGACAGTGGGGGGGGAGCTCGGAGGGGGAGGGAGAGCTTGTCGGTGGGAGGGGAGGGGGGTTTCAGGGAGGGTGGGGGGGAGGGAGAGCTCGTCGGTGGGAGGGGGTTCAGGGTGGGTGGGGGGGAGGGGGATGTCGGAGATGGGAGTGGGGTTCAGGGAGGTCGGAGGAGGAGGGGGAGCTCGGAGGTGGGAGGGGGGGTTCACAGAGTGTGGGGGGGAGGGGGGGTCACCGGTGGGAGGGGAGGGGGGTTCAGGGATGTTGTCAGAGAGTCCGGGGGGTTCAGGGATGGTGGGGGGGTCGCCGGTGGGAGGGGAGGGGGGTTCAGGTTAAGAAAAATTAGACTTTTCACCTAGATGCTAGTTTTTGAAATATCTAAATGATTGTAAAAGAAACTTCTGAAGCAGATGCAAAAATAGGAGCCCTAAATTCTGATCCAACACTTGTTCATTTGTTTGCAAGAGGTCTTAGGTAGACTTAAATCTTATGTTCTTTGCATAATGAACCAGCCAAATATCAGAATGCTACATAATCCAGCACCACTGCATAATCATTGACCAGTGACTTCTATCAATATGTAACATTAAGTGCATAAGCATTTAAAAGTTCATTGATTACAATGCCTTTGAAGATCCGGCATAAAAGGGTTTACATTAGTTGCATAATTTATATGCTAATTCATTAGATATGTGATTGATGTAGAGTCTAACCTTTTGTGTGGAGGGGGTTGGGTTGTTTTTCACTGAACAGTTACACCTGAATGGCAAGTTGGTAGCCTATTTTATGTTCTTTACCGTTTCTTTTCCTTTTTTTCCTAAGAAGGCAGGAAAATTAGAACATGTTGATATATTTTTTCACCCACTTGTATATTCTAGGTTTGGAGGCAATGCAAGATCTCTCCAACCTGAACCTAAGTAACAATAAAATCAGCAGCATCACTGCGTTGGAGCCTTTGAAAATGATGAACTCATTGAAAGTACTTGATATCTCCTGCAACGAGATTGGTGCACACTGAATTGATACGAGAAGGTATCTATGTGCTTCACCCTTGTCCCACACCACAACCACCAGTGGAAGTATTGAAGGGTTTGAGAATTATGACTACAGCATGGTTGATTCATGGGAAACCATACTCATCTTTAAGGACTTGCACCTTACACAATTGGATGTGGTGGGAAATCCAGCTTTGAATGAGAGTTTCAATACACTACTGATTATGTTGATCTCTTCTCTTGAATGGTTTAATAGTCAACGCGTTCGACAAGTCTGAAAACTATCTTCAGATAGCATATTTGGTACATATTCATTTGGACTATTTAATTGAGTGAAATAGGCACCAAAGTTTCCGGCAGAATGTCATATCTTGTCCTAATGGTCCATATTTTTTAATGTAATTTACCTTTTTTTCTTGAATGAAACTTGCCGGCCTGTTCTCATCCATTGGTTATCCTCAAAAGTGGCACACCGCATTATCCGGTCTTTTTCAGTCATGGACTTCGATTAACAGAATTGCTGGATGGTGGTAAAGCTGAAATCTCTATAAATGCTCAATGCCCATCTTTGTGCAAATTCCCTTTCAATTTTCTTACTTACACATCCATCCAGGAAATCATATTTGTAAGTTGCCCAGTAAAATTGACACATAGATCTCCCACTGACAATGTACTATTTACATTGCAAGTCAATCTCTGTCACTTCAGGATTTCAAGGTTACATAATTCATTGCCAATGGCAGCAGTTGAACTACATGGTATACTCTAGTATATTTATCTGATGTGTTGATTCAGTAAGTATTTCCAAGAAGCAACCTAAACAAATAACAAAAAAGCACCCAAAAAAATCTGTACAGTTATCTCCTAGAAAAAAAGAGAACTTTACAATTTTCATGGGCAACTTTGATAACATAATAAGGGACTAATAGGATGAGCTATTCTATCTACTCACTCTTAACCAAGTTTGATAGTATAGTTAAATTATTTGGGGTAGGTTAGGGTTATGATTTTTATTTAAAAAATAATTTATTTTATTATTTTACATGAAATGAGTTATGGAAATTGCATTGGCTGTGTTTCAGTTCTGTAATTTTAGCTTAAGCTTTAAAGCTATCGAACATTCTCTCTGTTACTTGAAAAAGTGGTGTGGTGCTCCCCATCAACGGGGTTCTTAAAAAGCACGTTAGAGTCTAATGTTTACTGCTAGGAAGAAAGTCATTAGGTTCTGAAAATATGTTTTGATTTATTCTCTAGCTTGTGTTCTATATCTGTATGCACCTTTTCTTTCCTTTTTTGGGGGAGAAGACACTATGCCCAAGTGATTTGTGTGGGTGACTAAAAAATAAGGTCTTAAATATTTTCTTGTCCTTGCCCATGGTTCTTTCAAATGATATGAAATAGTGTCATGAACATGGGTTAAACTTCACTCATGTTCTCACTATTTGTATTTTCTTTTCAAATTATGCTGCATCATGTAGCACATTTCTATGTGGTTATCATGCCCATCCCAAGGCACTATGCATTTCTTGCATCTTTATGTTTCGTTATTGCCTGATCAACACACAAGAATGTATTTGTAATCACTTGTGTATAACAGAACCCCATTCTGAGAAAAAAATGCGCTAATATGATGGTTTCTTTTGAAGTATATGTCTAATACTTCTCTAAATCACCAGTCTTGTGCTTCCATTTTACTTGAAGCTTCATTTATGTTTACCTTGCTTTGACAAATCGGTGGAGTTTTCCTAACATTTGTTTAATATATTCATTGGCCAAGAAATGAGTATTTCAAGCAGCAGCTATATCCTGAAGTAGTAAAGCACTATACAGAGGCTTTAAAGAGAAACCCATGTGACCCAAAGGTAACTTATCTCTCTTGATTTAGACTCGATTCTTCATCACATAAAAAATGCTCGTTTACCAACCTCGTGTCAGAATTTGGATTGGACTTGAGAAAAAAAGACTCCTTCCTACAATTTGTCTTTACTCTTCACATCATCATCATCATCATCTGAGTCTGAGTCTTATCCCAATTAAAATTTAGGGTCGGGTACATGAATTTTGTTCCATCAGTGGGAGGGGAGGGGAGTTCGTGGGAGGAGGAGGGGGGTTCAGGGAGGGTGGATGGGGAGGGGGAGCTTGCCGGTGGGAGGGGGGGAGGGAGCTCGGTGGGTAGGGGGGTTCAGGGAGGGTGAGGGGGGAGGGAGCTCGGTGGGGAATTCAGGGAGGGTGGGGGGGAGGGGGAGGTCAGAGGTGGGAGGGGGGTTTAAAAAGGAGAGAGAGGGGGGGAGGGGGAGGTCGGAGCTGGAACTAGGTAATTCCGGACTGTAGGAGCATGACTTTTTGGCTGGTTAGAAATGAAAGATTCCATCCATCAAAAAGGTGAGAACATCCCCATTCTTGATGCAATTTTTCTGCCAATTAATTCATGACTGTCATTGTTCACTCAATTGGCCTTCTCTTGTTCTTCTCCATTCCTTCGTTATTGCAATTAAAATGATAAACTCTATGGATATGTCTATTCACCACGATATCATCATTCCATCATAGCCCGTTGTGTGCTTCATGATTGCATATTTTTCTAAGTATCAAATTCTAGTAAAATTTTGGCAGCTTCATGTCTATTTATATGCCATTAGAATTTTCTTTTGTAATTTTAAACTTTGTGGATTTTAATTGTATGTAAATATATTTTTAAATCTGATTTTAATAGAAATTTGATGTTAATTTGACTCAAAAATGTGGATTGTTTAGCTTTGATGTTCTTCATTTGGAATTTTTTATAATTTGGGTGTTATTTAATTTGATATATGCATAATGATAATTATGTTGTTATTTAATTTTATGTTATATAAATGCATGGGATATTCCCTGTGAGCTGAGGTGCGTGGGTGCGACCTAACATTACACGCACCTCAGGAGAGCGCGTTAAAACCGTGTCAATATGCCTTCCCGTTCAAGACTTTGGGATTGATGTGTATGTTCTCATTTGTTTATGAGAGTGTATATATCTATCTCAAAGTCTTGAATTGTCCCGTTTGGGCAGTCTGTGAATGTTTGATCCCACTTAGGCTGTCATTTACTCTATGTGTTTGTATGGTTTGTTGAGAATGTCGGTTGCGTCTCCTCACTCTTCTCTGATATACCATTATTGATTTTGAGTGTTTTCTTAACCACTTGTAAGTGTTTAAGAAATTTTAAAATCAATAAATATTTTTGGTATATCGGAGAAGTGTGGGGAGATGATGCCAAAATTTTTAGCAAATCGTGCAGCACATATAGTAAGTGATTGTGCGATCAAACCTTCATGGATGGGTTAAAAAGTGATAATCTAATTAATAGTCCTCTTCCAACTGCAAATGGACTATGGCGAACGATGTGAGGAAAGAGTCGGGTGTAATATCAGGAGTAATGATTTGAAAGTTAGGATGTGTATTGTCATTTATTGGGTGCAGGCAAAATGTCGACAGATCATTCATGGATGTCCCATCAACATTAAGGCAGTAGTTGGCCTCTAGAGGACACCATTTGACAAGGACCATTTTTTTGATTCTGACTGTCGGTTGAATATTGAACCTTTGTTGAATAAGGACCTCCTCCTGAGAGATAGGTTGTTGGAAAAGAATTCCCTCAATGGCTGCAGCAATTGTTTGAAGAATCCTCCATTATATCTTGTTTTTATTTAAGCTAACTCCATCAAAACGAGCTGCACACCTAGCCTTCCAGATCTCCCACATCAATAGGATGAACCCCAATAAACTCATAAAATGAAAGGCTGACTGCATAGAGGATGTAGTAAGAAAACTCCAGCGGTGAATAGTAATTATATTGCTAAGATTGACCTTGTTGCTAATCAGAGGTGCCATTCAAGCCCATAAGCCAGCAGCTAGATCACTAGAGAGGAACAAATGATTTAAATCTTCCTGATCAGGACACCTGCAACAGACACATTTAGAGACAAAAGGCACTCCACAAATGACAACACAGCTATCCACCTGCACTGGGAGGTGCCATTATTCTCCACTCAAACATAGCCGCTCTAGGAGGGAAAGCCTGATGCTAGAGATTTCTCCAAGCACATCTTCGAACACCATGTGGAGATACAATTTTATAAGCTAATGAAGAAGAAAACTCACCAGTGGCACTACCAGTCCAAACATAGAAATCTGATTAAGGAGCAAGCATATGCCAAAGAGCATCATGTGACAAAGGAAGTCGCTGCCACAACTGATGATCCACATTCAATAGCATGTCCTTGAGGCTAACTCGCTGGCATTGCTCATCGCCGGGCATAGGAGTCATGTGTTGTATAAGTGGCCTATCCCCAATCCAGGTATCACGTAGGAAATCAGTATCCTCCCCATTATCAACTATCCACCGTGAATGAAGTAAGACAGCCTCCTTTGCCTTGTGGAAAATGCCCTTAGAGACACCAGCTGGGAAAGGTTTATCAATATCCCTAATGTGAGTCTTCAAGAACCTCTGATTAGCATAGCGGGACCACAAAGAATCACCATGCAAAATATTCCATAGTTGTTTGGTAGTGAGGACAGTCTATATATGATCCAGGCTACGGAACCCCAAACCCCCTTCCTCCAGTGGCTTCTGAAGATCTGACCAGGCAACCCAATGTCTCTTTTTCAGCTACTCAGACCCACCCCAAAAAAAATTAGCACAATGTCGATCGACATGCTTACAGACCACCTTGGGAATATTAGAGGATGAGGCAAGATACACTGGGAGGCTTCGTAAGACTGATCTAATAAGCACCGCTCGACCCGCTTGTGATAACAACTGAGCACGCCACTCTGCAAGCCTCCCATTCACCTTGTCGATGAGAGGGCAAAATTCAGAGGAAGTCAGCCTCCCGGCCTTAAGTGTAATGCCAAGATATCGTAAACTTCCAACATGTTGCTTTTAACCTGTCATTTGATGAATTCTCTGCACAGTGTTCCTTGGAGCTTTAGAGGATAACATGAAACAACTTTTCCCAACATTAATCTTTTGACCTGAGCATCTCTCATAATCCCGCAAGAACTTGAGCAACTTTCTAACATTCCTGATCTCTGCATTAGTAAATATGAGAGTGTCGTCTGCATAGAGTAGGTGAGAGACATTAATACATCCTCTTGGACTATGAAAGTATTTTATGCTGCCATGCAAGTACAAGCATCTCAATCCTCTACTTAAAACCTCTGATCCAATGATAAATAGTAGTGGGGCCAGAGGATCCCCCTGACGAAGTCCTCTTGTGGATTTAAAGAAACCAGTGGGTCTCCCATTAAAGGCAACAAAGAACCAGTAGTTAGAGATGAGCATACCAATATAGGAAACAAACTGATTATTAAACCCAAACTTCCGCATAACTGCAAATATGAAATCCCATTCCATCCTATCATAAGCATTAGCCATGTCCAATTTGAACAAGGAGTTATGACCCTGAACTTTCCCATTAATATCAAGTAGGAGTTGACGGGAGAGAGACACATTATCTAGAATAAATCTACCCTTCACAAAAGCACATTGTTCTTCCGACACAATACTAGGCAAAATTGGTGTAAGGCGGCCCCAAATAACATGAGACACAATTTTGTATGCAAAATTACATAAGCTAATTGGTCGAAAATCACCAAAGGAGACAGACTCTTGTATTTTGGGCACAAAAGTGATAAGGGAAGAAACAATGACTCTAGGTAGGGGGAACCCCACGAAGAAACCTTGCACTGCTGCGACCACATATGGACTAATAATATCCCAGCATGACGTGAAGAAAACCCCTATAAACCCATCCGGTCCTTGAGCACTAGAGCCTCTTAAAGACCAAACTACATCCTTAACCTCCTGCACTGTAGGGACTGCACATAAAGCCAAATTCTGATCATCAGAAACAACAATTGGAATACATTGAAGCAACTCCTCATTAATCTCATGATACTCAGAAGTAAGCAATTGTTGAAAGAATTCAACTTCTTTTCTTTGCAAGGCATCCTGATTAGAGCACCAATTCCCCGTGTCATCAATCTTCAATCTGTGAATAAAAGATTTCCTCCTGTTAGATTGCACAGTAGCATGATAAAAAGAAGTATTCCTATCGCCACTATTAAGCCAATTAACTCTGGATTTTTGCTGCCAGAAAATCTCCTCCCTACGCAATTCTTTCTATAGCATGGCATTCGCAGCATTAAGGGCTACTCTATTAGCTTCAGAGGCATGTCCATCAAAATTAAATTGACATCGGTCAACATTGTCTTCTGCAGTCTGAACATTCTGTGAAACATTGCCAAAAACATACTTATTCCATGTTTTGAGCCTAGCCTTAGATTCTTTGAGTTTAACCTACAACCTAATAAAAGCATTAGGATGATAAACTGCCACGTTATCCCAAACGTACTTGACCTCCTGAAGAAAGGTGTCATGTGTAGTCCACATCTGTTGAAACACAAATCTGCTAGGTCCACCATTATAATTAGCAAACAATAAAGCCATAGGGGAGTGATCAGATGGGCCCCACCTCAAATGATTCACCTGAATGTTAGGAAATGTAGCCTGACACTGGCTATTATATAAGACTCTATCTAACCTTGCTCGAATATTTGCCATACCAGCACAGTTATTAGTCCAGGTAAATGCAGATCCCACAAAGCCAGCAGTAAACAGCCCAGCACTAGAGATAAAGGCATTGAAATCAAGCATAACATCCATATTAGGCAACAACCCACCAATCTTTTCAGAATGTTGAGTAATACAATTAAAATCTCCTCTAATAATCCGCGACACATGCACAATAGCATAAAAAGAGAGTAATTGTGCAAACATCTCCCGCCTAACAGCGCGGTCACAAGAGGCATACACACATGTGAAATACAAAGGATTAGAAGTCCTCATCGAATAAACCAGTGTAATAAACTGCTCAGATGATGCCTCCACCAAAAAAGGAAGTGTAGACTACCAAAGAACCCAAATATTGGAACTAAGACCATTGTTCCCAACAACCATGTCCATGTTGATAAGCCTTGCAAGAGAGGAAGCTGTGGAGAATGATACCTTAGGCTCACAGAGAGCCACAATAGCTGGTCGATTCTTCAGGACTAAATGCTTCAGACTCCTCCTAGACGCACCGTTACCTACACCACGAATATTCCAGATGAGAGTAGAATTCATGTTAAACTTGGAGGATCATGGCTGTCCACCGATCGAGCACGCACTCTCGTAATCACAGCACCTACACCAACTTTCTCAGATTCAACCTATTTCAGATTATGAAGGGGCATAAAAACATTATCCTTGACACCTAGAGCGGTCACATCCAATAGATCTTGAGCAAAGTCCATTGGACCCTCAACAGCCTATCCGTCGACAGTCAAACGTGTATGACCCTACCCGCCATGCAAGGAAATTTAGGAAGGACGTAAAGGCTCATGATCTCCCAACATAGCATCGTCATGCACAACCCTAAAAGAAGGACCGCCCAAGTCCGTGGTCACCATCATCCCGCCAGTCTCTCCTCCCTCTTGATGTGCCATCATAATTAACAGAGCTCGACCATCTTCATAAACAACGACTGTTATGACCACCAATTTGGCCCTGGCCCAATTGTGTACAATTCGGGCATATGAACTCAATGAGCTAGAAATCTAGACAAATTGTTGAAGAACCATTAGAAAATTCATAACTTAACATGGGAAGATCAGAATTAGGTGAAACCAAAGCCCATATAATGACCATTGGGTAAGGAATAACTTTGGTGAAGAGTATAACTTCTGAAAAATAGGCCTAATAGGGGGTAAGAGGGAGTTTGAGATAATGGGTCGAAACAGTTACAAAAAACACAATCACCTGTTAAAATAAGGATATCATGGTCCACAGTCAACCAAATGGGATGAAACAAGGCTCATTAAAAGCTTGGGACCTTAACCCAAACTCTTCTGTTGGGGTGGAAGCCCAATTCGCATCAGAATCGGAGGTTCTGAGCCCTTTTGTTGTCAGCTGTCACGAAGAGGTGTGACTGTTAGGAGAATTTGAATGTAATTAATGAGAAATTCATAACTTCATATGTGGTTAATGAAATGACTTGCAACCAAGGCCATAATTCCGAATGGGATTTTAGCTACAACTTCAATGTTGAGGTTGAGGCCAAATACTACCTGGATGCTAGAGTTATACCCGGATTACCTCGGGCTACTGAAAGGTCATGTCTGGAACAAGGGAAAATAAATGATAATCATTGAAAAAATCATAACTCGGGCTAGGAATGATGAAATTTGATGAAGCCATGACCCAAAGTTAGATCAGGAAGTCCTCTTGATTTCATATGAAGATGTCCAACTTAAATTTTACCTGAAAAATGCCCCAACTCGCATCTATGACCGGGTATACGAAGGGTCACCTCTGTTCAAACCGAAGGGTTGCTTAGCATTAACTCCCCTTTAAGCCAGCGACCTTGGGGGCTGGACTGAGCCTTGTAGGACGTGGGAAAAGCTCTTGGGAGGTTTGAAAACTATATAAGGTGGTGAGTTTCAAGGGTGGTAAGCCTTTAGTAACACCTATTTTTCAATTTTCTACCATCTACGGTGACTCTTGTGTAAGAAAGAGAGGTGAGGGACCTTGGCCCTGCATAGGAGGGCGGACCTGCAGTTCCTATGATGACGGGCGAAGTCTTGGGAGGATCTGGGGTGTGGATGTCATCCCCGGATGGAAAGGAGAAGCTTAGGCGGATCTGGGGTGGGGATGTCATCCCCGGATCGTCGGTTTTAACATTTCAAAGGTAGGCACCGAACCTCAAATTTTAGGGGTCAAGAGTGCGTTAGAACGATTTCAAATATTTTTCTATACTTTAAAGAGGGTCTAAGGGTACGTGGGGTCGACCAACATGTTCATTTTCTATTTTTCATCAAGTTATGGGCTCTCGCGAGTTTCCTCATAGTCTCTACCAGAGTTTAAAGTCTCTAGACAGGTTTATGCACATGTGGTCAGGTCAGTGCAGATCCATGAGTAAGGTCTGTGCACATTTAGTGTTGGCCATAATAAGGTCTGTGCATCTTTGGTGTTGGCCATAGTATGGTCGATGCACATTTGGTATTGTCCAGAGTAAGGTCTGTGCACATTTGGTGTTGGCCATAGTAAGGTCGATGCACATTTGACGTTGGCCATAGTAAGGTCTGTGCACATTTGGTGTTGGCCATAGGAAGGTCGATGCACATTTGGTATTGTCCAGAGTAAGGCCTGTGCAAATTTGGTGTTGGCCATAGTAAGGTTGATGCAGATTTGGTGTTGACCATAGTAAAGTCTGTGCACATTTGGTGGTGGCCATAGTAAGGTCGATGCACATTTGGCATTGGCCATAGTAAGGTCTGTGCACATTTGGTGTTGACCATAGTAAGGTCGATACATATTTTGTATAGTCTAGTGTAAGGTCTGTGCACATTTGGTGTTGGCCATAGTAAGGTCGATGCACAGTTGACGTTGGCCATAGTTAGGTCTGTGCACATTAGGTGTTGGCCATAATAAGGTCGATGCACATTTGGTATTATCCAAACTAAGGTCTGTACACATTTGGTGTTGGCCATAGTAAGGTCAATGCACATTTGGCGTTGGCCATAGTAAGGTCTGTGCACATTTGGTATTATCCAGAGTAAGGTCTGTGCACATTTGGTGTTGGCCATAGTAAGGTCAATGCACATTTGGCGTTGGCCATAGTAGGGTCTGTGCACATTTGGTGTTGGCCATAGTAAGGTCGATGCACATTTGGCGTTGACCATAGTAAGGTCTGTGCACATTTGGTGTTGGCCATAGTAAGGTCGCCATAGTAAGGTATGTGCACATTTGGTGTTGGCCATAGTAAGGTCGATGAACATTTGATATTGTCCATAGTAAGGTCTGTGCAGATTTGGTGTTGGCCATAGTAAGGTCGATGCACATTTGGTTAGGTCAGAGCAGGTTCATGGGAAGGTCGATGCACCTGGGGCTCTGTCCCCATTTCCAGAAACTCAAAAAATGAGAGTTTTGAAGCGGCATTTTAATTCATAAAAATTTGAAAAATTGTAAAATGATATAAAACTAAGTGAGAACCTCTCTGTAAAGATTTCATGCTCCCAGAATTTCTGTACTTGAAATTATGACTGGTTTTCTATGTATGTGTAACCTAGAAATAAACATGTCCTCTTTTATACAGTAACCTGATCATACTCCTTTCCACATCAAGTAAGATTATGTTGTGATTTGTCCACTTAAACCATTTGAAAGCATGCTTGTTATAGTAAAGTAGCATACTTGTATTTGTAAAATGAGTACGAATGTGAATGCAAACACGATGTGAATGTTATGAATGGAAAATATCAGCATTCTGTGAGGTAGGACTTCGGTCCCTTCTGCAGGACGGCGATACGTAACGCTGCGGAAGTAAAAGATCGCAGGGGACGGCGAAACATAATGCCCTGGTCAGAAACCTATTGATTCGGCTGGTTCGTTCTGTGGGACGGCGATACGTAACGCCACAGAACCCGGGGGACTGCGATACGTAACGCCCCGTGCAATAGGAGTCTAGGTGGGAGTTCGCTCATGGGTCTACGCAGTACTCTTTCGTTCGTTATGTGTGTGGGCCTCCTGTGTTTGCGGTAGCTGTTCGGTTCCAGGAATAAAAAAAATGTGAAAACTCATGAAAATGTGATAATGTGTAACTGCTCATTCATTGAGGTCTTGTTGCATGCATGGGTACCTTATATGTTAGTTAAAGAATATGTATTTTCCTCATATGAGTTATTTTAAGTAGATGATAATGAATGGATTATGCTATTATTAACATCTGAATTATGTATATAATTTGGTTATATAGATGCGAGTTAACCCCGGTTTGTTTAGGCTGCCTACTGAGCGTCACACTCACCCCTTTGTGACACACGTTTTCAGGAGACATAGAGAAGGAGGTTGAGGAGGAGGCTACAACTGAGAAGTAGTGCTAGATCATAGATCGTCTGGGTATGTTGTGGATGAATGTTTCTCTTATATGTATGGTTATGGGGTGGTGAGCCTATGAGGACTCATGTTTATTATGGAACAATGGACATGTATTCTGTTTTGGAAATTATGACTGGTCGTGATACTGTTTACATTTTGTAAATGTGATTCTCTCTCTCTCATGCGAGTGTATGCATGTTTATATAATTGTGCTTCCGCGATACGTGCGAAGTAATTGCTTCGGGGTCCGATAGAAAAAAAAATATGCTCATAAATTGGGACTCAAATCTCGGGGCGTTACAGAGTGGTATCAGAGCACGAGAGACAAACGATGGTTATAACCATTCCAAATGTCCAAGTAGTAGGAGAAGAGATAAGCTATAGTGGGAAAAGGGTAGAGTATATTTGAAACTATTTAAAAACCCTCTCACTTAATAATTGTTTGTTTCTCAGAACAATGTCGCCAAGAAGGCAAAGAGATCTTCCCCAGGCGGATCGGAGGGGATCGAGGGTAGATGACCCAAATGGGGTGAACGACGGGGCTGTCCATGCTCCGGCGGTTGGCGGCGGACAAGTGCCCAATGCGGGGATTAATCTAGAGGGATTATTGCATAGTTTCCAAGGACTGATGTAGGCCATGCAATAACAAATGTTACAACAGCCAGCGCCTGCACCGCGCCATGACTTACCTGTGCTTGAGCGAATTCTGAGGTTGGCACCTCCTATTTTTAGGGGGAGAGCCGTCCAGAGGTGGCTTAGTCGTGGCTCAGCGAAATGGAGAAGAAATTTTGCACGACGCGATGTCCCGAGGAAGAGAAGGTAAATCTGGCGGCCTATGTATTACAAGATCAAGCTCACTTGTGGTGGAAGGCCAAGATGAGGACCACCTTCGTGGACTACCACAATGGTGACATATTATGGGAAGATTTCCTAGCTGCCTTCCAAGAAATGTATTTCCCCGAACATGTGCGGGATACTAAGGAGCAAGAATTCTCGAGCCTCGAGCAAGGAAACATGACGGTAGTTGACTATGAGGTCAAATTCTCTGCTCTGGGTCAATATGCTCTACACATATTCGATGACGCACATCGAGAGGTGAAGAAATTTGTCAACGGTCTGCGTAGTCGCGTTCGGCGTTATGTTGCAACCCAAGACCCTGACTCCTACACAACGACATTGAGGCTTGCTCATCTAGCCGAGCAAGAAAATGCACGGTAACAGCGGAAACCATAAAGATTTAGGGGAAATATAAGGTTAAGTTTTAACAAATGTCCATATATAGGTTTGCTGAGGAGCAGAAGACGTCGGGCAAAAGGCCTATGCAGATAAGAGGAAGGTGAGACAAGGGAAAGGTGGCACGCCAAGAGCCAATGCCTAGGAACGGATCGGGGGTTCCATTTTGTGTCCATTGTGGGCAGAACCATCCGAGATAGGAATGCTGGAGGGCAAAAGACAAGTGCTATTAATGCTGCGAGGCCGGACACAATGCGAGGAACTGCTCCAAGAAGGCCCAGCAAAAGTGAATTCCCCAGCAGGAGAAGATTCAATACAGAGGGCGAGTCTATGCACTGATGCAAGTGGAGGCAGAAAATACCCCTACCGTGGTTGAAGGTACGCTCCTCATGGATAATGTTTATGCAAATGTCTTGTTTGACCCAGGAGCTACTCACACATTCATATCCACTAGTTTTGCTAATCAGCTAAAGAACAGACCCAAAGCTACATTGTTCGGGGAAATGAGAGTTAGCACACCAACTGAGAAACAAGTCCATACCAAGCTTGTGATCCCTACTATAGAAGTCAACATGAATGGGATGATATTGCTAGGGGAAGCATACATCCTAGATAAGAATGACTTTGACCTCATTCGGGGAATGGATTGGTTAGACAAACACTGTGCTCTCTTAGACTGCCCTTGGAAGAGAGTGATCTTTCAGAAGCCGGGAAAGGAGACATTCTTCTTCCAATGCCCGAAAAGCAAGTCGGGGAGAATGATGGTGTCAGCCATCAGGGTTTCCAAGCTGATTAGCGAAGGGTGTGGCTATTTCTTGGCTAGTGTGGTAATTGAAGAAGGTACCGTCAAGACTGTGGAAGACTTGGACGTGGTCGAGAATTTCCTGATGTATTTCCTGAAGATCTACCGGGACTGCCACCCATTCGAGAGGCGGGTTTCTCTATTGAGTTGGTGTCGGGTACCGCACCTATCTCCATTCCACCGTACAGGATGGCTCCGACAGAGCTTGTCGAACTCAGGAAGCAATTGTAGGAGTTGCTAGACAAAGGCTTCATTAGGCCCAATGTGTCTCCATGGGGAGCACCAGTCCTATTTGTGCAGAAGAAAGATGGGGCTAAGCGGCTGTGCATTGATTACCACAAGCTTAATCAAGCCACCATTAAGAACAAGTATCCTCTGCTAAGGATTGAAGAATTATTTGACCAGCTATCATCTGCCAAGGTCTTCTCCAAAATTGATTTAAGGACGGGCTATCATCAAATCGGAATCAAGCCCGAAGATGCATCGAAGACGGCCTTCAGGACTTGGTATGGTCACTACGAGTTCTTAGGAGTACCATTCGGATTGACCAATGCACCGGCCGTGTTCATGGAGCAGATGAATCAGATCTTCTGCCCTTACCTAGATCGGTTTGTCATAGTCTTTATAGACGACATCCTCGTATATTCCGCCAGTCAAGAGGAACATCGACATCATCTAAGAGTGGTTCTGCAGACTCTCAAGGAGAACAAGTTCTACGCCAAATTTAGTAAGTATGAATTCTGGCTAGACCAGGTGATGTTTCTCAGACATGTCATATCCAGAAATGGTAAATCTGTGGACCCCAGCAAAGTGGAAGCAGTAACAAAGTAGGAAGCACCGAAGATAGTAATGGAGATTAGAAGCTTCCTTGGTCTGGCTGGATACTACCACCGGTTCATTGAAGGTTTGTCCACCATTGCAGCCCCAATGACCAAGTTGACCAAGAAAGGAGCAAAATTTATCTGGTCGGAGGAGTGTGAAGATAATTTTCATATGCTCAAGGAAAAGTTGACTTCAGCCCTGGTGTTGGCACTCCCCCAAGAGAATGATGGCTTCACTGTTTATACAGATGCCTCCAGGATCGGCCTCGGCTGTGTACTAATGTAGAATGGGCGAGTGATTGCCTATTCCTCGAGACAGTTGAAGGACCATGAGAAGAATTACTCCACTCATGACCTTGAAATTGCAGTAGTGGTCCACGCTTTGCGCATCTGGAGACACTATTTATATGGAGTTCAGTTGGAGGTCTTCACCGACCATCAGAGCCTCAAATATATATTCACTCAGAAGGAACTCAATTTGAGGCAAGGAAGGTGGGTCGAACTATTGAAGGACTACTACTTCACCTTGCAGTACCATCCAGGCAAGGTGAATGTGGTGGCGGACGCTCACAACTGTAAATTGATGGCATTGAGCTTGCATCGAGAATGGAATATGATGGAGGGTGTGATTGAATCACGACCCAAGAAAAGGAAGTAATTCGGTCTCTTGGCTGGGTTGTCAGCTAGACCTACATACTAAGACAGAATTGCCGAGGTATAAAAGCAGGATATGGCATTGCATAAACTACTGAACAATGAGGACTTCCATGTGGGAATCGATGGGCTAATCATGTTCCGAGATAGGATCTGTGTACCAGATGATGTGGAATTGAAAGGGGAATTGATGCAGGAGGCTCACAGGTCAAAGTTCTCCATCCACCCTGGAAGCACTAAGATGTTTCAAGACATGAAGAGGATGTATTGGTGGCCAAGAATGAAGCAAGACATAGCGGAGTTCATGTCTAAATGTCTCACTTGCCTGCAGGTGAAGATTGAGCATCAAAGACCTAGCGGACTTCTCCAGACCATTAAGATGGCACAATGGAAATGGAAACAAATCACTATGGACTTTGTGACTGGTCTACCCATGACTAGGAGGAAGCATGATACCATTTGGGTGATCGTGGATAGATTCACAAAAACTGCACACTTTCAGCCCGTCAACAAGCAGACTCCAATCGAATCCCTAGCGAAACTGTCATCACTGAGATCATTCGATTACATGGTGCACCTTTATCTATCATCTCTGACTGAGACTCTCGATTTACAGCGAGGTTCTGGAAGAGTTTGAAATAGGCTATGGGGACATAATTGCGTCTCAGCTCGACATTTTATCCTCATACTGATGGGCAATCCGAGCGCACTATCCAAACTCTAGAAGATATGCTGAGGGCATGTAGTATAGAGTGGAGGGGGAATTGGGATGATCATTTTCCCCTAATGTAATTTGCATACAACATTAGTTGCCATCCTACGATTGGAATGGCACCTTATGAAGCACTCTATGGGCGGCCATGTAGATCACTGGTGTGTTGGTATGAAGTTGGAGAAAAGTAGCTATTCGGACCACAGTTGGTATAGGACTGCTCAGAGAAGATATCTATGATCAGGCAGCGAATCCTCATAGCCCAGAGCCATCAGAAAAGTTATGCAGACCAGCAACGGAGAAAGTTATTTTTTGCAGAAGGAGACCATGTGTTCCTAAAGGTGTCTCCTACTAAGGGAGTCATGCGGTTCGGAAGGAAGGGCAAGCTCAGTGTGAGATACATCAGGCCTTTCGAGATTTTTCAAAGGGTCGGCGAGGTGGCTTATCAACTTGCACTTCTGCCTGCTCTGTCACATGTACATCCGGTCTTTTAAATCTCCATGCTCAGAAAGTATGTCTCGGATGCCTCACATGTTATAGAGTATAAGCCCCTGGAGGTTCGGGCAGATCTGTCGTATGTGGAGCAGCCTAGCGAGATCATAGACTAGAAGGAACAAGTATTGAGAAATAAAATCATCTGGCTGGTGAAGGTGTTATAGAGGAATTCTCATTCCGAGGAAGCAACATAGGAGCCGGAGGACAAGATGCGCCAGGAATACCCTCAACTATTCGGTGAGTAATTTTTCGTAAAGAAGAAATTTCTCGAGTTAATTTCGAGGATGAAATTATTTTAAGGGGGAGAGGATGTTATGACCACCAATTGGGCCTGTCCCAATTGTGTACAATTCGAGCCTATGAACTCAATGACCTAGAAATCTAGATAGATTGTTGAAGAACCCTTAGAAAATTCGTAACTTAACATAGGAGATCAGAATTAGGTGAAACTAAAGCCCATGCAGTGACCATTGGGTAAGGAAAAACTTTGGTGAAGAGTATAACTTCTGAAAAATAGGCCTAATAGGGGGTAAGAGGGAGTGTGAGATAATCGGTCAAACAGTTACAAAAAATACAGTCACCCGTTAAAATAAGTATATCTTGGTCCACAGTCAACCAAATGGGATGAAACAAGGCTCACTAGAAAGCTTGGGCCCTTAACCCAAACTCTTCTATTGGGGTGGAAGCCCAATTCGTCAGAACCCAAGGTTCTGAGCCCTTTTTCTGCCAACTGTCATGAAGAGGTGTGATTATTAGGAGAATTCGAATGTAATTAATGGGAAATTCATAACTTCATCTGTGGTTAATGAAATGTCCTGAACCTTAGGTCATAATTCCAAATGGAATGTTAGCTACAACTTCTATGTTGAAATCAAGGCCAAATACTATCTGGATGCTACAGTTACACCCGGATTACCTCAGGACACCAAAAGGTCACGCCTGGAACAAGAGAAAATAAATGATAATCATTGAAAAAATCATAACTCGGGCTAGGAATGATGAAATTTGATGAAACCATGACCCAAAGTTAGATCAGGAAGTCCTCTTGATTTCATATGAAGACGTCCAACTCAAATCTTAACAAAAAAATGCGCCAACTCGCATCTATGACCGGGTAGACGAAGGGTCACCTCTGTTCAAACCAAAGGGTTGCTTAGCATTAACTCCCCTTTAGCCAGCGACCTTGGGGGCAGGACTCAGCCTTGTAGGACATGGGAAAAGCTCTTGGGAGGTTTGAAAACTATATAAGGTGGTGGGTTTCAAGGGTGGTAAGCCTTTAGCAACACCTATTTTTTAATTTTCTACCATCTACGGTTCCTCTTGTGTAAGAAAGAGAGGTGAGGGACCTTGGCCTTGCGTAGGAGTGCAGACCTACAGTTCCTAGGATGATAGGCGACGTCTTGGGATGATCTGGGGTGTGGATATCATCCCCGTATCGAAAGGAGAAGCTTAGGTGGATCAGGGGTGTGGATGTCATTCCCGGATCGTCGGTTTTAACATTTCAAAGGTAGGCACCTAACCTCAAATTTTAGGGGTCAACAGTGCATTAGAACAATTTCAAATATTTTTCTATACATTAAAGAGGGTCTAAGTGTATGTGGGATCGACCAACATGTTCATTTTCTATTTTTCATGAAGTTACGGGCTCTCTCGAGTTTCCTCTGAGTCTCTACCGGGGTTTAAAGTCTCTGGATAGGTCTATGCACATGTGGTCAGGTCAGTGCAGGTCCATGAGTAAGGTCTATGCACATTTGGTGTTGGCCATATTAAGGTCGATGCACATTTGACGTTAGCCATAGTAAGGTCTGTGCACATTTGGTGTTGGCCATAGCAAGGTTGATGCACATTTGGTATTGTCCATAGTAAGGTCTGTGCACATTTTGTGTTGGCCATAGTAAGGTCGATGCACATTTGGCGTTAGCCATAGTAAGGTCTGTGCACATTTGGTGTTGGCCATAGTAAGGTCGATGCACATTTGGTATTGTCCAAAGTAAGGTCTATGCACATTTGGTGTTGGCCATAGTAAGGTCGATGCACATTTGACGTTGGCCATAGTAAGGTCTGTGCACATTTGGTGTTGGCCATAGTAAGGTCGATGCACATTTGGTATTATCCCTAGTAAGGTCTGTACACATTTGGTGTTGGCTATAGTAAGGTTGATGCACATTTGACGTTGTCCATAGTAAGGTCTGTGCACATTTGGTGTTGGCCATAGTAAGGTTGATGCACATTTGGTATTATCCAGAGTAAGGATTGTGCACATTTGGTATTGGCCATAGTAAGGTCGATGCACATTTGGCGTTGGCCAGAGTAAGGTCTGTGCACATTTGGTGTAGGCCATAGTAAGCTCGATGCACATTTGGTATTGTCCAGAGTAAGGTCGATGCACATTTGGCGTTGGCCATAGTAAGGTCTATGCACATTTGGTGGTTGCCATAGTAAGGTCGATGCACATTTGGTGTTCTCCATAGTAAGGTCGATGCACATTTAGTATTGTCCAGAGTAAGGTCTATGCACATTTGGTGTTGGCCATAGTTAGGTCGATGCACATTTGGTATCGTCACAGTAGATTCATGGGAAGGTCGATGCACCTGGGGCTCTGTCCCCATTTCCAGAAACTAAAAAAATGAGAATTTTGAAGCGGCATTTTAATTCAAAAAATTTTGAAAAATTGGAAAATGATAGAAAACTAAGTGAGAACATCTCTGTAAAGATTTCATGCTCCAAGAAATTCTGTACTTGAAATTATGACTGGTTTTCTATGTATGTGTAACCTAGAAATAAACCTGTCCTCTTTTATACAGTAACCTGATCATACTCCTTTCCACATCAAGTAAGATTATGTTGTGATTTGTCCACTTAAACCATTTGAAAGTATGCTTGTTATAATAAAGTATCATACTTGTATTTGTAAAATGAGTACGAATGCGAATGTAAACACGATGTGAATGTTATGAATGGAAAACATCAGCATTCTGTGAGGTAGGACTTCGGTCCCTTCTGCTGGATGGCGATACGTAACGCCGCGGAAGTAAAAGATCGCAGGGGACGGTGATACATAATGCCCTGGTCAGAAACCTATTGATTCGGCTAGTTCGTTCTGTGGGACGGCGATACGTAACGCCACAGAACCCGGGGGACGGCGATACGTAACGCCCCGTGCAATAGGAGTCTAGGTGGGAGTTCGCTCCTGGGTCTACGCAGTACTCTTTCGTTCGTTGTGTGTGTGGGCCTCCTGTGTTTGCTGTAGCTGTTCGGTTCCAGGAATAATAAAAATGTGAAAACTCATGAAAATGTGATATTGTGTAACTGCTCATTCATTGAGGTCTTGTTGCATGCATGGGTACCTTATATGTTAGTTAAAGAATATGTATTTTCCTCATATGAGTTATTTTACGTAGATGATAATGAATGGATTATGCTATTATTAACATCTGAATTATGTATATAATTTGGTTATATAGATGCGAGTTAACCCCGGATTGTTTAGGCTGCCTACTAAGAGTCACACTCACCCCTTTGTGACACACATTTTCAGGAGACATAGAGAAGGAGGTTGAGGAGGAGGCTACAGCTGAGGAGTAGTGTTAAATCATAGTTCGTCTGGGTATGCTGTGGATGAATGTTTCTATTATATGTATGGTTATGGGGTGGTGAGCCTATGAGGACTCATGTTTATTCTGGAACAATGGACATGTATTCTCTTTTGGAAATTATGAATGGTTGTGATACTGTTTACATTTTGTAAATGTGGTTTCTCTCTCTCTTATGCGAGTGTATGCTGTTGAGTATATTCAGGTGATTTTGATGATAAAAAAATCTAGGACGTACGTTCTATCACGTGCTATCTATTAACAATCAAGTTCGACTTTCATACGCATTCAAAGCCTAAGTTCATCATGCACTATGTTCAAATGCTTAATCCTTTTCAAATGCATAAATCCACTTTGGTTTCTAAACTGACCAGGCTAAGCACAACCCATTCACCTTGATTGGAACAAGGTAGCCATAAACTGATTCATTCAAGTATTATGTTGCATTGGCTAACTTCCTTATTTGTTGCAAGAGATCCAGCCAGCGGTCGACCGCCAGCCAGGGCCAGTCGACCGGTTTTCCCAGAACTAAAAAGTCATATTCCTATAAAATTTCGGTCGACCGCCCCATATACTGATCGACCCCCAGTCTCGAAAGCCTTCGTTTTTGACTTTATGTTCTCAACGTGGGAAGTCCTATTCATTGGGTTTGTTTAATCCAAAAGTCACCAGACTTACCATGATTTGTAGATCTGGTTCCTGGCTTGTCTCTTGACCATTCAAGAGTTATAAAAACATCTCTTTGGGGCTTGTAACCCTAATGAATGAAAGGAGGCTAAAGGAGGCTATCAAGGGGATATTCAAGTGCCGGTACTAGCCATGAAAAGTGCTCTCGGGAGGAAGTTCTTCATCCATCTTCAAGTGATTCAAGCCACATCTGGAGCTGATCAACCCCAAGCCAAGTGGAGATCAAACTGCATCCAAAACCTTCTTCATCAACTAAGGGGAGCTTGAATCTGGAGTTTTCTCTTTGTGTCTTCCACTCAATATTTGTTTCAGATTCAAGTGTGTATTCTTGTAATTCGTGAATAGTTGTGTGTGTGTGGATCTACACAGATCTCTCTCTCTCTCTCTCTCTCTCTCTCTCTCTCTCTCTCTGTGTGTGTGTGTGTGTGTGTGTGTGTGTGTGTGTGTGTGTGTGTGTGTGTGTGTGTGTGTGTGTGTGTGTGTGTGTGTTTATTTCTTCACATCTCTTTGTGATTCGGTGCTTATGCACCTTTGTGGGAGTTCTGAACTCACACGAGTGTGTGTGTGTGTGCTTTGATGTTGTAACCTTCTACAAGATAGTATGTGAATCCTCGCAATCGGTGAGGGGTGGACGTAGGTTGTAGTTGTTGCATCCGAACCACCTAAAAATCATGGTCTTCTGTGTGGTTTGCTCCTTATCTTCTACCTCCAATTCAACTCTAGCTCTTTTGCATATTTCATCATCATCTAGTTTCTTTGTTTAGATCTAGCTTTATTAACCTCTTTACGGAAAGATCTCTGGTATATCAAAAGGTAGTTTCTAATCGACAAGGTTAGTCCTGTCGGGAGGAAAATACCTTGTGTGAGAGAATCTTCAGATTCCTGGACTCCGTCTGGTACTAAAGAACTGTTGTAGGGGTTGATTTAGCCAGTTTCCTTTTGTAATCCATCAGTTCTATACTTGTTTGTTGTTTGCTCTTAATACGTGTTTTACATCTGGTAAAAGTTTTTAAAATCTATAATCACCCAATTCACCCCCCCACTTAGGTGTCATTGATCGCGGGACTTCAATTGGTATCAGAGCTAAGGCTCTATTTCTTTCAGATCTAACGATCTAGAGTAAGATCTAGATCAATGGCAAACAAGGGTATGCTACCTGAGGGTCACTCCATTCATCGTCCTCCATACTTCGATGGCTCAAATTACTCCTATTGGAAAAATAGAATGCATGTTTTTCTGAGAGCCCAGGAGTATGAGATCTAGAGAGTTGTTGACAAGGGTCCTTACAAACTCTCTGACGATGAAGAGAAATGGACACCCGAGGAAATTAAAAAATGCACTGTCAATTTTAATGCTATGAATATTATGCAATGTGCTATACATCCTAATGAATTTTCTCGTGTATCCATGTGCAGGTTAGCGAAGGAAATGTGGGACAAGTTGCGTCTCATATATGAGGGAGCCTCCGAGGTTAAGGAGACCAAGGCCAACCTACTCGTCAGAGACTACGAGCTATTCAAGATGAAATCTGAAGAATCTATCTCTGAAATGTTCGCAAGGTTAACTGAGATTACCAATGGTCTCAAGAGTCTCGGAAAGGAAACACCAATTCCGAGCTTGTAAGGAAAGTGTTGAGATCACTTACATCGGCGTGGCATACAAAAGCCACAGTAATTGAGGATTCAAAAAATCTGTCCACACTCACTTTGGACGAGCTCATAGGGTCGCTCATGACCTATGAGATAAACATGAAGAGAACAGCCGAGGAAGACACGAAGAAGAAGAAAGTGATTGGATTAAAAGCTCATCAATCTGATGAAGACTTTCAAGAAGAAGAATCCAGCGAGGGGAGCAATGAAGAAGAAGACTTGGCCATGATAACTCACCAAGTAAGGATATTTTTGAGAAAAAAGAGGAATTTCCAAGGCAACTTCAAAAAGGGGAAAAGGAAGCCCATTCAAACCAAGGGCGAGTCAAGCAAGCCCAACAATGTCATTTGCTATGAATGCAAGAAGTCTGAACACATGATAGGAGAGTGTCCAGATCTGAAGAAGAAGTTCAAGAAGGAAAAATTCAGAAAGCCAAAAGAAATGGTCGCTACATGGAGCGACGAAGAGGAAGAGCTGTCCGAAAAAGAGCTCGGAGAGCTCATGGAGAGCATGTGCCTCATGGAAATGAAGATGATTCGACGGAGGTAAATTCTGACCCTTATTTTATTTCAAATAAATAATGGGAGTCGGAATATGAAAAATTATATACAAAATACAAAAAAATCAGATCTAAAAATAAAACTCTCAAAAAGAAAATTGATGATTCATCACATGAGGATATCTTTGTTAAATTTGAGAAACTGGAACAAGAATGGTTTGAGTTAACAGAGGAAAAAGAAACCATGCTTCAAACAATTTCAGATCTTGATAAAATCAAAGAGGAGTTATCTTGCAAGATGTCTGAAATGGAGAAAGTGTGTGAAAAAATGAAAACTGAAGAAAAAATTCTAAAATCCACAAATTCAGAACTTGAAAAGAAAACTGTGAGTTTGGATAAAGAAGTGGCTGAACTTCAGTCCACCTTATCAAGGTTTGTCAAGGGCAAACAAAATCTAGATAACTTGTTAGGAGTAAGAGTCAATTTTCAGAAGAAGGGGGTAGTCTTTGCCCTTACAGACTAGGCCGGCCCGTCACTTCTGATCTCTCTGCTCTTGCAGTTTTGAACTTCGATGCGGGATGCACTCTGCTCTTGCAGCAACTAGGGTATCTCTCTCAGTTGTTTAGCTAGTGTCATATTCCTTGTGCAAAAGTCAGTCAGGGGGGCCCCGAAGATTGAGTTCCCGATTTCCCGACGTCTTTCGCAACTGCTGCAGCCACCA
Organism: Amorphophallus konjac; assembly: GCA_022559845.1. Taxonomy (NCBI): domain Eukaryota; kingdom Viridiplantae; phylum Streptophyta; class Magnoliopsida; order Alismatales; family Araceae; genus Amorphophallus; species Amorphophallus konjac. The sequence goes on from CM040122.1 coordinate 207,128,514, forward strand.
GTGATTTATAAAAACCCGATCCAGCCTGGCCCAGATTGCCCGCTCCTCAGGTTGTCCATTAAACCATGTGAATTGACTTCCTTTGAATCCCACATCCTCCAGACTGAAATCAGCTACAAAAGATTGAAAGTCGGTAACGTTGGTGAATTAGGTGAAGGTACGGAAAGAGAGGCGAGGGCGCTAAGCAGAGACTGGGGATCGTAGTCTCAATCCTAACCTCAGGGATTTTAGAAGCATAGTCCTTAGGCTAACTGACTGACCTACTAGAGGCAAGCTTGTCTTGTTGAGCGAAGGCTTTCAGGAGCGTAGCGAAGTTATGAAAAAGTCATTGATAGAGGCTTGCTGCTACGCAAGTTATAACGGATTGAATGCAGTATTGATTGCATGGGATTTGTAAAAAACAGTATATGCCGCGGAATCGAAATCAGTCTCTTTCCTCCCTCGTGCCATACGTGGGGTTCTTCAATGAGCGAAGAACAAAAAGGGGATCCTCCCAGCCGGACTCTACCTGCCGGGCCAGTGTATTCGGGAACCTCTGGGGAAAGACAGATATATAAGTGCCGATAGGGCAAAGGATTATGTCCACATTCCCTTATAATGTTCCTTCCAGAGCGAAAGGGCAGCTAAGAATTGCGTGAGACCCATCTGAGGATACACTGGAGGTCTTGGGGGAAAACTAGTCCTTTGAAGGTCCGAAGTTGGCTACTGGCGGCCAAAGCTTCTTAGTACTTCGCCAGAAGAGCTAACCGTTCAAGTCCTACCATTATTTACTCCTATTCTTTCGATATGCTTTTCGTCCCCGGATGGTCTAAGTCCTTCTCTAACTGTTGAAGAAAGCTAGAACTACGTTAGCGGGGAGAGAAAGGAAGTAGGGGTAAGACTAAGAGGGAGTTTTAACTTTTATTAAACCATTTTCTTTCGCTGTGGAAGAATCCGCTGCTATAGAATACGGTGGTATAGAATCAGCCTTTTCTATTCGTAGATCAGGCGACTTCGATGTTAGGCATCCTTCTCGTAGGTTGTGCCAAAGATCAGCTCAATCCAAGTCCTAATTCGTAGGCTTTCCCTCATCAATAGGGAGCTAGAAGAAGCGAGCAGAATCCATTGAATGTCCCGTCTATCTTGTCCCTTTCCGTCATGGAGTCGCTAAAAAAGAAGCAAAGTGCATTAGGCACAGAGTGAAGCATAAGGACGAATGGAGTGAGCAAGCATGGAGCGAGCCATAGAACGAGCTAAGCCAACTCAAGAGAGAGCAAATCAGTGCACAGCTGTGAATGAAGTAGCATTGGTAGTAGCATCTCAATAGTAGGAAACAGCCGGCATGACAAGACAAGGCGTGGGTAGTACAGGCAGTTCAGTAGACAGAGTAGGGTAGTGGATCTCAAGCTAGAGCGAATCAAGTATTACAAAGAAAGGGAGGTTTCGGGTCCTTTCTCTCTTTTTGAGTCCTATTGACAATGCCAGAATAGCATAACCGACAAAGGACTCTCCTTCCTTTGATAGCTTGCTTTCCTTCCTTCCTAGCTTAGTTATTGAGTTAATTGGTTCATTGGTAATCTGGTTAACTTAGAAAAAGATTGGTCAACTTGCTACGAATTGAGCTTGCTTCTTCTTTAATCTTTTCTTCTCATTCTTCTTTTTGTTCTTGGTCTCTTTCTTTCTATGAGCTGCATCTTGTACACTGGAGGGGGCAGCAGGTGGGTTTGGAGTGGTCTTGGGAGTGCGAACACCCCTGATCTTCACACTTGGCTTTTCCGTTGGTGGAGGTGGAGCTGCTCTTCTTCTTAGGGGCTTGACCACTTGCCAGGCTTCTTCATTGTTTTCCCGGCAGGTTGTTATCATGGAGTTCACCACTACTTCGGGCACTGACTCACGGACATGTGCGCCAATCTCGGTTCACTATAAGTCAGTCTACTCACATCTATGTCAGCGGGATGGGAATGCGGATCGAGGCACTAAGTCCTTTCCCTCGGGAAATCATTCCAGGCAAGAAAAGTAATCAGGGAAGAAAGAAGCTATGCCATGGAACTGAAGTTAAGAAGGCATCGCCAATAGCTTTTGCTTCTGCTGATGAGGGCCTGAACTTTTGAATTGGATTCAAAGCCTTTCCTGTTTGTAGCTGATGAAGCTTGAATTGAAAGCCTCTTTATTTTGTGGAGTGGTGTGATGTATGGGACTCGTGTAGTAGTAGCTAGACTCCACGTGCCAGCTTCGCTCCTACCCCTAGTGTAAACCAATATCCCGTGGAAGACTTACGCTCATCTAGGTCTCCTGCCCAGCCTTATCAATGTAATGATCGGTGTATCCGCATAAGGAGAATGCCTGTCCTGTGCCACCTTGGTAGCACAAACAAAGGCCCTGTGTACCAGCGATGTACGAATCATAGTCAATCACTTTACTTACTTTCTTACTGCCAACCTGTCTCACACCATAATCTTTTCACCGACACCTACTTACTGAATAGGCTATGTCTGGTCTGAAAACATAGCATACATCAGGCTGCCTACAGCACCTCAGGAATGTGTGTCATCCTCAACAATCTTCTACTACTCCAAACATTTCAGTCCTCGGGGTGGCAGATCCTCGGGAACCGCTCACCCCTTCACAGGAAACGACTTATGCTACGCCACCCCAAGTAGCGGTCGGGGCGCCCATCGACATGGCGGGGAAGCCTAGCATAACGGCTATCCCACACTTGTTGGCTAGGTCCATTCCATTGAGGCTTGATAATCTTTTCATCAACACCCTTCCCTTGTGCTACAGACAGCATCAGTCAATACCACCAGGTCAGGAAGAATTTTTCATTCGAAGCCACAGTCTCAACCAGTTGGGACTCGGCCTGCTTTGTCGAAGCCATCCTACAATGTGGCCAACCAGTTGAAGAAAATATTCCCGCCCTATCTTTTGCTTAACTAAATCTAGCCCGAGTTAGTCTGCCCTGAGCCACTATATATATCTACTAGATGTAGCCATCATCCGCGCTCGTGCAGGTGCGCTCAGTAGCAATTGCACGTTGATTGCTACACAAGTTCTGCTAGATCATGTATGAGTGCAATGCCTTTCTAGCACATGCTACTACCGCGCAATATTGCATTAGTAAGACAACGCGCTCCTGCGAAGTGCACTTCGATCACCACGATGTGGATTCGAACCACTGCTTCTCCTTATTTTCGATCGTGGTCTGTCGTCCTCCTCATTATAGTCCTCCTAGAATCCAATGCTCTTTGCGCCACTTGATGGCAAGCTTCCATTGGGAAGAGCTATTAGTTGGGAGATAAGCCTGGGATAAGGGATCCCCATTCATTCCCACCTCCAGCAGATTCCTTATCCAAAGAACCAAACTCCGCCCACAAATTACACCAAGCCAGGGCCAAAGAGAACATCCTATCCTCCATTGCCAGAATCTCTCGGGCAATGGGCAAGTAGCCAATGTCTGATCTTTCTGATGCGATGTGTATGCATATGCCCCTACTGGTCTCATTCAGATCTTGTGTATGTGTATGCCCATGGATGCATGGATGCAGGTCATTCTTCGGATGAAGGTCATCTGCCTATGGCTTTGCTGCCTTTGATCGGTTCCCGATGGGGCTTAGGGAGACTTGAGCGATGTAAGACAGCATTCGTAGTATAGAGACCAAAGCCTTTAGGCAATAGGTACGTAGGAGTAGCGAGAGTCTAGACTTGTTGCTTACTGATTGTCATACTTGTTGTTTGCTGATTGTTTTTCTCTGAATTTTCTTGAAATTGAGTTAGAAAATCCCTATCAGTCCCCTAAGCGCATTACGTTCGAGTGAGAGTTTCATTTCCAGCCAGTAGGAGTGATTTTACATATTTCTCCTTTTAGTTGCCTAACTAAACTGGTCCATCCGAGCCTATTCGGTTATCAAATGCCCCCATGATGGCGTTTCTGATCTCATTGCTCAGAAATGCATCGGATTAGCCTAGCAATCTCACTTGGAAACGATTGGTTTCCGAGAAAAGTGTTTGATTATCAACCTCCGCCTGACTCATACCACGGTGGATCCTGGGAGGATTCGATGGACTTTTTCTCCCCAATCGAACCTACGACCAGTCAGCCGCTCTACCACTTAGCTACTGAGGAACAACGGACTTCTCCACATGAGTTATCAAAGAGATAGCCTGCTTGAGTTTATATACATCGTGGAATTATCAACGGATTAAAGTGACAGATATAATAGGGTGGCTGATCTTCCCCTATAATAATAGTTCACATCGATGGGAAGGGAGGCGGAAGACGGGATGAAATCAGTGGTGTGAATTCGGAGGTAGTTCGGGTTCGCTCGACCGGAAGGGGGAACAGCCGAAGCGCTTGTGAATTCACTTTGACGACTCACTGCTTCCCCTTATGACCCTTTCTAAGCCGGCGGGCGGGCGTTTATTCCCCTGGGCCCCATTCGCGGTAGGTAAAGCTTCCTGTTGCAGCATAGCGAGTTGAGTAACAAGGGTAAATCATCATCAGGTCGACGTTTCCTTTTATCTATCGGATAATCCTATCTTGCCGAGCATCCTAGACTTGGAGATTCTTCGGCACCCAAAGGAGCAAAAAAAGATAGAATGTTGGAGCCATCAAAGGGATCCAACACTACGCTACGATAGAAGGGAAATCCTTTTCGCATCTCCATCAATGCAAGCCCTATTCCCATCTCCTTGTTCCCCATACCCAGCCAGACCTTCTAGGGGAGGACAGGCTTACTAGCATCAACCTCAATACAGACCCGAGCTCCGACCACAGTCTCTATCTCCTTGGTTAGGGAGCCAATCCTTAGCAATCGGCCAGCCACCAGCGCTAAGGAGGCAAGGCTTCCCGTATTGTAAAAGCATGGAGGTAGTTGAGGAAGATCGAACCAGACGGGGACTATTGCAGACTCCAGTCCCGGCCGGAACCAGGCCGACCAACAAAAAAGCTTCAGCGACTGCCCATGCATGACCCAACGATCTCATGTCCAGACGTTGATGAAGTCCTTCCCATCTAGGAAGCGAACAAGCAGGTGCCGGCGGTCGTACCGAGTGATGCCCCTTCTTAACACCCCAAGACTCGTGCAAGATCTTGCGAACGTCGGCGATGGGCAGATGGTTAGAATCAAACTTGAATACCAGGCACAGTTGAAAAGGTTCAGATAGTTTGGAGATTTCTTTCTCGCTGAAGTAAACTGAAGGGAATGTCTTCTGGGAGGATGGGCACTGAAACTGGAGACCTAACCGGAACATTGACAACCAGGCTATCGAAGATAGGTTGTCTTTCGAAGCAGAAGCAAAGGTTTTCTCTGGCGGGTGGGAGATGACAACCTCTGCTTCCGCACCTACCAACTGCGATCGTTCGCTCTCAACACTGGGTTAGGTATATCTACTCTTTTGAATGCTTGCTTGGAGAACCCGCTCTATCCACTTGATAAGCCATTTTCGGTTGACACTTTCGCTTCTGGCAGAGACGGGCTGAGCACTTGACCCGTTGGTGATGCAATTGGCAAGTGAACAACGAGTCTTGGTTGAAGACTCAAGCTTGAGGGGGAAGGTCAAGTTAGGGTGTTTGCTATGGTTAACCCATTCTTGCAGACGTTGTTAAGACCTCTGCACGATTGGTGTATGTCCGTTCTGAAGGTTTTACCGACAGATGGGACTTTTAACCAAACAGCACCTTTAACTCGCTTGAAAGGAGAAATGAATTGATTTTCTTTCTACTTGAAAGCAGCCACTGACTCTTTACCTGTGTCAGTGTCCGAATGTCTTTTAAGTTCTATCTTCGGGTGTGCGTTAGGAGAATCCTGGTCACGTATAGTGTCTAGTGTGTTCTTCTACGTCCCTGAATGGTATTCTTATCAGAAAGGTAGGTCAGTCTGGTACCGATTTACTAAGGGAACTGGCTTTCTACTCTTCGTGGCCCATCCTTGCATTAACACATCATGTCTTAGTCTGGATAGCTGCGGGTCTAGTTTACCGGGGAGAAATCTTTCTTTTCTAAAGTACGCTATTCTTATAGCGGCGACGATTTAGTTATCGCTACGAGAAAGCAGCGGAAAAGTATTTAGAGGTCATGCGAGATGTAGAAGAGACCATATCGAAAGAGAAGTCATTGATCTCTCGTACTAGTGCGTTAGAATTGGCTAAGTGATTTATGGCTGAGGGAGTAACTAGGGATTTAAGCCCTGTTTCTTGAAGAATGTTATCTATGCTGAGCGGCGCCGCCCGTTATATTTGCAACTAACTTTAGGAGTTTCATTACAGAACTCTTATCGTCTGCGAGGTGCGGGCTATCGGGTGTATTCCTCTGTTAGTCCTGTAAAAAGGAGTAGACGGTGGTTAAGACACTGGCTTCTAATGCATTCACCAAGTGGCATCTGCCCTTGGCCGACTGAGCTTTGGCTCACATTGCTTGAACAAGGCTGTGTTGATGTCTATAGGCTTGATAGGGTGAGGGCCTTCGTCTTAGAGCAAGTATCACCTGGAGACTTCTCTGAAGAAGAGATAGACTCCTATCTATAGCGTCTTGCCCTTGATGGAGATGATGAGATGTTTGAAGCTCTTATTCAGGAATGGATGAAGCAGCATTTAAACTATCTGCTGTGGTATGCTACGATTTCTTTAGATTTCGGAATCCCTCTTCAGCAGTTGCTGAAAAAACCCCTGTGGTTTGTTATAGTCCACGTAGAAATCAAGGATCGAGAGATCTTTGTCCGCTATGGGCTCCTATTCAAAGCATGGGAAAGGTATAGATTAGAACCTCCAAAGGCTCTGGAGTCACTGGCCAGGGTCGAGGATGACTATTCTTACGCATCTATGAAGAACACTCCCGAAGGATGCGTAGGAGAAAATGCCCCAGCCTTTAAGGATTCAGATATCCTCGTATTATAGATCTCTACCACAAAAGGGTAAAGTTCGTTATCGACGACCAGCTAGTCACTATCTTGGCTGATGACGAAGAAGTGGGCTCAAGAAAGGTAGAAGTTGTGCAGCATGTAGAGTTGGGACTTCAATTCCTATCGTATCAGTTCGAGACAGTCAATTGTATCCCCCTTGACGCGAGGCCACCCAAAAGAATGAAGACGAGCTCACCGGGGTGGAAAATGCTAGCGAAGATTAAATTTCACCCCTATTTGAGTAAGGCTGGGTCTGGGGATTAGCTTACAAGGAAGGCTTGGAGATTTGTTTCGTAGAAGCACCTTCTTCCTATCCATGTCTCTATCTTTACTCGCAGAGACGGCCCGCTTTGGTCGACGTCACAGCTTTTGTCAGCCTCCGCTCGAGCCCTCGCCTGTTCAAGGCTAGTAACGTGGTCTTGGAGTACCTGATAAGCCTGCTGAGCCTCATTAATCTTCGTCTGAAGTGCTTCCTCATTAAAATCTTCGCCAATCATCTGCTTAGTGCCACGAATTAACGAAGAGGCATCCAGCATTTGCCTTAATAGCTCTTTATGACGAGTTTCAACGAGACCACGATTCCCAAGCGTGTCAAGACACTGTTCACCTGTGCCTCGGAGTTCACACCGCTTGCGCCTCTTCACGTGAGACTTAAAGCATTCAAAGATTGCAAGAGATAAGGCTTCAATTGATGATGTTTTGGGGTGGGCGCTCAGTAGAACCAGAAGCGTCTGAAATCTTAATAGATGTTGCATCCTTGGCAACGATAGGAGAAGCTACTTGGCCTGCAGGAAGATCAACCTGAATAGGAGTAGCGGTCAAAGCTTGCGCCTGCACGGCATCCATATTTTGGTCTCGAACCTCCGCGGGCAATTTGCTTATAGGTCGGGGACGAGATGCTTCCTCAGACTCTCTTAAACATTGTGAAGAAGATTTTATGCTCCCTGCAGTCTTTCTTCAGTCTCTGGCAAAACAGAAGACTGAAATTGAGTGGTCACGCGGGATGGACTGACTATAGCTTCTGTTTGGAGCAACCCTCCACTTCAAAATGTAACATAATTTCTTGGCCTTGACGTAGGGGTCACAGTAGTGGAAGAAGCTCCACTCCCTATTGGATCAGCTGGAGGAGAAAGAATGGGGGCCACTCTACTAGACTCCGCGATAATCTCGGTGGCAGCCTCAAGTGCTATCTCTGAAGATGGCAATGACACAGGAGGCGATGTGGGTGAAAACTCAGGAGGCCTTGCGTCAGCAATATGATAAGGAGAGACTGTACCAAAGCAGGAGCACAATGTCATAAAGATAAAAAAAAAAAGATAAAGGAATGAGGAATCCCGATCAGTGGCAATGAGAAAAGGAAGGACAGCCACGGAAGTTGGGTCAGCCTAAGACCGTAAAAGCCCAGTTCCAGTATTAGAGGAAGCATGGCATAGAAAATCAAGCAGGGCATGTCATGGGTTGTAGGGAAGAGGTAACACGTGTACATGAAAGCAAGCGGACAGGGAGCCAAGCAAGCGCCTTTTGCTTGGTACCAGCTTGCCTGTGACTTCCTAGCTCAGTTAATAGGTAATAGGAGTTAACAGTGGAGTGACTTTCTTTTAGGTGTCAGTGCAGTGACTTGATTACTTTCCTTCCATACCATACCTACTTGCTAGCCGCAAGCGCCTTATGTTAATAAGCTGCCGACTGCATGACCGGACCTAGCATTTGACGTGCCCACCGGAAGAAGGGAGATTCGTTAATAAGCTGCCGACCGCCGACTGCATTCAAAGGGCCGGACCTTTTAGACTTGACGTGCCTTGGTAGCCCGCCCGCATAAGACGATGGATACCGCCTCAGAAGCGAAAGGACCATCCCTAGTATCGTAGTCGAGTGCTCATTTACCGCTGAAAAGGAAGCGAATAAACGGATAAAAAACCCTGGCCTGGCCTAAAGTTAAAGTAAAGGTCACTTTTCAACGCTTCGCTTTCATTTCAATGCAGTATGCCGCTTTCCCGCTGACTTTTTTTGAGTAGAAAGAAGACCTCTTGTTTGCAGACTAATAACCCGCCCATGAAGAATGACTGACTTTCGAGGGGGTCCCTAGTTCAGAAGCAGCCTGTTCAGCCCCACACTCCGTGGAAGCACACTGTTACCCAGGGACGAATTGATTAAGTCGAAGAATGCGTTCCGGTGAGCAAGTTATCTTCTCCCGCAAGCGCCTCTGTTCTTTATGAAAAAGGTCGGACTCGAATTCTTGTCTTTTCGACAAGCCTACGCTTCTTTGAAGTGAAGTACTTTGCCTCTTTTTTTCCGAAAGAGCTCTCTTTCCTTTACAAAGTAGGGGTGTGGGACTTATTTTGGACAGTTAGGAGCTGTCTACGGTTATTGAGAGGGTAGAGAGATCCAGCCATGAATATAGGAATCGGGCTTTCGACAACAAGGGCCAGTATTGGCGCAGCAAGGAATGGGCTATCTAACTCACTCAAGGGACGGGAAGGGCCTTACAAATGAGAAATAGAAGAGATAAGCTAAGCAGGCAGGCAGACTAGGCCATTAGCACTTGATGAGCAACCATTATTATATTGCGCGATGAAAGAGCATTTGCGGGAGAACGCTAAAACAAGGGCGATTGGGAGGGGCGCATGTAGAAGCCGAAAAGAACGCATTTTACTGCATTTGAAGGTCACTAGTTACATTGACATGATAGGGCCTGGACTTGTTGCTGAAGAGAAAGGGGCGTTGAGACGATCAACCTATGGAGATATAGCTTCTTACTCAACCTAAAGAGATATTGCCATCGAGACACAATGCTAAATTTGGATGGGCGTAGACCAGGCAGGCTAGGAAGTAGAGCTAGCCTAAGCAGGAAAAGATCTTTACAGAGGGGACCCGGTGAGGGAGTGGGAAGAAAAGAGAGGGAATGGTATAGCACTATAGGGAATATGGAAACATATAGGAATTAGGAAGCATATGGGAATGCCATAACAGAGATCCACTAGAGCTTATGCCAAGGATGACTTTCCCAACAAGACAAGCTTGCCTACTCATGCTTCTTAAAAAGAGGAAGATCGCTAATTACAGGCAGTGTGTTCCACCTATGAGAAGATCAATTGAACTGGCCTCTGGCTTAAGGAGCATATAAACGACAAACTAAGCAGAAGCGCGTAGACTCAAAAGAAGGGAGAGGGGCAGAAGCTTCCTCTTCTATTCAGCAAGGGAAGCTTGCTTCGACTCCGCAAAGTTCGTCGAAGACTACGGCTTACAAGTCAACGACTGCAGCTTCAACTCAATAGACTACAGCTTATTGTTAGAAATGTCAAGGGACCGAAAGTCTGCCATACCATAAAGGCTATGGCGTTAATCACATCTTTCAATAAGAAGGAATGCCTCTGATTAGTTGCCGAGATAACGAGCCGTTCGAGCCTGAAATAGAATGCAAGAAAATGCATGTGATGATGAAGCCTTTAAGGCCGCATGGAATGATTCATTAATCGTTTCCTTAATCATGTAGAGCAGGCATAGTTCAGTGACTTCGAGCCTTCGGTATGGGGCGGAGGACGTAGGTCCGAAGACCACCATCTCGCATGGTCAAAACTTCTGGTTGGGCGTGACCCGGCCTTCCATCAATGCCATTTGATATACCGAGGTCTTATTCAGGCAAGCATGAACTAACAATGCACATAAGAATGCATATCTATATCTAATATATGAACTAGCAAGCGCATGACGATAGATGATTTCAAATTGAAAAGCTTCTTTATATTGGATTTGTGGTTGATTATGTTGACCGACACAAGCCATGGAAGGCGAGGGTTGGCTCGAGAAAGAGAGAGGAGTTAAAACAGCGCGACAAGCACACTTTTATTCAAAATCGACACGAGGTAGCATAGGTATAGGGGTTATACGGCTCGGGGTCACGTAGGAATAGGGGTAAAACAGCGCGGTGGGGGGAGAAGGCCTTAACCGGCGCGCCCCGCCCAGGGCGCGCCGGATTAGGGCACGCCGGGTGTCTGCCAAGTAAAAATCAGAAAGCTTGAGTGTGAAGTTATTCCGACGCGGGGGGGGGGGGGGGGTACCGCGCCGTATTAGGGCACGTCGGATTAGGACCACACCGGGTTAGTTGATTTTTTATGATTTTTAGATGTTTTTTAGTTTGTTTAACCCATGAGTAAATATTGAATTGTTTGATGGATGAATTGAGGTCTAGGATGCCCTTGAAGCAGGGTTGAGACTTGTGCGAGGTTCATACTCGAGCATGAAAATTTAATGGTTTGAAATCATATCTTTTTAAGCCCAAATTGTGAGGGCAAATAGTCAATAAGTTCTAGCAAAATTTTGGCAGCACCTCCCCCGGTCCAGAGGATTGCGGGGGAAAAGCGGAGGCATACCCACGGATGGGGTAAACTCCTTAATGTCAGGTGGGACAATAGTGGCCGGCAGACCCAAACTGATAGGAAATCTCGAGGACTAGCCTACCAGGGGCACCATTGTTCCGTGGGTTGAACACAATCGGATAAGGTGACTAACAAGGGAGGTGAGGACCCCAAGGGCTAGCCTACGAGGGGCACACGACCAATAGTCAACTCATAATCCAGAAAAGGGATGACTAATAGGGAAGGAAACCCCGAGGGCTAGCCTACGAGGGGCACACATCCCATAGTCACCACAATGTCCCTAAGGATAGTGGATTTAATATTGGGCTAAACCCTGTCAATCTTCACCTTATGGCCCATAGGGATAATCATCACTCACAGATGGAACCCTTTGACCAAATGGCGGTTCTAAGGTTTCAATGGGGTATGTCCCCCTCCCCGGAGTGTTAAAGCTAAACTTATCAGAAATAACAAAGCTCGACAATTCTAAATCATATGCGAAATAGGAAGGATACAATGGCATATCACAATGGTCAATGAGTTGGCGAATCGGCGCTCACAGGATTAGCATGTTAATGCTCACGAGGCTAAGGGGTTAGCACTCACGGAGGTAGATAGTTAGTATGCAGATTAAGGGGGGTTAGCAGGCCAACATTCACAAAGGGTTAATACGTTTGCTCGGGTACTGAGATGATCAAGCTACGAAAACATTCATTCGCGTAACTAGTATATAACTAGCACAGGATGAACACGCATGCTTTAGAGGCAACCCCATTCCCTCTGGACTATAGAGAAATGTCAAGGGGTATTGAGGGGATCGATCTCGAATCGGAATGGACAGAGATGCATACACGAGTGTGTCTCTAACCATACAACCCGCAGCACATATACAGCAAGGCATGGCCATTGCGTTAGAAGGGAGGAGCCCCTGGGAGGGGGTGACATCAATGTAGCCCGTATGACTCTAGGGCATAGTCGGCATCACGAGATGAAACACAACGTTCATACATGAGGCGACTGAACATGTAAATCGAGGGAAGAGTAGAAGAAGCATATAGTACAGTGTTGATTATTCATTCCATCAACGGGTAAGTAACTACATAGATTATCACAATCATTCGGCGCGGCCCGGCATCGTTGCTCGGCGGTCGTTTCATTAGTTGTAGAGAGAGGGTGAGGGGGGAGATGGGATCATGTCATCGCCCTCTCCCCTCACTTACATTATATCAGATGGGAGAAATCAGAGAGAATCGTCGGAAGAGAAACCACGAAACCCACCTAGACTTCTTCTCCAAAATAGAGTATCGGATTCTGACGTCTCTTCTCCGGCTCCAAAGCTATTCAGGCAAGACAGGGGAAGATGGCGGCGAGAACCATCTCCGTAGAAACCCTACTTCTCCCCCAAGACTCCCCTCTCTCTCTCTCCTCCCATTTCGAATCTGCCTCTCCTATTTTTCTCCTCCATTCTTCTTCTTTTTTCTTCTTCTCCTTTTACTTGGTCGAACCCACTATGTATATATAGATGGGGCTATTATGGCGCAGAGAACGCAGATCGGGGAGAACCCCTTTAGCATTTGGCGCGCCGGGTAGGAGGGCGCCGGAAAGAGGGGCGCGTCAGATAAGCTCCGTTCATTTGATGTGAGTCAGACGGAGGGTCCCGGACAGGCTCCGGGGGTCACCGTGACCATTCATCTTGCCACGGTCTTGCAAACCCTTGGTGAGAAGTCCTGACGAAGCTCTCGGGTCGACGTACAACCTTCCTCGGTACCTCGTGTATCTTCAGCTTGAACACGCGGGTTTTTCACTAACACGGCCCTCGACACTGTGGTTCGTGCCGCTGGCTTGGCATGACTTGTGCCCGAAGCTCCTTTGAGTGGTGGAATGCCACCTAGGATGCTTTCACCCTGGCTGGGTGATCATTTGGTCACTAATGGACCTAATATGCTAAGAAGCCGTACCCATGCTGGGTAATCGGGGTCTTCTACCGACAGAGCCTTCGGTCCCTTGTTCTTATGGACCAAGGGTGCTCTTTCACCTCGGGAGGATCTTTCATTCAGGTGGTGGGCCACCAGATATACCCTTGTCCTTGGTCGGACAACGGATGCATTCTCGTCCATGGTCGGACGATAGATACATTCTCATCCTTGGTCGGACGACAGATACATTCTCATCCTTGGTCGGACGATGGATACATCCTTGTCCTTGCTCGGACGATGGGTACATTATCGTCCTTGGTCAGACGACGGGTACATCCTTGTCCTTGGTCATATGACGGATGCATTATCATCCTTGGTCAGACGACAGGTACATCCTTGTCCTTGGTCAAACGATGGATGCATTCTTGTCCTTGATCGGATGACGGATATTGTCTACACAGTACGACTGAGTCGATACCGGTTCATTGGGCAGGCTTGACGGTGCTACCGGTTGGTTGTAAATTCATCTCAATTCTCCTGAGGTGAAGTCCCCGGTGCTCATACTGGGTGACGTGAGGCTCTGGCAGCTTGAGAAGGCTTCAGTGTATTGATCTTCTTCGGCTTCTCTGCTTTAGTGGACCGCATCATTTGTCTTTGAGGCTTGATTGCCATTGAATATATTTTGAATGCCAATAAATGCCTCCTAGCCGTGGATGTTGCGAGCAGGGCACGAGCGAAGCAGGATCAGCGGATGAGCTCCATCTGGGTAGGTTTCAGTCTGGACGACAGAAGTTTGGAATGGCCACTTAAACTGGCGCGGTGGCTAAAATGGCACGGTCATATAATGTTAATACGGTGCGCCCTTATCCGGCGTGCCATTTGGATGGGGGGAGGGTTAAAACGGCACGCTCTTTAGCGTGCCAGATTAACCCAAGGGGGAACTCCCCTATATATGCCTTCCTTCTTTATTTTTTTCTTCAAGCCATACTTATTTGCAAAATCTTCTTCTATCGCCTCCTCCTTATCCTCTCCACGGCGCGGAGCGAGCTAGAGGGCAGCGTCCTTTGAGCCGGTGAGGGAGAATCTTTGCCGTTCTATTTTTTGGGATTTAAAATCCTTCTTCTGGACCCCGGGATTACCGAGGAGGCTTTTTCTGGGGAGAAAGAAGTTCCGGGGAGCGAGCCCACCCCGAAAATTCATCTGACTGGTACTCCTGCCGCAGAATCGGCCGAGCAAGCCTTAGTTGAGGGAGGTGCTCCCCTTATGGGTCTTGAAGTTGGAAAAGCTCCCCTTATGGTGGAGGAACGTCGAGAGCTGGCAGAGAGCTCGTCTTCTTTAGAGCAGGTCGACTATAGCGACAATTCCAGTGACGGGGAGTTCCCGCCTGTGGAGACAGAAACTGAAGATGCCGGGACACCTTCGGCTTATGAAAGTGATTACACGACCTTTAGTCTGCCCCGGTTGGCATGGAGCGGCCTTGGGCCATCTGGTCCACTCGTGAGCGAGGGGGCTGGGCCTATGGACGGCATGCTTTCTGCTACTGCAGGCTTGAGCCTAGTGTCGGTTGAGGTAGGGGATCCTCTACCAGTTTCACTTCACAGATCTCGTCACTATTTTTGCATCAGATGTCTAACGCATGTTGTATCCATGGTGCAGGCCGATGTGGTATTGCCGACTATAACTGTTCAGATACCTCTCCTGACTCTAGGTGCGGGACATTCGACATTTCCACCAATCTTGTGACCCATCGTTGAAGAGGAAGCTGGAGCTCCTGGGGCTTTAGCCCTTGTTACAGAATCGGCCCTAGTGGAGGCCGGTCAGGTTGGGCGCGAAGAACAGGCATTGTGAGACTCGTGCTTTAACAGATCTTTAAAAGTAATCAATTAAAATTTAATCCATGAATTTTGGCTAGTTTTATGAAATTTATGGGCTTTTTCTAGTATTTAATCTAATTAGATTAAAGTTTTTAAAGAAACTAAAGGGCATATGCATAAATATGCTTCTTGGGGGGTTTGTAATGCAAAAGGGGGTTAAAAATCAAAAAATATATATTATTTAAACTCCTTTTTCAACCTAAATCGATCCCCTCTCTCTTTCTCACTTTCCCAATCTCTCCCCCCCCCTCCTTTTCACCCGAAGGCGACGGTGCGCCCAAGGCACCGCGGGTGGACCCGCGAACCGGCGCCCCTCTCCCCCTTCCATCTTCGCGGCGCACGGCGGAGGACGGCGGCGGCGACTGGACGGCCGACGGATGATGCCGGTGAGCTGGAGGGAGGAGGATCGCGGCGGCAAACTCCCACCCCCCCTTTTCACCCGCGAGATCGACGGACCCACAAACCTGGCTCTCGCCTTCCTCTCCGGCGTGCGGCGACCCCGGCCATGGTGGCGGCCTCCGGCAGCCTCGTCGGCTACTTGGCCAAGGAAGAGGACCGCGACTGGCCCCCCTCTCTTGCCCCCTTTCTCTCTTTGAAGCGCTCGGAGGTGGGACGAGACCGGCGACCCCCTCTCGCCGTCCCTCTTCTCGGCGGCGTGGCGGCGACCCGGGGTTACGGCGGAGGAGTCCGATGACCTCGTCAGCGAGCGTACAAGGAGAGGAGACCGCGGCGGCGCCCTCGTCGGAGCAAACCCATAGCAGCATCGACGGCCCTCTCTCCTTCTCTCACGGTGAATCGGCACCCTCGGCTCAAATACGGTGGAGGGGTGGCTTTCCTCTCCTGCTAGGATCCGGCAAAGGAGAGCCTCGACAACCCTCGGCTTGTTCACGGCCGGATCGGACTTTTTCATCGCATTTGAGGTAGGGGGATCGTTGCCCTAGCCCGTTAAATTGTTCCTAAAGCATGCCCATCGTCGCTGAGTTCATAGATTAATAAAAGCATGCCCATCGTCGCTGAGTTCATAGATTAATAAAAGCATGCCCATGATCACTGAGTTCATAGATTAATAAAAGCATGCCCATCGTTGTTGAGTTCATAGATTAATAAAAGCATACTCATCGTCGCTGAGTTCATAGACTAATAATAGCATGCCCATCATCGCTGAGTTCATAGATTAATAAAAGCATGCGCATCGTCGCTGAGTTCATAGATTAATAAAAGCATGCCCATCGTTGCTGAGTTCATAGATTAACAACCGCATGCCCATCGTCGCTGAGGTCATAGATTAACTGGCATGCCCATCGTTGCTGAGTTCATAGGTGATTAATTGTTATATTATGATGGCGGAGTGGCAGGGAACAGGTTAAAAATAATAACTCCCGTCGATTTGAGTCGACCGGGAGGGGATCCGGTTATGATTCTGGTGGATCCGATTCTCCGATAAGGAATATGTTTTGATTATTTAATATTTTATAACGGTCCGCCATAGATCGTTTATTGACCCGAGCGGCTGACGATTAGACTGCGTAAATAATTTAGATTTAAATGGCGGTAGAAATTTTACGGCTAGTCCGTTTAACAATACACGGTGGTTTGTTGTTCGACCGCTTGTTCTGCAACTATGCGTATTCGTTAAATCAAGCATTTAATATAACATCTCCGCCATATTTAAGTCGTTTTATCGACTGGGTGGTTTCCTTTCAACCGTTTAATCCCGACAAATTTCAATCCTTAACATAGTCATTTATTCTTGCATTTAATTATAGAATTATTGCCATTTCAGCGCATTCAATAATTTAGGCATTTAGTTATGGAATATTTGCCATTTTAGCATGTTTAACTTATTTAAGCATTGAATTATTGAATAATGGCCATCTTAGCATATTCAGTTAATCATGCTTTTAGTCTTGCCATGTTTAATCTAATCATAAATTATGGCATATTTTTAGATCCCAACACTACCAGAAAAAGTGAGATTTCAGACGGAATTTTTAGACAGAAAATAATCCATCTGAATATCCGTCATAAATTACGACGATCGTCGTCGGTGAGAAATTTCATCTGTATTTCAGACGAATTAGAATCCATCGGAATATCTGTCATAATTTCAGATGGCTATTCCAACGAAAAATAATCCGTCTGAACTCAGACGACATTTCCGATGAAATATAATTCCATCTGAATCCGTCAAAAAAAATTTCCCTAACCCCCGACCGAACCCTCTCCCTCCCACTCAGTCACACTCTCACTCTCTTTCCACTCTCTCCCTGCCGACGAGACCCCATCAGAGCTTGCCTTCGTCGCCGTCGTGCCCACCACCATTCGTGGTAGCTCGCCGTCCCCGTCGGGCACCCCTCCTCCCCCATTCTGGTGGTGTCCTTGCCATCGCCGCCTGAGCTCGTTGCCGTCGCCAGTACATCACCGTCGCCACGGGTACATCGTCGTCCTGGACACGGTCTTCGCCATCGCCACCCTCGCCGGTCCTCGCCGTCCCTCGCCATCTTCTCCGATCCGATAAGCCCTCTCCCTCTCCCCATTCCCCGCCGGTGCCATTGTCTTTTTTTTTTGTTTTTGGAGGTTGGGAATCATCCGGGAGGGGTTTCGAAGGGGGGTTCCGGTGGGTTGGGGGGCGGGGGAGGTTGGACTGGGAGGACGGGCCAGCAGGGGGCAAGGGGGAGGTCGTCGGTGGGAGGGGAGGGGCGTTTCAGGGACGGTGGGGGGGGAGCTCGGAGGGGGAGGGAGAGCTAGTCGGTGGGAGGGGGTTCAGGGAGGGTGGGGGGGGAGGGGGATGTCGGAGATGGGAGTGGGGTTCAGGGAGGTCGGAGGGGGAGGGGGAGCTCGGAGGTGGGAGGGGGGTTCACAGAGTGTGGGGGAGAGGGGGGTCGCCGGTGGGAGGGGAGGGGGGTTCAGGGATGTCGTTAGAGGGTCCGGGGGGTTCAGGGATGGTGGGGGGGTCACCGGTGGGAGGGAAGGGGGGTTCTGGTTGAGAAAAATTAGACTTTTCACCTGGATGCTAGTTTTTGAAATATCTAAATGATTGTAAAAGAAACTTCTGAAGCAGATGCAAAAATAGGAGCCCTAAATTCTAATCCAACACTTGTTCATTTGTTTGCAAGAGGTCTTAGGTAGTCTTAAATCTTATGTTCTTTGCATAATGAACAACCCAAATATCAGAAAGCTACATAATCCAGCACCACTGCATAATCATTGACCAGTGACTTCTATCAATATGTAACATTAAGTGCATAAGCATTTAAAAGTTCATTGATTACAATGCCTTTGAAGATCCGGCCTAAAAGGGTGTACATTAGTTGCATAATTTATATGCTAATTCATTAGATATGTGATTGATGTAGAGTCTAACCTTTTGTGTGGAGGGGGTTGGGTTGTTTTTCACTGAACAGTTACACCTGAATGGCAAGTTGGTAGCCTATTTTATTTTCTTTACCGTTTCTTTTCCTTTTTTTCCTAAGAAGGCAGGAAAATTAGAACATGTTGATATATTTTTTCACCCACTTGTATATTCCAGGTTTGGAGGCAATGCAAGATCTCTCCAACCTAAACCTAAGTAACAATAAAATCAGCAGCATCACTGCGTTGGAGCCTTTGAAAATGCTGAACTCATTGAAAGTACTGGATATCTCTTGCAACGAGATTGGTGCACACTCAATTGATACGAGAAGGTATCTATGTGCTTCACCCTTGTCCCACACCACAACCACCAGTGGAAGTATTGAACGGTTTGAGAATTATGACTACAGATTGGTTGATTCATGGGAAACCATACTCATCTTTAAGGACTTGCACTTTACACAATTGGATGTGGTGGGAAATCCAGCGTTGAATGAGAGTTTCAATACACTGCTGATTATGTTGATCTCTTCTCTTGAATGGTTTAATAGTCAACACGTTCGACAAGTCTGAAAACTATCTTCAGATAGCATTTTTGGTACATATTCATTTGGGCTATTTAATTGAGTGAAATAGGCACCAAAGTTTCCGGTAGAATGTCATATCTTGTCCTAATGGTCCATATTTTTTAATGTAATTTACCTTTTTTTCTTGAATGAAACTTGCCGGCCTGTTCTCATCCATTGGTTGTCCTCAAAAGTGGCACACCGCATTATCCGGTCTTTTTCAGTCATGGACTTCGATTAATAGAATTGCTGGATGGTGGTAACGCTGAAATCTCTATAAATGCTCAATGCCCATCTTTGTGCAAATTCCCTTTCAATTTTCTTACTTACACATCCATCCAGGAAATTATATTTGTAAGTTACCCAGTAAAATTGACACAGAGATCTCCCACTGACAATGTACTATTTACATTACAAGTCAATCTCTGTCACTTCAGGATTTCAAGGTTACATAATTCATTGCCAATGGCAGCAGTTGAACTACATGGTATACTCTAGTATATTTATCTGATGTGTTGATTCAGTAAGTATTTCCAAGAAGCAACCTAAACAAATAACAAAAAAGCACCCAAAAAAATCTGTACAGTTATCTCCGAGAAAAAAAGAGAACTTTACAATTTTCATGGGCAACTTTGATAACATAATAAGGGACTAATAGGATGAGCTATTCTATCTACTCACTCTTAACCAAGTTTGATAGTATAGTTAAATTATTTGGGGTCGGTTAGGGTTATGATTTTTATTTAAAAATAATTTATTTTATTATTTTACATGAAATGAGTTATGGAAATTGCATTGGCTGTGTTTCAGTTCTGCAATTTTAGCTTAAGCTTTAAAGCTATCGAACATTCTCTCTATTACTTGAAAAACTGGTGTGGTGCTTCTCATCAACGGGGTTCTGAAAAAGCACGTTAGAGTCTAATGGTTACTGCTAGGAAGAAAGTCATTAGGTTCTCAAAATATGTTTTGATTTATTCTCTAGCTTGTGTTCTATATCTGTATGCACCTTTTCTTTCCTTTTTGGGGGGAGAAGACACTATGCCCAAGTGATTTGTGTGGGTGACTAAAAAATAAGGTCTTAAATATTTTCTTGTCCTTGCCCATGGTTCTTTCAAATGATATGAAACAGTGTCATGAACATGGGTTAAACTTCACTCATGTTCTCACTATTTGTATTTTCTTTTCAAATTATGTTGCATCATGTAGCACATTTCTATGTGGTTATCATGCCCATCCCAAGGCACTATGCATTTCTTGCATCTTTATGTTTTGTTATTGCCTGATCAACACACAAGAATGTATTTGTAATCACTTGTGTATAACAGAACCCCATTCTGATAAAAAAATGCGCTAATATGATGGTTTCTTTTGAAGTATATGTCCAATACTTATCTAAATCACCAGTCTTGTGCTTCCATTTTACTTGAAGCTTCATTTATGTTTACCTTGCTTTGACAAATCGGTGGAGTTTTCCTAACATTTGTTTAATCTCTTCATTGGCCAGGAAATGAGTATTTCAAGCAGCAGCAATATCCTGAAGCAGTAAAGCACTATACAGAGGCTTTAAAGAGAAACCCCTGTGACCCAAAGGTAACTTATCTCTCTTGATTTAGACTCGATTCTTCATCACATAAAAAATGCTCGTTTACCAACCTCGTGTCAAAATTTGGATTGGACTTGAGAAAAAAAGACTCCTTCCTACAATTTGTCTTTACTCTTCACATCATCATCATCATCATCATCTGAGTCTGAGTCTTATCCCAATTAAAATTTGGGGTCGGGTGCATGAATTTTGTTCCATCATTGGGAGGGGAGGGGAGCTCGTGGGAGGAGGAGGGGGGTTCAGGGAGGGTGGGGTGGGGGGGGGAGCTTGCCGATGGGAGGGGGGGGAGGGAGCTCGGTGGGGAGTTCAGGGAGGGTGGGGGGGAGGGGGAGGTCGGAGGTGGGAGGGGGGTTTAAAAAGGAGAGAGAGGGGGGGAGGGGGAGGGGGAGGTCGGAGCTGGAACTAGGTAATTCCCGGACTGTAGGAGCATGACTTTTTGGCTGGTTAGAAATGAAAGATTCCATCCATCAAAAAGGTGAGAACATCCCCATTCTTGATGCAATTTTTCTGCCAATTAATTCACAACTGTCATTGTTCACTCAATTGGCCTTCTCTTCTTCTTCTCCATTCCTTCGTTATTGCCATTAAAATGATAAACTCTATGGATATGTCTATTCACCACAATATCATCATTCCATCATAGCCCGTTGTGTGCTCCATGTTTGAATATTTTTCTAAGTATCAAATTATGGTAAAATTTTGGCAGCTTCATGTCTGTTTATATGCCATTAAAATTTTCTTTTGTGATTTCAAACTTTGTAGATTTTAATTGTATGTAAATATATTTTTAAATCTAATTTTAATAGAAATTTGACTCAAAAATGTGGATTGTTTAACTTTGATGTTCTTCATTTGGAATTTTTTATAATTTGGGTGTTATTTAATTTGATATAGGCATAATAATAATTACGTTGTTATTTAATTTTATGTTATATAAATGCATGGGGTATTCCCTGTGAGCTGAGGTGCGTGGGTGCGACCTAACATTACACGCACCTCAGGAGAGAGCGTTAAAATCGTGTCAATATGCCTTCCCGTTCAAGACTTTGGGATTGATGTGTATGTTCTCATTTATTTTTGAGAATGTATATATCTACCTCAAAGTCTTGAATTGTCCCATTTGGACAGTCTGTGAATGTTTGATCCCACTTATGCAGTCATTTACTATGTGTTTGTATGGTTTGTTGAGAATTTCGGTTGCATCTCCTCACTCTTCTCTGATATACCATTATTGATTTTGAGTGTTTTCTTAACCACTTACTTGTAAGTGTTTAAGAAAATTTTAAAATCAATAAATATTTTTGGTATATCGGAGAAGTGTGGGGAGATGATGCCGAAATTTTTAGCAAATCGTGCAGCACATATAGTAAGTGATTGTGCAATCAAACCTTCGTGGATGGGTTAAAAAGTGATAATCTAATTAATAGTCCTCTTCCAACTGAAAATGGTCTATGGCGAATGATGTGAGGAACGGGTCGGGTGTAATATCAGGAGTAATGATTTGAAAGTTAGGATGTGTATTGTCATTTATTGGGTGCAGGCAAAATGTCGACAGAACATTCATGGATGTATCGTACATTAGTTGACCGGGTGGTGTCAGATGACTTTAAGCATGGAGTTGAGAGTTTCATTCAATTTGCATTGGGGAATCGAGTTGCAGCAACAGACCGTGACGGTCACATTCGATGCCCTTGTTCATGTTGTAGAAACTTGAGGTGGCATTCAACATGGGATGTTCAACATCATTTGTACACGAAAGGGTTCGTGATGGTTATACGAATTGGACGTGTCATGGTGAGCCATTCTTGAGGTATGAGCCCGACAATATTGTAGGCACAAGTGGGTACGTGGATATGGTTGTAGATGCTGCTGGCCCTAGTTTTAATGTTCATGAGGAAGCACCGAATAAGACAACCGGAAGATTTTTTGAACTACTTAGGGATGCTGATGAGCCGCTGTGAGATGGTTGTGAAAAGCACACTCGATTGTCTATAGTGTCACAGTTGTTGAACTTGAAATCTGAATTTCACATCAGTGAGACTTGTTTTGACCGTCTCCTCCTCTTGATCAAGAGTATGTTGCCTCGAGACGAGAAGTTGGCAGAAACTTTTTACCGTGCAAAAAAGATGGTCAATGACTTAGGGCTTGGATATGTGAAAATAGATGCATGTCCGAATCATTGTATGTTATATTACAAAGATGATGCAGATAAGATATCATGTTCTATTTGTGGTCCTGATAGATTCAAACCTAAGGGAGGGGTCAATTCAAGGCAAAAATATGTACCTTACAAGGCATTGCGATACTTCCCTCTTGTGCCTAGGCTGCAGTGGCTGTATATGTCCTCAAAGACGGCTCGACATATGACATGGCACACCGAAAGAGTATGTCGTGCTGATGATATAATCAGTCATCCTGCCGATGGTGAAGCTTGGACTCACTTTAGTCGTACTCATCTTACTTTTTCAAAGGAGTCACGTAATGTTCGATTGGGTTTATGCACAGATGGTTTTAATCCATTCGGTGGTTCAGTGGCATCTTATTCCTGTTGGTCAGTGTTCATGACACCGTACAACCTTCCGCCGCACATGTGCATGAAACGAGAAAATCTATTTTTGTCCTTAGTAATTCCTAGTCCAAAAAGCCTTGAAAAAATCTGAACATATATCTCAGGCCGTTGATTGATGAGCTCAAATTTTTATGGATTGATGGAGTTGCTACTTATAATGCATGTAGGAAGCAAAATTTTATTATGAAGGCTGCACTGATTTGGACAATAAGTGACTTCCCTGCATATGGAATGCTATCTGGTTGGAGTACACATGGGAGGTTAGCATGTCCTTACTGTATGGAAGATACCAAATCATTTGTATTGAAACATGGTGGGAAAGCATGCTGGTTTGATTGCCATCGGCAATTGTTACCAAGTGACCATCCTTTTCGAAGGTAAAAAGACTCGTTTAAAAAAAATACTGTTGAAATGGATGAAATTGACTTGCAATGGGTATCGGGTCTACATATGGCGACACGGGTGCACAATTTACCAGATGTAGTATAATTATCTGGTAGCACACGACAACTCCCTAGTTTTGGAAAGGATCACGACTGGAACAAGAAAAGCATTTTTTGGGAATTACCTTATTGGTCAACTCTTCTTGTACGACACAATCTGGATGTCATACATACCGAGAAGAATTTTTTTGATAATGTGTTCAATACTATCATGAATGTTAAAGGGAAAATAAAGGATAACGCCAAAGCGCGTATGGACTTAAAGATGCTTTGTAAACGTCCAAAACTGGAACTACAGAACGTAAATGGAAAAACTGTGCAGCCTAAAGTAACTTACGTGTTTCATGATACACAGATCAAGGAAGTGTGCCAGTGGTTGAAACAGTTGAGATTCCTAGATGGATATGCATCCAACATAGCCTGTTGTGTGAATGTTAATGAGGGGAAAATATATGGTATGAAAAGTCACGACTGTCATGTGTTCATGGAGAGGCTACTGCCCATTGCATTTCGTGATTTGTTGCCAAAGCCGATATGGGGAGCACTGGCTGAGATGAGTCAATTTTTCAAGATTTTATGTGCATCAGAACTCAGACTTCGGGATGTACAAACTATCGAAGAAAAAGTGGTCACAACCGTTTGCAAGCTAGAGAAGATATTTCCTCTGGCATTCTTTGATTCGATGGAGCACCTGGTCATTCATTTGCCATACGAGGCTATCGTCGGAGGGCCAGTACAATTTCGATGGAAGTATCCATTTGAGAGGTATTTGAGAATTTTTGTAAACTTACATGTCGTCTATGGCCGGTACATATCGTTGCCATCTGACTTGTTGTTGTAGGTGCATGCATGAATTAAAAATGAAAGTTCGCAATAAGACACAGGTGGAGGGTTCGATTGCTGAGGCATACATTCTTGAAAAAATTTTGAACTTCTGTTCTATATACTTTGAGCCAGAGATTCAAACTCATCGTACTCGACCTCCATGTAATGATGATGGAGGAGTTGATGAATCGTCCGATCGGCTCTCTATATTTAAACATCCTGGATGTGCGTTCCGACGTTGCATGACTCGCACGCTCGAAGATAGAGTGTTACGCGCCGTTGAGATATATATTCTTCTGATTTGCCTCGAGATTGAACCTTATGTTAAGTAAGTTCTTAACTCACATTTCTAGCAAGTCCATAAGTTGTTCATCCTTCTTCTGCAGTTCATTTAAAGTAGTAGTTTATTTATATTGTAAGTAATTTGATTCAGAATTAGCTAAAAAATGTCCAAATATCCAGGACGTGGAGATTGAAAAATAACGCTAGAAGTTTTTTGCTAAATGGCTGAGAAACCGAGTTAGTGTCATCGTTGAATATATATGTTTGTATTTATGTATGTTGAGGTAAATGTTATTATTTTAACTGACAGAATTTGAATGTAGGTTGAACACTATCTCATTACTGATCAAAGAGTACAACAGATAAGTTATGGCCCCTCGAACGTTGCACGTGTCTATCCAGGATATATTGTGAATGGATACAGATTTCATACAAGGGATTATGGACGAGGTAAGTCTATGATGAACAGCGGTGTATCTATTAAGGGAAGTTTATACAATGAACTTGAATTAGACTACTATGGTATTCTTGAAGAAGTCTTAGAACTTCAGTATTTGGGACAAGACAATCATGTATACATATTTAAGTGTCAATGGTTTGATCCTAGTTCTGTTCGACATGCCGATAATTATGGGATTGTCGATGTCAAACATAGGTCTAAACTATAGACCTATGAACCGTTCATTTTAGCCGCACAAGTTCAGCAAGTGTATTATTCAAGCTATCCATCATCCAAGAATAGAGATTGGTGGGCAGTTTGCAGGGTTAATTCAAAACTCTTTCCCACTTATGAGTTAATTATGAGTGAAGATGTCTCAGAGGTTGCTAGTGCTGAATATTATCAATCATACGAAGTTGGCGTTGTCGGTTCCTCGAGGTTTAATTTGGACGAATCTTATGAGCCACTATCATTACGTACGCGAGATGAAGTGGAAGAAGTCGATCTGATGGAGCTAAATGTTGATGTTAGAGGGGAGGAAGAATCAGATGAAGAGGAAGAGTTTGAATCTGATGAGGCTACTATGGATGACGAAGATGATGATGAGTTAGATATATCATCAACATGAGGGAGGCACGTTTTGATAATTTAGTGAGATATCCTTACTTTTTTGTATAATTTTTAATAACAGAGAATCTAGCCATATGCAATTGAGGATTAATATGTATTAATTATTTTGTTAGTAATAAAGAAATGGTCTGAGGAGGTCGTACTGGGAGTGGGAGGAGACAGGTAGTGACAAGGGCTCTACTCCCTCCTGTTTGGCGTCTTCTTCGGGCACATGTATATCTATTAAAAATGTTAGTTATATAAATGTTTACATCATTTACTAGCTTAAAAGATTTTTTTTAGGTTCAAGTGTCGGCTCGTTGCCTATTGTGCAGACGCCACCCCCATCACCTCCCGCTACAGGTATGCATATTTTAATTTAAAGTTCCCAATATTTGTTTTACTTATGAAAATTAATTCTTGCAGGTCTCAGTGACGTCCCACATGTTGTGCAGACGCCACCCCCATCACCTCCCGCTGTAGGTATGTATATTTTAATTTAAAGTTCCCAATATTTGTTTTACTTATGAAAATTAACTCTTGCAGGTCTCCGTGGCGTGCCACCTGTTGTGCAGACACCACCTCCACCACCTCCCGTGCAGGTATGTATATAAGCTAATTTAAAGTTCTCAATTTTTATTTTACTTATGAAAATTAATTCTTGCAGGTCTCAGTGGCCTCCCACCTATTGTGCAGACGCCACCCCCACCACCTCCTGCTGCAGGTATGCATATTTTAATTTAAAGTTCTCAATATTTGTTTTACTTATGAATATTAATTCTTGCAGGTCTCAGTGGCGTCCCACCTGTTTGGCAGATGCCACCCCCACCACCTCCCGCTATAGGTATGTATATTTTAATTTAAAGTTCCCAATATTTATTTTACTTATGAAAATTAATTCTTACAGGTCTCAATGGCGTCCTACCTGTTGTGCAGACACCACCTCCACCACCTCCTGCTGCAGGTATGTATATTTTAATTTAAAGTTGTCAATATTTAATTTACTTATGAAAATTAATTTTTGCAGGTCTCAGTGGCCTCCCACCTGTTGTGCATACGCCACCCCCACCACCTCCCGCTGCAGGTATGCATATTTTAATTTAAAGTTCCCAATATTTGTTTTACTTATGAAAATTAATTCTTGCAGGTCTCAGTGGCGTCCCACCTGTTTGGCAGATGCCACCCCCACCACCTCCCGCTGCAGGTATGTATAGGTCCCAGTGCCCTCCTTACTTAATTATGTTATTTTCTAAAGATGAGCAAAATATTCATTTTACTTGTGAAAATCTATTCTTACAGATCCCAGTGCCCTCCCACCACCTCCCACTTGTACAGGGCACACCCCCACCACTCAGCCACTTGACGATGCTGGCAGTCGTCACGAGGGAGGCACGGCCCATGATGGACGTCGCCCGTGTTGGATCTCCGGGTAAATCTATAAGGTTATATTACATTCATTATTTAATTAGGCTTCAACTATCTAATATGAATATTTTGATATTTGCAATTGCAGTAAAAAATTTGAACCCCACACAGCTGTCCATCATTCCACCGAACTCATGTTGGCACATGTGCCTGGGCCAGCATCCACTTTCAGAGAATTTTAGATAGCCGTCCGCTATTCATTGTACAACATGTTCTTAGTAACTAATTACGTCATTTAATTCAAGTATTTTTCAAACTCAATTCACAACAGTATACTAAGTGTGAAACTTAATTGATTTACAGTGGTCTTTTAAATTCACATGTGGAAATGACGCGGCAGGATGTCGTCGTGCCTGGGAGTCTACTATGCAGTCAAGTTACAAGATGAAAATACATGAGGCCCGAGCACACGCTAAAAAATTGAGTGGTGGGAGTGAAGATCGACAGCTGTGGAAGGTGCACCGCCCTCTATGGATGAGGCAGGAGGATTGGGAGATATCTTGTGACCATTTTGCCGACCCCAAGTGGATAGAAAAGTCCGAAAAAGCCAAAGTAAACAGGGCGTCAAAACCAGGCGCAAATGTGCATACGAGTGGGTCCATCTCTTACGCAGCTCATAAACAAAAAATGGTAAGTAATGTTTCAATTTATCTTCTTACAATTTATTAATATATTTGACTTTTTTACTATGAATTGTATAACATGCTGTGGAGCTTAATCGACCTCCGTTGTTCCTCGAGGTGTTCGACAGAACACACAAAAAGAAGGGGACAAATCAATTTGTGAGTGAGACTACTAAGTCAATAGCGGTAAGTTTATCTTCATATGCAACTTCTACCATTCATTTAAATCGGCATGAAATTCATATTAAATTGACTAGTTATTTTATTCAATTTGTAGGAAACATATAGCAAAGCAGTGACAGAGAAGTACGGGGAGGGAGACACGCAGTAGCCGGAGTTGGATCCGGTGGAGTGGGTGGCAGCAACTGGCTTACCGAAGAAAGGCCGACTATATGATTTTAGGGATAGCCTGGACGCTAGCGCGGTGATATCATCGTGTGCGAGTTCTAGCTCTGCCCAAACCAGTAGCAGTGCCTTCACTATACCTCTACCAGCCCCCAGCGCTTCTGCCAGCGACATGATGGACAAGGTCCGATCGCAGATTTCTGATTTGTAGCGGCAGCAGCAGTAGTTCCAACAGGAGATCTCTAGCCAGCAGACAATCATTTTACAGGCAATCAGTGGCCTCCTCTCCCAGGCTGGAATGGTCCCTCATCGATCCACTACCACCACAGCACAGGCCGTACAGGTGAGTGTTTACTATGTTTTTATTTTGATGGAATTACTCAATTATGTTCATTTGAAATTTTAAAACTCCCTAGTTTTCAAAACTCACTTAGTTTAGAAGAATTGAGAAAACCCAGGGTTCCGGGGTCCTAAATGTAAAATACTTAAGATATATTTCTACTAGCTCAACCAATTTAAGCAGTGATCTCCTGAGGTTCTGAATTCTCCTTGCAACCCAGGATTGTTGAGACAAGAAGAGATATAAGAGCCATATAAGAGCCATGGTTCAGACCATCTTCAGTCAAACTCTAGAACAGACTGAAGAGATATGCAGTTATGCACTATGTCACCCAGATGTCAAACATAAATTTCCTAACCCCTTGTCATAAAAACTTAGTTGCATGTTGAGCCATTGAGGAATAGAAAGAAAGTTGAGAAGAAGAAAAGCATATTAGTGGGATCTTGGAAGAATAAATAAAATGTTTCTGAAAATGGAACATCTCCTTACTATTGATTTCTTGACAGATCAGCTTGATCTGGTGCCGCTGATTTCTTAACAGGCTGATTGGCCTTGCTGGCTATTGATTGTTCATCCGGAGGTCTAAAAGAGTTACCTCTGAACCACGCAGCAATAAGCCCTGTGGCCGAGAGAAAAGCCTATAAGTCCACCATAGAACCCATGAATCAAAAAGAATACACCGATCCAGCCGCTTACATGAAGCATATACAAAGGTCATATAATAAGAAAGTGACTTGTCAAAACTGACGGAATCCAAATCGGATACCTGGTTTGGCCCTAGCGCTCAAAAGTGCATTTTCTAAATACACTTAGTTTAAATTTCTCCCAAGTCAGGTCTGGGGGTCTAAATTCTAAAATATAGATCTGATCGGCATGTCGATCATTCCTGCTGTTCCTAGGAGATGAAAGTGACTTGTCAAAACTAACGGAATCCAAATCGGATATCCAGTTTGGCCCCAGTGCTCAAAAGTGCATCTTCTAAATACACTTAGTTTAAATTTCTCCCAAGTCGGGTCCGGAGCTCTAAAATCTGAAATACAGGTCAGATCGGCGTGCCGATCGTTCCTACTGTTCCTGGGAGATGAAAGTGACTTGTCAGAACTAGCGAAATCCAAATTGGATACCCGGTTTGCCCCCAACGATCAAAAGTGCATTTTCTAAATACACTTACTTTAAATTTCTCCCAAGTCGGGTCCGAGGGTCTAAAATCTAAAATACA
The DNA here is from genome assembly GCA_022559845.1 of Amorphophallus konjac. Classification (NCBI taxonomy): domain Eukaryota; kingdom Viridiplantae; phylum Streptophyta; class Magnoliopsida; order Alismatales; family Araceae; genus Amorphophallus; species Amorphophallus konjac. The sequence goes on from CM040122.1 coordinate 207,158,173, forward strand.
GGTCGGATCGGCGTGCCAATTCTTCTTGCTGTTCCTGGAGATGAAAGTGACTTATCAGAACTGACGGAATCCAAATCGGATACCCGATTTGGCCCCAACGCTCAAAAGTGCATTTTCTAACTACACTTAGTTTAAATTTCTCCCAAGTCGGGTCCGGGAGTCTAAAATCTGAAATACATGTCGTATCAGCGTGCCGATCATTCCTGCTATTCCTAGGAGATGAAAGTGACTTGTCAGAAATGACGGAATCCAAATTGGATACCCGGTTTGGCCCCAGCGATCAAAAGTGCATTTCTTAAATACACTTACTTTAAATATCTCCCAAGTCGGGTCCGGGGGTCTAAAATCTGAAATATAGGTCGGATCGGCGTGCCGATTGTTCCTGTTGTTCCTGGGAGATGAAAGTGACTTGTCAGAACTAACGGAATCCAAATCGGATACCCGGTTTGGCCCCAGCGCTCAAAAGTGCATTTTCTAAATACACTAAGTTTACATTTCTCCCAAGTCGGGTCCGAGGGTCTAAAATCTGAAATACCGGTCGGATCGGTGTGCTGGTCGTTCCAACACGACCTGGGAGATGACAGTGACTTGTCAGAACAAGGCTGTCAATGGGTTGGGCCCAGGCCGGGCTTAGGTCGGCCCGGCTCGGGCCCGACTTATCAATATTGAGGCCCGAGCCCGAGTTATGTCGGGTCGGGCCGGGCCGGGCCCGATACTATTAGAAAATTTTAAAGCCCGACTAACGCCCGGCCCGGCCCGACAACTTAAATAAAAAATAAAAAATATTAAAAATTAATATAGTTAATAATATAAAATTTATAATCTTATTAAGTTAACTAAAATTTTGATATTAATTCTATGATTTGTATGAAAATAGAGTTTTAAATCTTATAATTAAGTAAACTATTATAATTTGAGCATCATAGAGATAAGATTGTCATGGATTATAAAAGTAGAGATTCTTTGGTGAAAATGTCATGGTCTCGGTGGCTACACAGCAGGCCTCTAACCCAGTTCATACTGTGGCAAATAGCTTGAGCTTGCCTGGATTGCAACTGATAACAAAGAAGCTGGAGCTGCCTATGAAACTTGTGTTCCCTAGGAACTTGATGGGCGGTGTATTTCCGAGCGGTAATGTTACAGATTACATGATGCTTGGCCTTGGAGATATGACTATCCCAGGGATGCTTCTAGCATTGGTGCTTTGTTTTGATCACCGAAAGAGTAGGGACATAACAGCACCTATAGATGCACCCTCCTCAAAAGGGCATAAATATGTATGGTATGCACTCTCTGGATATGCAATTGGATTGGTCGCTGCTTTAGCAGTTGGAATCTTGACCCACTCGCCTCAACCTGCGCTTCTTTACCTGGTACCATCTGTTCTGAGACCTGTAATCTTTCTCTCTTGGATGAGAAATGAGCTCTTTGAGCTATGGGAAGGTCCCAGAACAAGTTCAAATGACAAAAATCCATTTGTTGGAAGTTTAAGCCCCTTTATCTGATGTTTCAACCTTCCCATTCCTTTGATGAACTGCCAATAGTGTCCTATTTATCCTTTTGGAGCAGTAGGACATGTTCATGGCCTCAAGGCATATTAGCGATGTCGAAGTGAACTCCTGAGCTGCTCTCTCTTTAGAAAGATGATACACACTGTAGCATCACTCTTATTGTTATGAGGCCTCTGAAATTGTAGTATCAGAAAAATATCTATAGGTAGATAAGAGCTATATATAGCAGAATGTGCTAATACTGATGGATATTTATCTAAAATTAAAAAACTCAATATTTGTCTTGATCAACAAAAAAGAGCAAGTAGTTTTTAAATTTTAAAAGTAAAAAAAAGAGAGCGGGTCGGGTCAGCCCGCGGGCCAGACTTAAAGCCTGAGCCCGGCCCGTGGGCCTAGTCGGGCCAGACTTCTAGTCCCGACTAAGGCCCATGGGTCGGAAAAGGCCTTGCGGCCCGGCCCGAAATCGGGCCAAGCCCACGAACCTATCAGGCCGACCGGCCCATTGACAGCCCTAGTCCGAACTGACGGAATCCAAATTGGATATGTGGTTTGGCCCCAGCGCTCAAAAGTACATTTTCTAAATACACTTTGAATTTCTCCCAAGTCGGGCCCGGGGGTCTAAAATCTGAAATACCTATTGGATCGGCATGCTGATCATTCCAACACGACGTTGGAGATGACAGTGACTTATCAGAACTGACAGAATCCAAATCGGATACCCGGTTTGGCCGCAGCGCCTAAAAGTGCATCTTCTAAATACACTTAGTTTAAATTTCTCCCAAGTCGGGTCCGGGGGTCTAAAATTTGAAATACAGGTCGGATCGGCATGTCGATCGTTCCTGTTGTTCCTGGGAGATGAAAGTGACTTGTCAGAACTGACGGAATCCAAATCGAATATCTGGTTTGGCCCCAGCGCTCAAAAGTGCATATTCTAAATACACTTAGTTTAAATTTTTCCCAAGTCGGGTCCGGGGGTCTAAAATCTTAAATACAGGTCGGATCGGCGTGCCGATCATTCTTGCTATTCCTGAGAGATGAAAGTGACTTGTCAGAACTGACGGAATCCAAATCGGATACCCGGTTTGGCCCCAGTGCTCAAAAGTGCATCTTCTAAATACACTTAGTTTAAATTTCTCCCAAGTCGGGTCTGGGGTCTAAAATCTGAAATACAGGTCGGATCGGAGTGTCGATTGTTCCTGCTATTCCTGGGAGATGAAAGTGACTTGTCAGAACTGACGGAATCCAAATCGGATATCCGGTTTGGCCCCAGCGCTCAAAAGTGCATCTTCTAAATACACTTAGTTTAAATTTTTCCTAAGTCGGGTCCGGGGGTCTAAAATCTGAAATACAGGTCGGATCTGCGTGCCGATTGTTCCTGCTATTCCTGACAGATGAAAGTGACTTGTCAGAACTGACGGAATCCAAATCGGATACCCGGTTTGGCCCCAGCGCTCAAAAGTGTATCTTCTAAATACACTTAGTTTAAATTTCTCCCAAGTCTTGTCCGGGGGTCTAAAATCTGAAATATAGGTCGGATCAGTGTGCCGATCATTCTTGCTGTTCCTGAGAGATGAAAGTGACTTGTCAGAACTGACGAAATCTAAATCGGATACCCGGTTTGGCCCCAGCGCTCAAAAGTGTATTTTCTAAATACACTTAGTTTAAATTTCTCCCAAGTCTGGTCCGGGTGTCTAAAATCTGAAATATCGGTCGATCGACGTGCCGATCATTCCAACACGACCTGGGAGTTGAAAGTGACTTGTCAGAACTGACGGAATCCAAATCAGATAGGTTTGAGCTCAGCGCTCATAATTCCATTCTCCAAATGTAATTAATTTAAAATACGATGACAGCTAGGTTAGTTGGCCTATAAAATCTATGTAGTTATCAATTTGATATGTTTGATTTTAATTTATGCTATCTTCACACTAATTTTTTTATCTATGTTATTATTTTTTTAATGTAGGAGGATCCTTCTACGGGCGGCGACAGAGGAGATGAGCAGGGCAGGGAGGAGGATATGGACGATGTGCCGGATATTTCTTGAGTTTATTGTGTTTTATTTCTGTACGTTGATGATCAGCAGGGTGTTGTGTTTTTTTTTCGGTGGTGATTTGATCAGCATGGTGTTGAGTTTTTTTTTCGGTGGTGATTTGATCAGCATGGTGTTGAGTTTTTTTTTTCGGTGGTGTTTATTAACATGCTGAGTTTTTTTTCGATGGTGTTTATTTGATCAGCAGTGTGTTGAGTTTTTATTTTCGGTGGTGTTTATTTGATCAGCAGGATGTTGAGTTTTTATTTTCGGTGATGTTTATTTATTTGATCAACATGGAGGACAATTTGTTTTTCAATGTATATGTTTTTACAGATTTTTTATAATAATTTTAAGTTTAAAAAAATGAATAGTGATATTTCAGATGGATTTTTAGACGGATCCGTCTGAAATTACAAACGGCATTTGAGACGGAATTTTAACCGTCTGAAATTTCAAACGATGTCACGGATCGTTTCAAACGGCATTTCACACAAATAATTTTTCGTCTGAATTTCAGACGCTTCTTCTCACCGTAATTGCCACAGAAATTTGAGACGATATCTCACACGGTAAACATGTCGTCTGAAATTTCGGACTCCATATCTTACCGTCATTGAGACGAAAAAGTAAGACGGTATTTCACACGGTAATTATTCCGTCTGAAATTTCAGACGGAAATGTATTCAGATGGAATTACTGACGGAAAATATCTCGTATGAACTTTCAGACGGAATATGCGACTGAACGCATATCTGTCCAAAAATTGTACTTTCTGACGGACATACGGACGAAAAATAAATAGTCTGAAATTTCAGACGGTATTTTTGACGGAAATTTAGACTGTCCGAAATTTCTGACCAAGAATATGTGACGGCCGTATTCCGTCTGAAACCCATCCGAAATCCGTTACAAAAGCATTTTCTAAAGGATTTTCAGACGGATTTCAGACGGAAGTTGGCCATCTGAAATACCGCTTTTTATGGTTGTGCAATAGAGTTAGATTCTCTTTCCTAGTGATAGAACCACTAGTCGTAGCCCGACGACTTTCAATGTTGATCCCACCCGGGAGAGGTGGCGGGGTATCCCAGTTTCACGATTTCTAAGCTAGTTCTGCGGGCCCCAGTCCAACCGTAGGGTGCTACGGAGGGGAATACTAGCTAGAGGCTTGGCTCTAGGCACGAGCCGGTGTGTGCACACATGGTCAGAGACTTGGACTGACACTGACGAGTGTTGCACTGACTAGTTACTTGTTCTGGTACTGTTACGCGTCTCGCTTGCTATGATCAGGCTTGCGTAGATGCTTGAGACGCAGTATAAGCCGTCAGTGGACGCATCTGGTTTCTTCTTCTGGTGGATCTCCTCTCCTTTTCACTCTTGTCACTTGGAAATGATTGAGTTATTATATATTGGTAGATTTTGAGTACTCGCATTTACATTAAATTGGTACGCTAGTTAGCTGTTTATAAACTGTTTAGTTAGTTTTACAGCTTTATTAAATTGTCATTTACTTCTGCCAATGCATGCTTTAATGCTTTCCTTTAGTTAGTTGCGAGTTAGGGATCCCTATGAACCCTACTAAGTCTCTACTGTGAGACTCACCCCTTCCTTTTATAGGTGAGGCGGAGCAACCGGCTGCAGGATTCTCTCGTGCTTTTGGCAAAAAACCTTAGAGCCAACAGTGGTCGGTCAGTGGTCGGTTAGTGGTCAGTCTGTTCTTTTTTTCCTTTTGGCCGGGGTACGTCCCGTGTAGTCATTTATTTTGACCCTTGTACAGTGTGGGACTGGTGATATCTAGATCTGGACTACTTGTGTAAATTTCATCACTCTGATATATATTTAATTGCTTCCGTTTAAAGTTCAAATCAATACTTTAATTAATATTGCGCGTGTAATTTATATTCGTTATGCATCCCCTCGACAAACACTCAGTAACCCATACAGGGCCTCATCAGCCACTTGGCTGGCTTCCCCGAGTTCTTGGTATCAGTAAATCGATGATATCGGGTTATCGGTATCCGGATCTCCTAGGTCGTCACAGTTGGTATCAGAGAGGTGTTGAGGATTTGTATAAGGAATTGAAATTACATTAGTCTAGAACAAGTCCATGTGAGTCTACTGCTGGTTTAGGATGCTTTCCGTGATTACTGATGGATTTTCTATTATTGCATGTCTTCTTCTAGATTAAAATGCTGCCTCGTAGAAGGGCACGCGTCTCGAGGGAAGGTAGTGGCACTTCTCCTCTGGCTCCAGCTAATGTGCCAGCTCCAATTCAAGCTGGCCATCCTCCTCAAGCTGAATTGCCTCCTGGTGGCCGTGGCAGAGCTTTAAAAGAATTTTTGCTTTTCCACCCACCGACTTATGAAGGACTAGCAGATCCAGATGCAACCAGAGTGTGGATAGATGCAACTGAACACGTATTCCGTTCCATGGAGTGCACAGAGGATGAAAAAGTCATGTTGGCTACTTTTTCAACTCCAAGGAGCAACACTCACGTGGTGGACCATGGAGTGGGAGGTTACTTTTAGATCCCGTCCTCTTCATCAGATCACATGGATGGAGTTTGTCACGACCTTTGAACGCACTTTCAGTCCAGCTTATCTCAGAATGGATAAAATGCATCAATTTATGGAACTAGCTCAAGGCGATATGACTGTGCTGGAATATCGGAGCAAGTTCATGGAATTGGGTCAGTATGCGCCCCACATTCTTGCTGATGAAAGCTTAAAGACCAAGCAATTTCTGTGTGGATTAAAACTATAATTGAGGCACCCTTTGATCGCAACCAGAGTGGCAGAGATGGACGCAGCATATCAGGAAGCTGCGACTTTAGAGCTTGACTTGGCAAGATCCCGAGGGCATACTCAAACGGCGTCAATCCAGCCGGGTGTGCCACGTCAACAGTTCAGTCAGCCATCTGCTATAGGAGTCCCATCGGTTGTTCCTGTTGCCAGTGGCATTCCTGTTTCTAAGCCTAAGTTCAAGAAATTCAAGAAGTTCATGAAGCGCTATGGTAGTCAAGCATCTTCTGGTACCATACAGCAGCAATCGGCACCTTCTTTCCAGCAGCGCCAAGGTTCAGTGGCGAGTCAGCCGAGATAGTGTGCAAGATGTGGTGGGAGCCACCCAGGCAAGCCATGTTCGCTGCCGGTGGTTTGTTTCCGGTGCAACCAACCGGGACATGTGGTTCGGGACTATCCGCAGAGACCGAAGCCAGTGCAATTTTCTCAACCGCAGCCGTCTCAGTTCAGACCTCCTCCACCACAACAGGCACATCAGTATTATCCTCAAGCTTCAGTGTCTTCTTCCCAGCAATCTACTGCAGTGGGAAGGAAGCAGAAGGGAAAGGTCTCTCATATTACCCGGGCTGAAGCTGTGGCGTCTCATCTTGTAGAAGGTACGATTATGATTTTTGGACATGCAGCTCGTGTCTTATTTGATTCAGGCGCTTCTCATTCGCTTATTTCTGAAAACTTCATTGCCTGTATTGATGAGCCGACTTCTGAAATTACTTGTGAGTTGCTCGTGTAACTACCTTCTGGAGATTTCATGTTCACTCCTCTTTGTCTAGAAGAGTCACCTATTATGACTGGTAATCATCAGTTGCCGGCTAGATTATATGCGTTGCAGCTGGTTGATTATGATATTATTCTGGGCATGGATTGGTTAGAAAAATATGGAAACGTGGTTGATTGCAGATCAAAGAAAGTATATTTTCAGCCACATGGGAAACCAGCATTCTATTTCCAAGGTATTCGATCTCGTTCTTCTCGCTTGCTTATTTCTACTATTCGAGCCTGTAGATTGATTAATGCAGGTTGTCTTGGATTCTTAGCTTCCGTGGTAGCTGTTGAGGCACCACAGCAGGATATCAATGCCATTCCTGTGGTCTGTGAATTTCTTGATGTATTTCCTGATGAGTTACTAGGCTTACCTCTTCAACGAGAAATAGAAATGGTGATTGAATTGATTCCAGGTATGGCACTGTTGGCAAAGGCACCATACCCCATGGCTCCAGCTGAAATGAAGGAACTGAGAGCACAATTGTTAGAATTATTGGGAAAATGCTATATTCATTCGAGCTTTTGTCCATGGAGTGCTCCAGTACTGTTTGTGAAAAATAAAGATGTAAGCCTGAGGCTATGTATTGATTACAGGCAATTGAATCAGGTGATTGTCAAGAATAAGTATCATCTGCCTAGGATTGATGATTTTTTTGATCAATTGCAGTCTGCTACTGTCTTTTTACGGATTGATCTTCGAACTGGCTATTTTCAATTTCAGATTTGAGAATCTGACGTGGAAAAGACTACTTTTAGCATGCGTTATGGTCATTATGAGTTTTTGGTTATGCCGTTCGGGCTAACCAATGCTCCAGCAGCTTTTATGGACCTGATGCAGCGTGTGTTCCGTCCATATCTGGACCGATTTGTTGTGATCTTTGTCGACGATATTCTTGTTTATTCGGATTCTGAAGAGGAACATGTTCAGCATCTCAGGATTGTATTGCAGACTCTGTGAGATCACGAACTCTATGAAAAATTCAGTAAATGTGAGTTTTGGCTTCGAGAAGTTCATTTTATCGGCCATGTGATTTCTGGTGACGGAGTCGCAGTTGATCCAGCTAAAATCAAAGCTGTTCTTCAATGGCGGAGACCGAGGACTGTGATAGAGATCAGAAATTTTCTGGGTCTTACTACTTATTATCAAAGATTCATTCAAGACTTTGCACGGATTGCCGCGCCGATGACTAGACTGACACGGAAAGATGTACCTATTGTCTGGTCAAATCAAAGTGAGCAGAGCTTTAATGAATTAAAAAGGCTTCTCACTTTTTTTCCAGTGCTGGTTTTACCTTCTGACACGGGTGGATTCGTGGTTTGCACGGATGCTTCTCGAGTAGGTTTGGGTGCAGTGCTTATGCAACATGGTAAAGTCATAGCTTATGCATCCCGACAACTAAAACAGCATGAAGAGAATTATCTGACTCATGATTTAGAGCTTGCAGCAGTGATCTTTACACTAAAAATATGGAGACACTACTTGTATGGCGAGAAATTTGAGATCTTTACCGATCATCAAAGCTTGCAGTATGTGTTTTCTCAAAAAGATTTGAATCTCCAACAGCGCAGATGGATGGAATATATGAAAGACTATGATTTCACTCTCTCCTATCAGCCAGGAAAAATGAATGGTGTGGCTGATGCTCTCAGCAGGAAAGTGCTAATTAGTCATTTGCTCATTCATGAATGGAAATTGTGGGAACAGTTTCCTAGTGAAACTTTCAGCGTGGACATTCCTTCTGATCCAATGGTAGCTGTGTGTGCTAGTCTGGTGATGACTCCAGCTATTTATCAGCTGATCAAGGAAGCTCAGTAGGCAGATTCTGATTTGTCCCGCGTTATAATGATGCACGATGTGGAGTTTGATGAGGATTTAGTTATCAGCCTCCGTGGCAGGCTGTATGTTCCAGCTGTTGATGAGTTGAGAAATACTATCTTGCGTCAAGCCCATGGATCTCGTTATGCTATTCACCCCGGCACTACCAAGATGTATCAAAATCTGAAAAGGCAGTTCTGGTGGCCAGGAATGAAAAAGGATGTAGCTACATTTGTGTCTAAATGTTTGACATGCCAACAGGTTAAAGCCGAGAATCAAAAACCTGGAGGAATGCTTCAGCCTTTAGAAATTCCGATGTGAAAAAGGGATCACGTCACGATAGATTTTGTTGTGGGTTTACCCCGCACTTCACAAGGCTTCGATGGAATCTGGCTGTTAATTGATCAGTTAACAAAAATAGCAAGATTATTGCCAATTAAAGTTACCTGGAGTGTTCAGTAATTGGCCGAGCTTTATGTTCAAAAGATTGTGCCATTGCATGGAATTCCAATATCAACTGTGTCAGATCGCGACCCACGGTTTACTTCTGGCTTCTGGCGCAGTTTTCAAAAAGTGTTGGACATAGAGTTAGCCTTTAGTTTAGCTTATCATCCGCAGTCAGATGGTCAATCAAAAAGGACTATTCAGACTTTAGATGATATGCTGAGATCGTGTTGCCTAGATTGGCAGGATTCGTGGAGTCGGCATTTGCCACTTGTGGAATTTGCTTATAATAATAGTTATCACTCCAGCATCGGCATGGCACCGTATGAAGCTTTGTATGGGTGTCCTTGTCGTACACCTTTGAACTGGTTTGAGGCCGGTGATAGATTGTTGATAGGATCTGATATGGTTCAGCAATGTGCTGATGTGTTTCGCTTGATCAGGCAGAAAATGTTGACAGCTCAGAGTCGACAAAAAAGTTATGTAGATCAGTGCAAGTGACCATTGCAGTTTGACCTAGAGATATGGTGTTTGTAAAAATATCTCTGATGAAAGGCGTTATGAGGTTTGGGAAACGTGGAAAGCTCAGTCCCCGTTATATTGGTCGGTTTCCTATTCTGGAACGTCTGGGCCAAGTGGCTTATCATCTTCAATTGCCAGCGGCGATGCAAGCAATCCATGATGTATTTCATGTGTCCCAGCTAAGGAAGTATGTTTCTAATGCATCTCACGTGCTCGATGACTCAATTTGGCAAGAAGTGACTGCAAATCTATCCACACCAGAGTATCCGATCAGAATTGAAGATCGTCGTGAGCAACGATTGAGAAATAAAGTAATTCCTCTGGTTAAGGCTGTCTGGCAGCGTCACTCTGGTAATGAAGCTACATGGGAATGTGAGGATGAAATGCGTCAGCAATTTCCCTTCCCGTTTGAATAAGATATACTTTGAGTCTTTACATGTTTTGAGGATGACAACACTATGAGCCTTAGTGGAGAACAAAAAATATTTCTCTGTGAAAAATAATCTTTCGAGTCACTTCAGTTATTTTCAGGGGTTGTCTTCGTGTCGTTATTTGTTCCATCGCGTGCTGAACACTGCAGCACCTCGTGCTGCTTTCTGTGAACCTCGTGTCGTTTCTTCAGTCTTTAGTTGCTCATCTCGAGTCATCCTTTTTATTTTTGCTCTTGTGTTTTCGTGTCATTTACTGTAGTTACTCGAGTCGTTTTCCTGCTTTCACTGTTTTATCACGTGTCGTTGTAGCCGTTCCTATCTTCTATCCTCGTGTTGTTTTTCCTAGACCCCGTGTCCTTTTTGCTTTGTGACCACACTTCGTGTCGGTTTCTATTTTCATCTTCGAGTTGTTTTCAGCCCGTGTCGTCCTCATTTTCGAGTCGTTTTCCTGTGTCTTCAAGTCATTTTAGTGTAAAGTGTCGTTTCACTTTGTGCCGTTCCCTTTGCTGATTGATATTTCATGTTGATTCTCGTATTGATTCACTGATGACCTCGAGTCAACTTAGTCGTTTTGATTGGTCGTTCTTCGTGTTGTTTCTGTGTGTATGTCTTCGTGTTATCTGTTGTTTTTAAGTCTTCATGTTATTTTTGTGTTTGAGTCTTCATGTTAATTCTGTGTTTTTGTCTTAGTGTTGTTTTTATGTCTTCGTGTTATTTTTGTGTTTGAGTCTTCATGTTAATTATGTGTTTTTATCTTAATGTTGTTTTATGTCTTCGTGTTGCTTCTTTCTATCTTCGTCCAGGTTTCCTCTGATCGCGTGTTTTACTACCGTTTTACTCCGTGTTATTTCCTTCTCACCTCGTGCTGTTCTCATCTGACTTCGTGTCGTTCTCTTTGTAGTGTTAGCCTTGTTACTGTGGTACCTCGTGTCGTTCTCTTTTTATCTCGTGCTGTAGTCATCTTATGTACCTCGTGTCGTTCTCAGTATAGTGCACCTTTTGTTGTTCCTACACACCTCGTGCAGCTTGAGCTTGAGTGTCAATCGACTTATTTCAGGTATATATATATAGAGAGAGAGAGAACCCTGAGTATGAATGGTTTTAATCTCTTTGCAGGAGAAGAAGAAAAACAAAAAGAAGAAGGTGGTCCGAGGAAGAATATTCCCCAGTGTCTGGGCTGCACGTGATCCAATACTAAAGGAACCAATGCTATAAGGGCACGTGGAAAGAAGGTTCTGGATCGGGTGTGGGAGGCACACGCATTCTGTACCTTATCCACCTGCTGCTGCTATATATTGAAGCCTTCGTCCATAGATGAAGGTTGATCGAAAGTGAAAAAGAAAAAGCAGAAGTGCAGAGAGTTCGATCCAGCAAAAGAAGAGAAGAAAATAGAGGGCAGAAACTGAAGAAGAGGAAGAAGAGAGAATAGCAGAGAGAGTGAGAGAGAGAGAGAGCTCGAAGCTGAGAGTTCAGAAAGAAGAAGAAGAAGAAGGATTCTGGTTTCAGGATCAAATCCGAACCAGTTTGCTCTATTGTGAGCTATATTCCGTGTTTTATCGTTCCAGCATTCAGTCTGCTGTATCTTTTTAATTTCTTGTTTTTGATCTTTCTTTACTGTTCTAGTTTTGTCTCCGATTCTCAGGTTGAGATCGGTGGTCCTCCTGTTCTGTTGGTTCAGGAGAAGGGAGACGCTGTCTCCAGTTGCAAGTGGCCGTGTGCTGCTTGTGGGTTCCCTCTGGACTTCAGAGGAAGACAGACCTTGGTCTCTGGTTCTAGTGACTGCAGATCACTAGTGTTCCCTCTGGTTGGAGGAAGAGGAACTTGTTTCCTAGTTTCTAGGGACTTGGCGTCCTTAGGGTTCCCTCCATGTGTGGAGGAAGAGGGGAGGGTGTTCCCCTGGTGAAGCTGTGAATCAGCCGTTGTCGCAGACTGAGTCTGCTTGGCTAGCCGGTGCTAGTGGAAGCCTCACTTCGGTTTGAAGTGAGGGGTGGACGTAGGCAGACTGGAGGTCTGACCGAACCACCTTAAAAATCCCTGGCGCAGTGTGTTTGGTTTCTATTCTGGCTTTGGATCTATTCGGTAGATGCTTGTCTAGGCCGATCCATCTCTATCTTCCTAGCTGATCGTTCTGCGCGGTTAGTGTTTGACCGTTAAGATCTTTTTCGGAAACTCCTAATTGAGAACTTATTTTTTAATCCTCATTGTTTTTACTGGTAAAGGTCCATTCACCCCCCTCTGGACCTATCAATTGGTATCAGAGCGGTCTCTGGTTCAGAATCCAACGATTCTCAGAGGATCCTCTACGTGTTTCCTGTGTGCATTGTTTTGCTTGTGAGTTAGTGTTTGATATCTGTTCGTTTGAACTGATGGCAATGGCTAATCCACCGATTTTTAAGGGACCTGATTTTGACATATGGTTCAGTGTTTTTCGCATGTTTGTTAAACAAGCTGATAAGGACTTGTGGAAGTTGATTTCACAAGGTCCGTATGAACTGCCCAAGAAAAGGTCCAAGTGGACGGACAGTGAGAATCAGATGTTCCGAGAGAATCAAAAGGCCTTAAACCTAATGTTAACAGCGACTGATAAAGCCTTGCATTCTTGTTTCCATGATTGCAGATCTGCCAAGGATATTATGGACCAGCTGAAGCTAGCCCACAGGAGAAATGAAAGCACATGCATGATGGTTAGCAGAAGTGACCACAGTACCAGCCAAGAGGTGGAGGAGAATGAAGAATAGGTAAACCTCTTCGAGAACATTTCTATAGAAGATTGGGAAAATGCTTACAGCGATTTATCTGAGTCATATGAAAAATTGCAAAAACGATATAAAAAATTGAAAAGGAATAAGGATTAGATAATTCAAGGTCTGACTGTAAAAAATGTGCTGAATTGAAGAGTTCTCATGATGCCTGTGTGTCTAATCTACAAATGTTGAAAAAATAAAATGATGTGCTAATCAATGGAAATAAGAATCATGTGAGTGAGATTGATTCCCTGAGAAAATCCTCAGCTGAAAGCAAGGAAAGTTTAGAGAAGCTCAGGATTGAAAATAAAGTACTTGCTGAAAAATCTGAAGCCATTAAGTCTGTCAACTTTGAATTACAGAAAAACATTGAGAAACTGCAAAAAGACTTGAAAACTTTTAAGGATGGAAGAAAATCTGAAACTGACTCTGATGATCAGATTTTGATAAACGAATTAATTCAGAATGACAGACTAAAGGAAGAAATTGAGAAACTAAAACAGTTGAACACCATCTTGTCAGAGAGATTGCTGACATTTGAAAAGGGTAAACATGTGGTGTCCAATAATTCAGAAGAAATTGATGAGTTGAGAAAGGAAGTTGAGAAATACATAATTGCCAACAAAGTCTTGAATGAGGCTGTCAATTGCAGTGAACAAGAGACTGTAAGTTATGAGTTACACATTGCCTCTTTAGAAGAAGAAATCTAAGACTTAAGGAAATCTTTGTCTAAATTTATTGATGGGCAAGAAAATCTGAACAAACTGCTGGGAGTAAAAGTCAATTTTCAGAAGGAGGGGTTAGGTTATAACCCTGTAAATAAAAAGACCTTTGAAAATAAAATTCAGACATATTATGTTTCTAGCTCTACTTTTAAGAAAAAGGGACTGGGCTATAGTCCAGTCATGAGTAAGGTCTATGGATCAAATTTGGAAACTATTTTTGTTAAATCATCTGAAGAGGAAAAACCTTCTACTTATTCTCCACCTCACTATAAGGCTAAGAAAACACAAGAACGGGATAAAAAACAGAAAATGAATAAAAAGGGCTCATATGTGCATGTTGATCACAGTCCGCACACACACTCATCTAAAAGGAAAATGTCATGCCACTACTGTCATAGACTTGGACATTTAATGCATGAGTGTAAATTGATGGAGAAAGATGATATGAGGGCCGGGATAATGAATGCTAAGAAACTTCATGATAAAAATTCTTCATTCCAGAAAAAGAAAATTGAATGTCTGCACTGTGGTAAACTAGGACACAGCATCGCACAATGCTGGTTTGCAAATGGTAAGAAAATATATTCTTCACATCATGCTAAATTTCCTGCAAACCATAATGATGTTGATAGGAATAAAATTGCTGCAAATAGAAAATACTCTGCATGTTTTAACTGTGGAAAGCCAGGTCACAGGGCTGCAACCTGTTGGCTGGCAGGATACCAAAGCAATGCTGGTTTTGGTAAACAAAATTTCAATTCTGTTAACAAAAATTTTCATACATATGTGCATAAAAATCATGTTAATAAGAATGTGCATAAATCCAATCTGAAACCTGCTGCATCTTGCTATTATTGTGGTACAATTGGTCATTCAATGAATAATTGCTATCTGATGAAATCTGATGACCATGCTGCTAGGAGATTGGTTAGAAAACCTGCTAAGAATGTCACTGCTAACTCAGGACCCAAGACTTCTTGGGTGCCTATTCGTACAAAATAGTTTGCTAACCTGCAGGTGTGTCTTGGAAGCTGAAGAATAAAGAGGAGTAATAAGCCAAGGCACTCGAAAAGAAAAAAACCCCAGGATCTTAATATTCAGGTCAGTTCCCAATACCTGCTTTAATTCTGTTTTATTGTGATTTAAATTTGGTTCTGTGATGTAGTCTGTGTGCAACTAAGTATTCCATGATCACGAGTGTCCTCCTCTGACTGCTTTGCTAAAATCTCTCTTGGATGGATACTTGGTATCACGCTGTAATTCATGCTCATAGTCAGGGGGAGGCATACAATTATTGTGTCAACTTACTGATTCATGCTCATTGCATCACATTCCATTTATTTGAAAAACCATAAGTTTGCTTCAACGTATTGCATTTCAGCTGATAGCATGTATGTTATTCAATAAATAATTAATATTTCCAAGAGTTGTGTGTGAGATGTCCTAGCGTGGGCTGAAAAGGAGCTTGTCAGGTCATCTGGTATCTGAAGAACCTTTGTCTGCCGATGTGGTTAGTTGGTGTTGAGTTCAGACATCTCATGAGGTTGCAGCTTATTGCCCAAGAAGCATTCTCTGGTTACGAGATTGAATTTCCTCAGGAAGATTTCATTTGTGAGCTCCTTGGTCTTTACTTTCTAGAGTAATCTCTCACTTGCTGCTTTGCTGTAAGGAGTGCTTCTCATCTCATCTCATCTCTCTCCATTCTGTTTGTCACCTTCTATCCTTTTCTTATCCCCTTTGGTTCAGGAATATTCTTGAAGAAAAATTCCTTCTTATAGCTTTGTTACTCTTATCAGATTTGATCAGAATACCTTAAACCACCCAAAATCTATTGTAACAAGTTACACCTGTTAATAAAGAACTTTAATGTATGGGGGTTATATCTTGTCCTTTAATCCTTCTAAGTTATCCTCTCTATTGTTGGTCAACATATTGTAAAACTTTCTGTTAAATGGAAAAACCTTGCGGAGGATTTCGTTTTAACTGAAACTTATGTGAAGAGGGCTATGAAAAAAAAATTTGTGTTAAGTAAGGGCTCTGTCTTTTGTCCAAGATCATGAGAGGTGTTACCAGGGAATACGCCATACTTTGTGGCAGAGCAATGGCAATTGTGGAGAAATAGATATTCTAGATCAAAGAAGTCTAGAGTTTCTGTCATGATACAATTAGCTATCTCTGTTTCTTATAGAAAAGTTAAAATAAAAAAAAAGAAAGGGAAAGAAAAGTCAACAAAAATTCATTGGTTTTCATTGGCATTAAGGTAGCCTGTCCTGAGTAACCAGGGATTCTGGTGTCTTATAAACATGTCTCCTTGTGTAAAAAGGGACAATTCTACCTAAGTGCTCAACAAATTGGTTGACTCTGTATGCCCTCTCTTGTTCTTTAAATGAAGTAATGAACCCTACTTGACTATCTATTTGTTATTTCTTTGCCTGACAAACATAAGGAGTATTTTAATCGTGACCTTCTGTAGGCTAAGTACCTTTAACAGCTAGTTTTGTGATCTTGTTGATTTAATGTCTTGAGGTAACTGACCAAGGTATTCGGAAGAATATAATAAATCCATATATTGAAGAGCGAACTTTAACGGGCAATGGCTGTGTTACATATTGAATGAGGGTAGTCTGGGTATTTCCTGAAAAGTTCGATAAGAGTGAAAAGTGACCCCCCAAAACCCTTCTTGTTCCTCAAGGTTACATCCAAAAACCCTCTTGTGCCCTTGCCGCTTCCTGTTCCTCCTCGTGCCGATACGTCTCGTATGCTCCTTCAAACCCTTCTCTCCCGCTCATTTTTCTTCACGAAAATCTCATCTCCCCCACAGAGTTCTCTTCCGTTCTTGGTTCTAGCTTCATCTCCAGCAGCAACCAGCAAGAAAGAGTTGATACTCTGGGAGTTACGGCAAATGGATCAGCTTGAATCCGTCGCTCCTGTTGAAAGGAAGAGGAAGGGAAAAGAAACAGTTGAGGAGCCTTCGTCCAAGCAGCAAAGATGTCTAGAACCAGAAATAGCTGTGGAAATTTCTTCTGCACAAGGTACCAGGCCTTCTCAGTCTATCGTGTTTTTAGAGAGTGGGAAAATTATTCCTCCAAGGATAATAGATTTCGGCGATGAATCCATGGTTTTGAAGTTTCCAGAACTTTTGGAGATTTTTAAGTTTCAGGATTGGAGGAAATTCCTAGAAAATCACCGTGTCTACTACCCTAGCCTGGTGATGGAATTTTATAATAATTTGTCTTTGAGCCGAGATAGGTCTGCTCTGATCTCGTCTGTTAAGGGGATTGAGATAGCAATAACGTGTGACTCTCTCCACAAAGCTCTCAGTATTCCAGAAAAAGGGGAGGTGGAGAGAGGGTTTAGATATAGTCTGCATGAAGCCTTTTCGGTCATTACTGGTAAACCCAGTAACATTCATGACAAGGGGCAATTGAAGCTGAAAGCTTACCAAACCTTATCATTTCCCCCTCTTCACAAGCTTCTTCAGAACATCATTGCCTCTATAGTCACCCCACAGACTGGAGCTAGAGGAAGAATCACAGACACTCAGAGATTTCTTTTGTTCTGTCTGATTCAGCATGTAAAGATCTGTCTGCCTAAAATTATTTTTTCTGTCATGAAGGGGTGTATTGGGTCCAAAAGACACCTGCCCTACGCCGCCCATCTGACAGACATCTTCAAGTATTCAAAGATTTCCTTGGATGGAGAGGCCATGTCTGAAGTTATGGGTCGAAACATATTTAACATGAATTTTGTTTCAGTATTTTTGGGCTTGGAGGGTTCTTCTCTCATGGGGCAGGTTAAGGCCCAGAAAGTCAAAGAATCACAAGCTCAGAGAGAGCTTCTGGAACACCCTCAAGAATCTGCCCAAACAGTTTTAGAATTAGCTTCTGAGGTTGCTTTACAGGAGACACCATCTGAACAACCACTGTCTGCTACTTCTGCTGCACCTACTGAAGCATCTCTATCTTTTCAGAGGCTTGTTGAGATTGCATCTGAAGAAGTTAGGATGTCTGAAAACAGCATTCAAACTGAACTAGATACAAATATTGATGGTTTGTTTGATTCCTTTGGGAAGACATCAGAAGAAGTGAGGCTGCCCGTGGAACAGCCTGCTCAAGAGCAAGAAAGTAATGAGCAAGACCTTGCTGAGTTTGTTAATTTCATTCTTAGAGAGACTGTGGAGAAAAGCTTGGAAGAGGCTGACAACGTGGTTACAGCTGAAATTATAGAACAGGCACCTGTTGAAAACTCTGCAGATGATGATCTCATGAAGAAAGAGTGGATGAGTGTCAGGAGAAAGTTACTGACATAGAACAAGAAGCAGAATCATCAAGTGAAGAAGAAGCACCTGAAAATGTATTTCCTGAAAAAGAAATCCAAGCTGAAGATGAAGATCGGGTTCCAGCAGGAGACAGCCAAACGCCAGTACAAGAAGAAGCAGATGAGAGAACAGCACCTGGCTGTGAATCTTATGGTACACCCCTAGGTCAACCTCGACTTCTATCTGCTCGGGCGCCCAACATTGAAGAACTCCTTATAAATTTGACTCAGCAGATGCAGAGACAGGATAAGAAAATGGATGATCTGCTCAAGTATGTCACTCTAAATATTAATCAAGTTCATTCCAGGCTACTGAAGCTTGAAATTTCTCTCCTGACTGAATGGAAAAAGTTCCTGCTAAACAAGAAAGCTTCAGATGATGCCACCAGGTCCTCGATGGAAAGCTTGCAGGCTGTATGTTCAAAGATAGCAACAGCACTTCGTGAATTACAAGATGCTCATATTTCCTCCTTTAAGTCATCTGCCAGCATTATAGATCATTGTTTTGAGATCAGGACATCCTTAGAAGTTTTGAAGGGGTCATCTAGTGCCCTAGGTCCAGATGTCCAGAAGATCTATGACAAATTGATCGCTTTCTTAGCAGAAGTGAGAACTCTGACTGACAGATATGAATCTGTTAATATTCGCCAGGAAGACATCATTTCAGAAGTGGCACATGTCAGAAGCTCCGTTGTGTATTGGCTAGCTGAATTGTCCAATGACTTGAAGGATCTTCACTCTGCCTTGGGTTCAGCCCCTGGTCAGGCATCCTCCAGCAGAGGTCCAACTCAAGATTTCTCCTCTGCTGCTCCTAGGGGTAGACCACCACAAGACAGGCCGCGTGGCCCTTCCAGCAGACATGCCAGATTCTTTTCTCCTTAAAAAATAGTGTTCTGTATTTATTTTTTTTGCCCATTTTGAAGCTATCTCACACTCTTGGACTTGTTAATTACATCTCATATCTGCCTCCTTTTGTTTCTTTCTTTTTGATGTTGACAAAGGCGGAGAACTCAAGTCTTTGCTACTACTACGATTGAGAATGATTTTTTGTTGTTAATGATTCTTTAATATTCTTTAATGATGATTAATGATGGTGCTGATGATGTTTAGCTTTGAACAGGTTGAAAATTATTCCTGCAAAGACTCAAGACTCTTAGTGTTGCCATCCATCAAAAAGGGAGAGATTGTTGAGTCTTTACATGTTTTGAGGATGACTACACTATGAGCCTTAGTGGAGAACAAAAAATATTTCTCTGTGAAAAATAATCTTTCGAGTCACTTCAGTTATTTCAGGGGTTGTCTTCGTGTCGTTATTTGTTCCATCGCGTGCTAAACACTGCAGCACCTCGTGCTGCTTTCTGTGAACCTCGTGTCGTTTCTTCAGTCTTTAGTTGCTCATCTCGAGTCATCCTTTTTATTTTTGCTCTTGTGTTTTCGTGTCATTTACTGTAGTTACTCGAGTCGTTTTCCTGCTTTCACTATTTTATCACGTGTCGTTGTAGCCGTTCCTATCTTCTGTCCTCGTGTTGTTTTTCCTAGACCCCGTGTCCTTTTTGCTTTGTGACCACACTTCGTGTCGGTTTCTGTTTTCATCTTCGAGTTGTTTTTAGCCCGTGTCGTCCTCGTTTTCGAGTCGTTTTCCTGTGTCTTCAAGTCATTTTAGTGTAAAGTGTCGTTTCATTTTGTGCCGTTCCCTTTGTTGTTTGATATTTCGTGTTGATTCTCGTATTGATTCACCGATGACCTCGAGTCAACTTAGTCGTTTTGATTGGTCGTTCTTCGTGTTGTTTCTGTATTTATGTCTTCGTGTTATCTGTTGTTTTTATGTCTTCGTGTTATTTTTGTGTTTGAGTCTTCATGTTAATTCTGTATTTTTGTCTTAGTGTTATTTTTATGTCTTCGTGTTATTTTTGTGTTTGAGTCTTCATGTTAATTCTGTATTTTTGTCTTAATGTTGTTTTATGTCTTCGTGTTGCTTCTTTCTATCTTCGTCCAGGTTTCCTCTGATCGCGTGTTTTACTACCGTTTTACTCCGTGTTATTTCCTTCTCACCTCGTGCTGTTCTCATCTGACTTCGTGTCGTTCTCTTTGTAGTGTTAGCCTTGTTACTGTGGTACCTCGTGTCGTTCTCTTTTTATCTCGTGCTGTAGTCATCTTATGTACCTCGTGTCGTTCTCAGTATAGTGCACCTTTTGTTGTTCCTACACACCTCGTGCAGCTTGAGCTTGAGTGTCAATCGACTTATTTCAGGTATATATATATATATATATATATATATATATATATATAGAACCCTGAGTATGAATATTTTAATCTCTTTGCAGGAGAAGAAGAAAAACAAAAAGAAGAAGGTGGTCCGAGGAAGAATATTCCCCAGTGTCTGGGCTGCACGTGATCCAATACTAAAGGAACCAATGCTATAAGGGCACGTGGAAAGAAGGTTCTGGATCGGGTGTGGGAGGCACACGCATTCTGTACCTTATCCACCTGCTGCTGCTATATATTGAAGCCTTCGTCCATAGATGAAGGTTGATCGAAAGTGAAAAAGAAAAAGCAGAAGTGCAGAGAGTTCAATCCAGCAAAAGAAGAGAAGAAAATAGAGGGCAGAAACTGAAGAAGAGGAAGAAGAGAGAATAGCAGAGAGAGTGAGAGAGAGAGAGAGCTCGAAGCTGAGAGTTCAGAAAGAAGAAGAAGAAGAAGGATTCTGGTTTCAGGATCAAATCCGAACCAGTTTGCTCTATTGTGAGCTATATTCCGTGTTTTATCGTTCCAGCATTCAGTCTGCTGTATCTTTTTAGTTTCTTATTTTTGATCTTTCTTTACTGTTCTAGTTTTATCTCCGATTCTCAGGTTGAGATCGGTGGTCCTCCTGTTCTGTTGGTTCAGGAGAAGGGAGACGTTGTCTCCAGTTGCAAGTGGCCGTGTGCTGCTTGTGGGTTCCCTCTGGGCTTCAGAGGAAGAGAGACCTTGGTCTCTGGTTCTAGTGACTGCAGATCACTAGTGTTCCGTCCGGTTGGAGGAAGAGGAACTTGTTTCCTAGTTTCTAGGGACTTGGCGTCCTTAGGGTTCCCTCCATGTGTGGAGGAAGAGGGGAGGGTGTTCCCCTGGTGAAGCTGTGAATCAGCCGTTGTCGCAGACTGAGTCTGCTTGGCTAGCCGGTGCTAGTGGAAGCCTCACTTCGGTTTGAAGTGAGGGGTGGACGTAGGCAGACTGGAGGTCTGACCGAACCACCTTAAAAATCCCTGGCGCAGTGTGTTTGGTTTCTATTCTGGCTTTGGATCTATTCGGTAGATGCTTGTCTAGGCCGATCCATCTCTATCTTCCTAGCTGATCGTTCTGCGCGGTTAGTGTTTGACCGTTAAGATCTTTTTCGGAAACTCCTAATTGAGAACTTATTTTTTAATCCTCATTGTTTTTACTGGTAAAGGTCCATTCACCCCCCTCTAGACCTATCAATATATTCCTTTCAGTTCTCTCCTTATTCTTCCTCTTAAATTTTGAGGATGAAATTTATATTAGGAGGGAGGGACTGTGAGACCCGTGCTTTAACGGATCTTTACCGGTAATCAATTAAAATTTAATCCATGAATTTCGGCTAATTTTATGAAATTTATGGGCTTTTTCTAGGATTTAATCTAATTTGATTAAAGTTTTTAAAGAAACAAATGGGCATATGCATAAATATGCTTCTTGGAGGGTTTGTAATGCAAAAAGGTAGTTAAAAATCAAAAAAAATTATTTTAACTCTTTTTTTAACCCAAATCGATCCCCTCTCTCTTTCTCACTTTCCCAATCTCTACCCCCCTCCTTTTCACCCGAAGGCGACGGTGCGCCCAGGGCACCACGGGCGGACCCGCGAACCGGCGCCCCTTCCGTATTCCCAGCGCACTACGGAGGACGGCGGCGGCGACCGGACGGCCGGCGGACGACGCCGATGAGCTGGAGGGAGGAGGATCGTGGCGGCGAACTCCCCCCCCCCCCTTTTCACCCACGAGATCGGCGGACCCGCGAACTCGCCTCTCGCCTTCCTCTCCGGCGTGCAGCCACCCCGGCCACGGCCTCCGGCGGCCTCGCCGGTGACTTGGCCAAGGAAGAGGACCACGACCGCCCCCCACTCTCTCGCCCCCTTTCTCTCTTCACGACGCTCGGAGGTGGGACGAGACCGGCGACCCCCTCTCGCCGTCCCTCTTCTCGACGCCGCGGCGGCACCACGGGGTTACGGTGGAGGAGTCCGACGACCTCGTCGGCGAGCCTACAAGGAGAGGAGACCGCGGCGGCGCCCTCGTCGGAGCGAACCCACAGCGGCATCGATGGCCCTCTCTCCTTCTCTCACGGCGTTCTCGCGGCAAATCAGCACCCTCGACTCAAATACGGTGGAGGGGTGGCTTTCCTCTCGTGCTAGGACAGGGCAAAGGCGAGCCGCGACAACCCTCAGCTTGTTCGCAGCCGGATCAAACTTTTCCATCGCATTTGAGGTAGGGGGATAGTTGCCCTAGCCCGTTAAATTGTTCCTAAAGCATGTCCATCATCGTTGAGTTCATAGATTAAAAAAAGCATGCCCATCATCGCTGAGTTCATAGATTAATAAAAGCATGCCCATCGTCACTGAGTTCATAGATTAATAAAAGCATGCCCATCATCGTTGAGTTCATAGATTAATAAAAGCATGCCCATCGTCGCTGAGTTCATAGATTAATAAAAGCATGCCCATCGTCGCTAAGTTCATAGATTAATAAAAGCATGCCCATCGTCGCTGAGTTCATAGATTAATAAAAGCATGCCCATCATCGCTGAGTTCTTAGATTAACTGGCATGCCCATCGTTGCTGAGTTCATAGGCGATAAATTGTTATATTATGATGGTGGAATGGCAGGGAACAGGTTAAAAATAATAACTCCTGTCGATTTGAGTCGACTGGGAGGGGATCCGGTTATGACTCCGGTGGATCCGGTTCTCCGGTAAGGACTATGTTTCGATTATTTTAGATTTTATAACGGTCCGCCATAGATCATTTATTGACCCGAGCGGCTGACGATTTGACCGCATAAATAATTTAGATTTAAATGGCGGTAGAAATTTTACGGCTAGTCTGTTTAACAACACGCGGCGGTTCGTTGTTCGACCGCCTGTTCTGCAACTATGCGTGTTCGTTAAATCATGCATTTAATATAACATCTCCGCCATGTTTAAGTCGTTTTATCGACTGGGACGGTTTCCTTTCAACCGTTTAATCCCGACAACGTTCAATCCTTAACATAGTCATTTATTCATGCATTTAATTATAGAATAATTGCCATTTCAGCGCATTCAATAATTTAGGCATTTAGTTTTGGAATAATTGCCATTTTAGCATGTTTAAATTATGTAAGCATTGAATTATTGAATAATGGCCATCTTAGCATATTCAGTTAATCATGCTTTTAGTCATGCCATGTTTAATCTAATCATAAATTATGGCATGTTTTTAAATCCCTATAGAGTTAGATTCTCTTTCCTAGTGATAGAACCACTAGTTGTAGCCCGACGACTTTCAGTGTTGATCCCACCCGGGAGAGGTGGCGGGGTATCCCAGTTTCATGGTTTTTAAGCTAGTTCCGCGGGCCCCAGTCCAACCGTAGCGTCCTACGGAGGGGAATACTAGCTAGTGGCCTGGCTCTAGGCATGAGCCGGTGTGTGCATACGTGGTCAGAGACTTGGACTGACACTGACGAGTGTTGCTCTGACTAATTACTTGTTCTGGTACTGTTACGCGTCTCGCTTGCTATGATCAGGCTTGCGTAGATGCTTGAGACGTAGTGTAAGCCGTCAGTGGACACATCTGGTTTCTTCTTCTGGTGGATCTCCTCTCCTTTTCACTCTTGTCACTTAGAAATGATTGAGTTATTGTCTATTGGTAGATTTCGAGTACTCGCATTTACATTAAATTGGCATGCTAGTTAGCTATTTATAAACTGTTTAGTTAGTTTTACAGCTTTAATAAATTGTCATTTATTTATGCCAATGCATGCTTTACTGCTTTCCTTTAGTTAGTTGCGAGTTATGGATCACTGTGAACCCTACTGAGTCTCTACTGTGAGACTCACCCCTTCCTTTTACAGGTGCAGCAGAGCAATCGGCGGCAGGATTCTCTCGTGCTTTTGGCAAAAAACCTTAGAGCCAGTAGTGGTCAGTCAGTGGTCGGTTAGTGGTCAATCTGTTCTTTTTTTCCTTTTGGCCGGGGTACGTCCCGTGTAGTCGTTTTTTTTGACCCATGTATAGTGTGGGACTCGTGATATATGGATTTGGACTACTTGTGTAAATTTCATCACTCTGATATATATTTAATTGCTTCCGTTTAAAGTTCAAATGAATGGTTTAATTAATATTGCGCACGTAATTTCTATCTGTTATGCTTCCCCTCGACAAACACTCACTAACCCTTACGGGGCCTCATCAGCCTCTTAGGTGACTTCCCCGAGCTCTTGGTATCGATAAATCGATGATATCGGGTCATCGGTATCCTGATCTCTTGGGTCGTCACAGGCATCCTCAGCTGTTGAGATTCTTGATGCCGTTGCATTGCAAGAGGCAGGCGGGGAGGTTGTTGTTATCGAGACTTCCTCCACCATGTTACCTGGGGGAGTCGACTCCGGTGCCGGCGCCTTACAAGATTTGCCGTCGTCATCTTCTGAACCAAGCGATGACATCTGGGCTGATGTTGATAGTAGAGTCGATTTTAGCTTCCCGATACGTCACCACATGGCCTGCAGTCGTCAAACGACCTGTGTGGCAGTTCCTGGGAACTCTGCAACAGACTGTAACAGCCAGCCCGGATTTAGCCTATGTGCAGCTAAGGGGCCTGGTAGAACACCTTTCCCGTTTGCTAGTGGCTTTTGGCTGCCCCATGGACAATTGGACGCCACGGGTGATCTTGCTGTTAAAATATGTGAACATAAGGGAATTCCTTAGCCGAGAAGCAGCTGACCAGCTGACGGCCCTGAAGCTTGAGCGGACAGAATGTCGGGCCGCTTTCTCATCCTTGAGGGAGACACCACAGTCAATGCAAAATATGGCCGACATCTCTTCACAGCGTCAAACTTCTTTAGCAGCCAGGATAGCTGAACTTCGTGCTGAACTTTCCAGGGCTGAGGCTGAGCTACAAGAAGCCGAACAGCAAGAAGTACAGAGTGTAGAGGAAGCGGCATTGGCTGAAGGGCAGGCCGCCTCACTTGAAGAAAATCTAGTGCAGTTGGGAACTACTGAGTCTCGCCTGCAGGAACTAACCCGTTATCCCACCATGGGGCTCTTGGAGCTTGAAGACATCTTCGGATTTCCGCTGCAGTAACTCCTTTTATGTTTTCTTCTTATTTTTGGGTGAACCTTTATGTATCCCGGGGGATGCCCCGAGTAATCATGTAGTTTGTCACCTCATGAAAATGAAAGGTTTTCATTTTCCGTTTAAGTCACGACTTCATTTCCCTTCCTTCTCTCTTCTTAGCCAATCGTCACAGCCTGGATATGTGAGTTACTAGGGCAGGAGAGCGCTCACAGCCTTTAGTGAAGGGGTGAGGGGTTCGCTCCACCACAGCGTAACCACTCCCAGGGCCAGATTTTGGCTAACACAGGTAGAATGCTCGAGGGTGAAAGCATAGTGGCCACTTGGATCAAAGGGTAAGGTCATAAGGCCCATTGGTAGGCTTCGCCGATGGTGACGACGTTGTCAGGAGACGAAGAGTGTACTCATCGAGTAACGAAGAACCCGAGTGAGATGTAGGTTTGCTAGTTTCCCCGAATAATGAAGAAGGTCAAGAACAGGTTTACTTATTGACGTGGACGGATGGTCCGGACCAATAGTTTGCTTGTTGATTTCGCCGATGGTGACGAAACATAGAGGTAGAGTTTATTCATCATCATGGGTTGAATGGTCAGGGCTAGCTTGTTCATCGACATTGGCTAAATGTCGAAGCAAAAGAGGTTCATTCATTAACGAGGATGAAAGGTCCAAGTTAAAGGAAATGTCGACCGATCTTGTCGATGATGACAAGGGTCGAACACGGGTTTGCTTATTGACATTGGTTAGATGCGAAGCAAAGGGGGTTTATTCATTAACGAGGACAAAAGGTCCAAGTTAAAGGAAATGTCGACCGATCTTGCCGATGATGACAAGGGTCGAACATGGGTTTGTTCATTGACATCGATTAGATGCCGAAGCAAAAGGGGTTTATTCATTAACGAGGATGGAAGGTCCAAGTTAAGGGAATGCTAACCGATCTTGCCGATGATGACAAGGGTCAAACACGAGTTTGTTCATCGACATCAGTTAGATGCCGAAGCAAAAGGGGTTTATTCATTAACAAGGATGAAAGGTCCAAGTTATGGGAATGCTGACCGATCTTACCGATGATGACAAGGTCAAACACGAGTTTGTTCATCGACATCGGTTAGACGCCGAAGCAAAAGGGGTTTATTCATTAACAAGGACGAAAGGTCCGAGTTAAGGGAAATGTCGACCGATCTTACCGATGATGACAAAGGTCAAACATGGGTTTGCTCATCGGCGGGACTTGGAAGGATATTCTACCTTGTCCCCGAGGAGAGTGTGTCATAATCATTAATCAACATTTTTTCTTCTTTTTCATCACATTACCGGTACAAGCGCCCTTTCAGGTTTTCATCGGAACCAGCCCCCTCTTACTTTTACCCACGCGCCCTCTCGGGTTTTCAAGTGGCGGGGTACCCGATTTTACCTGCGGCGCCCTTTCAGGTTTTCACCGCAGCTGGGTTATGGCCATTTTTGCCCCTGCCCAGGGTATCTGGGTAAGTTTGGCGAGGCATCCCTATTTTTAGCCTCCTTATTTTTTCTTTTTTTTTTGAACTTGATTCACAGCACGAAGCCGGGATATACGAGGGCTTGCTCGTCAACCACGGACGGGAAGTCCGGGCAAAGGGAATGCTGACCGGTCTTGCCGATGATGACAAAGGTCAGGACGCCGCTTGTTCATTGACATTGGTTAAATGCCGAAGCAAAGATATGTATTGCTCATTAACAAGGATGAAAGGTCCGAGTTAAGGGGAAGGTTGACCGGTCTTGCCGATGATGACAAGGGTCAAACAAAGGTTTGTTCATCGACACTGGCTAAATGTCGAAGCAAAAGAGGTTCATTCATTAACGAGGATGAAAGGTCCGGGCTAAGGGAAACGTCGACCGATCTTGCCGATGATGACAAGGGTCAAACACTGGTTTGTTCATCGACATTGGTTAAAATGCCGAAGCAAAGAGGTTTATTCATTAACGAGGACGGAAGGTCCAGGCTAAGGGAAAGGTTGACAGGTCTTGCCGATGATGACAAGGGTCAAACACTGGTTTGTTCATCGACATTGGTTAAAATGACGAAGCAAAAAGGTTTATTCATTAATAAGGATGAAAGGTCCAAGTTAAAGGAAAGGTTGGCCAGTCTTGCCGATGATGACAAGGGTCAAACACTAGTTTGTTCATCAACATTAGTTAAAATGCCGAAGCAAAAATATGTTTGTTCATTAACAAGGATGAAAGGTCCAAGCTAAGGGAGAAGGTTGACCGGTCTTGCCGATGATGACAAGATCGTCGACATTGGTTAAATATCGAAGCAAAGATATATCCGTTCATTAACAAGGACGAAAGGTCCAAGTTAAGGGGAAGGTTGACCAGTCTTGCCGATGATGACAAGGGTCAAATAAAGGTTTGTTCATCGACATTGACTAAATGTCGAAGCAAAAGAGGTTCATTCATTAATGAGGATGAAAGGTCCGGGCTAAGGGAAACGTTGACCGATCTTGCCGATGATGACAAGGGTCAAACACTGGTTTGTTCATCGACATTGGTTAAAATGCCGAAGCAAAGAGGTTTATTCATTAACGAGGATGGAAGGTCCAGGCTAAGGGAAAGGTTGACCAGGCTTGCTGATGATGAAAAGGGTCAAACACTGGTTTGTTCATCGACATTGGTTAAAATGCCGAAGCAAAAATATGTTTGTTCATTAACAAGGACTAAAGGTTCGGGCTAAGGGAGAAGGTTGACCAGTCTTGCCAATGATGACAAGGGTCAAACACTAGTTTGTTCATCGACATTGGTTAAATGCCGAAGCAAAGATATGTTCGTTCATTAACAAGAACGAAAGGTCCAAGTTAAGGGGAAGGTTGGCCTATCTTGCCGATGATGACAATGGTAAATAGTGGTTTGTTCGTCGACATTGGTTAAATGTCAAAGCAAAAATATGTTTGTTCATTAACAAGGATGAAAGGTCCGAGCTAAGGGAGAAGGTTGACTGGTCTTCTCGATGATGACAAGGGTCAAACACTGGTTTGTAGAGAAAAAAAGATCTCCGGCGGGACTTGTGGTGATCATCCTTTTCAGATTTTCATTAAGGTGAGTGGAGAGGGGGATTTCTGTAGCCCATCTAAGAGCAGCCAAACTAGGTCCATCAGGACCAAACGAGGCTCAGCTCATCCAAGTGACAGCCGCATAGGGCCCACTTAGGCTAAAAAGCCCAATAAGATTACTCGGGATCTCATCCTTCCTCGGCGGCCCTTTGGCACGGAAGGCCCGAGAGTCGGTCAGAACGGAGGAAGACCCATGCCCGAGTTATCCCCTCATCGGGATAGAGGTAAGCGCTCAGCGCCCACACCGACCTATCTTCATCCGAGCTATGCTTATCGCCTGGAAATGGTTGGCACCTTTTATGCTTGAATCGACCGACGATTGCTTATCCACGCTGCCGTTGAGAGCCCTTTATGAGCAGGAGTTTATGCAGATAAGAGACCCATGATCCCTCAAGGCTATGAAGATCCCATGATGAGGACGTAAAGATTTCACGATGAGGACGTAACTCCCGTCTGAAACTCTTCCGCTTACGGGACTCATAAGGTGAGCACACTATATAAACCTGGGACTCCCTCCAGTGAAAGGGAAGGGCAATACATGCCTAAAATCCCATGAGCATGAACCACTTCACCACCTTGGTGTAGGGGGATCTCGTGCACCTCTTTCTACCTCCCTTCCTATCTTCCACCATTGCTCTACTGACTTAAGCATCAGAGGGTTTTCCCCAGGGAACCTCCCCTAGGCCCCCTGATCCGTTTCCCTTTCTCTACAGTTCACTGTTCGGTGATCATCTACCTAGCTCAGGAGCCGCCCGAGATCACGCCCCTTCATCTGGCGCCATCTGTGGGAAACGACCGAAGAGCCAGTATGGTGCGAAGAAGTTCAGGGAGGAGGTCCGCCGGCGACAGGGGAAAGACCATGGTGGCGACGGGAGAAGGCCCTTCTCAAGCCTCACAAAATCCCCCCTCTAATGCCAGTAGCCCCACCGACGGACCACCCCCTCCCTCCACCGCGGTAGGGGTACCGCTTAACGGCAGCGCCAACGCCTTCCAAGCCCTCAATGCAAAATTGGATGTCCTCGTAGAACTCATGAGGACTCAGGCGGCCAGGGATGGAAGGTCATGTGCCCCTCCGGAAAGCCCCCCACCCGTGAGAACGTGTCCCAGTACACCGCCGGAGGTCACTTCACCCTCCGAGGGCAGGAGCTTATTCGCAACAAAGCAGGAGGACCCTCACAAGCCCCCCCTCCAGAGCAGGAGGCCTCCTCCACACCAAAATGGGGCAAGCATGGGGCACGCCGTCCACTCCCAGAGACCGAAGCCCCAGGGAGAGCCAGGACAGCCTGCTATCACGCCTCCTCAGCCCTACGGCGTAACAACAGCCGGAGTTGTCCCTCCGTCTACGAGAGTTCGAGAGGCACTTCGCAGCATAGGAGCGCGCCTTACGAGCCTTGCAGAAGACCTCTCCACCAGAGGATGAGGAGAGATCCCCGTTCTCCGACCATATCTTGAAGGCAGAGGTATCTCCCAGAACCTCCATCCCGACCTTCAAGCCTTACGATGGCCAAGGCGACCCGACAGACCATTTTGACAGCTTCGATGCCCTGATGACCCTTCATGGTGCGTCTGACGCCATCAAATGCCGAGCCTTTGCGACCACCTTGGTCCAAGGCACCCAAGCATGGTTCCGGGCCCTCGCCCCCGGATCCATCTGAGACTTCAAGCATTTTGGACGAGTATTCAAGGAGAGTTTCACCGGCAGCGGCCCCCCGAGGTTGGTAGCGAGGCTTTTGGCTCTCAAACAGGCTCAAGGGGAGAGACTCTAGGCCTACATCAACCGATTTAAATCGGAAGCCCTGAGAATCCCCCGCCTAGATGTAGCCTTGGCCATAACCGCACTGACTAGAGGCACCCAGGACGAGAACCTCCGCCGTGAACTTGTCCTCCACCCTCCCTCAACCCTTGCCGAGCTAGTGACTCTGGCATTACGCCTTGCTGAGTGCGAAGAAGTTCTCAGCGCATGTCGAGGCGCAACCGGCTCGGGTCGGGAGGGGGACAAGAAGCTAGCACCCTAGTCAAGCTCGGGCCAAGGAAAGAGGCGGAACTGAGACGGGAGCACAAAGAACCGTCCTGGAAGTACGAGCGGTACACTCCCCTAACCGCTCCAGTATACGAAATATATGAAGACATCAAAGGCTCAGGCCTCCTCCACCAACCCGAGCCAATGAGGTTGAAAAGCCGCAATCGCAGCAAACATTACCTATTCCACAGGGATCACGAGCATCACACCGGTGATTGCCATCAGCTCCAGGATGAGATCGAGCGCCTCATCCGCCAGGGACACCTGTCCCGGTTTATGGCCAGGCAAAAGGAGGACCGAGGCGCCCCAGAGGAAATCGATAATGCCCCTCGTGGGGTCCATATCAACGTCATTGCCGGAGGAGCTGCATCGGGAGGAGACAGTGGCCGATGAAGGAAGCGTCATGCTGAGCGGGTGAGCCGAGCCATTGAGCCTCTCAAGGCCCCACCGAGTGAGCCTCAGGTCATAGTCTTCTCCGACCGAGACCTAGAAGGGCTGACCACCCCGCATGACGACGCCCTTGTCATATCGGCCACAATAAACCATTGTAACGTAGACATGATTCTAGTTGATAATGGAAGTGCCCCCGATGTACTATCCTATGAGTGTTTCCTTAAGATGGGAGAGTATCCATCTAAACTCCGCCCGATCCGAACCCCCCTGTGCGGGTTCAATGGCCAGGCCACTTATCCCAGGGGAGCCCTCAGCCTACCGGTTACTCTTGGCACCTCACCCAAAACCGTTACGGTTATGGCGGACTTCATAGTGATCAAGGGTATGATAGCGTACAATGCAATCTTCGGCCGAGGGATCCTTAGCCGAACGAAAGTAGTGCCTTCTACCTATCACCAAAAGATGAAGTTCCCCACCAAAAATGGGTTGGGAGAAGTCCGAGGTAACCAGGCCATGGCCAGAAGGTGCCACAATATCTCGGTCGAAGCCACAAGGCCGGACGGGAAGAATAGGGGCCCCCGGGAAGTCGAGGAAAAATCCGCAACCGCCGAGCCTGGAGGCGAATTGCTAGCAGTTTTCCTAAACAACGACCCGACCCTGGGAGTAAAGATTGGAGCCGACCTAACATCTGAAGCCCAACATCAATACAAAGAGTTTCTTTCCACGTACGTCTGAGTCTTTGCATGGTCTGATGATCAACTCCCTGGGATACCATAGGAGACGGTGATGCATAAGCTCAACCTCGATCCAACCATCAAAGCCGTACAACAGCGCAGAAGGAAGCACGCACCAGAGAAGCAGGCGATCATCAAGGAGCAAGTCACCAAGGGGCAAAAGACTGATCTTTTCAGACCGGTCTTGTACCCGACATGGCTGGCTAACGTCGTCCTAGTACCAAAAGCTTCGAGAAAGTGGCGAATGTGCGTGGACTTCACCGACTTGAACAAGGCTACTCCAAAGGACTGCTATCCGTTACCGAGCATCGACCAACTGGTTGACTCAACCTCAGGCAACGAAATACTCAGCTTCCTAGATGCCTATTCAGGTTACCATCAGATCAGAATGCACCCCGAAGACATCGAGAAGACCGCCTTTATCACCGACTTCGGCGTACACTGCTACACCCGGATGCCTTTCAGGTTGAAGAACACTGGAGCCACGTACCAGAGGCTGGTCAATCATATGTTTGAGGGACAGTTCGGTCGGAACGTCGAGGCCTATATTGACGACATGCTCGTGAAGACCCCCAAGGCCGACGACCACTTCGCCGACCTAGTGGAAACCTTCAACACCATCCTGAAGTACAACATGAAGCTCAACCCTACCAAGTACCCCTTCGGGGTAAGGTCCAGAAAATTCTTGGGCTTCTTAGTCACCCAGCGTGGGATCGAGGCCAACCCCGACAAGGTCCAGGCCATCCTGGACATGCGCCCACCCACCTGCATCAAAGATGTTCAACGCCTTACCAGGCGCATTGCCGCGCTCAGCAGATTCCTGTCCCGCGCGGCTGAACAATGCCTACCCTTCTTCAAACTGTTGAGGGGGCCTAAAATAACATCTGCTACATTCGCGTGGGATGAGGAATGCCAAAAAGCATTCGCCGAGCTTAAGGAGTTCCTGGCTTCACCTCCGATGCTTTCCAAGCCCGTACCAGGTGAAACGTTGCATCTCTATCTCTCGACGACTCCATCTACAGTTAACTCGGTCCTAGTCAGAAATGACTCGGGAGTCGAGAGACTGGTCTACTACACCAGCAAGGTGCTCAATGATGCTGAAAGAAGGTACCCCGCAACCGACAGGCTCGTGCTAGCGTTGGTTACCTCGGCCAAGCGCCTCCGACCCTACTTCCAAGGGCACTCCATCACCGTGCTGATCGGCGAACCATTGAAGAGGATCCTCGCTCACCCTAAAGCCTTGAGATGCCTTGTCATGTGGGCCATCATGCTCGGGGCCTACGATATATCGTATTGGCCTCGCTCGGCTATTAAAGGCCAGGCGCTCGCTGACTTCATCGCCGAGAGCACCATCCCGACTGAAGAAAGATCTCCGTCCGCGCCCGGGCCGACCTGGGAACTGTTCGTCGACGGATCCTCCAACTCAGCCGGGAGCGGCGCCAGGATCCTTCTGAAGTCCCCTGAAGGAGCAGAGCTACAGTACGCTCTAAAGTTCAACTTCCAAGCATCTAACAATGCTTCCGAGTATGAGGCCCTCATATCGGGAGCCCGCATGGCCCAGCGGTTAGGGGCTGAGCGAGTCAGGATTCACACTGACTACCAACTGGTCGCTAGCCAGGTCAACGGTAGTTATGAAGCTCGAGAAGCACCGATGATCAAATACCTCCAGCTGGTCAAGACCGTGGCACAACAGTTCGAGAGTTTTGAGGTAGTCCAAATAGCTCGGGAGGAAAACTCCCGAGCGGACGCCCTCTCTCGGCTGGCCTCCTCTCTTGACCCCGAGGGTACTCGATCAGTCCTTCTCGAAGAGCTAGAGTGGTCGAGCATCGATTCGGAGCACCTAGTTGTTGACTCGGCCGCCCCAAGCGACTGGCATACCCCGTACCTGTCGTGGCTCCAAGACTCTCAGGAGCCTCCTGACCCTCAGGAAGCCCGAAGATTGAGGTACCAAGCTTGGAGATTCGTCACTCTAGATGGTGCTCTCTACCAGAGATCCTTCTCCTGTCCTCTCCTGAAGTGCCTCAACACCGACGAAGCCAACCGAGCGATCGAAGAAGTTCACGAAGGTCTGTGCGGAGCGCATTTAGGAGGTAGGTCGCTCGCCAGGATCTTGCTACGGCTAGGTTATTGGTGGCCCACTCTGTAGCGTGACTGCTCGACCTACACACAACACTGTGATCGATGCCAGTGATTTGATGTCACGCCCCGAGCACGGAAGATTACCCGGAGGCGTGACACGTCTATATAGATCGTGTCAATCATGTAAATATCAGAGTGCGCAAGTAACTAAGATTTAACTCGAAATTAATACAAATAGTACGAACTGACAATTCTCACAACTAATCAAAGGACAAATACATATGTTCCCAGAGTCCAACGACTAGGCATTAAATCTTAAGCAGTTCTAATCAAGTTGACTAATACAAATGACATAGATGAATTGATACAACTGACATAAGTGAACTGATACAATAACACAAAGGACATGATAATTTGATAACTTCACTCTAACACTCATCACTCAGTCTCATTCCCTTCCGAGTGTTGGTTGACATCCAAATTACCTGAAAATATTAGAAAACAACTAGATGAGCGAATCGCTCAGTAGGAATTACATCTCATGATTTAACATGCTTTAAGTGGTTTACAAGTTCATTTAATGTCAGTAAAGCTGTGCATGTAGATGAGTAGATATCAAGGATTGTAAAAATTGACAAGAGCAGTGAAGGAATAACAAGTGAGAGTATAAGAATTCCAACTTCAATGTAGTAATAGCAAGAGATTCAAGCAAGTAATAACAGGAGTTAACAAAATCTTTCCAAGAGAGTAAGAACTCATGTCAAGCAAGTAATAGAAAGTAATATAAATTCAAGCATGTAAAACTGGAATTGGCTATTTATCAATTTCATTCAAGTAAAAACTTTACCCTTCTGCGGGTCTCAAGTCAAATCAATCAAGTAATATCACGAGAATGAGTGGAATGTCTAAAGCCTAGCAAGCAAGTACTCCGGTGCAATGCCAAACACCGTGGTCAATAAACTCCCATGGGCACAAGTACCTTCGGGTGCTCCTCCTAGGACCAGACTGGGCCCTATATGCATAGCATTAATCATGTTTGTTGACATCCACTCTCATTTATAGCCAATATGGAATTTCAAGGTTTGACCCGTATGATATATAAGGCATAATTATGAAATGGAATCCAAGGGCGCATTAATGCGTAGGGATGAACTAGGAGTGGAAACCAGTAACGTTTGACACACGGAAAAAAACTAGATAAGAGAGATGCCTTATGGGCCACCTGACAAGTTTAGAAACGACACCCTCACTGTGGAATGCCCTTTCTGGGAACTATACAAGGTTTAGAGGACCCTATCAGGAGTTAAATGGCACATCTTAGGCTGCCATCTATCAGTGGAGATGGCAAAGTGAAAGCCTAAAGATCACGTTAACGTAATGAGCTAGCTGTGTCGACTCAATAGTTCATCGCGTCAACGCGGTGAACAGGCTGGGTCGACTCTGCAGTTCATCGCGTCAACGCGGTGAACAGGCTGGGTCGACCCTGTGAACAGGCAGGGTCAACTCTACAGTTCATCGCGTCAACGCGGTGAACTGGCTGGGTCGACTCTGCAGCTCATATCTGCTCAAAATGGCTTAAGGTATTAATCTTTGATTAAGCTAGGGTTAACTGGACAATTAGTTTAACATTATGCAGTTAGAAGGTGCCCATGGGGCTGCCATCTCTTAAAAGAAGGCGCCCTTGGGTCTGCCACCTTCTATTAAATTTTAATAGGTTAGTTAAATGATAAAACTTGCGTTATACGGATATATCGTATGGATATGAAGCTAATTCATACCAATTACCTTAGATTGAAGCTAATACCTGCTAATCGTCTTGGGTATAAGACTAAAACATGAGAAACATGTCGTATATACTTTATATCTATTTGCTAAACATGCAATTGAGAGGGGTCTTGGGTTTGTATGTTTATGTTGTTATTCATGTAAGTTCTTGAGATTTTAGTCTTTCTTAGTCCTTTTTATACTTTTCGGATCTTCCTTTCAATTTCATGTCTTCTGCAAACTTCTTCATCCTTAAGTGCTTTACATTTTCTTATTCAACCTCTTTCTCTAATTCTTCTTCGTTTTCAAGTTATTGCATATTTTTCCACTTGCTGTCCTGGCACATTACTGTTCATCCGAGTTGATACTTTCTTTTCTTCCCCAGTTTTTATGCCCTTCCAATCCTCTTTTCTCTTTGAGTTCTTCACAAAAGTTTTTCTTCTCTTGTAGATATAGATTTTCTTCTTCTACCACTTCATCCAATTCTTCATATTTTTTAAGTTATAATTAATTTTCTACGATTCTATTTTCTACACAGTCACTGATCACCTGCGCCTATAGATCTCGGTTTTTCACATTTTTCACCTTCTTCCTCTCATTTTCTCTCTCTACACTCTTCATAAAACTTCTTCCTAACCCTCCAATCTACAACTTTCTCTTCTTTCACATATTCTCATTCTCTCTAGATTTTTCATTATTCTCCTTCTTAGAACCTCCTATTTTTAATATAATTTCATTGTGCTTTCAACTTGGTCTTTTTCAACTTGGTCTTTTTCAACTTGGTCTTTTTCCAAGTTTTTCATCCTCTTGGCTACAATTTCTTCTTTCACTATTTTCAGGTTTTAGTTTCTCTAATATAACATTTTTAACATGGTGATTTCAGTTTCACAGAAATTGACATAATGACATGCCCTTTACTAAAGCATGAACTATATCAAATATAGATATTAGCTAATACATGCTAATCGTCATAGATTTAAGCTAACACATACTAATTATTCTAGGTATGAGACTAATACTTACTAATACTTGCTAATATTTGCTAATTATTCTAGATATAAGGCTAATACATGCTAATTATCTTAGGTATGAAGCTAATACATGCTAATCGTCCTAGATTTAATCTAACACATGCTAATTATTCTAGATATGAGACTAATACTTGCTAATACTTGTTAATATTTGCTAATTATTCTGGGTATAAGGCTAATACATGCTAATTATCTTAGGTATGAAGCTAATACATGCTAATCGTCCTAGATTTAAGCTAACACATGCTTTATAAACACTAAATATCACATGGAAATGAGCCTAAGACTAAATGCCTAGACTAATCATCCTAGATTAGCTACTAGTTTAGTTAAAAGTTGAGAACACCTACCTCTGTGAAGTGGCAGTAGTTGTAGAAAATGGAAGAAGCAACTCTTCCCTTCTCTGCAACCCTTCAGAAGTGTCTCCCCTTCTCAACAACAAGCCTTCTAACCAACGAAGGTTTGCTTCGTTAGGAGTATAATATAAGGTTTGAGTTGGCAAGAGGGGGAAACAAGATCCATGAAAATAGGATCTTAGTGGGATGTCAGCTTATACAGGTTGTTGGGGATAAGGAAATCGAAAAGTTTGTCGGGTGGATTGTAGCTCCTATGAGAAGGTGGTTTATTTATTTTAAACTTCCCACCTAACTTTCATGATTTTTATCTTTACAATTTGATGGAGTTAGTTAATGAAATTTCATGGATAAGATCCTTATATTTTTCTCTATTTTTTCATATAATTTTTTTTAAAAAATTCTTTTTAAATAAAAAGTGATACTATTCATGGCACTATTCACGTTAGGAAATAATGACTTGTGAATAAC
This sequence comes from Amorphophallus konjac, assembly GCA_022559845.1. Lineage (NCBI taxonomy): Eukaryota > Viridiplantae > Streptophyta > Magnoliopsida > Alismatales > Araceae > Amorphophallus > Amorphophallus konjac. Next base: position 207,195,521 of record CM040122.1, read on the forward strand.
GATCACGTGAATCACTTGGAGCATTTTCCTACTACCCTATAAGGACCAAAATTGTACATATGTCCTTTCAAACCTTGTGTATTTACTTTACATGCATAATGACATCTTATATGTCGTTATTTCTTAAGTAATGACTTAACAACGGTTGTTATTTTGAACGGAGATTTTTGTATTCACCCTATACTTAACCAAAATTATCTATATACCCTTTCTTACTTCCTAAATTAAATTTATCCTTTAATTTTTCATCTATATGTCCATATTTCTTCAAAACAATGATATAATGTAAAAGTTAAAAATGTGAAATTTTCTAAATTATGAAAATATGATTTGGCATCTTGAAAAATTACTGTTTAACCTTTAAAACCCTATCTATATAACCTATTTCCTGTTCCCTTATAATACTATAATAAGATGTATTATTAGTTTCCTAAGTGATTGAAAATATAAATTGGTATTTCCTAAAATATAATTTGGCATCTTTTAAAGTATCTATTCATTTTTGAATTATTAATTAAATGATTTAAATAGTTAATCAAATAGAATTAGAATATGAGTTCAATATCTAAATATATAGATATAATTTATTTTTTTTTAAAATTCGTATATTTTTATTTTGAAATTCCCGGGTGTTACACCCTCCCCTACTTAAAAGAATTTGGTCTCCAAATTCAATTGTATAAGGGTATTGTCGAAAGTATAGGATACTTACAATCTAAAATAGTTCTAGGTATCTTCTTTTTATGGATTCCTCGGTCTCCCAAGTTACTTCTTGCTCCGAGCATCGATTCTATTGGATTTTCACCATAGGGATTGTCTTGCTCCTTAGAATTCGGACTTCGCGGTCGAGGATCCGCATCGGCCTTTGCTCATAAGTAAGATCTCTTTGAATCACCAAATCAGCATGGTCGATGACATGGGAAGGGTCGTGCACATATTTCTTCAGCATAGAAATATGAAATACATTGTGCACTTCCTAGAGTTGAGGAGGTAAAGCAATACGGTAAGCCACCTCGCCCACTCTTTTCAATACTTCAAATGGACCGATAAACCTTGGTGTAAGCTTGCCTTTAACACCGAATCTTCTAATACCTCGGCCAGGAGATACCTTGAGAAATACATGGTCGCCTACTTGAAATTTCAAATCTCTCCTTCTGTTATCAGCATGAGATTTTTTCCTGCACTGAGCTACCTTGAGTCTCTCTCTGATAAGGTGTATCTTCTTAGTCGAATCTCTAACCATATTTCGGCCTAGAATTTGTCTTTCACCGACTTTTTCCCAGCATATTGGAGAACGACAACTCCTACCATAAAGCGCCTCGAAAGGAGCCATTTGAATACTAGCTTGATAGCTGTTATTATATGCAAATTCGGCTAGTGGTAAGTGGTCATGCCAGCTTCCGCCGAAATCTATAATACATGCCGTTAACATATCTTCAACAACCTGATTTATCCTTTCAGTCTGACCATCTGTCTGGGGATGGAAAGCAGTGTTGAAATTAAGTTTCGTCCCCAGAGAGTGTTGTAAACCCTTCCAAAAATGAGAGGTGAAGCGTGGGTCTCGGTCAGATACGATCGAGACGGAAACTCCATGCAATCTAACCATCTCCTTAATATACAGGGCAGCAAGTACGTCGACTGACCATCGACTTTTGATGGGTAAGAAATGGGCCGATTTAGTTAACCGGTCGATAATTACCCAAATTTCATCATATCCGCCTTTAGACTTGGGCAAACCCATGATAAAGTCCATGCCAATGTCTTCCCACTTCCACTTGGGAATATCCAGTGGATGTAGCTTTCCGGTGGGTTTTTGATGTTCCGCCTTCACTTGTTGGCATGTGAGGCAACGAGACACAAAGTCTACTACCTCCCTTTTCATGTTAGGCCACCAGAAAGTTCTTTTCAAGTCTTGGAACATCTTAGTGGCTCCAGGGTGGATTGTGTACCTCGATCTATGAGCTTCTTCAAGAATCTTCTTCTTCAATTCGGGACAGTCGGGCACGCATGTCCGTTCATGAAATAGTAATCTGCCATCAGGTGCCAGCTTGAAATCCAGTCTCTCGTCCAGCTTGCTCTTTATCTCCACTAGCGAGGGATCCTCTTCTTGTAACTTCTTGATTTCAGGTACCAAATCTGGATGTAGGCTCATATGAGATAGAATAATACACATGTTCTTCTCATCTGTGCTGATATCAAGCTCAGAGAATTTCTCTAGCAGTTTCCATTCTTGTATCATGCAGTTGGCCAATATTGTTCTCGACTTTCGACTAAGGGCATCAGCTACGGAATTACCCTTACCAGGATGGTACTGTATAGTGAAGTCGAAATCCTTGAGATACTCGAGCCAACGCCTTTGCCGCATGTTCAGCTCCTTTTGGGAGAATAAGTACTTGAGGCTTTTATGATCGGAGTACACAGTGAATTGTTCTCCGTAGAGATAGTGCCTCCAGATCTTTAAAGCGAATACTACTGCGGCCAGTTCTAAGTCGTGAACTGGGTAGTTCTCTTCATGTTTCTTCAATTGTCGGGAAGAGTATGCAATGACTCTCCCATTCTGCATCAATACACATCCGAGGCCAATACCAGAAGCATCGATATATACCTCGTATTTTTCTCCTTCCATTGGTAATGATAAGACTGGAGCAGTGGTCAAGAGATCCTTCAAAGTTTGGAAACTCTTTTCACAGTCTTCCTTCCACTCATAAGGCACTTCCTTGCGGGTTAACCTGGTCAGGGGAACAGCAATTTTGGAGAAGTCCTTTATAAAACGCCGGTAGTAACCAGCTAGACCCAAGAAGCTCCGAATCTCAGTTACATTTGTTGGTCGTTCCCAGTTCTTCACGGCTTCGACCTTTGATGGGTCAACAGTAATTCCGTTCTTCGAAATGATATGGCCTAAGAAGGATACTTCCTCGAGCCAAAACTCGCATTTGCTGAATTTGGCATATAGCTTGTTTTCCCTTAATATCTGCAATGCCTTCTTGAGGTGTTCTTCATGATCCTCTTTGGTCTTTGAATAGATCAGAATATCATCAATAAAGACCACAATAAATTGGTCTAAATAGGGCCTGAATATGCTGTTTATTAACTGCATAAAAGCTACGGGGGCATTTGTTAGTCCGAAAGGCATAACAGTAAATTCGTAATGCCCATACCTGCTTCGGAATGCACTTTTATGAATGTCTTCTTCTTTGATCTTCAATTGGTGGTAACCAGAACGAAGATCAATCTTGGAGAAATATAAAGCTCCAGATAGTTGATCAAACAGCTCATCAATCCTTGGCAGTGGATACTTGTTCTTGATTGTAAGGTGATTTAGGTGCCGATAATCTATGCATAATCTCATCGACCCGTCCTTCTTTTTGACGAATAGCACGGGTGCTCCCTATGGGGAAGTACCCGGCCTGATGAAACCCTTGTTCAATAACTCCATTAGCTGCTCTTTTAGTTCCTTCAGCTCAGCAGGGGACATTCTATATGGTGCCCTGGAAATAGGACCAGCACCAGGGACAAGGTCGATTGTGAACGACACTTCCCTTTCCGGGGGTAAGCCGGTTAAATCTTCTGAAAAAACATCAAAAAAATCCCGAATTACACGGATGTCTTCAAGTTTAACCTTCTCTACTTCCGTGGTAGTCATGAATGCTATGAAAGCCATGCATCCCTTATTCATAAGTTTACTAGCTCGGAGTGCTGATATAAGAAGTGATTTACTCCGAGGGCTATTGTAAACTAGCTCTAGGAAATCTACGAAAGTTACCTTGCCATGCCGGCAATCTACAGTTGCTTGGTATGTGGATAGCCAGTCGGCACCTATTATGACATCATAACCCTTTATATCTAGGCATATCTGGTCAGCAAGTAAATTATTTCCCTTAATCGTCACTTCACAGTTTGGATAGTGATAAGTGATATCAGACTCATTCCCAAGAGGTGTAGATATGACCAAATCTAACAGTTCATGTTTCTTAGAAAATGAAGCAGCAAAGTTCTTGGAAACGAATGCATGAGTTGCTCCGGTATCGAATAAAACTTGAGCAGTTTTTGAACAAATAGTGAGAGTACCTTCCACAATTCCACCTTTAGTGGGTTCCGTCTCTTGGAGAGCTTGTAGACGGCCTTGTTTCTTTACCGGACGCTTCTCGTCTTTGGTGTCTTGTTCCTTCATCAGTGGGCAGTCTGGGATTCGATTCTCTCGGCTCCCACATCGAAGACAAGCTCCTAACTTTCTCCAGCATTCCTCGGTCTTATGACTAGCTTTATCACAATACTTGCAAATCTCCTTTGATGGTGTGGTGGTGGAGAATGGTCTGTCATTCTTCTGGAATTTCTTCACCTTAGAGGGCTCCCCTCCCATGAAGAATCGCTTCTTGTTGAAGGTTTGTTTGAATTTTCCCGGGCTTGTGACGGGTTCCTTCTTGTCTCTTCCTCGGATTCTCTCAGATAATTCGGTGGCGTCTTCCAGCAGTTGAGCACGCCGAACCATCTCCGAATAGACTTGGATGTCCATCGGGGCAAGTTGTGTGATATAATGGGGCCGAAGCCCGTTGAGGAATCTTCTCACCTTCATCTTTTCCGTACACACCAAGTGGGGTGCATACCTAGATAATCTAGAGAATTGGGCCTCATACTCGGCCACTTTCAAGCCCCGTTATTTTAGAACGGCAAATTCTGTGGCTTTCTTTTCCTGGATATGATCGAAGAAGTACTTGTTGTTGAAATGCTCCGTGAATTCATCCCATGTGACATGGTATTCTGGCAGTGTTGCTTCTATAGATTCCCACCAGCATCGAGTGTCCCGCTCTAGTTGGAATACGGCAAGTAAAACCTTCTCTTCATCCGCGCATTGCATCACACGGAAGATTCGTTCCATCTCCTTTAGCCAATTCTCGGCATCCTCGGGGTTGGACGAACCTGTGAACCTCGGTGGGTTCATGTTACGGAAACTTCGGTGGAGATCTCCCACTCCACGATTTGCTCCGCCTTGGGCCACTTGCTGTAGTGCCTGTGTGAGGCCTTGCACGGTGTGCTGCATCTCGCGCCATTGTACTCTTTCCGTAGCCATGATCCTACAAAAGAGTTAAGTATGATAAAGATCAGATTTACTTGTAAGGTCGAAAGTCATTGTAGAACTTAACCCATGGCTCTATCCATCTCACCGGGTAAGGTATATCTATCCTTGAACTTGGGTTTTACCTATCCTTGGACTCAAGTTTTTACTTTGATTTCAATTTCTAACCGTTTATTTTTTCTAGTTCCCTAGGTTTGAAAACCTAGGCTAAGATACCACGAAGACTGTCACTCCCCGAGCGCGGAAGATTACCCGGAGGCGTGACACGTCTATATAGATCGTGTCAATCATGTAAATATCAGAGTGCGCAAGTAACTAAGATTTAACTCGAAATTAATACAAATAGTACGAACTGACAATTCTCACAACTAATCAAAGGACAAATACATATGTTCCCAGAGTCCAACGACTAGGCTTCAAATCTTAAGCAGTTCTAATCAAGTTGACTAATACAAATGACATAGATGAATTGATACAACTGACATAAGTGAACTAATACAATAACACAAAGGACATGATAATTTGATAACTTCACTCTAACACTCATCACTCAGTCTCATTCCCTTCCGAGTGTTGGTTGACATCCAAATTACCTGAAAATATTAGAAAATAACTAGATGAGCGAATCGCTCAGTAGGAATTACATCTCAAGATTTAACATGCTTTAAGTGGTTTACAAGTTCAATTAATGTCAGTAAAGCTATGCATGTAGATGAGTAGATATCAAGGATTGTAAAAATCGACAAGAGCAGTGAAGGAATAACAAGTGAGAGTATAAGGATTCCAACTTCAATGCAGCAATAGCAAGAGATTCAAGCAAGTAATAACTGGAATTAACAAAATCTTTCCAAGAGAGTAAGAACTCATGTCAAGCAAGTAATAGAAAGTAATATAAATTCAAGCATGTAAAACTGGAATTGGCTATTTATCAATTTCATTCAAGTAAAAACTTTACCCTTCTGTGGGTCTCAAGTCAAATCAATCAAGTAATATCACGAGAATGAGTGAAATGTCTAAAGCCTAGCAAGCAAGTACTCCGGTGCAATACCAAACACAGTGGTCAATAAACTCCCATGGGCACCAGTTCCTTCGGGTGCTCCTCCCAAGACCAGACCGGGCCCTATATGCACAGCAACATGTTTGTTGACATCCACTCTCATTTATAGCCAATATGGAATTTCAAGGTTTGACCCGTATGATATATAAGGCGGAATTATGGAGTGGAATCCAAGGGCGCATTGATGCGTAGGGATGAACTAGGAGTGGAAACCAGTAATGTTTGACACACGGAAAAAAACTAGATAAGAGAGATGTCTTATGGGTCGCCTGACAAGTTTAGAAATGACACCCTCACTGTGGGATGCCCTTTCTGGGAACTATACAAGGTTTAGAGGACCCTGTCAGGAGTTAAATGGCACATCTTAGGCTGCCATCTATCAGTGGAGATGATAAAAGTGAAAGCCTAATGATCACGTTAACGTAATGAGCTAGCCGTGTCGACTCAATAGTTTATCGCGTCAACGCGGTGAACAGGCAGGGTCGACTCTGCAGTTCATCGCGTCAACGCGGTGAACAGGCTGGGTCGACCCTGTGAACAGGAAGTGTCGACTCTGCAGCTCATCGCGTCAACGCGGTGAACTGGCTGGGTCGACTCTGCAGCTCATATCTGCTCAAAATGGCTTAAGGTATTAATCTTTGATTAAGCTAGGGTTAATTGGATAATTAGTTTAACATTATGCAGTTAGAAGGTGCCCATGGGGCTGCCATCTCTTAGAAGAAGGCGCCCTTGGGTCTGCCACCTTCTATTAAATTTTAATAGGTTAGTTAAATGATAAAACTTGCGTTATATGGATATATCGTATGGATATGAAGCTAATTCATACCAATTACCCTAGATTGAAGCTAATACCTACTAATCGTCTTGGGTATAAGACTAATACATGAGAAACATGCCGTATATACTTTATATCTATTTGCTAAACATGCAATTGAAAGAGGTCTTGGGTTTGTATGTTTATGTTGTTATTCATGTAAGTTCTTGAGATTTTAGTCTTTCGTAGTCCTTTTCATACTTTTCGGATCTTCCTTTCAATTTCATGTCTTCTGTAAACTTCTTCATCCTTAAGTGCTTTACATTTTCTTCTTCAACCTCTTTCTCTAATTCTTCTCCGTTTTCAAGTTATTGCATATTTTTCCACTTGCTGTCCTGGCACATTACTGTTCATCCGAGTTGATACTTTCTTTTGTTCCCCAGTTTTCATGCCCTTCCAATCCTCTTTTCTCTCTGAGTTCTTCACAAACATTCTTCTTCTCTTGTAGATATAGATTTTCTTCTTCTACCACTTCCTTCAATTCTTCATAGTTTTTAAGTTATAATTAATTTTCTACGATTCTATTTTCTACACAGTCATTGTTCACCTGCGCCTATAGATCTCGGTTTTTCACATTTTTCACCTTCTTCCTCTCATTTTCTCTCTCTACACTCTTCATAAAACTTCTTCCTAACCCTCCAATCTACAACTTTCTCTTCTTTCACATATTCTCATTCTCTCTAGATTTTTTGTTATTCTCCTTCTTAGAACCCGCTATTTTTAATATAATTTCATTGTGCTTTCAACTTGGTCTTTTTCAACTTGGTCTTTTTCCACGTTTTTCATCCTCTTGGCTACAATTTCTTCTTTCACTATTTTCAGGTTTTAGTTTCTCTAATATAACATTTTTAACATGGTGATTTCAATTTCACAGAAATTGACATAATGACATGCCCTTTACTAAAGCATGAACTATATCAAATATAGATATTAGCTAATACATGCTAATCGTCCTAGATTTAAGCTAACACATGCTAATTATTCTAGGTATGAGACTAATACTTGCTAATACTTGCTAATTATTCTGGATATAAGGTTAATACATGCTAATTATCTTAGGTATGAAGCTAATACATGCTAATCGTCCTAGATTTAAGCTAACACATACTAATTATTATAGGTATGAGACTAATACTTGCTAATACTTGCTAATTATTCTGGGTATAAGGCTAATACATGCTAATTATCTTAGGTATGAAGCTAATACATGCTAATCGTCCTAGATTTAAGCTAACACATGCTTTATAAACACTAAATATCGCATGGAAATGAGCCTAAGACTAAATGCCTAGACTAATCATCCTAGATTAGCTACTAGTTTAGTTAAAAGTTGAGAACACCTACCTCTGTGAAGTGGCAGTAGTTGTAGCAAATGGAAGAAGCAACTCTTCCCTTCTCTGCAACCCTTCAGAAGTGTCTCCCCTTCTCAATAGCAAGCCTTCTAACCAACGAAGGTTTGCTTCGTTAGGAGTATAATATAAGATTTGAGTTGACAAGAGGGGGAAACAAGATCCGTGAAAATAGGATCTCAGTGGGATGTTAGCTTATACAGGCTGTTGGGGATAAGGATATCGAAAAGTTTGTCGGGTGGATTGTAGCTCCTATGAGAAGGTGGTTTATTTATTTTAAACTTCCCACCTAACTTTCATGATTTTTATCTTTACAATTTGATGGAGTTAGTTAATGAAATTTCATGGATAAGATCCTTATATTTTTCTCGATTTTTACATATAATTTTTTTTGAATTTTTTTTTAAAATAAAAAGTGATACTATTCATTGCACTATTCACGTTAGAAAATAATGACTTGTGAATAACGATCACGTGAATCACTTGGAGCATTTTCCTACTACCCTATAAGGACCAAAATTGTACATGTCCTTTCAAACCTTGTGTATTTACTTTACTTGCATAATGACATCTTATATGTCGTTATTTCTTAAGTAATGACTTAACAACAGTTGTTATTTTGAACGGAGATTTTTGTATTCACCCTATACTTAACCAAAATTATCTATATACCATTTCTTACTTCCTAAATTAGATTTATCCTTTAATTCTTCATCTATATATCCTTATTTCTTCAAAACAATGATATAATGTAAAAGTTGAAAATGTGAAATTTTCTAAATTATGAAAATATGATTTGGCATCTTGAAAAATTGCTGTTTAACCTTTAAAACCCTATCTATATAACATATTTTCCATTCCCTTATAATACTATAATAAGATGTATTATTAGTTTTCTAAGTGATTGAAAATATAAGTTGGTATTTCCTAAAATGTAATTTGGCATCTATTAAAGTATCTATTCATTTTTGAATTATTAATTAAATGATTTAAATGGTTAATCTAATAGAATTAGAATATGAGTTCAATATCTAAATATATTTTATTTTTTTTATTTTTTTTAAAATTCGTACATTTTTATTTTGAAATTCTCGGGTGTTACATTTGACCACTTGGTCCATCAGCCAGCAACGGGGCTCATCACCCTAGCCGAGCCTTATCCTTTCGCTCGCTGGAGAATCGACATCCTCGGGCCATTCCCCATGGCCCAGGCCCATAAGAAGTTCATTATCGTCGCCATCGATTACTTCACTAAGTGGATCGAGGCCAAAGCCACAGCAAGGATCACCGAGACAGTCGTCTGGAATTTCGTCTGGAAGTCGATCATCTGTCGTTACGGCATCCCCCGGGTGATAGTAAGCGATAATGGTCGGCAATTTGATTCTCGTTATTTCCGAGATAGATGTGTCGACCTAGGCATTCGCAATCACTTCACCTCGGTCGCCCACCCTCAGGCTATCAGGCTGGTCGAAAATGCCAATAAGGTTATCTTAAAAGGCATCAAGACTAGGCTCGGTAAAGCCAAGGGCAGCTAGCTTGAGGAATTGCCGAACGTACTTTGGTCACACAGAACGACTCCCAGAACGGCAACCGGTGAAAGCCCCTTTCAGCTGGTATACTGTACCGAGGCCGTGATCCCGTTGGAGATTGGCAACCCCTCCCTCCGAGTCATCTACTTCTCGTCCGAGGCAAACGACCAGAAACTGCTCGAAAATCTCGACTTAGCAGATGAAGTCTAAGAGATTTCCAGCATCCGAGCAACGGAATACCGACGCCGTCTCACTCGATACGACAATGCCAATGTCCGAGATAGACACTTTCAACCATGAGACTTCATCCTCAGGAAAGTCGAAGCCTCTCGACCACTTGAGGCGGCGGGCAAGTTATCCCCTAATTGAGAAGGCCCCTACCGAGTGATCGAGATGCTCGGAAAAGGAGCATACAATCTATCCACGATGGAAGAAGAGCTCATCCCTCGGACCTGGAGCGCAACTACACTACGGAAGTTCTACTTCTGAATACTGAGCATTGTGTAAACGACATGAGATAAAATAAAAGGCTCCTTTCTTTCATTCAAACAACTCGCTTGTACATCAAGAAGGCCGAAGCCAAGAAAATACATGTCAAAAAAGTAAAAAATACATCTGGCGCCGCCGTATGAGCCCATCGCTCGGCTGACTCGGTTGACCTTCCTGCGTCCAGCCACTGACTCTGTCTCATGTAGAAACTGGCTCGGATAAAGGGTAGTCGACCCCGTTGACTCGGGCAGCTCGGGACAAAGGTGACAGAGGGATTACGAAGGAGAAGGCTACCTTCCAAGTTTAACTTGGAAGAGAAAGGGGAGAGGGAACGCATATGAAAGCATTCTCCCCGCCAACCTGCCAACTCTTTGGAAAGAAGAGAGTGCAGGCACCCTCCGAAGAGTGAAAGAAATGAGGAGAAGAGCAGAAGAGGGAAAAAGAGGCTGCGTGGGGGAGAAAGAAACCAGCAGAGCTGGACAAGGAGGCAGGGGAAAGCCCGGGAAAGAGGGAGCTTGATTGGCTTCCTCCTCCCCTCCATGGAACGAGCAGGAAGGGACGGGTGGCAGGGATGCCTGATGCCCCCATCCGTCCACCATCTCGCCCCCCTGCAAGTGCCGCCGGAACTGATAAAAAGAAGACGACGTGCCTCCACACGTCGGACCTTCTTCAGACCCGTCCGACGGCCATCGGACCTCCTTCAAACCCGAAGCAGCAAGGACTCTCTGCCCTCCGTCATCGGCAGCTTCATCTTCCGGGGCATCTTCCATGCTCCAAATATAACGACACAATGCTACGTGAAGAAAGAATGAGGAAAGACTGTCAGGGAAACCCCTAAGCGGTGGAGAGGAAGGGACACCCTTCAGACCTTTTATAGGCAAAGGGAGGCTATTTGCCTTAAATGATTCTCTCCTCGAAAACACGCCAAAGGGATCTCTCCCTACGAACGGTCACCTCAAACTTCTCATTTTCCGCCCCAGCGGGATACATGAAGCGGCCAAGCATTCAAAGCATGAGAAAACGGAAAGACACCCGGTCAGACGCTCACCCAACCATCAGGCGAGATCCACGCAGAAAGTATCGGCTCTTTCCAACCACTGCAGATACGCTGAACAAAATACGGTAATGGCGATACGGAACAGATAAGTCTTCATCATAACGCTATTGCCTTATCTATTTTTCTACACAAAAGAGCAAGTTTTTTTCTTCAAAAAGGAAAAAGACATACAAAAAGAGGAAGCAAAGTAGATACATCAGGCCTCCAGCCCACCTTGAAGCCCGGAAGTGGAGAGCTCAAATGGTATGCCCCCGGCATCTTCGGCGACGGCCGACCCTGGCACTGACCCCACCAGCGTGGGAACTATCTCGGTTGCGTGCCCTCCTGAGGAATCCGGAGTTGGTGACCCCTCGAACGAAGAGCCCCCGTGATCCTCTCCATCCTGTGCCGAAGCAGAGGAACTGGAGGATGACAAGTCCGAGTCATAGCGTTGCCCGAACGGGAAGTCAACTACCCCGGACGCCTGCTCCTCTGCATAAGAGATGGCCCGGTCGTAGCCTTGCATGAACCCCTTGTAGATGCCCTGGCAAAGTGCTAACTCGTAGTAGGGGAGGGCATCCTCCTTAAGGTCGAACCGGTAGGCCTCTGAGCTTTTATACTGCTCGAGAGCCTCCACCCCGGCCGATCCCACCCTACCAGCGAGCTATGCCTTCTCCCGCTCCGCCTCGGTTGACTTTCGCTCGGCCTCAGCCGTCCACTTTTCGGCCTCCGCCACCTGCTTCTCCGCCTCGACCCGATCAGCCTCGGCCTCCCGCCGAAGGTGCTCGTCTTCCTCCGCTCGGTCTACCAGCTCTGCACGTTCGGTCTCCCACCGGCCATCCAGCTCAACGCGTGCAAGGTGCTCCTCTTCAAGAAACCTGTTCTTCCTCTCGAGCGATTCGCAGGCCTTAGCTAGCTACTCGCTTATCGACCGGGTCTCCACCTGGCTCGACTGCACCAGCTCCCTGACTGAGGAAAGCTACCGCCGAAGCCCATCACCATCCTCGGCAAGTCGAGCCAACCTCCTGTTAGACCCACCAAGGGTCCAGGCCAGGTTCGCTCGCTCCCACTCCGACCGAGCGTACGCTTCTGCCAGAGTGGCCCCCATCTGGGCCAGGACCAGGCCACCCTCCATAACCCCAGCGAGGGCCGCGGACGGAGAGTACTGCCTACCTCCCCCCCTCACCTTCACGACTATACCGCTGCATACCTGGTGTAGAGGGCCCGAGATACCAAGCCTCTCCAAGGCCGCCGGAACAGAGAACCCCCCATCGCCCGGCGCCCCACCGAGTGGGTCGGACCAAGCCCCGGCCTCGGTCGCCTCTCGTGCCTCGGTCAGATTTTCTTGCGGCCCCCCAACCTTGACCGGCTCGGCACCTGCACCACCACTTGAAGTGCCAGCCTCGGCCACAGCCCAACATCCCTGCCTCGTCCACGGCCCCCTCGGCTCCTACCGAGGGGAGAGCCGGGCCAGCACCGTTGCCAGTCGCAGGAGCAGCCCCGGCCCCCTCGACTCCGGCCGAAGGAAAGGCTGAGCCCGCATCGTCGCCGCCCACAGGAGCGGCCCCAACCTCCTTGGCCCCCTCTTGCTCGGCGGGTGGGAGAGCTCACCCAGTAGGGTCGGCCCCATCATGCTCGGCGGAGGGGCGAGCCGCGGCAAGGTCGCCTTCGATTGCGGGTACGACCCCGGCCTTCTTGGCCCGCTTCATGGCCCTCGCGGCGGCCCGGATAATGCCTTCCACGGGGTCCTTGCGTTTGGACCCCCGCGGCCTGGAGGATTCGCCCTGGGTCACCCCCTTGCCCTTATCTCTGGTTTGCGAGCTACCCATGGGAGCAGTCGATTCATCAACAGCCGAGTCATCGCCAAGTTCGATCACCTCTGCGGCCTCCTCCAAAGCCTGCCGCCTGGTGTCTGCACAAAGAGGAAGACATATTCAGGAAAGAAAAAATGATCCAAACATCCAAAGGAGAACCTAGTTTGTGGCACCTGAGCCCGACGGATGTAGCCACGTAAGAAGACACCGCTCGATATTCTCTAGAGTAACCAGCTCTTCTGTGGATTGGCAGTGCTTCAGCAAGATAGCCGCATATTTCTCCACATGTGGAGGGAACTCATCCTGCCTGGGAGGGATATTCGGGTGGAAATTGGGGATTACTAGGTACCTCCAAGTTTCCTCCACTGAACTAATCCCCACCAATAAGAATTAAGTTTTCCATCCCTTATGCGAAGAATTCTTCGCCGCCAAGGAGATACAGCTCCTATTCCGCCTCGCCTGGATGAAATAGAAACCCTTCCCGGCCGAAGGATGTGCTTTCAACTCAAAGAAATAGTGAAAGAGGTCCAAGGAAGGAGGAACTCCACACAATCGGCAGAGAATGCGGAAGGCGGAAAGAAGGAGATAAGAATTGGCTACCAACTGAATGGGCACCAACAGGAAAAAATTAAGAAGCTGAAGAATGAAAGGTTCGAAGGGAAGGCGGAACCCACCCTTCCACGACAGAAGGAAGGTACAGATGTGGCATGTACAAGAGTCCAGGCTCGTCTCGTGTGGAGAAGCCGCGACAAAGCGGTACTTGTGGGGCAGGCGATACTGGTGCTCTAGCCTTCTCACATCCGCCTCCCCCAGTTCACTGCAGTTTGGAACCGACGCCTTCACCACTGGCTCGTCCTCCCACTCCTCAGCATCCGAGCGCTGGTCCGCCATGGAATCCGGAGAAGAGTTTGAGGAAAGGTGATCTCGGGACCCCGAAGATTCCGGGGGAAGAGGAAGCCGCCGGACTGCCTCCGCGGTTATCTCCGCCAACTCCACGAACGCCGATGCAAGCCTCTGCTCTTCCGTCATGCCCTCACGACGCATCGAAGAGCCCAAAAGCAAGAACGGAGGAGAGCCAAAACCCTAAAGACGGAGGAAGTCTGGAATGACAGCAAGCGCCCAACGCCTATATCCCCACGCGGGAGGCGGCGTGTCGTTCCGACCTCCGAGAAAAGGGGGGCCCTTCAGTTCAAATCCGTCAGGATCATCATTATTACGGGCCCAGGTGACCACGGCACGTGGTTTCCTAACACCGCCAAATCTCCACCCACCTGAGCCACGCTGGTCTAAAACCCCAACAGCTACTCTTCCGAGCTTACTAAAGCTCGAGAGTAGGAGGGGGACAAGTGGAGAGGGGGATTTCTGTAGCCCATCTAAGAGTAGCCAAACTAGGTCTATCAGGACCAAACGAGGCTCAGCTCATCCAAGTGACAGCCCCATAGGGCCCACTTAGGCTAAAAAGCCCAATAAGATTACTCGAGATCTCATCCTTCCTTGGCGGCCCTTAGGCTCAGAAGGCCCAAGCGTCGGTCAGAACGGAGGAAGACCCAAACCCGAGTTATCCCCTCATCGGGATAGAGGCAAGCGCGCAGCACCCACTCTGACTTATCTTCATCTGAGCTATGTCTATTGCCCGGACAGGGTTGGCACCTTTTATGCTCGGACCGACCGATGATTGCTTATCCACGCTGCCGTTGAGAGCCCTTTATGAGCAGGAGTTTATGAGGATAAGAGACCCATGATCCCTCAAGGCTATGAAGATTCCACGATGAGGACGTAAAGATCCCACGATGAGGACGTAACTCCCGCCTGAAACTCCTCCGCTTACGGGACTCATAAGGTGAGTACACTATATAAACCTGGGACTCCCTCCAGTGAAAGGGAAGAGCAATACATGACTAAAATCCCCTGAGCAGGAACCACTTCACCACCTTGGTGTAGGGGGATCTCATGCACCTCTTTCTACCTCCCTCCCTATCTTCCACCATTGCTCTACTGACGTAAGCATCGGAGGGTTTTCCCCGGGGAACCTCCCCTGGGCCCCCTGATCCGTTTCCCTTTCTCTACAGTTCACTGTTCGGTGGTCATCTACCCAGCTCAGGAGCCGCGCGAGATCACGCCCCTTCAGTGAGGGTGAAGAGGAACTTTTAAATTACCACATCACTGGCTTAAGCGTCCTTTCGGGTTTTCGACAAAGCCAGCCCCCTCTTACTTTTGCCGACGCGCCCTTTCATATTTTCATGTGGCGGGGTACCCGATTTTACCTGCAGTGCCCTTTCGAGTTTTCATCGTAGCCGGGTTATAGCCATTTTTACCCTTACCTGGGTGTAGGAACAAGACCGGTGAGGCATCTCTATTTTTAGCCTCCTTTTTTTCTATTTTTTCTTATTTTTTTAGAGTGAGAAAACGATGATGGGTCAATCATGCGATGTTTGACCCTATGTAGTAGCAAATGACAGTTGGCTAGGGCACGCAGCCTTGCGTCGAGAAAAGGGGTTTATTCGTTGGCAGGGACAAATACCAACGCAAGGGATGAGTTTATGCGCCGATTCGGACGTAAGGTCTGTAATGGCGATAGTGTGCAGAAGTCGGCTAGGGCATGCAGCCTTGTGCCGAAAGGGGGTTTATTCGTCGGTAAGGATAAATACCAACGCAACGGATGAGTTTATGCGCCGATCCAGATGTAAGGTTCGTGATGTCAGTATTCTAGGAAAGCCGGCTAGGACACGAAGTCTTTTGTCGAAAATAGGTTTATTCGTCAGCAAGAGGGTAATGCTAACGCAAAGAAGGAGTTTTACGCCGACTCGGGCGTAAGGCTCGGAGTCACAATATTGTATGCAGGTGGTGTTCCTGACAGATGTATGCAGACCTCCAAAGGATCCCAGGTTTAATGCTTGTTGGGGATGTTCCCAGAATTGCAGACCAGTGACTTGGTACTCAGTCTGAGCTGGCTGGATTTTTAAAGAGTTCGACCAGGGAGGAGTGCCACTAGGCAAAAGTAGGTTTCGGTCATTCTGGGAATGCTGGTGGGACTACGTGGTACAGTTTCATATGCTTCCCATTAAGAGGGGAGAACTAAACTACTCCCTTGTGGTCTACTAGAACGTAGGCACCCCCTTCATATACTCGGCAGATAATATACGTCCCGACCCAGTTTTCAACCAACTTCCCTTTGGGGTTAGAGGCCATCACTTCCCTTCTTTTGCCATCACTAGGTCACCTTTCTTGAACTCTCGCCCTTTGACCAGCATATCGAAGGCACGGGCCATGCGAGCTTGGTAGAGTTGGATATTTTGTTACGCTTGGAGACGCTTTCCTTCGAGCTTGGAGAGCTCTTCAAATCTTCTTTCTATATTGGTTTGTTCACTACTAGCCAACCCGTGCTGGATGGCGACTCGAAGCAATGGGACTTCAAGATCAATAGGTACTACTGCTTCTGACCCATATACAAGGGAGAATGGTGAGCAACTAGTTGGGGTTTTATAGACTGTACGATAGGCCCAAAGTGCCTCGTACATCCTTTCCTCCCAATCCTTTTTGTTGGAATTAACCGTCTTCACCAGCATACTGCACAGCGTTTTATTGAAGGCTTCTGCAAGCCCATTGGCTTGTGGGTTGTAGGGGGACGACGTCCTCCAATCAATCTTATATTTATCATCAAGACAATAAACCTTCTGGTTCCTGAAGTGGCTGCCGTTGTCAGAGATAATTCAGCTGGGGACTCCAAATATGAATATTATATTCTATCGGAAGAATCTGGCGACTAATTCTCCCGTCACTTCTCTTAGCACTATTGCCTTTGCCCATCAGGAGAAGTAATCTGTAGCGGCTAAGATGTATTTGCATCCCAACGATGATATCGGGAAAGGTCCTACCATGTCCGTGCCCCATTGTGCAAACGGCCAACTTGGTAGGGTAGGGTGTAGCAGCACTGGCGGTCTTCTTGACACGTTGGCGTGCTCTTGACATCTTTAGCAAGCCTTAGCGAACTTGCAGCAATCATTGAAGATAGAGGGCCAGTAATAGCCCAGCTTCTTTATTCCGATCTTCATTTTCGGACCGGCCTGATGTGCTCCACTGACCCGGCATGGACTTCTTGCATTACTCGCCGGGCTTCCTCTAGGGACAAGCAGCGGAGTAAAATTTTCTTTCGGGCATCCGCCATTATCCAGAACAAAGTTCAGTTCCTCATTTCATAAGAGTCTTTGACTCTCAGGAGCTTCATTCTTTGTTCTTTCTCTTTCAGGAGCTGTTGGTGACGGAACCAACATAGGAGGTGTTCCCGCCAATCGGGCTGTTGGATTTCGTCTACAGCTGTTGCTTCATTTTCTTGTTCATTAGCCAAGACCTCAGTCACACTGGGGACCTGTCATCGGTTAATCACTGTTATATTTAGGCTTGTATCTGGCGGGACCGCCAAAGAACTGGCCAACTTTGCGAGGGCGTCTGCTTGGGCATTTTGTCCTCGGTTGATGTGCTTAACTTTGATGAAGTAGAACTTCGCCATCAAGCGGAATGCCAGTTGATGATAGGGGAGGAGTTCTTGCTTCCGCACCTCGAACTCTCCTTCTAGCTATTTTACCACTAGCATGGAGTCCCCGAATGCCTCAAGCATCTGAATCTCCATAGACAAGGTAATTTGTAACCCAATGATTAGGGCTTCATATTCTGCTTCATTATTTGTGCAGGGTTTATTTATTGAACATGATGTTGTTGACACCCGTTTTATGACCAATAAGTCGGGTCATCTCCTTGTTCATTCTATATGATGCTCCGAGTTTTTCACTTTTATTGAGCCTTCTTGGTCAATTTGAGGTCTATTTCATGAGTCATATCTCCTTGGTTGGGTCTGGTTCCTTGTCTCATTCCGCTGGACGAAGCTTAGCAAACTCTCATTTCATTTGCACTCTATTATCTCTAACGGTCCTTTGATAGGGCGTTACAGTCCTCTAACGCATCTACCATGGTGCGTTACATCCTTGTAGAGTCCTTAAGTTTAAGGCTTCCTTTCAAGATTATCTTTTGCTTATCCGTTGAGTGTGACGGTTTATCATGCAGCCGTTACATGCATTGTGACGCATATACTCTTGACCGTTACATTCATCTAGAGTCCTACGTTCGCAAACTTCTCCCGTTGATCTTATCTTATAGTGGATAGGGTTGTGTGACGGTCCAAGACTGGAGCGTTACATGAGTGTGGCGGTCTATCGTGCGGCCGTTACAGCCAACAGAGAGTCCTGACAAGCCTGGCCTTTGCTCTGCTATTTCCGTGATCGAACTAAGAGTTTGGTTTGAGGGTTTCTCTCTTGATACTCATCCTAAGAAGCTTCTGTTTGATTCTGTGGACTCTGGGGAGTATTATCTTCAAGAGTTTGCTAAGAAACGTCCTACTTTCTGGCTGGATTATCCTCAACTCGAACCTAGACTTTGAGGGTCTATAAATAGAACCCTTGACTTCATGGCTTGAAGAGGAGATATATGGAGTTTGCGTCGAAGTGATGCTGCATCCTAGAGCTAGAACCAACCAAGGAGAGCTACTTCCCATGTCCATCTACTTCCAAAGTTCAGGGAGTATCATTTTCAAGGGTTTAGTTCAGTCAAGTCATTTTCTTAGTGTCTTTTCTCTCTTTCAAACATCATAGCATTGTCCCTCTCCATCTCCCACGTTCTTACACTTGCTGCATTCATTCAAAACATCCTCCCATCTTTTAAAACGCCCCCAGAAGGGTTAAAAAAACCAACCTCCCCGGTATTTCCCTTTCCTTTTGCATGTTCTTAAGTTTCTTGGATTTATTGATACTACTATGTATAAGGGCTAATCTGGGTTATTTTTCTTGTGTTCTACACTCTCTTGCAGGTTTACAGAGTCCATATCACGAGGCCCAAGCTCTCTAGCCGGCTGGAAAGCTTGGAGATCAAAAGATTCCCAACTTCTTATTCTGTAGAGGCTCTGACGGTCTATCACAGGTGCGTTAGAGTCTTGTAGTGGTCTATCGTGAGACCGTCACACTTGCTGTGGCGCATCTTCCTTCGACCGTTACATCTGACGGAGCTGTAGTTTCCTGGTTGTTTTCTCTCTCCCATGGGCGGGTGCATCATCCTCCTATTCTAAGGTATTTATTAGGTCTTTGACTTGTTTCTACCTTGGTGGCGATCACATCTTTCCTTAGTTTGGGCATTAGCTTTCTCTTTCATCATATCTCCTCTTTACTTTGTTTGTTCCACCTATACGGTGTGTTTTCCTTTATTCCTTATTCCACGCTCCGGCGTGTGTTTTTCTTTATTTGCTTAGCTTAGTCTTGATTGAGATAGCATGCCCATGCTAGAGCTTGTGTTGGTTGCCTAGGTTCATGATTCACATGGTCATAGGTTGATTGATTTCATTACTTGGCTCATTTGCTCATAGTTGGCATCGTAGCCCATCTTGCAAAAGAAGGGACACATTAAAACCAACAGTTTTTTGGCGATCACGGTGGGACATCTAGTGCCAATCGTGCTTTGAATCTCTATTAGACCTGCTCCCTTTGTTTGCCCTTGTTGCTCTAGTTTCCCCGGATTTTCCCTCTATTTCTCTGTTGTTTCTGGTTCTCTGGCTCCTCTGACGGTCTCCTGTGAATGCGTTACATTACTGTGACGGCCTGGTCTTCGACCGTCACACTCCTTTGACGCAGGTAGCCAAGACCGTCACATACTCCAGATAGGTACGCTTCTCGAGGTGTGGTTTACTTCCGTATTTTTACTGTGATTTTCATGCTTGGGTGCGATTCGGTCTCCTCCTTGGTTTGTTCACATATTTATATCATTGTGTGCATATTTGATTGCTAGATTTTAGGCTAGAATTTGCATGCACCCCGGTGCACATAAGTTCATGCATATTTACATACATTAGACTGCATTCTCCAACCTTGGTGTGTGGATGATGGGAACATCACCTCCCATGCCCACATTCACGGCTCGTCTCCTCATACCGGTTGCATCCGGCATGGTCTAGTCATTTATTTTGAGTCATATGTATGTTTCTTTATTTTATTTGAGTCATATCATTGTAATTTCCCTTTTATTTGAGTCATGTCCCTAGGTCTTGTGCTTATTTCCCTAGGTTTGTGTGTCATTAGGTTTATTAGTTAGCTATTGGGCCCAATTCATTGGGCTTGGCCCATGGGCGCCCCTATCTTGTTGGTTATTAGTCAATGTGTCAAAAGTCAGGGTCTTATTGTAAATTGTGGGATCTCTATAAATAGGACCCCACTCTCTCCATTTTGAGGTAATGAATGATTGAAAGAAAATTTGAAATTCCACTACAATTGTGAGAATCTCTCTCTCTCTCTAAGGGGTGGATTCCTCTCTCTCTCTCTCTCTCTAAAGGGGGCGAACCCCATTCTCTCTCCTCCCCACCCCAATTTCAAAATTTTTCTCTCTCCTCCCTTCCCAACCACCTCCACTCCCCACCTACCCCATTAAAGCCTCTTCCCATTCCCCACAACCCTCATCAATACTCCCCCCTTCCCAAGACCCCCTCCACCAATCCTCTCCTCACCACCCAACCCCCAACTACCCCTCCCACTTTCCCAAGCACCCTTCCCACTACCCCAAGCACCCCTCCACCTCCCTAGGCCTTTGAATTTCGAAATCCCCCTTCCCTCCACAGCCCTAGGTCGCCCCCCCCTCTCTCTCTCATCTCTCCACTCTCCCATTGTTCTTCTCCATCACCCCCACCTTCCACCATCTAGACTGGCGACCTGCAGAGGATAGCCTGCTAGCAGAGGCCACCCCGACCACCTCCCCATGAATCTAAAGGCCCAAGAGGTACCAACGGAAGTGTCTGCCTGTCTTCTTCAGCAACGGAGGTAGTTTCGTTGTCGTCCGAGCACCGAGCTGCCCGAGAGAGCCGTTCTCCCTCTACTGCGCGAAGCTCTCCTGACAGAGCACCTGAAAGTAATTGGAAGCTCTGCCACGACAAATCCAGCATGAATCAGGACAAAAGTTCTTCTGCAAAGATCTTCTTTGACCTGTCTACTTTCAGAATCAAATGACAGAACTCCAATCGGCATCTGTTCGCAAGAGTTATTAATTTCTTCCTCCAGGCGCTCGGATCTACCTCCACTCAGTCTGCACTGAACCCTCCTCAGTGTTCAGAGCCCACTGGTCGACCCCAACATCAGCTGGCATCCCTGTCAGTCTTGCCTCGAAGAGGACTCATCAACGGTTCCAACGACTCTAGAGGTACCTGATTCTGAGCTCGGGAGCGGTCGTGGCACAATCTTCTTCTGCTGTTGGGAACCTGAGACTGTCAGATCTGAGGGTCTGCCACCCTGTTCAAGCCCCCACCCCGACCAGCAGCGGTACCTGAAGAAATTTACAAAATTCTGGAGTCACCCTATTCCAGATACGAAGATTCTCCAAGTGGTTTTGTCCCCAAAAAAATTCGGGGGAAGTCACAGCAGCAACATCTTCGACCGACTATCAGCACTCGCAGAGAGAAGACTGAACCGATCTCGGTCTTCATTCAGCATACTTTCCCATTTCTCCCCTCCCCGCTTGACCGGCTGAAGGCCCCTCCCTGTGTGGAGGAATATTTTGGTTGTAATTTGAACCCCCACCCCTAGTCCAACCCCCTTGCAAGGGGCGTAGTGCATGTAAATCTTAAATTTCAGGTTCGAAGCTTCATCGGCGCGGCGTGTGGAGAACACACGCTTCCCCGCTCGCCCACGTCTCCGACCGGAGCCGGTTTCTTCAAACCGACTAGGTAAAATCTCGACCCTTGCTCTCAATTATCCTTGTTCATTTAATATTCTCCAATTGCGCCGTCGGTAAGGAAGAGAGCGCCCGATCTTAAGGCTCCAACGCACTTTGTGTGACCACCGTGGGTGTGAGTGAGTGATCCACGTCCCTCGGCCAAGGCCAACACCTTGAGTTGAGTATCTGACCCTCAAGAGGAGGTTTGCCTTAGACTTTGCTGGCCCTCTACCAGCAAGGGGCTTGTCCCATTTCCTCGACTCGGCATCCCCGAGTTACCCCCGGGTTAAGTGTGTGCGCCATACGAAGGTCCGCTTACGTAGGCTTCTTAGCCTTGTGGTTGTGCTTGCATACTTAGGTCCGAGGAAGCATTGGTCTTGTGACCATCACCCCAAGGTGGTGTCACATCAAGTGGTATCAGAGCAAGTTCACAACTTATCTCTATCAAGTTGGTCCTAGGGCATGTTTATGCATTTAGAGTCCTCGGTTGCATCTCTTGTCCACTAGTATGGCCACCTCTTACCGACCTTACCAATCGGCCCTCTCCATAAGTCCAAACCACCAAAGGATGCCTACCACTAACACACATAACCTCCCTGGCCATGTCAACTACCTCATGAAGGCCTTGACCTATGCCAATGAGCGGCTTGATAACATATCGGGTCGACTCAACCAACTTGGAGAAAATGGCCCCGCCCCAAGGACGGATGATAGAAGGACATGTCCCCCACCTCCCACTTTTGATGGAACTCAACCTAGTGACTATTTAGAGTGGGAAGTCTCGATGGACCATTACTTCACTTGGTATCCCATGTCCGAGGATGAGAAAGTCCGATTTGCCAAATTGTAACTTACCAAACGGGCCCACACTCATTGGTTGAAAATTGAAGGCTTAAGGATAATTAGAAGGGAAGCTCCCCTCACAACATGGGGGGACATGAAGGAACAACTTAGGGCTAGATATATTTTCCCCTCCCATTTCGAACACCAAAGTCCAAAGAGCATTTCAACTCCTTCATTTCCCCTTGGCCAACCCAAGACCCTAATCACGCATTCCCCACCATTTCCCACCTCTCCTACTCCAACCACAACATCTACATCCTAGATCCAAGTCCTCACCACAACCATATGTCCACATACCCAATTGGACACCATGTCCACCCCTCCACCTAGGCCCATAATGGCCACCACCCCCAAATCCAAATCCCCTCACCAAACCCGTACCCCACAAGCCCCCTTGGCCACCACCGCAACCTCACCATCGTCCCCAAAAAGGGACACATCTTCCCAAAACCCATCAACCCAAATCTTGTCACCCAACCCACCTTCCACTTCCAACCCCAATCCTACCCCAACCTAGGCCTCCACTACTTCCACTCCCAAACCCCACTCTACCAATCCCAATCCAAGTTTCCCTTTACCCTCCACCCCGGGAGCACCACACACCAACCCTCATCACCCCAAAAGACCCCCTCACCTCCTTAGTAGAAGAACTCATATCCGATCCAATAGTTGTGAGCACTCCAAACCCACCCCCCACCTTGGAGGAAACCCAAGTCCAAATTGAAGAAGAAACCTCACACGATGGTCTATACCTTACACCACCCTCTCTAGTTGGGGCGGAGCTCATCTTAGGAGGACCCATTGTTAGTTGGCTAAAGGAGAGCCCAATTAGAGAGATCCCGGCCCATGTTTTCCCTCCCATAGAACAAGACCTTCCCATAGTGCCCTTCTTCTCCTATCACACCACAATCCAAGCATCCTATCAAGTGGAGACCTTAGAGGACCTTCTCAAGGGCATAGCATGGCAATTAGAGATGACTAGCATGTTGACCCCTATGATTGAACAACCTAGGAGCCTTAGCCTCCTACACCTATGCATAGGGTCTATCACCTCGGTTTGCACCATTGGTTGCTACACTAGCGACCTCCTTCTATTCCTCCCTACACCCGATGAGCCCAACCTTCTCCTCGATTTAGAGCTTCTTATCTCAGGTAGAAAGCCAAGCCCTCCACTCATGGCCGACCAACTTACCAAGAACATTGGCCCAACTATCATGGAGAAGGATGACTTAGCACCTTTTGAGGATCTTGAGGACATGGAGTTCCTCCCCTTAGGTAACTCATTTTATGATCCATATGATCCATTCCAATGGGAGTCAAGAGACTCGTGTGACCCAAACACTTTATCCACCACCCACCTTTCCCTACACCAACTCACCATGTTTGACCCAATTCACTCCATCTTAGACCCGGGTTACACCTTGGGAGCTATGACCTTGGGCCACATATCCCTAGGTAATGAGGTTGTGCTCCACCCCATGATGACCACCTTCTTAGATCCATTCGACCCTTTCCAATGGGAGTTCAAAGGTTATCCCACACCTATACACATGGAAGTCACCCATAGGAAAAACATGCATGTGTCTAGGCTTACCACACCACTTGGCATGAACACTATGTTGGGTCCATTCATTCATATCACCCACATGTCAAGTAGAAAGCATGAGTGGTCCATATTCGGATGTATTGGTCCACCCTCATTCATCATGGGTCTTAAGCATGTCAAAAGCATCTACGGATGTCCGGGTCCCCCGACATTCATCACCACTTTGCATGATAGGTTCACATATGGTTGCCCCGGCCCACCTAGGCCCACCAAAGTCTACATGACAACATTGCATGATAAGTCCACATATGGTTGCCCCGGCCCACCAAGGTTCATCAAAGTCCATATGGCATCATGGCATGATAGGTCCATCTATGGTTGTCCAGGTCCACCCATAACCACTAAAAGGACAGCATTCACAAAATTACATGATAACCTTGCAAGCGCATCAACAAGAGTCATGAAATCTACAAAAGGCCGACCGACTCAATGGCGTCACCAAGAAATCCAAATGGGTGATTCCGAGATGGTGAGGAATGAGAGGCTCTCACATAGAGACAACTCAAGATTGAGGTTTTGTGGGATCAGCCCCTTCCAGGTTTTGAGGTGCATTAGCCCCACTACTAAGTTAGGCCTCCTCAAGGGATATGGAGTTAACTTCAGTTTCAATGTGGAAAGCCTTGTGCCACACAAGGGACCCACGGTGGCACCTAGTGAGGATTTCAAGCCCCTTCCTTCCTTGAGAGAGCACCCACCCCTCCCCATGAGAGCATCGTCAGCCCAGAGAGCCCGACGTAAGCAACTTGAGAGAATATTGGATGAACAGGTAATCATCACTCGGAGCAAGGTGTACGGGCTCTACCTCGCTAGGTGGAAGAATCGGCTTCTTTCGGAAGACATGTGAGCGGTACCACCTCTTACTCGACGGAGTCGAGTTCTCCGCACCCCGCGAGTATGATGGGGACATCACCTCCCATGCCCACATTCACGGCTCGTCTCCTCACACCGGTTGCATCCGGCATGGTCTAGTCATTTATTTTGAGTCCTATGTATGTTTCTTTATTTTATTTGAGTCATATCATTGTAATTTCCCTTTTATTTGAGTCATGTCCCTAGGTCTTGTGCTTATTTCCCTATGGTTTGTGTGTCATTAGGTTTATTAGTTAGCTATTGGGCCCAATTCATTGGGCTTGGCCCATGGGCGCCCCTATCTTGTTGGTTATTAGTCAATGTGTCAAAAGTCAGGGTCTTATTGTAAATTGTCGGATCTCTATAAATAGGACCCCACTCTCTCCATTTTGAGGTAATGAATGATTGAAAGAAAATTTGAAATTCCACTACAATTGTGAGAATCTCTCTCTCTCTCTCTAAGGGGTGGATTCCCCCCTCTCTCTCTCTCTTCTCTCTCTCTCTCTCTAAAGGGGGCGAACCCCATTCTCTCTCCTCCCCACCCTAATTTCAAAATTTTTCTCTCTCCTCCCTTCCCAACCACCTCCACTCCCCACCTACCCCATTAAAGCCTCTTCCCATTCCCCACAACCCTCATCAATACTCCCCCCTTCCCAAGACCCCCTCCACCAATCCTCTCCTCACCACCCAACCCCCAACTACCCCTCCCACTTTCCCAAGCACCCTTCCCACTACCCCAAGCACCCCTCTACCTCCCTAGGCCTTTGAATTTCGAAATCCCCCTTCCCTCCACAGCCCTAGGTCGCCCCCCCCCTCTCTCTCATCTCCTCCACTCTCCCATTGTTCTTCTCCATCACCCCCACCTTCCACCATCTAGACTGGCGACCTGCAGAGGATCACCTGCTAGCAGCGGCCACCCCGACCACCTCCCCGCGAATCTGAAGGCCCAAGAGGTACCCACGGAAGCGTCTGCCTATCTTCTTCGCAACGGAGGTGGTTTCGTTGTCGTCCGAGCACCGAGCTGCCCGAGAGAGCCGTTCTCCCTCGACTGCGCGAAGCTCTCCTGACAGAGCACCTACACGTGATTGGAAGCTCTGCCACGACAAATCCAGCGTGAATCAGGACAAAAGTTCTTCTGCAAAGATCTTCTTAGACTTGTCTAATTTCAGAATCAAGAGGCGGAACCCCAATCGGCATCTGTTCGCAAGAGTTATTAATTTCTTCCTCCAGGCGCTCGGATCTACTTCCACTCAGTCTGCACCGACCCTTCCTCAGTGTTCAGAGCCCACCGGTCGACCCCGACATCAGCTGGCATCCCCGTTAGTCTTGCTTCGAAGAGGACTCGTCAATGGTTCCAACGAATCCAGCGGTAACTGATTCTGAGCTCGGGAGCGGTCGTGGCACGATCTTCTTCCTAATGTTGGGAACCTGAGACTGTCAGATCGAGGGTCTACCACCCTGTTCAAGCCCCCACCCCGACCAGGCAGCAGTACCTGAAGAAATTTACAAAATTATGGAGTCACCCTGCTCCAGATACGAAGATTCTCCAAGTGGTTTTGTCCCCAACAAAATTCGAGGGAAGTCACAGCAGCAACATCTTCGACCGACTGTCAGCACTCGCAGAGAGAAGACTGAACCGATCTCGGTCTTCATTCGGCATACTTTCCCCGTTTCTCCCCTCCCCGCTTGGCCGGCTGAAGGCCCCTCCCTGCGTGGAGGAATATTTTGGTTGTAATTTGAACCCCCACCCCTAGTCCAACCCCCTTGCAAGGGGCGTAGTGCATGTAAATCTTAAATTTCAGGTTCGAAGCTTCATCGGCGCGGCGTGTGGAGAACACACGCTTCCCCGCTCGCCCACGTCTTCGACCGGAGCCGGTTTCTTCAAACCGGATAGGTAAAATCTTGACCATTGCTCTCAATTATCCTTGTTCATTTAATATTCTCCAATTGCGCCGTCGGTAAGGAAGAGAGCGCCCGATCTTAAGGCTCCAACGCACTTTGTGTGACCACCGTGGGTGTGAGTGAGTGATCCGTGTCCCTCGGCCAAGGCCAACACCTTGAGTTGAGTATCCGCCCCTCAAGAGGAGGTTTGCCTTAGACTTTGCTGGCCCTCTACCAGCAAGGGACTTGTCCCATTTCCTCGACTCGGCATCCCCGAGTTACCCTCGGGTTAAGTGTGTGCGCCATACGAAGGTCCACTTACGTAGGCTTCTTCGCCTTGTGGTTGTGCTTGCATACTTAGGTCCGAGGAAGCATTGGTCTTGTGACCATCACCCCAAGGTGGTGTCACATCAGTGGATCTCTCGTCTCCATATTCCTTGGGGCTGACCAGGAAAACACATCAGGGACCTCCATAAGTCCCCGTGAGCCGTGGATTCCCACACGGACACCGGGCCGGTTGTACCTTTCCTACCCCGTGTCTAAGATTGCATTGGTGAAGGAGTGATTACATTTAGAGTCAACCAAGCCACACATCCTTTCCTATTTGGAACCTACTTGTGGAGAGCACATCCTAATCAAATCACTAAGGTTCTAAAGGAGGAAATCATAAAAATCTTGTTGCATCATCTAAGTAACTTGGTTGAATTTAAGTGGTGTCATCTCATTTTTGCTTGCATCTTTGTCAAAGTTATCTAAGTTTGATCACTCATTGTGTGTTTGTCATGTGTTGTTTGCTTTTGTTAAGGTCTTCCGTTGCATGTGGAGTTGTCTTCGTCCATTAGAGTCATCTCCTAGGGTCAATTCCTTCTCCAAAATCTACTCCAATCCGCTCTTCGAACCCATCATGGCTTCTTTCAATCCTCCCCATTCCCAAGAGGATTCTCTTCCTCAAGGGCTTCTTGAAAACCCTTCTAGGGTTATATCATTCCCTTCTGGAGAGGGGTATGCC
Source organism: Amorphophallus konjac (assembly GCA_022559845.1). Classification (NCBI taxonomy): domain Eukaryota; kingdom Viridiplantae; phylum Streptophyta; class Magnoliopsida; order Alismatales; family Araceae; genus Amorphophallus; species Amorphophallus konjac. The sequence continues at coordinate 207,223,607 of CM040122.1, forward strand.
CCTCTTCCATCCTCCGTCCCTATGGAGGGCGGCCAAACCACTCCTTCCTTCTCTTCTCCTTCTGCTGGCTCCATTCTCCAAATGATGGCCCAGTTGGACCCGGCCCAACTCCAGGCTATCTATCAGGCCATGCAGGGGTCCAATACCCCACATCCCACGATTGTGCAAGGCCAATCTAATCTTTCCATCGACCAGTCTAGAGTTGGTGGTCCCTCTATCCAGCCCACTCCAATTGATCTTACTCTGGTCCAACCTCGGACCATCACCTTTTCTTGTATGGAAACGGGCCAATCTTCCGCTTCGGCCCAGCAATTTTCTGACAAGGGAAAGTCTACTCTCCCTTCTTTTATTCAGGTGGATCATCACATGCCCAGCCCATCGGTGCCACAAGTCCTTGATGGCCCTTCAGATTTCATGCGCCCTCAGCAAGGGGTTGCCCAAGTCCATTCTAATCTGGGTCCGTCTTCGACCCAATATCCTTCTTATGGGCTCCCTACCTTGGCTGTTTATCCTTCTGCTTCTTCTTATGGGCTTTCACCTCCTACAACTGTCCATCCTTCTGCTCCTCAATTTCAACCTTCGTCTCTCACTACCCCTACTCCATCCAAGGAGCAGGAACTACTTGATAAGTGGGCCTCCATGCAACAACATATTGATTTCCTCCAAAAACGGGTTGGCCCACAATCCTTGGCAGATGTTCCAGTCCCCAGCTTCCAAAACATCCGATTCCCTCCGCAATCTGAGCTCCCTAATTACAGCAAGTATGATGGGAACGGCAATCCCTTTATTCATGTGAGGAACTTTTATATGAATCGGCCCAATTTCAGTACGATGATCACCTCATGGCGTATCTGTTCTGCCGATCATTGGATAGTGTTACACTGGAATGGTTCTATTCTCTGTCGCTAGAGGATGCCGAGAGCTTCAAAATAGTGAAAGATAAGTTCATCCAACGGTTTCAAGACAGGGTCGGTCTAGAATATTCTTTCACAGACTTGGTGGCCGAGAAAATGAAGCCCGATGAGGAATTTGCAACTTACGCTGACAGATGGAGGCAGATGGCCGCTAAGGTGCCAGGCCATATTCCGGAGGAAGAGAAGGTCAAGCTACTTATTTCCAATGCTACTCTAACCTTCTAAAACATCTTGGCGATGAATGATATAGAAAACATGCACCAACTTTACAGCTGGGCGCGGTTCATTCAAACGCAGTTCAAAGACTCTCACATCCACTCGCTCTTTGAGAACCAAAAGCCAAAATACCACAAGAAACCTCAAGGGCCTGTCAGCGAGGGGGTTCAGACTAACGAACAAGTTCAAGCCGTTACCTTCCCTTTCCAAGCCGCACCTTTTCGCTTTCCGCAAAACCCCCGCACTCCTCAAAACCCCGCTTCACAAAACTTCCCAACCATTCCACAAAACCCTCCGCCTACCTTTGCCACTCTACAAAATACCTTTATCGCTCCATACGGCCTTCGTAATACCATAATGTCCCTCCACCCAACGGCTACAACAACAACAACAAGCGCCCGACTCCTAAAAGACCACAGTACCCACCCCTGCCAGAAACCCTCACGGATATCTTCTCGGCTCTCATGTCAGTTAATGCTATACAACTCCCTCCGGAATGGCCCAACTGGAACCTAACCGTTGATCAGACAAAGCACTGTATGTTCCACAGGCAGCCAGGACATACTATTGAAGGGTGTTTTCAATTCAGGGATTTGGTCTATGACCTCCATGAAGGAGAAAGGGTTGATTGGGCCGAAATGCATAGGGCCATTATGAAAATTAAAGAGAAAAGAAGGTAGCCGCCGAGGCAGCAAGTGCAGCAACAACAGGCACCGCAGCCGCAACAGCAACAGCAGCCGGTTCAAGACTTGGGGATCCACCAGAACCCAATGTCGAACCATCTTCCCACTCCACAGCCTCAGCCACCGGCACCGGCCCAGGTCAATGTAGTTCAACCCCCGGCCCCTGATGCTGGGTGGTCCTTTGATGATGACAGCTCTACGCCGCAAGTCATGGCCCTTCACCACAACTTCTGCACTCCTTCCGCTCCTACCATCCTTACATACCAAAACCCTCCTCCGCCTGCTACGCCGTTTCTCCTTTTATCTATTCCTACTCCACCGCCCATCTCTCACACATTACTCACCCCCGCTATCACTGCACCTCCATCTAACCCTCCACTCATTACACCTCTGCCTACCTTTATATCCCCACTTCCGCTCGCACCCGCTACCACCAACCCCTCACCCATCATCCTTTCCACCACACCCTCTTCCGCACCACTCATCCACCCCACCGGGCCTACTAAGTCACTTATCTTGAGCCCATCCGAGGCCGCGGCAGCCTATAACTTCGCCTTGCGGAGCGAGCACATGTTTCACCCCAATTATCCTTCCACCTCCAATCCCCAGTCTTCCCAACTGGCCGCTGAGCAGGAAGAAGCAGAGCCGTTACCAGGAACCCAATATGATCTGTTGCATCACTTGGATTGGGTTCCCGCTAAGATATCCGTGCTGGAGCTTATCAAAAGATCTACCATTCATTAAGATGCTCTCAGGAACTTTCTTCAGAAGGTGATGGTTAGTGAAGACGTGGCAGCCGACAGTTTACCTACGGCACTAGCGACTATTTCTAAAGGACCAGCTATAACCTTCTCTGAAACCAAGCTAGCACCACCAGAAGCTCGGCAAATGCCGCTTTGCATCACCATTATCTTGAATAAAGTCAGCATTGATGCGGCATTAGTTGACACAGGGGCATCTATCAATGTGTGCCCGCTTAGCACTCTCAGGGCCTACAATCTGTCAGAAGAACTTCTACGCCCGACCCCCACTACTATAGCCGCTTATGACAATTCTCGGAGGGCATGTCACGGGATTGTTACTATTCAAGCCGAGCTTGGGCCTCTCACCATGCCCATTGAATTCTATGTGCTGGATATCGACCCTATGTTCAAAGCTATCTTGGGTCATCCGTGGATCGACACTCTCAGTGCCGTGCCCTGTTGCATCCCTATGGTTTTGATGATGTCTCACACTATAAATCAATCTTCTATCTCTAGATTAATGTTGTTTCATCATGTGAGTGAGTATAGTTCATTTGGTTGTCAGATAAGCATGCTATCTTGATTCTATCTACACTGTTTGGTTAATATGAACAGTAGTGGGTCGACTCATCAGCAAGGGTGGGTCGACGCATCAGAGCATTGATAGGCTGGGCACAAAGTCTATACACCAGCTTGATCCATGTAGTCTATGCATTGGCATATCTTCTTCAAGTCTGTACATCAGGCACCTTCTAACTGAAGTCTACACATTGATCCTAATACTCTAAGTCTGTACACTGCCCGACCAGTCAAGTCTGCACATTGCCAAAGTCAGTTCAGCTCAACCCTATACATCCTTCCAAGCTTCAACTCTATACATTGGATTGTCACACTTCATGTCTATACACTGGCTGCTGCATTGTCATGAAGTCTACACATCCGATAGTGTATGTCTATACATCGCCCAGAGTCTTGTTTGCAAAGTCTGAACAGCGTTCGTTGTCAAGACTTCTTGAAGTCTGTACATCGGACTGCTTCTTTTGAAGTCTACACATTGGCTCGTTCACTTCAGCAAAGTATGTACATTACACTGTGGCAAAGTCTATACATTCGGTTCCTTGGGCAAAGTCTGTACATCGCTTAGTCTGCACATTGCCTTCAGCCCAAGTGTTCAAAGCCAAGTCTATACAACGCCAACCAACACATTGAACAGTTCTCCAAGTCTATACACTAGACTTCATCTCTCTAAGTCTATACACTGGTCTGTGATTCACCAACTCTGTACATTCGATATCTTTTCCTACGCATTGGCCAAGTCCATACACTCAACATTTCCCTACGCTTTCCTGGCCAAGTCTGTACATCACTAAGTGTGTACATTGCATGCTGCTCAAACATTCAATGTCTTCAAAGTCTGTACAGCGTCCATCTTAGCCAGCGTCTCATGCTGCGTCTTAGGCAAGTCTGTACAACGGCCTCATTCGTTCAAGTCTATACATTGAACTGCTCTTCAAAGTCTGTACAGCGTCCGTCTCAGCCAGCGTCTCATGCTGTGTCTTAGGTAAGTCTGTACATCGGCCTCAGTCGTTCAAGTCTATACATTGAACTGCGTCTTAGGAAAGTCTGTACAGAGACTTCAATTTACCAAGTCTGTACATCGGCTTCATTCGCTCAAGTCCACACATCCACAGTGGTTCATCAAGTCTATACATTCACTTGAGCTTCACCAAGTCTGTACAATGCTGAAGTCTTCACAAGTCTGTACAGTGCTTCAGCTTCACAAAGTCTATACATCGCTTCAAGCGATTCAAGTCTATACAGACTGCCTTTACATTCAGAGTCTATACACTGGCTAAGGCTGTCGAAGTCTATACAACACCGATGGGGTTCAAGTCTACACACTGCTCGCAGTCTTATTAAGATTATTACATAGGTTCCAAGTCTGTTCACTGGTTAGGCTTCGTGAAGTCTATACAGTGGCAGAAGCTTTGTTAAGTGTACACATTGGTAAGGCTTGTTTGCTTTGTTCTTCTTTAGTCTATACAATGCCTTCACATGCGCTTGTTCATGGTCTACACACTGCCATTCGTCTGCATTGTTCATAGTCTATACACTGCCATCCGTCTGCATTGTTCATAAGTCTATACACTGCCATTCATGCGCATTGCTCATATGTCTATAAACTGCCTTCACACATGCGCTTCTTTCACTAAGTCTGTACACTCTCTCACGTTGTGCACACTTAATCAGTTGAAGTGTCTGAAGTATATACATTCATGTTAATAGCCTGAACTAACTAAGTCTACACATTCCATCTGTCTATCTGCAGGCGATTCAAGCTGATGATTGGGCACGTGAACCGAGGTTGGCACCTGGCACGTGATCCAAGACAACATGCGCATGACACGTGGATGGCAACCTGGTCAGGATGCTGCCATGTGGTCGAAATTCAAATGATCTGGCCAAAAGTGCATGGGCGGGAACCTGGCAGCCACACGCCAATATCTGCTATAAATATAGAGCTTCATCCTTCAGTTGAAGCTTGATCGTGAATAGAGAAAGCAGAAGCCATTGGTGAGAGTTTGCACGATCCAGAAAAGAAAAAGAGCAGAGAGTTTCAGATCCGAGAGGAGTTTGTTCGAGAGAGAGAGCAGTGTGTGTGGATTGATGAATTGCTTCACTTGAAGCTACATTTGTATTGGGTTTCAGAACCGATTTCTTCTTCATTGGTTTTTGTTTCTACTTTGCTTTCGTTTCATTTCGTTCATCCTTTTGATTTGAATTGTTTTCCCTCCGGTGTGTGGAGGAAGGGAGTATCACTCCAGTTTCCCTCTGTGTTGCAGAGGAAGAGAGATCGGTGATCTCTGGTGGTGTTAGTGACTGGTTGTTACTAACAGTTTCCCTCCGGTGTGTGGAGGAAGGGAGAGGATTCTCCGGTTGTGTTCTAGCTGGGAGCTAGAACAGGTTTCAAGTTCTGTGGGTAGCAGAACTTGGTTGAGGGATTTGTTTCCCTTGGTGTTCAAGCTGTGTGGCAGCATGTTGTTCGCAGACTGAGTCTCCATTGATCTAGCATCGTCTAGTGGAATCCTCACTCTAGTTGGAGTGAGGGGTGGATGTAGATTGCGGACTGCAATCGAACAACCTAAAAACCGAGTGCCTCCTCTGTGGTTTGCTACTGTTATCTACGCTCTTCATCTGCTCGTCTCTTTGCTTCCATGTGATCAGTTCTTCATTCTCATTTACATTTCTCTGTGTACGGTTTAAGGAGGTGCGTTAGCAGTAGAAATTATTTTCCGCCTAAGTTTCTACAAATTGGGAGTGATCTATTCATCCCCCCCTTCTATATCACTCTTGCTGCACTAACATGCCCTCCACTGCGCCCCAATGTCTCAAGTTCCCTTTTCAAGGGAGGGTGGTTAAAGTAAAAAGCTCATCCACTGTCCAGTCTGTCAAAGTTATTTCAGAGAAGATTCTGCCCACATTATGGCCCAGCAGTCGGCCCGTTATTTCTGTACTACATCTGGATTTCCCTTGGGCTTATACACCACTCAAGCCCGCCGCTACACCCGTCAATATCAAAGTGAAACCCCAGATCCGAGATTCCAAGGGTTGGGATATCATATTGAAGCTGGGTTATCAACCGAGGAGAGGCCTCGGTGTGCAGTTACAAGGGTGAACTAAGCCAGTACCCAAAGGAAGAAAATGAGCGGTAGAGGTCTAGGTTATCGAGAGTCCGCACTCTCAATGATGGGAGACTCAAGGCCACTTACATGGGATTACCGCCAACACTTTATAAGAGGATCCCTCCAGCCGGGTACACTGAATCCACCACCAGTACAATCAGAAAAGAAAGATACAGCTTGAATAGTTGCTAGTCCACCTCTGCTACCAAAAGGGCCTGTTGATGATATGCCAGATTTCAGTCAGTCATTTGCCAGAATGTTCAGGGAGCCAGATGGTTATGGTAAGAAGGAGAATCAGGAAGTGCGGCTCGTTCAATGGAAGCCAAAGCCACCTGGCCGTCTATAGAAGAATGGGAGCTCGCCCATTATCATTTCTTGGTCTCCCTCCCATTTCGCATCTCTATTTCAAAAATGGGAACCCATTCCCCGCTCACCCCCGATTATGGTCGATCCGTAATTTACGGAAAGATCGCCCGAAATATTTTTTGTTCCATGTGCATGTGGGCGCTGCCCACCCGTTGATCTGTCAACTCTATTCACTCCTCCTTCCCCCACCGCCCAACTCCATGAGATGTGGTTTTCATCTTCCGACCCCTTCTTTGATTGCATCTTCCCCTCTCTATTCCCCATGCAACTTCCCCCTCCTCTATCCTGTTGTCTGATCTCCACTCATCTCAAAAAAAAATGTCAAATTTGAAATAAAGATTTCGGTAGAAGATTACGCTATCTTGTCTCCATCCTCCTCCCAGGGGCATGAGTCCCCTGCTCCTTCCTTTCCACTAGATTTCCTTTGTCCTAGGTTTGGCGTAGGGTCCGTCGAGTCTAAGGAAGTAGGGTCGATTAGAACTAGGGAAGTAGGGTCCTCTTCTAGGTCGTCCAATCCTTCCGAGCTTGAGCCACGCTCGCTTGTGCGTCCTTCCAAATCCATTCCTGATAGGTTCTCGCAGGATCTGGCTCAGCGATGTCATGCTCTTTTGAAGTGTCCAGAGTTTGTCACTACGGCAATCATGATAGAAGATGAAGAGGAAATAGAAGGGGTGTGGAGCGATGACGGAATCGGTGTCTATGAAGTCTTGAATGAGAAAGACCTGATTGATGATGAGGACAGCAATGTAGATAACACATCCGATCTGTATGCGCAAGGATTAAAGAGATTGGACGAGCCATCATCGGCAGTAGATGAACCTACGAAGGAAATAAATTTAGGAACTGAAGAAGACCCAAGGCCCATTATTATTACTGCTAATCTCCCTCCGCAAGTGGAAGAAGATCTAGTCAAGGTTCTAAGGGAGTATAGTGATTCTTTCGCCTGGTCTTATGAGGACATGCCGGGTCTTGACCCCTCTTTAGTGGAACACCGACTCGTACTTAAACCTAGGGCAACACCCGTAAAACAGAGGTCAAGGAGATTTTATCCCCACATGGCCTTAAGGATTAAAAAAGAAGTTGATAAGTTATACAAGGCCAGGTTCATTAGAGTTGTCTTATATCCCCAGTGGGTGGCAAACATAGTCCCTGTTATCAAGAAGGATGGAAAGGTGCGTATTTGCATCGATTTCAGGGATCTTAATAAAGCATGTCCCAAAGATGATTTCCCGCTGCCTCACATAGACGTCCTGGTCGATAACACCGCCGGGTACGAAGCTTTGTCATTCATGGATGGTTACTTAGGTTATAATCAGATTCGTCTCGCTCTGGAGGATCAAGAGAAAACTTCCTTCACCACGCCCTGGGGCACGTACTGCTACGTGGTTATGCCGTTCGGTCTGAAGAACGCAGGTGCCACCTATCAGAGGGCAATGATGGCCATTTTCCATGACATGATGCATATCTACATGGAAGCCTACGTGGATGACATCTTGGTGAAATCAAGAACCAAAGAAGAACAGCCCTCTATTCTGGCTAAGGTGCTGCAGAGAGCTAGGGAGTACAAGCTCAAGATGAACCCGAAGAAGTGTGTTTTCGGAGTCTCTTCAGGGAAGTTGCTAGGCTTTATAGTTAGAAAACGGGGGATCCAGATTGATCCTAATAAAGTAAAGGCCATCATGGACATGCCTCCGCCAAAGAATATTACGGAACTTCGAGGACTAATTGGTAGATTACAATTCATCAGAAGATTCATATCCCAACATTCTTAGAGGTGCCGCCCGTTTTATGAATTGCTAAAGGCGGGAGTCAAATTTGAATGGAATCAAGATTGTCAAAAGGTCAATGAGGACCTAAAGGAATATCTATTCAATCCCCGGGTTTTGCAACCTCCTGTCCCTGAGAAACCCCTAATCCTATACATCTTGGTCATTAAGGACTCGCTAGGGGCGGTTTTAGCACAAGTAGACAATGAAGGGAAAGAGCGGGCAGCTTATTACCTCTCCAGGTTGTTTAACCCGACCGAGGCTAAATACACCGCTATGGAGAAGACTTGTGCCGCCTTAGTGTGGGTAGCTCAGAAGCTCAAACACTACTTCCTTGCCCACCAAGTTAGGCTGATCTCTAGAATGGACCCGATCCGCTATCTCTTAGAAAAGACTATCCTCTCTAGTAGGTTAGCTCGCTGGCAGAGCTTCCTATGTCAGTTTGATATCACGTTCATCGTTCAGAAGGCGGTCAAAGGATACGCCATCACTGAGCATCTTGCCCATCTCCCGATTCCCTGCACGGATTCTATTCGGGATGACTTCCCTGATGAGCATCTTTCTGTCCTGACTCATCATCCCTTCTAGTCGCTGCACTTCGACGGTGCACTCAATTCTCAAGGCCGAGGGATAGGCGCTGTTCTGCTCACTCTAGAAGGAGTGACGATTCCTTTTTCTTATCAACTTCAATTTCCTACTACCAACAATATCGTCGAGTATGAGGCTCTCCTAACTGGATTGAAGCACACCTACCTTCTAGGCGCTCATTACTTGAATATCATAGGGGATTCTCAGCTTGTCCTGCGGCAAGTTCTGTCCACTTACCGCACCCGTGACCCTATGATGGGGACATCACCTCCCATGCCCACGTTCACAGCTCGTCTCCTCGCCCCGGTTGCATCCGGCATGGTCTAGTTTTGAGTCCTATGTAATTTTTATTTGAGTCATTTGGTGTATTTTCCCTTTTATTTGAGTCATGTCCCTAGTTCTTTGCTAAGTTTGTGTGTCATTAGGCTCATTAGATTGTTTAGAATGGTTATTGGGCCCAATTCTTTGGGGTAGGCCCAGGTGCGCTCCTACCCCCTTGGTCTTTGGTCATTGTAGTAAGAGTCAGGGACTTTTGTAGAAATGTGGGTTGCCTATATATAGGACCCCATTTCCTCCATTTGAGTTAATGAATGAATGAATGAATAGAGAATTACCTTTGAGAGTTCAAATACTTAGTTTTAGTGGAGTGAATCCAATTGGGTGAGAAACCCTAGGGGAGAGAATCCCCACCCACCTCCTCTCTCTCTCTATTTCTCTCTCTCTCTCCCTCACTATGGGGTTCGCCCCACTCCCTCTCTCCTCCTCCTCCCAACCACCTCCAACTCCCACCTACCCCCATTAAAGGCCACCCCCCTTCCCCACACATCCCATTACTCCACCCCCCTAGTCCCAAGAGAGCATCCCCAATCACTAAGCCACCCTCCAACCCCCAACTACCCTACCCACTTTCCCAAGCACCCTTCCCTCTCCCCCATGCAACCCTCCATCTCCCTAGGCCCATTTGAATTTTGAAAACCCCTTCCTTCCATTGCCTTGGCCGCCCCCTTCCCCCTCCCCTTTGGTTAGGTCGCCCCCATCACCTCCCTCCATTCCACCCTACCAAGAGCAACTACCTCCATCACCCTCCCTCCACCTTGGCTGAAACCAGCAAACCTCTGCAACCTTTCCCCCTTTCTCCAGCCCCTCCACCACCAATAGTCACCCTCCATACCACCCCACACTCCCCTCCCACCACCCATCACTTCTCCGTTCCCCATTCACAACTTCTTCATCATATTTGGTTGATAGTTAAAGCTCCATCGGCGAACTAGTTCCCAGTTGCAGATCTGCAGAAGAGTAGCAGCTTGCAGAGGTAACCACGGCTTCCTCTGGATGTTTATGAAGGATTAAAAGCCATTGTTGGAAGCGTCTCCCAGTCCTCTTCGCAACGGTGATGGTCCCATCCCATTCTGAGTTCGTGATCGCCCAGGGGCGCCATTCTTCCCCGACTGCGCAAAGCCTCCCTGGCAGGAGACCAGAGCCGGAGTGGTAGCCTGACTGCGACGATCCTGATTGGAATCTGATCGAGAGTTCTTCTTCTAAAAGTTTATACTATGAGTCTTATTTCTTCTCCAAAAAGCAGAGCTCAATTTGGCGTCTGGAAACAGGAGTTATCAATCTTATCCCCCGGGTGCACGGTTCTGCTTCCCCACAGTCTGCACCGACCTCTCATCAGAGTTCAGAGCCCATTAGTCTTCTCTGACAACGTTTGGCTTCCCCGCCAGTTTTGATTCGAAGAGGACTCGTCAACAGTTCCAATGACTCTGACGGCACCTGATTCTGAGCTCGGGAGCGATCGTGGCACCCTCTTCTTCTTGCTGTTGGGAACATGAAGCTGTCAGAACTAAGGGTCTGCCACCCTGTTCAAGCCCCTACCCTGACCAGCAGCGGTGCCCAAAGAAATCAAAAAAATTCAAGCATCATCCCGATCCAGATACAAAGAATCTCCAAGTGGTCTCGTTTTCGGAAAATTTCTGGAGTGGCCACAGCATCATGATAACCATCAGTCAGTCCTGAAGCACAGACAGTGGACAGAACCGACATTGGCTTCCTTGTTGATCGCTAGTTCGGTGTCACCCCTCCCTGCTTGGCCGGCTGAAGGCCCCTCCCTGTGTGGAGGTAGTTTTAGATGTAATATCAGTTAACCCCCACCCCTAGTTCCCCCCCTTGCATGGGGTGTAGTGTTGTAACAATTTGAGCAGGTCAAGATACCCCGGCGCGGCGTGTGGGGAACCGACGCTTCCCCGCTCGCCCACGTCTCCGAGCGGGACCGATTTTTTCAAATCGGTCGAGTAAGTGCTCCACTCCTAGCTCCATTTAGTGCTTGTTATTTCTAATATTAGTTCATAAACTCCGCTGGCCGTGAGAGTGAGAGCTCGATCCTCAAGCCCCGTTGCTTTGAGAGATCACCGTGGGGAAGAGTGAAGCCGGTGCCCTCGGCACTTTGTCGGCCCCCTTGAATTGCGCCTCCACACCTTTGGGGAATAAACTTTGGCCTTGCTGGCCCTCTACCAGCAAGGGCCCAACCCTCACATCCTCCACTTGGCATCGCCAAGTCACCCCGGGCTTGGGTGAGTGACAGGTGAGCGGCCGCCGTTATCGGTCCATCTTGATTGCCAAATGTGCTTGTTTGTTAAGTCCTAGGTTGTGTCACATCACCCTAAGCTCAAACCATATCAAGATTTGGTCACGCTCCTTGCTAGGCAATTCCGCAAGTTGATCTACATCCATACTCCCCGGTCTCAGAACATTCTAGCCGATGCTTTAGCATCCCTCGCTTCCTCTCTATCTTTCCCTCTCAGTCGGAGTACTGAGACTATCGTCGTTCAGGGATTGGACGCACCCTCTCTTCAGGATCCCTGGTTTGCTAACCTTAGGAAGACTGTAGAGGTGAGAGCTGAGAAGGAAGAGTTGAAGGAAGTATCTTTGACAGAGTTAGAGGAGATCCTGGAAGAGGAAGAGTTGCCCTGGTATCATGAAATTAAGTTGTTTTGCAAAGATGGATCGTTCCCGGAAGAGGCAAATGCCGAGCAGCGCAAGTCAATAAGAAGAGCCGCCTCAAGGTATACTCTCGTTGCTGGAGAACTCTACAGGTGCGCTACTAACGGGATGCTCATGAGATGTTTGGACGATAATGAAGCTTGGAAGGTGGCCAAAGTAGCCCATTCTAGTGAGTGTGGAGGTCATGTTAATGACTAGGCTCTAGTGAAGAAGATCCTTCGGCAGGGCTATTATTGGCCCACTCTAGAGGAAGATTGCTCCCTCTATGTCTGGAGGTGTCTTAAATGCCAACTCCATGCTGATAAAATTCATGCTCCGGCTTCATCTCTTCATCCTCTATCTGCTCATTGGCCGTTCTCTATGTGGGCTTTCGACGTTGTCGGCCCGCTCGGTGATCCCAATTCTCAGATCAAGCAAAAATCCTTCATCCTTACCACCACTGAGTACTTCACCAAATGGGCTGAAGCCAAAGCGTACGCAGAGATTAAAGCTACCACGGTGTGCCGCTTCCTCATGAAGAATATTATCTCGCGGTTCGGAGTGCCAAGCAGCATCGTCACCGACAACGGACCCCAGTTCGTCTCTCAAGAGCTCAAGGACCTATGTAAGAAGTTCAATATTACATTGCATCACTCATCTCCATATTACCCACAAGGTAATGGTCAGGCCGAAGCCACTAACAAAATCCTTCTCAAAATCATAAAGAAAACATGTGAATCTCATAAGTTTTCTGATTGGCCAGAAAGATTAGTGGAAGCTCTATGAGCTTACCCCACCTCCATTCGTACTCCTACGGGGCAAACTCCCTTTGCTCTCACTTACGGGATGGAGGCGGTACTCCCACATGAGATTTTGATCCCTTCCCTAAGGGTACAGCTCGATAAGGAACTTAATCTCGATGAACATCGAGAGGCGTTGCTCGTCCAGCTGGAACTCTTAGACGAGAACAGGATGAGTGCGGCCGATCACGTATCTGTTTATCAAAAGAGAGTTTCACGTTATTTTCAAAAGAAGGTAATTGAGCGTAAATTTAAAAAGGTGATATGATTTTGAAATGCAAATTCATTCGGTCTACAGGTCCTAGGTCTAAATTGCAACCTAACTGGGAAGGGTCGTTTATTGTGAAAGAGGATTATCCAGGGAATGCGTACCGCTTAGTGAACGCAGAAGGTGAGGAGCTCTCTCACGCTTGGAATGGGTTGTACCTTAAGCGTTTCTTTCCTTAGAATCTAAACTAGTGCCACCCCGGTAGCAAGGTGTCCTTTCCCTTCCTCGTGAGAAAGAGGACCTCGAGTACGGCAATCACATACTACACGACGTCCCTGGTCGGGTTTCCCACTTTGTAGACACCGTTTCTCCTTGGCCATGCTTTGGGGGGGAAAGTCAAAAGTCCATGTCCGTCTCTTTCTTTGGCTGAATCTAGGGGCAAGAGGTGAATAAGGAGGCCACAACCAATCTAGGCGCCTTGACGAGAGGAGGTCTCAAATAGGAGCAGTCCGTTATGACCTGACGCCACAAGAAAAAGGAAAAGAGCAAAGAAAAGGAGCAATCTTCTTGACAAAAGTAAAAGTCTATCTCGAAAGTCCATCGATTATCAATTCCAAAGCTCCAAAAGGAAAATAATAAAAGCTAGACATGGCAAGAGTGGAGTACAATTTCCCCGCGGGACGCTATGAGCCCGGTCGTATGCGTGCCTAGAGTGGACAAAGGTTCGATGACGGACGTAAAAGCCCCTGCACAACAGACCAAGTCTCTGAATAGGTTGACTAGAGAGGAACTCAAGTCCTAAAAACTTCTATATCTGGCCTAAGCTTATCCCCGTATTCTATTTTTTTCATTCAGGACTGAGACAAGTACCCTGGGTATGGCCTTGGCAGAGACACCGTCACGCGAGTTAGGCCCTGGCCAGGGGTTGTCACCCCCCCATTACACGCCAACCTCGGAAACTCTGAACGGAACTGGGAGGACCCTCAATCCTAGGGGGACACTCATATATTTTAAAATCCAAAAAAATCATATATTTTAAAATCCAAAAAAATCATATATTTCAAAATATAAAAAAATCATATATTTCAAAATCCAAAAAAAATCATATATTTCAAAAAAAATCATATATTTCAAAATCCAAAAAAATCATATATTTCGAAATCTAAAAACACCAGATATTTTCAAAAACTCACAAAAAATCTAAATATTTGCAAAAAAAAAAATTCCCCAAAAAATACCATCATATGCATTGCATGCATTGCATTGTTTCCATTTTATTCTTCACTTGTTTAATAAGGCTCCACCCCTTGACCAAATATCAAGAAATGGTCAAATTCTAACTTGCTCTAGGCAAGGGGTTGAGTCTAAGAACAGATCTAACTTGTTTCTTGTCTAAGTGTGTGCAGAACTCAGGTTCGAGCCCAAGATTGTAAATTTCTAGGTTCAGGTCTGTAACGCACCAGCGTCAGACCGTCACAGCCTTGTAACAGTCACCCTTTGACCGTCACAGTCCTCTGAACTTTGAAATCCATTGACTCTCAGCAAACCCTCTCTGACGCGTCCTCGATCGACCATCACTTCCCTCTAACGGTCTATCTATGACTGTTACATTCTACAGAGAATAGAAACTCAATTTTCTGAGTTCACTCCTTCTGACGGCTCATTGTAAGACCATCAGACTGTTGTGACGGCCCTATGTAGGACCGTTATAGATTCCAGAAACTCTGCTTTCAGGCCAAGTCAAGCAACAAACTCATGATTCCATCAAATAAGGCACTTCTATATCATTCCATTGAGTTCAATAATACATAAAATTGATTGATAAAACTTCAAGTTTAGAAACATCATAAGAAATCTCAAGCTACATTCAATTTTCTATCCGCAAGAGGGCGGATCTTGTGTAATTCTTTCACGTAGCTACGGCGTCCCTCGTCGTCCTCTTCCACTTCTTCTTGCCACGGGCGCACTTTGCTGATCTCCCACATGGTCAGTGCGTTCCGGATCGCTCTCTCATCTTCCTCAGTCCCCATCTTCCTAGCTAGAAAGGGAGGGTAGTGTGATAGTGCAGGAACTTCGGTTCGGGGTAGCCCAATTTGAAGATAGCACCGATGTGGGTTGTAGATCGCCAAGGTAGTGTTCCCCACTAGCTGTAGATCAAGGCTTGGTCGCCGTGGTATTCTAAGCAAGGTACTCCACAAAACTCTTGGACACATCATGAACTTCTCTATTGGCAAAGTGTTGAGGAAGAGGCATCATTCATCCCGTGTTTTCTTGTCCGCCGTCTTGCACTCAACCTGTGAAGAGAATCCGAAGGCACCTCCAATAAATAACAAGGGGTGGCTCCCCAAGATCCGGCTGGCTGAAGGTATGTCTTCCTTGGGTTGGAACTTGATTCTCACGCCCATCCAACACTCAAGGAGTATCATGGAGCCGAAAAGAAGTCCTCCTAAGCAAGCTGAACTAAGTCCTTCATAAACGAAGGAAAGGACCGCTTGAGAAATAGACAGACCCCACCACAATCCGCTGATGATGCTAAGGTTTTGGATATCTAGGAGGTGGTCGGTGGTAGTAAAAAGGAAGACTCCACATAAGCAAACTGACACGGCTTTGGCAATGGCTTCATATCTCTCCCACTTGTTCTTACAATGAGAGACTATCCATTGAGCCATGGGTATCAAGTGAATATGGTTTGGGCTGATCATGGTCCTTACATCCTTCGGGTTGTGTATGAAATCACTTAAGATCAAGGAGGGGTCAATAGGTTCGACCGTATGGCACACTAGATCTCCGTCCCCTACTTTAGTCTTAGCAAGGGCTAGGTAGGTCTCTACCTCCTCCAGTAGGACTATAGCTTCAAAGGAAGGGAAGAGGAAGGTGTGTGTTTGTGGATGCCATAACTCTATAAGGGTTGAAATGCTTGCCCAATCTAAAGACAATTTCTGGAAGTTCTTGGCCAAAACTAACAAAGGTTGGAGGTGCCATGCCCTAAGGATGGATAAAACTTCTAAAGGGAGTTCTTTGACCATGGGAGCCACCCACTTTAAGTTGGAGTAACACCTTGGACCAGGAAGAGGCTAAAGAAGAAGAAGAAGAAAGAAGAATCATAAGTGGTATAGAAAGTGCAGAAATTGATGAACTTTTGAAGTCAATTGGAACTTACCACTCTCTGGGCACTTGAACTCAGATGCTTGGGGAGGGATGTCAACCTTTGCAGCTCCCCATGCTCCTTCTTGGCTGCTTTAGGGCCGGTGTAGACTCTCTCCTCCATGCCCATCGCTCCGAAGCTTCTCTTCATGATGGTCCTCACCCTTTGATGGAGTTTTCAACCTTTGTAGTAGAGAATTAATGAAAGCTACATTTTTTGGGCTTGTTCCTAGCTTATAAAGGCTTGATTTTCGTGCTAGGATGATAAGATTGGGGTTAGAAAGCCTTATCCTAAGCCTAGGAGGGTTCTAGTGGGGATTAAGGTCTTCTTGCCTCGAGGTTGGGCTCTCATGGCAGAATCCGTCTCGGAGTACAGTTTGTTTTCTGACGGTCTATCGTAACACCGTCACATAGCTCTGACGCTCCATCTTTGGACCGTCACATTGCCTGCTACACGTCTTTAGCTCAGTTTTGCTCTGTCATGTCTAACGGTCTAATCTTAGACCGTTACAGATCCCTGACGCTCCATCTCTAGACCGTCACATTTCCTGCTACACATTTTTAGCCCAATATCGTTCTGTCATGTCTGACGGTCTAGTCTATAATCGTCACCTAATTCTGACGCTCCATCAGTGGACCGTCACATTTCCTGCTATACAATTTTCAGTCCACCCTCTGTCATCTCTGACGGCCTGATCTTGGTGCGTTACATGGATCTGACCCTCCTACACCAGACCGTCACACCTTCTGCTGCAGGTTTCTGTTCTTTCCCTTCTCCCTTTGGTCTTACCTGCCGGTCTTACACTTTATCCCCATTCATTTACATTCCCATCCACACATTTATTTTCATCCATTCATTCACACATTCACATCCATACTCGCATTCATCCATTCATTCATACACATAAAAAAATAATAATAAAACATAAAAAGGATTTTTCATTTCATTCCATTTCATTCACATAAGTCATGTACAAGTGTGGGTGTCAAAAGAAGAAAAAAAAATACATCACTCAGTAGGTTTATCTCCCGGGCCCTCACTATCACCGGCACCCTCCTACTGCTTGGTTGGCGGCCCCATGGCACTATGCTCCTCCTCTCGTGATCGTCTCCGATCCGCCTCCTCGTTCCTCCGCCGATCAGAAGAACTAGCCAGGTAGTTTCCTACCGATCCGCTCGGTACTCCACTTCGTGTGCCTCCTGCTGCAGCACTCCGGGATGCACTCAGCACAGGCCCCCGGCTGATCGTCCGGACTGTCCGCTCCATGGCCCGGAGTTCTATCTTTAAGTCATGCACCTTGAGTCACGCCGCCCGAGCCTCGGTCTGGTATCTATCAAGGTCTGCAGTCTGGGTGGCTGCCCGCTCCAATTCTCCGCTCAGCCAGGCCACCTCTACCTGAAGACGCCTTGCTTCAGCTTGGGAACGGTCCAGTTCTGCTCGGGTCGGCTCGGTCTCTGTTTGAGCTCGCTCTGTCTCGGCCAATGTCGCGGTCAGTTCTCTCGCCTGCATTTTGCATTTTATCATGGTCAGTCCATTAGGCATTTAAGTCTAAAAGAAGCATAAGGGTTTAGATTCTTTCCCGCTCTGTGAGGGTAGCTTCGGCCTCCTCGGCTCGAGCTACGGCTCGGGTAAAATCTACATCTCGCTTAGCCCGTCCCCCGACAGGCTGTGAAGAGGAGGACGGTGCATCTGGTCCGGTCCTCTAGGCTCCCTCGGCCCGCTACATTTAGAAGTCAAAGTTAGCCATTTGCATCATATGCATTTAAGTCTTAAGTGTAGAAACTCACCAAAAGCTCCAAGGCAGCCCGATACTCATCCCGCTGCTGGATGGTAGCATGAAGGAGTCCCTCGAGCTCGGCTATTCTTCCTTATGGGTCTAGCTGCATTTAGAAAGCATATGTCAGTGCATATAGAAGTATTAATTTAAATAGACAGAGTTTTGAGTTTAGAAGTTCATACCGGCCGTCGAGTGCCTCTGAACACCTGGTCGCCATACCGATGGGAGTAAGCCTTGAGGTAGGTCTCGTCACTGTCGCCCGGTCTTTCACCACCCGGCCTCTTTTGTTCTAATCATGCACATATTTGGCCTTTCGGGCGCACCAGTCGACGTCTCTGCTAATGCCCTTTGAAGATTTGCACGGGCGCTCATCATTTCTATGAGGGAACGTCACCTCTGGCTGATGAAGTCCCCGAGTCCTCAGGATCAACCGGTAGTGCAGGGGCTCGATCACGTTGATGTAGTGAAGCCATATGTCTCGCCCGCTGTATGCCAGGGACGCCTTCACGCAAGGCTGTCCCTCGTAGCCCTCATCCCGGTATGGGGTCCATCTCACCTGAAAAGGTCATGTTAATCCATTCAGAAGCATTCATGAGCATTTAGAAAGCTTTTTTTGCAGCATTTAAGAGCATATAGAAAGTTTAAGTTCAGAGCTTACCGCTGTGTGTGGGAATGAGTCAAGATCATCGTGGATGGCCCGGGTCAACCGATTGATCGATCTCGTGTCCCTCGCTACCACCCACCGCCTCGCGATGGGGATCCACTCGGGATGTAGCTGACTACCTCGCCCAATCCCCGGGAGGTACACGAAGCTCCAGATCTGCATTTAAAGTCGAGTGTCAGTAAATTGCATCATTTGCATTTGCAGAATCATAATCATATAGAAAGCATCTAGAGTTCAGCATTTACCTGTAGGAAAGGCGAGAAGCCACCCAGCATCGTCCGTCGGTCTATGGTGCTGAGCGACTCGAAGAGGAAGGCAAGCAATGCCGCTCCCCATGCATACTTCCCCACTCTGCCCAAATCCTCTAGCAGTGGCAGTAGCTTGCAACTGATCACGTCAGCTCAGGTCGGAAAAAGTAGCTTTCCGAACAACAGCATCAGAAATTGTCTCAGAACTCGATCTCCCTCTTGTCCTGCCTCTGCCGCCACTCGCGGGCGTACCTGCTCTATCACTCGGTCTATATGCTACTCGGGGAGCTCGCTTACTGCTATAGCCGCTCCCCTAAGTCCCAAGCTATCCTGTAGTCTCGACCTCGAGAGCTGGGATGATGTGTGCCCCGGCTTGATCAGATCTAAGCCCAGTAGCTCTTGGGCCATCTTCCGGTAATCTCCAAATGTCCACCCGGTCACTGCTGCTCCGTGGACTCACAATCTGGTGATCCTCGCCATGTCTTCTAATGTGGGGATCATGTGGCCCCATGGGAAGATGAAAGCCCTACTCACGGGGTCCCACCTCTCGTGTAGTGCGTACAAGAGCGGGGTATTCGTCCTCGCCACCTCAATGCTAAGCACCTCGGTGAATCTCATCTCGGCCAATCTCTCTCGTTGGTACTCGGGCAATGCCTGGTATACCGCCCGGATCTGGAGCCAAGAGATGCTGGTTCTTCTTTTTCCCTACACACATGTAGAGCATAAGTCAGTCACTTCATCATAATTTCATTGCATTTGCATTTTATATGAACAACAAAAGACAAAAAATTAAATTATATAACAGAAAAATCCCAAAAAAAAATTATTTCTACTTCTGGTTTCTCTGACGGCCCTAGGGTGATGCGTCACAGTCCCCTGACGCACCAGGGGTGGTGCGTCAGGGCTGTGACGGTCGCTGCAACGACCGTCACGCTCTCTGCAATAGGGCATTGTCCCTTTTGTTTTCCTTGGCTCCTAAAATGGCCATGGAGGCCTTCAATCGTTCCTAAGGGGTCCCCAGACCCATTTCTACCCTCCAAACATACATGCATAAATTAAAAATTGGAATTTTTGGGAAATCGGCCTACCTCGGGGTCTTGGCTCCTTTTCTTCTTCTTCTTCTCCCTCGCCGTCGCTTCTTCCTTGCCAATGGTCTTCCCCATGGCTTCCTCAGCTTCTTCCACGGTCATTGGAGGGACTTCCTCCGTTGGTTCATTCGTAGGAGGGCTCGCCGCCGGTGGGGTTCCTTCTCGGTCCACCCGTGCTCGAAACCGTCGGATGGCCATCTTCTTCTTCCCTTTTTCCCTCTTCTTCGGTGGCTGGGACGGCTCGCCGCCGGCCATGGTTCGTCGACGGAGGTGGAACTGTGGGGTTTTTGGGTGCTGAGGTTTTGGTGTGGTTTTGGCGTTTGTTGGTGTTTGTGAACGAATGAGGGTGTGTGACCGTTCGGTTTGTTTTTTTTTGAACGCTCAGGAAATGTGACGGTCTATCGTGAGACCGTCACACTACTCTGACGCGTCCTCTATGGACCGTTAGGTCATTTGAAACTATGTCTTGAAGGATGTGAACCGCCAGACTCTGACGGTCCGAGGTGAGTCTGTCAGGGACTTCTAACGCACCCTTACTGGACCGTTACATGCTTCAGAGTGTTTGATGAATGATGATACTTTATTTATCAGAAATTTCATGCCTATATGATTATCTTGTCTATGCAATTCATGCTTATTGATTATGCCTGTTTCTATGCTTTGTTTATATTATTGTTGTTGGCTAACCCTTTCTTGTTGCAAAATTTAAGCCACCATACATTCACTCGCCAGGAAGGTAAGTCAGGTATTGTATCCCGATCCCTTATCCCTTAATGCATTACTATATGTTATGTATGATATATTATCTCGAGAACCGGCTGGTCATTCATGTGTTCTTGGATCTGATGTTCCCCTTAAACAAAAATGATGATGATCTAAGTACACGTGATTAATCATTGGATAGGTCGTTAGGTTGGAAAAGTTTAGGGACGATGGTTCTGTCTTGCACGCCGTGGTTGCAGATGGTGTCCTGACCCTAGTTTCTCCAGTCTAGCTATACTATTCTCGAGTATCTTGTTATTCTATCTTTCTTTGCATTTGTTTTAAATGATTTCTTTTTTCCTTTAGCCCAGCATGCATCATACGCATCTTTTGAGCATTCGTGACCTTCATCTGTCCAGGGGTCTCAGTAATGGTGAATAACTATGTGTTTAATGATCTCGAATAAGGAGAGTCATTCCTCTCTGAATTGGAAGGTTTCCTTCGGTCTACTCGCTTGATTTGGTTAGCTGAAGATTCCTGTCTGGAGTTTAGTTAATCGTCTCTTTTCTTTCTGTTGCTCCGGCCGCTGGCCATGTTTTCCTTTCCTTAGTTGTTAGTTCCCTCAGACATGTGTTCTTTGGTTGCCTTTCCTTGTGATTAGTTCGAAGCTTTCTGGAAAATTCCTGTCGCTTGTTGGTTGAGAACGGGAGTCATTTGCCTTAACGCCCGCTTTTTAGTCCACTCCGCTTCGTTTCCGCTTCATCTCCATATTCCATTTTCGCTTTCGCTTCACCTCCGCTCGCTCCCCTGCAAAGAGGACGTTAAGGAGGGGCATCTGTTGACACCCATTTTATGACCAATAAGTCGGGTCATCTCCTTGTTCATTCTATATGATGCTCCGAGTTGTTCACCATTATTGAGCCTTCTTGGTCAATTTGAGGTCTATTTCATGAGTCATATCTCTTGGTTGGGTCTGGTTCCTTGTCTCATTCTGCTGGAAGAAGCTTAGAAAACTCTCATTTCATTTGCACTCTATTATCTCTAACGGTCCTTTGATGGGGCGTTACAGTCCTCTAACGCATCTACCATGGTGCGTTACATCCTTGCAGAGTCCTTAAGTTTAAGGCTTCCTTTCAAGCTTATCTTTTGCTTATCCGTTGAGTGTGGTGGTTTATCGTGCAGCCGTTACATGCATTGTGATGCATCTACTCTTGATCGTTACATTCATCTAGAGTCCTACGTTCGCAAACTTATCCCGTTGATCTTATCTTATAGTGGATAGGGTTGTGTGACGGTCCAAGACTGGAGTGTTACATGAGTGTGGCGGTCTATCGTGCGACAGTTACATCCAACAGAGAGTCGTGACAAGCCTGGCCTTTGCTCTGCTATTTCCGTGATCGAACTAAGAGTTTGGTTTGTGGGTTTCTCTCTCGATACTCATCCTAAGAAGCTTCCGTTTGATTCTGTGGACTCTGGGGAGAATCATCTTCAAGAGTTTGCTAAGAAACTTCCTACTTTCTGTTATTTTAGATGGACACAGTCTATCTCCATGAAGGGTGGATCTAGAGGGGGGTGAATAGATCTATTGACTAATTTAAAACACAGTTGAACTATAATGCGGAATTTAAAACAAACAACTATTGAACGATATAAAGAACACTATGAAGAGTGTCGACACATGCAGCCACACAGCAGATCACAAGCAATCTCACAAAAACAAGACACCCAAGATTTTTAGGTGGTTCGGTCAGAGACCTACGTCCACCCCACACTCCAACTAGAGTGTGGATACTGTTGACTCACAGCTTGAACAGTTGGGCTTCACAGCTTGCCAACAACCGTTGATACACAGCTTCGCTGGGCTTTACAGCTTCCCGACCAGAGGAACAGATCCTCTGCAACTGCTGGGCAATACATCTTAGCCGTCCGAGACCAAGTCTTGCCTGCTGAGGATTACAGCTTCACCTGTCCAGTGGAAACCTCCACTGCAAATGCTGCCTCACAGCTTGAAGAAACAAAAGAGTTCGAAAGCAAAAACAAAAGCAAACGAAACTAAGAAAACCCAACTGGGAATGTAGCTCGAATGAGCAAAGCTCAGCTCTGGTATCTGAACCAAGAGTCTGAGATACAATCTCTCAATCAAACTCTCTCAATCTCACTCTCTCAACACCTCTCTCACTCAATCTTCTCTTCTCTCTTTTTCTTCTTCTCTGCTTTTCTTCTCTGTGGATCTCGGTGGCTCTCTGCTGCTTCAGACTTTCAGACTCACTGTATAGACTTTGCCACTTGATCGATCAGCCTTCATCCGAAGAAGAAGACTCTCTTTTATACCAGCAGCAGATTGGATAAGGGCGTGTGGCTTCCACATTTGCCGCGCAAAGAATTTGCCAGATCCGAGGACATTTCATCCACATGGCAGCATCCTGGATGGGCTGCTTCCACGTGTCACCATCATAGCACCTCATCCTTCTCGGATAACGAGCCAAGTCATCAATCTCAGTAAAGAATCCCTGTCAGACAGAGAATCGAATTATTAGTTTAAGTATAGAATCCTGTACATACTTTGTAGGATACAGTTCATTGTATAGACTTTGCACTGTATAGACTTTGTGAATGCGAATGCAATGTACAGACTCTACGTATGCAGGGCCATGGCATTGTACAGACTTAGTGAATGCAGTGCTGTGGCATTGTACAGACTTCAGGTATGCAATGCTAAGAACATAGCAGATGGTTGTATAGACATGCCATATGAATATGCAGACTCAGCGTTATGAACCCAACCGATGTCTAGACTTTATGAAGACGCTGAATGAGACGCTAAATAAGACGGACAGTGTATAGACTTGTGTTCTGGGTGAGTCGACCCATCTAAGAAGGGGGTCGACCCACTTCTGTCCAGACTATACTGAGAGTGATGGTGCATGGATGTATAGACTTACGTTCTCAACGATGCACAAACACAACACAAACACAACACGATGTATAGACTATGCTGAGTGTGAAGACTTGTATGTGTGTGCAGTGTGTAGACTTGTGAAATGCATAGAACACACAGACAATCTGATAAAATAATTTCATCAAAACATAAACAGTTGCCAATCAATCAAAACAAGGTGTTGCCAATGAAATAAAGCAATTGTCAACATCATCAACACAAAGGAGTCACAACAATCTCCCCTTTTTGATGATGGCAACCCCCTATCTTGTAAAAGAGCAACAACCTGTCATTCAGATGAATTTTTGATGAAAGACATGATTTGTTATTTAGATTGTCATGCAGATGCTATGAATGCATGCTACGAAATAAAGACTAACTCCCTGCTCACAAGTACTCCCCCTTTGCCATAACATGATTCATACACTCTCCCTGGAATGAATTCAGAATTCATCAAACAGACAATATTCTCCCCCTTTGCCATCAACAAAGAGGAGGAAAGTGATTACAAGGGAAGGAACAAGAGAGATCATCTGACTGGCATTCTGAACAAGTAGTTCAGGAATAAGCATTCTAAAGCACAGAGTCTTCAGTCATATGAATTTAGAAACTACTTTCAGATAGAATTCTAGTTTAAAGACTATAAAATTTTGAGTTCATGCACTACCATCAATGGATAAGTTTGTTGTGCATGATAAAACAATAAACCAGAATCACATTTGCATGAGAGATTCAGTTTCAAAATATCTTACTTTCATAGACTCAGTAAAAAAATGTGAAGAGTTACCAGGTCATGTATTGAAATTAAACAAATTGACATCCATGAAATTTCTTTTGAAGGAACAGCATTTTCAATATTAGGTCATTAAGGGCATTCAGGTACCATTTGTCTTTTTGCGTAAGGGTATACGTTTATCAGACGCCAATACCCCTAGATACTCAACATGATGGACCATTCTGCCATGATCAAATTCAATAGAACTGATTTACACCTTTTTGTGTGAGGGTACACGTTTATCAGATGCCAGTTACCCCCAGGTACTCAGTGAAACCACCCTACTATTTTGATCATTTTATACAGAGATAACTGATACACCTCATGACTTAAGTATTGTCCATTTCTTTGATGGATCACTTAGTTTCTCAGTATTTTACTAGTCATTGCTCTGCCAATGTTATTTTCAATTAATTTTCAATGTTTTTCAATATCTTTCTTAGCTGTCCTTTATTTGTTTCAGAATGACTTGTTTAAAAACAATACACATACTTAGCTTCTCTAACATGATTTCAGATGAGTTTTCAGATTTCAGATATGATTAGCTTTGCCTGACATGAAATAAGATAAGAGTTGAGAGCTTTATCAATTTTCAGCTTTCTTATTTACTGATTGCAATCTTTAAACTTTAAAGTTTATAAAATTTAAACCATCAAAGTCAGTCTTTAAGCAATTAAAATTCTTATAAGAGAAGAAGTCTGTTTTCTATTGCTTAGGAATCAGAACTGACTAACAGATTGCCATATTGTCAGACTCAATCATTCAGAGTCAAAGGATGAATGAGTTCAAGAAAGTTGATGACCACTCTGAATTTCTAACAAGACTCCCCCTGTCTATATGCATGCAGTTTTGCAAATGAATGGCAAGAATTAAATGAGAGAGAGCTTAGACATAGGTCATGGATGAATGATATGCAATGAAAACTATGTCATAAAAAATTATGAATGATATGCATGTGGTTTTAGACACATTCATGACTAAATGATATGCAGTGATGGTCATGAGTGTAATAAAATATGAGTGTCATGCATGATCATGAGTCTGTTGCTACATTCAACATTCACACATTTTATTCAAGCCATCAGAGAATTTATTCATTATGCTGAAATTTACACAAGCCAAGTTCTCTTCTAAGAAATTTAAACCTTTCATTCCCAAGAGGCTTAGTAAAGATATCAGCAATTTATTTTTCAGTTTCAATGAAGTTCATTTCAATTTCCTTTTTATTTACAACATCTCTAAGAAAATGGTGTTTTATCTCTATATGCTTAGTCCTAGAATGATGAACAGGATTTTTAGCAAGGCATATAGCACTAGTATTATCATATAAGATTGGAATACATTCCAATTTTATCTGATAATCATCTAGTTGGTGCTTGATCCAAAGTACTTGGGCAGCACAATTACCTGCTGCAACATATTCAGCCTCAACTGTAGACAAGGCTACAGTGTGTTGCTTCTTGGATGCCCAAGATACTAGACAGCAACCAAGGAATTGACAATAGCCACTAGTGCTTTTTCTATCTACTCGACACCCAACATAGTCTGCATTAGTGTAGGCTAGAAGTTCTAACTCACACTTAGCAGGATACCATAGACCTAGCTCTTGGGTGCCTAGTAAATACCTAAAAATCCTTTTCACAGCCTTAAGATGTGTTTCTTTAGGACTGGCCTGAAATCTAGAGTATAAACACACTGCAAATTGAATATCAGGTGTAGATGCTGTAAGATATAGAAGAGATCCGATCATACCTCTATATAGCCTTTGGTACACTGGTTTACCTTGAGGATCTTCATCCAAACTGGTTGAGGTACCCATTGGAGCAGCTATTTCCTTGAGGTTATCCATTTTGTACTTCTTCAATAAATTTTTTATGTACTTGGACTGAGAGATGAAAGTATCATCCTTTGATTGTGTAACCTGCAGTCCAAGAAATAGTTTGAGCTCACCCATTGAGCTCATTTCAAACTCATTAGTCATAATTTGAGAGAACTCCTCACACAATTTAGGGTTAGTTGACCCAAAGACAATGTCATCCACATAAATTTGAATGATAAGAATATCTGAATGACTCACCTTGGTGAACAATGTTTGATCAACTACACCTCTTGTGAAGTTCTTTTTAGTGAGGAATTTGCTCAACCTGTCATACCAAGCTCTAGGAACTTGCTTTAAACCATAGAGAGCCTTTTTGAGTTTATAGACATGATTAGGGAAATCTAAGCATTCAAATCCAGGAGGCTGTCTCACATAGACATCCTTACTGATTTCCCCATTCAGAAATGCATATTTTACATCCATCTACTGAAGATTTATTCCTAGGGAACATGCATAAGCCAATAATATTCTGATTGCTTCTAACCTTGCTACAGGGGCAAAAGACTCTTCAAAGTCTATTCCAAATTCCTGATTATACCCCTGAGCTACAAGTCTGGCCTTATTTTTAATGACATTCCCTGATTCATCAGTTTTATTTCTGAACACCCATTTAGTCCCTATGACTGTTTCATGATCAGGAGGTGGAACCAAATGCCACACCTTATTCCTGTCAAATTGATTGAGTTCCTCATGCATGGCATTAATCCAATGCACATCTTTGAGAGCACAGTCAATGGACTTGGGTTCTACATTTGAAACAAATGCATATGCATTCAATTCATTTTGAATTCTTAAGTGACCTCTAGTCCTAGGGGGGTCATGCAGATTGCCAATTACATTATCTACAGGATGATCTTTTAGATATCTAATGTTGACAATTTCATCATCATGAGTTTCATTTACCTCCCCCTGAACTGTAGGCTCTTCTTCATTAAGCTCTTCATTTCCTTCCTCGTCTTCGGATTGGTCTGCAGAATTTCCTTCTTTCAGAATATCACCATTGTCTTCATTCCTGCATTGACCAATATTAGTCTTTAATAAGGATTCATCAAAAACTATATGTGGAGATTCTTCAACAGTTTTGGAATTCAGATTATACACTCTATATGCTCTGGTGTTTTCAGAATAACCAAGAAAAATTCCTGGTTCACCTTTAGGTTCAAATTTGTCAAGGTCTCTTTTATCATTTATATGTATAAAGCATTTACATCCAAAAACCTTGAAGTGAGCAATAGAAGGTTTCTTACCCTTTATGATCTCATAGGGTGTTTTCTGGGTAGAAGGTCTTACCATGGCTCTGTTAATTACATAACAAGCAGTATTTACTGCTTCAGCCTAAACCTTCTTGGTAGACCACCTTCAACCAAGAGTGTACGACCCATCTCTACTAGGGTTCTGTTCCTTCTCTCTACAACTCCATTCTGCTCAGGTGTCCTTGGTGAGGAGAACCGATGGTTAATTCCATTTGACCTACAGAATTCATCAAACTGTGAGTTTTCAAACTCACCTCCATGATCAGTCAAAATATTTTCAATTTTCTAGTTTTTCTTCAGACAGAACTCCTGAAATTCTGAGAATGCATCACTTTTATGTGATAAGAAATATACCTAAGTATACCTAGAGAAGTCATCTACCATGACAAACCCATACTTCCTCCCTGATAAGCTGATAGACCTGGTTGGCCCAAAAAGGTCCATGTGTATCAGCTCATAGGGTTTAGAAGACAGATTTTCTTTTCTAGATTTAAATGACTTTCTAGTTAACTTTGATTGAGTGCATGCATCACAGATTTTATTTTCTTTCTTAAAGGAGACTTCAGGAAGTCCTCTAACCATGCTATGCTTATTTAGTTTATGCAAAACAGTATAACTAGCATGACCAAACCTACGATGTCATAAAAATGCTAAGCCTTCTCTACTAGCAGTAAGGCATAAGTTAGAATGTTGAATATCATCTAGATCTATCATGTAAGTGTTATTTATCCTCTTACCAGAAAATTTTACAGTTTCCGAATCAGGTTCAAAAACTTTGCAACATTGAGAGTCAAAAAGCACTTTGCATCCTTTATCACATAGCTGGCTAATGCTAAGTAAGTTATAAGCTAAACCTTCAACCAGCATGACATCCTCAATGCAACAAGTAGTACACTTACCTACTTTACATGTTCCAACAATCTTACCCTTTGTGTTGCTACCAAAGGTGACAAGGCCTCCTTGTTTCTCTGTCAGCATGCAGAACTTGGCCTTATCCCCTATCATATGCCTGGAGCAGCGACTATCCAAGTACCACAAATTGTTCTTGGCTGCCAGGCATACCTGCACACACAATCAAGTAGAGAGGTTTGGAACCCAAGACTGATTGGGCTCCAGAGCAGATGAAATAGAAGCAAAGCAAGAAAGCAGACTTTTCGGAATCCACATTTGTTTAAAACAGTTCTGTTCAGTGGATTTTCCTGATTTCTTTTTGTTTTGCTTTTTCTTGTTGACACTAGCATGATTATTTACATATTGATTATTTCTTTGCCAGTGCCTTGGCCGGGGTGTATTCATGAAATTTTGGCCATAGTGATCATTGGACTGGCTGTGGAAATATTGGTTCCTAGGTGTCCAAGAGCCATACCCATTAACCCAATTCCTAGTGTAAGGTTTATAGGACTGTGTAGCCTGATGTCCATAACCTGTAAACCTCCCTTGAGTCCTAGTCCATCCTGACCTATTAGGATAGGTTGACTGTGCAAAGAAGTGGGACTGGGCTCTAGGTTGGTAGAAATGTTTGGGTTGAGCTATAAAAGCATTCTGCCTCCCCTGCACCTTGGACCCTGCTGACCTATTCATAGGTGTGTATTGGGTCTTTTTCATAGGTGGTGGTGATGGTGGAGACTTGGTGACCTTAACATGGGGTTTATAAGACTGTGTAGGTTGACCCCTAACCTGAGACTGAGCTTTGGGATTTTGTTTGGATGTGCTAGCTCTACTAGTCTCATTCAGCTGTTGTTTGCCCTTCTCCTCAGCACTGGGCTTTTTCAGATTAGCAGTTTTGTTCATTGAAATGTTTGAATTCATGCTAATTAGAGGTCCTTTCTCTTTTTGTGCAACAAATGAGATAGTTTTCATTCCAAAGGTTTTTGTTGCACTAGAATTAAATCCAAGACCCTCTTTTCTGAAGTTGACCTTTGACCCTAACAAAGCATTTAGGTTATCTGTACCTTGGGTCATTTTCTCAATAGTCTTAAGCTTGTCCTCATTATCCTTTTGAATATCTTCAATGGATTTCTTAAGTTCTGAATTCACACTTAGGACAGCTTGATATTTTTCATTCACTATTTTTATCTCACTCTCACATTTCTAAATTTTCAATTTTAGTTCATCAGTTTCTTTTTCTAACCTCTCATTTTCTTCTTTAGAGGCTTTTGACTCATTCTTGATTTCTTCTAATTCAGAACATGTGAGTTTCAATTTTTCATTCTCAGATTCTAGACATGCAATTTTATCAGTTAGAGTTGTATCATTTTGCATGGGGTTAATCTTTCTTCTTAGATGCATGTTTTCCTTTCTAATATCATCAGCTCTATCAACTATGTCATGGTAGGCATCTACCCAATCAGCAATAGTGAAATTTTCGAATCTAGTGATTACCTCATCTGAGTCCTCATCTCTGTCTTCAGAGCTTGTTTCCATAAGACAAATGGGCTTCTCAGATTCGGCTTCACTGTCAGAAGTATTGCTCAGGGAGCCTTCATCTTCATCACTCTAGGTGCTAACCATAGCTCTCCCTTTCGTGTTCTTCTTCTTTGACTTGTCCTTGTATTTCTGATTCTCTGGACAGTAAGCTTTCATATGGCCTGCCTTCCTGCATTGATAACAAGTATTAGATTCAATTTTCTTTGCAGGGTTATGTTTATACCTTTTATCCCTTCGGCCGCCACTGTACTTCTTTTGGCTGAATCGTCCTGCTCCTTTCCTGAGGAACCGCCTAAACTCTCTGGTCATCATTGCCATCTCAGTACGAGTTATATCTTCTTCATTCAGGCTCTCCTCGGATGATGAACTGCTAGAGCTTGATCTGTTGGACTTGCTGGATTTGTTGGCACCA
Source organism: Amorphophallus konjac (assembly GCA_022559845.1). Lineage (NCBI taxonomy): Eukaryota > Viridiplantae > Streptophyta > Magnoliopsida > Alismatales > Araceae > Amorphophallus > Amorphophallus konjac. The sequence goes on from CM040122.1 coordinate 207,253,861, forward strand.
GCTTTCAGAGCGATTGGCTTCTTCTTCCTCTCAGCTTCTTCTATCCTTGGCATATTAATCTCATATGCCATCAGCGAGCCAATTAGCTCATCAGCCCTCGTATTTCGCAAATCCCTTGACTCCTCCATCACTATAGCTTTAGTATGCCAAGCATGAGTCAGGGAGCGCAATATCTTCCTCACTACATCATATTCTGTCTGAGCCTTCCCGAGACCTCTAAGACCATTAATAATGGTTGTCAATCGAGCATACATCTCCTTGATGGTCTCGTTGGGCTTCATCTTGAAGGCTTCATATTCGGACACAAGGAAATTGGCCTTTGTCTCTCTAACTTGAGAAGTCCCTTCATGAATGACTTCCAGTGCATCCCACATCTCCTTAGCTGAACTGCAGGCTGATACGCGGGAGAATTCTGTAGGGTGCAGAGAGCATTGAATGGCGTTTATTACACTCCAATTTAGTGTAGACCTCCTGATCTCCTCCTTGGTCCAGACTTCTTCATTAGGGGATAGCTCATAAGGTCCCTTGTTGACTACCTTCCAGATCTCGTAATCCTTAGCCCTCAAAAATACTTGCATACGATTCTTCCAGTATGCATAGTTAGATCCATCGAAGAATGGGGGCTTTGTGGTTGAGTGTCCTTCAGCTATCATCCCTCGAGCATCCATCTTTGCCTTTCCTCTTCGGGCGATGAGTCCCTGTAGAAGAGTATGGCTCTGATACCAACTGTTATTTTAGATGGACGCAGTCTATCTCCACGAAGTGTGGATCTAGAGGGGGGTGAATAGATCTATTGACTAATTTAAAACACAGTTGAACTATAATGCGGAATTTAAAACAAACAGCTATTGAACGATAGAAAGAACACTATGAAGAGTGTCGACACAAGCAGCCACACAGCAAATCACAAGCAATCTCACAAACACAAGACACCCAAGATTTTTAGGTGATTCGGTCAGAGACCTACGTCCACCCCACACTCCAACTAGAGTGTGGATACTGCTGACTCACAGCTTGAACAGCTGGGCTTCACAGCTTGCCAACAACTGCTGATACACAGCTTCGTTGGGCTTTACAGCTTGCCGACCAGAGGAACAGATCCTCTGCAACTACTGGGCAATACAGCTTAGCCATCCGAGACCAAGTCTCGCCTGCTGAGGATTACAGCTTCACCTATCCAGTGAAAACCTCCACTGCAAATGCTGCCTCACAGCTTGAAGAAACAAAAGAGTTTGAAAGCAAAAACAGAAGCAAACGAAACTAAGAAAACCCAACTGGGAATGTAGCTCGAATGAGCAAAGCTCAGCTCTGGTATCTGAACCAAGAGTCTGAGATACAACCTCTCAATCAAACTCTCTCAATCTCACTCTCTCAACACCTCTCTCTCTCAATCTTCTCTTCTCTCTTTTTCTTCTTCTCTGCTTTTCTTCTCTGTGGATCTCGGTGGCTCTCTGCTGCTTCAGACTTTCAGACTCACTGTATAGACTTTGCCACTTGATCGATCAGCCTTCATCCGAAGAAGAAGACTCTCTTTTATACCAGCAGCAGATTGGATAAGGGCATGTGGCTTCCACATTTCCCGCCCAAAGAATTCGCCAGATCCGAGGACATTTCATCCACATGGCAGCATCCTGGATGGGCTGCTTCCACGTGTCACCATCATAGCACCTCATCCTTCTCGGATAACGAGCCAAGTCTTCAATCTCAGTAAAGAATCCCTATCAGACAGAGAATCAAATTATCAGTTTAAGTATAGAATCTTGTATAGACTTTGTAGGATGCAGTGCATTGTATAGACTTTGCACTGTATAGACTTTGTGAATGCGAATGCAATGTACAGACTCTACGTATGCAAGGCCATGACATTATACAGACTTAGTGAATGCAGTGCTGTGGCATTGTACAGACTTCAGGTATGCAATGCTAAGAACATAGCAGATGGTTGTATAGACATGCCATATGAATATGCAGACTCGGCGTTATGAACCCAACCGATGTCTAGACTTTATGAAGACACTGAATGAGACGCTAAATAAGACGGACAGTGTATAGACTTGTGTTCTGGGTGAGTCGACCCATCTAAGAAGGGGGTCGACCCACTTCTGTCCAGACTATGCTGAGAGTGATGGTGCATGGATGTATAACGTTCTCAACGATGCACAAACACAACACGATGTATAGACTATGCTGAGTGTGAAGACTTGTGTGTGTGTGCAGTGTGTAGACTTGTGAAATGCATAGAACACATAGACAATCTGATAAAACAATTTCATCAAAACATAAACATTTGCCAATCTATCAAAACAAGGTGTTTCCAATGAAATAAAGTAATTGTCAACATCATCAACACAAAGGAGTCACAACACTTTCTAGCTGGATTATCCTCAACTCGAACCTAGACTTTGAGGGTCTATAAATAGAACCCTTGACTTCATGGCTTAGAGAGGAGATATCTGGAGTTTATGTCGAAGTGCTGCCGCATCCTGGAGCTAGAACCAACCAAGGAGTGCTGCTTCCCATGTCCATCTACTTCCAAAGTTCAGGGAGTATCATTTCCAAGGGTTTAGTTCAGTCAAGTCGTGTTCTTAGTGTCTTTTCTCTCTTTCAAACATCATAGCATTGCCCCTCTCTATCTCCCACGTTCTTACACTTGCTGCGTTCATTCAAAACATCCTCCCATCTTTTAAAACACCCCAGAGGGGTTAAAAAAACCAACCTCCCCGGTATTTCCCTTTCCTTTTGCATGTTCTTAAGTTTCTTGGATTTATTGATACTACTGTGTCTAAGGGATAATCTGGGTTGTTTTTCTTGTGTTCTACACTCTCTTGCAAGTTTATAGAGTCCATATCACGAGGCCCAAGCTCTCTGGCTGACTGAAAGCTTGGAGATCAAAAGATTCCCAACTTCTTATTCTGCAGAGGCTCTGACGGTCTATCATAGGCGCGTTAGAGTCTTGTAGCGGTCTATCATGAGACTGTCACACTTGCTGTGGCGCATCTTCCTTCGACCGTTACATCTGACGGAGCTGCAGTTTCCTTGTTGTTTTTTGTCTCCCGTGGGCGGGTGCATCATCCTCCTATTCTAAGGTATTTATCTGGTCTTTGACTTGTTTCTACCTTGGTGGCGATCACATCTTTCCTTAGTTTGGGCATTAGCTTTCTCTTTCATCATATCTCCTATTTACTTTGTTTGTTCCACCTATACGGTGTGTTTTCCTTTATTCCTTATTCCACGCTCCGACGTGTGTTTTTCTTTATTTGCTTAGCTTAGTCTTGATTGAGATAGCATGCCCATGCTAGAGCTTGTGTTGGTTGCCTAGGTTCATGATTCACATGTTCATAGGTTGATTGATTTCATTACTTAGCTCATTTGCTCATAGTTGGCATCATAGCCCATCTTGCAAAAGAAGGGACACATTAAAACCAACAGATGTATATATGACTTCTCCTTCTGGAGATTTCAGGACTATGCCTGCCCCTGCCCAGACTTTGGCCGATCCTGTTGCTGGGGTGTCAATTCTGGATGCGCCGTCAAAGTACAATTGCCACATTAAGGGTTGTACTTGGCTGACTTCTAGGGTTTCATCTTCAGGAAGCTCTGGCTCCAGCGGGCAATCTTCTGGCACGAGGTGCTCAGCGAAGAAATCTGCGATGACTTGACCTTTAACGGCCCTTTGCGACACGTAGGAGATATCATACTCCATGAGGATCACCGCCCATTTGCCCAGGCGGCCTTTGAGTGCCGATTGAGACATGATATATTTAAGCTGATCCTCCTTGGAAATAAACTTAACTTCATGCGACAGCATATAGTGTCGAAGCTTCTTGACCGTGAAGACCAGTGCCAGGCAGATCTTCTTGATATAGGTGTACCTCTCCTCAGTTCTGACCAATCTTCGACTGAGGTAGTAGAGGGCTTGTTCCTTCCCTTCTTCATTGTTCTGGGCTAGCATTACCCGTAGGGAGTTGTGCGTGGCTGCTATATAGAGGACTAGCGACCGTCCTTTCACCGGTGCACCCAGCACTGGAGGAGTCTTCAGATAATCCTTCAGCTTGTCAAAGGCTGTCTGGCATTCTTCATCCCAATAGAAAGGAACATCTTTCATCATCAACTTATGAAAGGGGTGACATCGCCCTGATAAGTTGATATAAACCGTCATATGTATGTTAAGCGGCCTTGCAAGGATCTCAACTCAGAGTGGTTCCTTGGTAGAGGTAGCTCCTGGATCGCCTTGATCTTTACGAGATCTATTTCAATCCCCCGATATCTGACGATGAAACCCAGGAATTTCCCGCTCGACACCCCGAACGCACATTTCATAGGGTTCATTTTCAGTTCATACTGCCTGAGCCTCTGAAACACAATTCTGAGGTCTTGCAGATGGTCTTCTTTTCTTCTGATTTTGATCACCAGGTCATCTATGTAGCACTCGATCTTGTGCTAGAGCGGCTCATCAAATATTCTGGTCATTGCTCGTTGATAAGTTGCACCAGCGTTCTTAGTCCGAACGGCATCCTTTTGTAGTGATAGATACCTTTGGGAGTTCAGAAGGCAGTGTGGACCCGGTCATGCTCCGCGATCCATATCTGGTTGTAGCCGGAGGACCCGTCCATAAATGACCGTGTCTCGTGGCCGGTTGTGGCATCAATCATGACTTCTGTGATTGGCACCGGAATGTAATCCTTGGGACATGCTTTATTCAGATCTCGGAAATCAACACATATCCGGATCTGCCCATTCTTCTTTTTCATGGGCATAATATTAGCCAGCCACGTGGTGTATTGGTTTTCTTCGACAAAACCCACATCAATGAGTTTGTCCAGCTCTTTGCATATCTGAGTGATGAGCTCTGGCCGCATGTGCCATGCTGGCTACTTCACTGGCTTGACCACAGGGCTTATAGCTAGCTCGTGATGTGAGACTGCGGGGTTGAGTCATGGCATTTCTTTGTAAGTCCAGGCGAAACAATCCCGATATTCTTGCAACAACTGGACATACAGCTTCTGTTCTTCAGTAGGCAACTGGGCACTGAGAAAGGTTTGCCTAGGGTCGTCCTCATCTCCCAAGTTGACTTCTATCAGTTCGTCGACTGTGGTTTGGCATCTTCTATTTCCGGGGGCGCAGGCTGAAGATCGATAAAATCTGGAATATCATCTTCAAGCTCGAGTACCTCGGCCTCTTCATTTTGTTCCACCTGGGCTCTGCCAGGGATTTCTGATTCATCTAGTGGCGACTGCCTGTTGGCATATCTATAGCTGTCGTAATTTTGAGAGACGAGCTGACGACCTTGATCCTTACAGATGTGCTTGTAGCCTTGAAGGACTAGTGGTTGTTTGTCGCTATGCTAAAGCAGAACTACGGCTTTGTAGTAGAAGACAAGAGCGCCCCGTCTCCTTGGATTGACAGATCTTTAGTGGAGGTGCCCTTCTCTTTTCTAGGAGCATGCATCTCCTGATTTAATTTGGCAACAGCTTCCCGGGTCAGCCCGAGGGGTGTCGATATCATTATCAGAGGAGGGCCATTGGAGGGAGACAGCCCTACTTCCTCCACATCTTCGGCTTCGCTATTGATGGCCGTGTCAAATCTGGCTTGAAGAGCCGCTTCTTCAGGGCATACTTGCTCCCAGCATCGGCAAGATGTTATAGCCTCTGATTCTGAGTCTCTTGGTTGAGCAGGCTTAGTATGTTCGACTTCTGCTGGGTACTCATCGAAGGTTGCCCCCAGTGGGCTATCTTCAGCAGGGTAGAAAGCGGAGATGGTATCCACCTCGTATCGTCCACTATAGTAATATTCTTCAAGGGTGAAGCACAACCCTGGACGTTGAGAGACACGCTTCAGTTCTTTGTCTAGGTTTGTGAGATACCACAGCTTCTGGAATGCTTCTTTCTCCTTGCGGGGCTGGCCGATAGGGATGTGCTGCTTCTGGAACATCTTGGCTATTTGACTTGTTGTGAACGCCAGCCCTTGAATGGGGACTAACGAGCTCTCCATATCTTCAGAAGGTGGCAATCTGTGTCTTCCCGTGTGGGATGCTCCTCAGCTGTGTAGAACAAACTGCTGGGGCCGTCAGACTGCGTCACTTCCCATGCTTTGAAAGGTTCGACAGTGCTATTGTCGAGGCCGAGAATTGGCTTGGTGAGGCCTTCTGGGACCCTGACGTGGTCGTGTTGCTGGTCGACCTTGGTTTCATTGTCTTGAGGATATGTGGCAAGGGGTGATGCTCTTCCTACATCCCCAGTGACGGCAATATGTGAGACCATCTTGGGATTGGCGTACCCGGGCGGTGGTGGTGGGAACTAGTCATCGCCGGAACAGTTTCTTGCTGCCTTAACAGGGGTCTTGGCTTCAGAGGTCTTATGTGACCGTTCCGCATATAGAGGAGCATCCAGCAGGTGACACTCGAATACTTCAAACGGGTGGAGGTCGGCGAATATCCTCCCCTCCTTCCCTTCTTGGGTATATTTGAGATACCGGTGTAGCGTGGAGGGCACCACCATGTTCTCATGTAGCCAGGGGCGGCCAAGCAATGCCTTGTACGAGGTGTGGGAGTCGATGACATGGAATCGCACCCTCGTAGTAAGATCTGCCAGAGTGAGCGTAAATTCCGCTACTCCCAGCGGCACTTCACATTTTTGGTTGAAGCTGGCGATACGCATGTCTCTGACTTTATCGAGGCGCACGTTGAAGTGGTATGTCTAATATATTCTGTAGGACAGGATGTTGACAGCTGCTCCGGGATCTATCAGGATTCTGCTCAGCTCTCGATCATTTAGCTGTCCTCTCATGTATAGCGGCCTGTTATGGCTGGTAGTGGGAAGTAGCTTGTCCTCCTGAGTGAAGGTCACATTGGCTTCTGGCAATGCTTCAGCCAAACATGCTTCATATTGAGCAGGCATCTACAGAGCAGTAATGATCGCATGTCGGGTCTCTTCACTCAAGGAGAGGATTTCCCAAACAGTGAATCTTGCTGGGAGCTTTTTCAACAATTTAACTACCCAGATTCCTGCTCGGACATTAGATAGTTTCATTTCCTCCGCCCACATGGGCTTGGGAGAGTCTTGAACCACGGCCCCTGATGGGCCCGCTTCATTGGACTCTGAGGCCACACTCTTCTACTTGGTGTCGCCCTCCTGTTGTCCCTCATCAGCTGCCTTTGGGTAAACTTCATCTTCATCTGGAATCCCAGAAGGCTTTTGAAGCTGCGGGTGAGTGTCCTCGACTGCAGGGTTAGCACCTTGATAAGGCTACTTTCCGTTTGACATTTTTAGAAATTCTAGAAAGGAATGAGTAGTAGTACTGCCCCCATTCTGACTGTATAAACCTGAAGGAGGAGGGATTTGGACTCCCATGACCTCCGGAGGGGGTATCTTGTAGGGTTGCTCCCCCCTGAGGATGATATTGTGGTTGGAGGGCGGCTGACACCCCCATCTTCGGCCCAACTGGGTTGCATGTGTAGCAGTCATTGCTTCAACCTCGCTTGCCCCGTCGGTGGGCGTAAAGCATATTTCCTCCTCATCTTCCTCACCGGGCAGATTGAAGAGGGTAGACAGGGTATTGCAAGAAAGGACTATGTCCTTTGTGGCCTTGCTGGCTTTTATTTTCTTTCTTCGTTTCTTCGTCTTTTCTTCGGCAGGCGCTTGCCCCCAGAACCGGCCGCCATCTTTGTCTGATGCTTTGCCAGCTTCCTGCTCCCGTTTTTTTGAAAGCTGTTCTAATTCCTACAACAGGACATGATCCCGCATCAGTAAAGGTTTCAGTTCGGGCTGTACATATTCATCTAGCCCATTTTTATAGTCTTGCAGCCGTCGGGCCTCTAGACTAATCTCTTGACCATTGGCAATGGAGTCTATCTTCTCCGATTGTGTGTAGGTATTCTGATAACTGCAGGTGGATTGGTTCACACAGGTGCTGCCTCCGGTAGAGTGGGTCGTGGTGTGATGCCATGAATCTGCACTCCCACTTTCGGGCGAGGTGTGCCTTTCTTCTTGGTTTTTGTAAAGACTTGCTGCCATCCCTCTTGTTCTTTTATTGGTGCCAGAAAATAGGCTTCATAAGCATGTTGAGTGCTGGCTTCCGCAATCTCTTCAGGCAACGCCTGATATAGGGAGATCATATTGACCGCGGCTCTTCTCAGAGGTGCCTCATTCAATTTTTGGAGGGACTGACAGCTTTTTCCTCACGAGTCATTAGACATTAACGTAGGGATTTAAGAATCCTTAAAAGTGTTTAGTGGAATAACAGAGATCCTTATTGAATGAAGTCAGTTGTATCAAGGTTCCATATGAAGTGAGTGATTGAACAGATAGTAGAACATGAATTAGCCTTTTCAAGGTTTTGTCTCCCCCTAAGTGTATGCACGGTTGAAAACCAAAAAGACCTTGTTAACATGTGTCATGAGTCATTCATGCCTGAATCAATGCAAATTTATTTAACAAGGTTGTTCAGTCGTAGAAGAGTTCAAAAAGAACCAGGTGTATATTATATACATTCAGGCAAGTCAAGATGATGTATTCAAGCAATTTGATTGCCGGTACGTGGCGGAGTACGTAGGTCCGAAGACCACACTCACGCATGATGAAATCTTCCAGGTGGACTTAATCTACCTTTCCACTGACACAATTTTATATACCGGTTAATCATGGCATTCATGCACACGAATATGAAATGTATGCGAGTCAGTCCAACAGGATGACAGATGATTAAAATTTTATTTGTATTCACAAGTATGCAAAAAAGATGTGTGTGCTCTATGTGTAAAATTCAACTTTTATCCACAAAAAAAGACGAGTATAGCTAGAAAAGGACTTAGTGAACAACTGCAAAATTATAGTTATTCACACAGGAAAACATGAGTGAAAGCAAATAAACTCTAGGAATAGAAACAACAGGTTGTTATTCATATGCGAAAGTAAAAGTGGAGTGCATTATCACATAGGCTCATCAGTTTCTTGCTTTGGAGTAGTTTTATTCTATTGACAGCTTCTTCCATCACAAGGCATTCCTGCAAGATAAAATCTTCACTTTGATGTTTTGGGGACCCAAGCCATCTTGGGTCCCTGGGGGTTGGGTGCACCACGATTTGTGGCTCTCCACAATTCCCTTGCATTCATATCATCAAGGTGCAACAGAGAGCAATCATCCATTAGGTGTCCTACATAACCACAATAATGACAATACACACGTTGTTTCGGTTTCTTTGGTTGAGCATGACCATTGGACTTTTGTGTATGCCTGGGGACTCTATGATTCTGATTGTGAAATTTTGGTTTCACATTTAACGACCAACAATTTTTCATGGTATGGCCCACTTTCCCACAATGAAAACATTCTACCTTCTTTTTCTGATGAACTTGAGATTTACTATCATGCATCTTACAAGCATTCAAGTCATCTTCTTTCATTAAGCTACAATCATGCATTAAATGTCCAAGCTTACCACAATAGTGACATGAAGTATTGTTGTGTTTTGGAGCTTGGGATTTCACATCAAGTTTCTTTGCATGCATAATGGGCTTTTGTTTGACAGATGAAGAGGTATTTGGTGTACTTGAGGAACTAGAAGCATGTACAAACGAAGTTTTTGTTTTCAGATTAAATGCTTCCTTTTTACTAGAATTGTATCCTAGTCCTTCTCTTTGGAAGTTCACCTTAGTTCCCAAGAGTTTGTTTAGATTGTCCTCCCCACTCACAAACTTGCCCAATGATTTGTTCAGGTCAATGATTTCACTTTGAAGTGAAGCAATTAGAAGTTCACAGGACAGAATTTCATTTTCACTGAAAGTGACCTTTTCATTTAGAGTGGCATTTATCGTCTTGTAAGATTATATTTCCTATTCTAGAGTACTTACATTCTCACTTTCTTGAACGACCATGGACTTGCCTTTTTCAAATGTCAAAAGTCTTTCACACATGGTCGAATTTAATTGTTTCATATTTTCAAGTTTAGATTTAACATATCATTTTCTTTTTCAGATTTCTCGAGGTACTTCAGTTTTCCCTCTAGCAAGGAGATTTGAATGAGCAAAACATCGTTGTCCCCTTTTAGTTTTTCATTTTTATCTAGAAGGGACTTGGCATCTATCTTAGAATCAAGAAGTTTATCAAAGAGTTTATCATCATCTGATAACGAATCTAACTTGCTTTTTAGACTCTCTTCAGTTTCCTTAAGTAATGAAACTTGGCATGTCAGAAGTTCATTTTCTTTTTCCAGTTCTTCAATTTTTGAAATTCGATCAATGCATTTCACACAAGAAAAATTATCATGGATATTTTCATTAGACCTTTTATCCAGTGCTTTGTTTTCATGTTTCACCTTTTGATATTTTTCTGACAATTCTTCATAAGCATCTACTAAATCTTCAAAAGATAATTCATCTTCATCTGATTTAGAGCTTACCTCCTCAGCACTTTCATCACAAGTTTGATAGATATCATCAGCCATTAATCCCTTTAGTCCTTGCTTCTCTTGAGCTTGCATCAATTTGTCCATAAGTTCTTTGGCGGTTCTGCAAGAGGAGACAAACGTGAACCTGTTAGCATTGACAGAATTTTTCATCAACCTCAAAATTGTAGCATTTTCATGACACTTTAGTCTATCTCGGTTGGACCACTTGGTCTCATCCCGAGGCAACTTATGAGGACCATCATTAACTAACTTCCACAAATTTGGATCAATTGAATTTATGGTTCTACACATTCTTCCAAGCCATGAGTTAAAATCATCACCATTATAGATAGGTAAGGAAGTCAAAGAAGCAATATCTGAAGAAGCAGTCATCATTCAAAACTACACTAGGATCCCTCTGAAGATTGTTTGATCTAGAATAACAGAGCCGAGCTCTGATACCAATTGTTGGGTCCCACAGTGTAGTGGCACGGATCTAGAGGGGGGTGAATAGATCTCTCTCTAAAACTTAAGACCAATTAAAATAACTTGAAGGCTTCTCAATCAAACCTCATCTAACATGCAAGTGACAAGATCACGCACGGAGAGATGGCAATTTGAACTAGCAGTATACGTTAACAAATTTAGCATCAATGTGCAAGATAATCAATAATCCATCTTGTGAATGGTGGTAGAAGATAAGGAACAAACACTCAACCAATCACACATGCACAAGGATTTTTTAGGTGGTTCGGGACCACGACGGGTACCCTACGTCCACCCCTCACTACCTCGGTGAGGCTTCACTAAAATGCTACACGAGGTAGCACACAGGGACGAACCCCAATACAACACATGCTACACGACGGCAGCAAAACACACACACGAGCACGAAGCTCAACACGCTGCAGTGCAGCACAGACACAAGGGCGAATCCTCAACACGGTGCTCAGCACCACACACACACACCATGACAGGGACGCACCCCAACAATGATTACACACTCAGAGACCCCGCTCCGAACACACACACAATATTCCTCGATTTAAAAGATGAACTCAGATATACATATGTAAGCTCACTAGACATAAACAAGTATGAATAACTCTAAATAGGGATGAATATTGAGTTGAGCAAACTCCTGAACGTCAAAGATGGGATTTGGTTCTTTGGTGACTTCATGGCGCTAAAAGAGTTGAAGGAGATGTCTTCACGAAGCTCCTCTGCTTCAGATCGAAGAATGGACACAGATGGTTCATGCCCTTTTCTCTTCTCTTGACTCACGATCGAGACCATGGATGATGGAGAGATGATATCCCCATGGTGCTTCATCAAACTCATTGTAGGAGGATGGATTACTGGCTTCTCTTCGCTTGAATCGAACTCAGAACAACTTGGGAAGAGGCATCATTCAGCTTCAGCTTCACTCCCTACAAAAGACCCAAAAATGAATATTTCATTTGATGCTTTCTCTTAGCTTCAATAAACCCTATCACATTTTATTTATACCACCAGGGATGGAGGGAACACATGGAGAACATTATCCCTCAAGGGCCAATCACGATCGAGCACTAAAAGAGAGGAATGGGCTAGGGCACCGGCCGCCGCGCGAACCGGCGAATTTTCATTCGCCAGAAAGTGTCAACCCCTAAGGTCAACACTCGCGATCGGGCAAGACATAACAAAGGCCCAAACAGAACCTAGCGAAGAAAGTGTCGACCCATGGGGTCGACACTTTCTACCTGTGGCATTGAAACAAGCCACGGCAGAAAGACCCAGAATAAGTGTCGACCTTGTGGGTCGACACTTATGTCCAGGGTTCTGAAAAATGAACCCAGACAGAACCTAGTGATAAAAAGGTCGACTTTTTGGGTCGACTTTTTATCCCTACTGGAGAGGGGGATTTCTGTAGCCCATTTAAAGAGCAGCCCGACTAGGGCTGACAGGACCCAACGAGGCCAAGCTCGCCTAAGTGACAGCCCACAGGGCCCACTTAAGGAAGAAAGCCCAATAAAAAATCACTCGAGGACACAACCTTCCTAGGCGGCCTTTAGGCTCGGAGGGCCCGAGTGTCGGTCAGGTCATAGGAAAGGTCTGGCCCAAGCCATCTCTCCACCCGGGAGAAGAAGGCGTACGCCGACCTATCCGACCCATCTTCTTCCGAGCTAAGCCTATCGCCCGGGTAGGGCTGGCCTCTCTGAACTCGGAACGGCCGACGATTGCTTATCCTTGCAGCCGTTAGGAGTCCACTGCGGGCAGGAATTCAGGAAGGCGAGGGACTTCTTCTTCCCAAAAGGTGATAACGTTCCCAAGATAAGGCAATGAAAGCCCACATCGAGGACGTAACGCCCCCCTGAGACCCCGCGACTTACAGGACTCCGAGAAGGCGGCGCACTATTTAAGCCCATGATACCCTCCGGCGAAAGGTAAGAGCAATCATACGCTCAAAGCTCCTGAGCAAGAACCACTTTACCCCTCTGGTGGAGAGGGATCTCGCGCACAATCTCTCACCTCCCTTTATTGCTCTCGCCATAGCTCCACCGACTTAAGCATCAGAGGGTTTTCCCCAGGGATTCTCCCTGGGCCCCCTGATCTGTTTCCCTATTTTGCAGTTCACTATCTGGTGATCCTCCATCCGCTCAGGACCATTGCGAGATCACGCCTCTTCATCTGGCGGCGTCTGTGGGAAACGTACGAAAAGCTAGTATGGAGCGAAGGAGCTCAGGGAGGAGGTCTGCCGACGACAGGGGAAAGGCCATGGTAGCGGCAGGGGATGGCCCTTCTCGGGCCTCACAGAACCCTCCATCCAACGCCAGCGTCCCCGCCGACGACCCACCACCCCCTCCTGCGGCGGTAGGGCTACCACCCAACGGTGGCACCGAAGCCTTCCAGGCCCTCAACGCGAAACTGGATGTCCTCGTGGAACTCATGAGGGCCCAGGCGGCTAGGGATGGAAGGTCTCGCGCTCCGACAGGGAGCCCTCCCCGCGAAAATATGTCCCAGCACACCGCCGGAGGTCGCTTCACTCTCCGCCGCCAGCAGCTCATCCCAACAGGACCGGAGGACCCTCGCAGGCTCCACCTCCGGAGCAGGAGGCTTCCTCCACGCTGAGAAGGGGAAAACTAGGGGCGCGGCGTTCGAACTCGGAAACTAACGTTCCCAGAGATCACCAAGATGCTCCCCCAGCCCCACGGCACGACAGCAGCTGGAATTATCCCTCCGGCTACGGGATTTCGAGAGGCGTTTCGCAGAACAGGAGCGCGCCCTCCGCGCCCTGTAGAAGACCTCTCTTCCGGAGGACGAGGAGAAATTCCCGTTCTCTGAGTACATCTTGAAGGAAGAGGTATCTCCCAGAACCTCCATCCCGACCTTCAAGTCCTACGACGGCCAGGGCGACCCGGCCGATCATTACAACAGCTTCGACGCTCTGATAACCCTGCACGGAGCGTCCGACGCCATCAAGTGCCGAGCCTTCGTGACCACCCTGGTCCAAGGTGCTCAAGCATGGTTCCGGGCCCTCGCCCCCGGATCCATCCGAGACTTCAAGCAATTCGAGCGAGTCTTCAAAGAGAGTTTCGCCGGAAGTGCCCCCCCGAGGTCGGTAGCGGGGCTCCTGGCCCTTAAACAGGCACAAGGGGAAAGACTCCGGGCTTATATTCACCGATTTAAATCGGAAGCCCTGAGAATCCCCAGCCTGGACATGGCCTCAGCCATAACCGCACTGACTGAGGGCACCAGGGATGAAAATCTCTACCGTGAACTTGTCCTCCACCCTCCCTCGACCCTTGCCGAGCTAGTGACTCTAGCATTGCGCCACGCCAAATGCGAGGAGGTGCTCAACGCTTGCCGAGACGCAACCGGCTCGGGTCGGGAGGGGGACAAGAAGCGAACTTCCGAGCCAAATTCAGGTTCGGGAAAAAAGAGAGACCGTGATGGGGAATGCAAGCGGAAGTACGAGTGGTACACCCCACTAGCCGCACCGGTCTATGAGATTTATGAAGACATTAAAGACTCGGGGCTTCTCCGCCAGCCCGAGCCGATGAGGTCGAAGAACCATAATCGCGACAAGCATTGTTTGTTCCACAGTGACCACGAGCACCACACCGGTGACTGCCACTAGCTCCAGGACGAGATCGAGCGCCTCATCCGTCAGGGACACCTAGCTCGGTTCACAGTCGAGCGTAAAGAAGACCGAGGCGCCCCGGAGGAGATCGACAATGCCCCCCGAGGGGTCCACATCAACGTCATCTCCGGAGGGACGACATCAGGAGGCGACAGCAGCCGAGAAAGGAAGCGTCATGCCGAGCAGGTGAGCTGAGCCATAGAGCCTCCCAAGGCCCCGCCGAGTGAACCCCAGGTCATAGTCTTCTCCGACCGAGACCTGGAAGGGCTGAGCACCCCGCATGACTACGCCCTCGTGATCTCGGCTATGATAAACCATTGTAACGTAGATAGGATTCTAGTTGACAATGGGAGTGCCCCTAATGTATTGTCTTATGACTGTTTCTTTAAGATGGGGGAGAATCCATCCAAGCTCCGCCCAGTCCGAACCCCCCTCTGCGGGTTTAATGGCCTGGCCACCTATCCCGAGGGAGCCCTAAGCCTGCTGGTTACCCTCGGCACCCCACCCAGAACCGTTACGGTCATGGTGGACTTCATAGTGATCAAAGGCATGATAGCGTACAACGCCATCTTCGACCGGGGAATCCTCAGCCGAATAAAGGCAGTACCGTCTACCTATCACCAGAAAATGAAGTTCCCCACTAAAAATGGGTTGGGGGAAGTCCGAGGTAACCAGGCCACGGACAGAAGGTGCTACAATCTCTCGGTATAAGCCACAAGGCCGGACGGGAAGGATAAGGGCCCCCGGGGAGTCGAGGATAAAACCGCAACCACCGAACCTGGTGGCGAGTTACTGACGGTTTTCCTAAACGACGACCCAGCCCTAGGAGTAAGGATCAGAGCCGACCTACCGCCCAAGGTTCTGCAGCAATATAAGAAATTCCTTTCTGAGTACATCCAAGTCTTTGTTTGGTCCGATGATCAACTCCCTGGGATACCAGAAGAGACCGTGATGCATAAGCTCAACCTCGACCCCGCCATGAGACCCATACAGCAACGCAGAAGGAAGCATGCACCGGAGAAGCAGGCGATCATCAAGGCGTAGGTCACCAAGGGACATGAGACTGGTCTTTTTAGACCGGTCCTATACCCGACGTGGCTAGCCAACGTTGTCCTAGTACCGAAAGCTTCAGGAAAATGGCGGATGTGCGTGGATTTCACCGACCTGAATAAGGCCACCCCTAAGGACTGCTATCCATTGCCGAGCATCGACCAATTGGTTGACTCAACCTCGGGCAATGAGATACTCAGCTTCCTGGATGCCTATTCAGGTTATCATCAGATCAGAATACATCCAGAAGACATCGAGAAGACCGCCTTCATCACCGATGACGGTGTCTACTGCTACACCCGGATGCCTTTCGGATTGAAGAACGCCGGAGCTACGTACCAAAGGCTGGTCAATCACATGTTCGAGGAGCAGCTAGGTCGGAACGTCGAGGCCTACATTGACGACATGCTCGTCAAGACCCCCAAGGCCCAAGACCACTTTACCGACCTCGCTGAAACCTTCGACACCCTCCTGAAGTACAACATGAAGCTCAATCCTGCCAAGTGCGCTTTCGGAGTGAGATCTGGGAAGTTCCTGGGTTTCTTGGTCACTTAGCGCGGGATCGAGGCCAACCCCGACAAAGTCCAGGCCATCCTGGACATGCGCCCGCCCACCTGCGTCAAGGACGTCCAGCGCCTAACTGGGCGTGTCGCCGCTCTCAGCCGGTTCCTGTCCCGTGCGGCCGAACGATGCTTGCCTTTATTCAAACTTTTGAGGGGCCCCAAATTGGCATCTACTACATTTGCATGGGATGAGGAATGCCAGAGAGCGTTCGCCGAGCTCAAGGAGTTATTGGCCTTGCCCCCGGTGCTCTCCAAGCCCGTTCTGGATGAAGTCTTGCTGCTCTATCTCTCGGCAACACCATCTATAGTCAGCTCGGTCCTAGTCAGAAATGACTCAGGAATCGAGAGGCCGGTCTACTACACTAGTAAGGTGCTTAACGAGGCTAAAAGGAGGTACCCCACAACCGATAAACTCGTGCTAGCGTTGGTTACCTCCACCAAGCACCTCCGACCCTATTTCCAGGGGCACCCCATCACCGTGCTGACCGGCGAACCATTGAAGAAGATTCTGACCCACCCCGAAGCCTCGGGGCGACTCGTCAAATGGGCCATCATGCTTGGGGCCTATGATATATCCTATCGGCCGCGCTCAGCTATGAAGGGCCAAGCGCTTGCCGACTTCATCGACGAAAGCACCATCCCGACTGAAGAAAGTACCCCGTCCGCACCCGGGTCAACCTGGGAACTGTTCGTCGATGGGTCTTCCAACTCGGTCAGTAGTGGTACCGGAATCCTCCTGAGGTCCCCCGAAGGAGTAGAGCTACAGTATGCCTTGAAATTCAGCTTTCAGGCATCCAACAACGCTTCCGAGTACGAGGCCCTTATCTCGGGAGCACGCATGGCCCGACGGTTGGGGGCTGAGCGAGTCAAAATCCACACTGACTCCCAGCTGGTCGCTAGCCAAGTCAACAGTGAATACGAAGCTCGAGAGGCGCCAATGATCAAATACCTCCAACTGGTCAGAGACCTGACCCAACAGCTCGAGGGATTCGAGGTAGTCCGAATAGCTCGGAAGGAAAACTCCCGAGCGGACGCCCTCTCTCGGTTGGCCTCCTCTCTCAACCCTGAAGGTACACGATCGGTCCTCCTTGAAGAGCCAGAGCGTGTTGTGCCCCTTAGGCACAAGTATGTGCTATGCTGATTTGATGATAGCAATGATGTTTTGTTTTGATGATTGCAACACAATGAGTGCTTTGGATATTGTTTAGATAGTGTCATGAAATGTCCTTTATATGATGATGGCATGTTATGATGATGGCATGCTGATTTGAATGCATATCACTCATTATGTTCTGTGGAGAATGCATGAGATGTTTATAACTGATATACTCTGTGGTGTATGCATATAACTGATATATTTCGTGAAGATTGCTTAGCTGAAGTGTATACATTGCACTGTTCATGTCTCAACACTCAAAGTCCACACACTGGACTGTAGCATACTCGAAGCCAAGTCCATACATCGGACTGTTCATGCTTTCATCGTGAAGTCTGTACATTGCATGACTTCCACCAAGTCTATACATTGGTAGGTGGCAAGTCTGTACATTGGCTTCACATTTGCTTCGAAGTCTGTACATTGAACTAATAGGTAAAGTCTGTACATCATTGCTTGGCAAAGTCTGTACATTGGCATCTGTTCCTACGTTGCAACTCCAAGTCTGCACATTGGAGTCTTTACCTACGATTAGCTTTGAAAGTCTGTACATTGGGAGCTTTACCGACGTTGCCTTGCCAAAGTCTACACACTGTGAATCTTCAAGTCTGTACAGACTTCGCCTTGTTTCAAGTCTGTACATCGTCCAGCTCCTTGGCAAAGTCTACACATCTTAAAGTCTGTACACCACTGTTCAGTGCATCGTCTCATTCATCGTCTCACTAGACTTTCAAGTCTGTACAGCCTGATTTGTCGTTCAGAGTTCAAAGTCTATACATCGTGGGCTTCAGTTCTTCGAGTCTGTACATCCTTCAAGGGCCAAGTCCATACACTGTCTCGCTCACATCTTCAAGGGTGATTGAGCATCGTGAAGTCTGATTGAGCATCGTGAAGTCTGATTGAGCACTGTGAAGTCTATTAGTGGATGAGCATTGTAATGTCTATACATTGGTTAGGCTCGATCATGCAGCGTTCATTTCATGTCTATACACTGAGGATGCTGAAGGCCTTCAAGTGTATACACTCTCACGTTGTTCATACTTGCATATATACTGTTTTCAAGTGTATACACTCTACACACTTGGTCAACTAATGCATTTAACTTCAAGTCTATACACTGAGCTCGCATGAAGACTCAAAGTCTATACACTCACTCAGTGTTTACACTTGCTCATTTGCTGCTTATAAAGTCTATACACTGCATTTTACAGTATGAGTTATAAAGTCTATACACTGTCTTCAGTTGATTTTGTTAATCGACTGAACTCCTCATTTGTCTTGCAGGTGTCTGGCACGTGATCCAAGGAGCTGAGATGCTGACACGTGGTAGAGTCACTTGGGCGGGAGCTGTGGAGACACACGCCCTAAGCTGCTGTGATATATATAGAAGCCTTCGTCCACTGTAGAAGGTAGATGAGAACAGAAGAGGGCTGATCGAGTTGGCAAGAGGTGAAGTCCATACAGAGAGCCACGATCCAGACAGAGAGTGAAAGAAGAAGAGAAGAAGAAAAGAGTGAAGAAAAGAAAGAGAGACAGAGAGCAGAGAAGAAGAAGAAAAAGAAAGAGAAAGAGAGATCAGAGTTGAGAAGAAGAGATCAGCTGAAGATTGTCTCAACTGGACCGTGGATCAAATCCAGGCCAGTCAGCTCTTGTAGAGAGCCACATTTGTGCTTCATTTCTTTACAGGTTTCCGGTGCTGTTGCTACTTGTTTTCGCTTTCCATTTTATCCTTTCTTCAAGCTGTTAGCCAGCGGTTTGCAGAGGTGCTGCCTCTGGACGGGTAAGCTGTAATCCCCAGCGGTTTGCAGTGGTGGATTCCACTGGACAGCAAGCTGTGTTGCTCAGCGGGCGAGGAGGATTCGTCGGACGGCAAGCTGTGTTGCCCAGCGGATTGTAGGCAAGCTGTGATGCCCAGCGGTTCAAGCTGTGAGTCAACAGTAAGCCACACTCGGGTTGAGTGTGGGGTGGATGTAGGTCTAGAGGACCGAACCACCTAAAAATCCCGTGTGCATTGTGGTTTGTTTTGTCTATTTGTGCTTCCGCTAGATGATTGCATAGGGGCGCTCTAAGTATTTGGTTTCTGGTTAAGCAGAAGAGTTAATTAGTTTTCTTAGAGTGTTTTAATTTGTCTAGAGAGCGAAATTTTGTTTGAGCTATATCTTGTTAGCATTCTAGTTGTTAATTGGGCGAAATTTTTATAGGCTATATTCATTCACCCCCCCTCTGAATACTTGCACCGAACCCAACACTTGGTATCAGAGCGGGTCTCTGATCTATCAGATCTAACAATCTGTAGAGGATCCTGCTAGTGTTTGGTGCATTTCAGAGTGTGCTTTCTGTGCTCGTTGTTTAGTTTCACTGAGTTAGTGCTTTGCCGTGCTTCTCTGGTTGTGGTGTTTTCTTGTCGATTGCTTTGTGCTTTGAGTCTGCTTGTTATCTGCTTTGATGGCTAATCCTTCGACATTCAGAGGTGATGACCTTGGCCCATGGCTGGAAAAGTTGCATCGGTATGTAAGCACAACCGATCCTGACTTGTGGAAGGTAATAACTCACGGTCCATATAAACTGTCGAAGGATAAATCCAAATGGACCAAGAAGGATAAGCTGAAAGACTCTGTCAATAATAGAGCTGTAGTTTTATTAAAAGAATCAATTGACAGATCTCTAATTGAGTGCATTTCTTCTTGCAGGTCTGCCAAAGACATTTTGGAAAAACTAAAGCTAATCAGGAATCACAGCAAATGCTTGATGGCTGATCAGAGAAATGCTAATGATGAAACTTCATCCGAGGTAAGCTCTGAATCTGGAGAACTTTCAATTGATGACCTATGGAATATAAATGAGGAACTTAATAATAGATGTGAACAACTGAAATCTGAGAATAAGAGATTGAAAAAGAAATGTGATCAGATAACTTTGAAAGTTCCTTATAAACATTATCCAGATCTGAAACAATCTTATGATGCATGTATGTTAGATGTTCAGAATTTTCAGGAACAAAATGGTTCTCTAAAACTTGAAATTCAAACATGTCTGGACAAGATATCAGAACTTGAGAATCAGCTAAATGAGAAGAAAAATGAACATCTAAAAAGTATGCAAGAACTGACTCAAGTTAATTCTGAATTGGATAAAGTGAAACTTGAGAATGAAGAATTTCAAAAGAAAATTGAAAATCTTATGGGTAGAATAAATGAAATCAATGGGAAGGCTTCACATTCTTCTTCTGCTGAATTAAACTGTGATATGTGCTCAGCTCTAAGAGAACGAAATGAGGATCTTTATAGTGAGAATGAATGGCTGAACAAACAAATAGTCTCACTTAAAGAGGATCACAAAAACTTGGTTGCTGAGAAAATTAATGTGGAAGAAAGAGAAGAGGAACTAATTGAAATATTGGAGCAAATGTCTGGAAGAGAGAGATGTGCTAATAATGAAATTCAGGATAAAAATCTTGAGGAAGAAAACACTGAATTAAAAGCTGAAGTTGAAAAATTGAAATGGTTAAATATTGGCTTATCTGAAAAACTTCTCACCACAGAAAAGGGAAAAGCTGTTTGTAATGAAGAATCAAAAATTTTAAACAATTTTGAACAAGAAATTGAGAAGTACAAAACTGCAAACAAAGTTTTAAGCGAATGTGTAAATTGCAGTGAACAGGAGATAGCCAGTTATGAGCTTCACATTGCTAGCTTGGAAGATAAAATTCATAATCTGAAAACTTTAGCAATTGAGTCTGCTAAGAGTGAAGAAAAAATGAAAGATGTTATGAAAAGTGAGAATAAGAACTCTAAAAGGGGGATAAGCTGTAATTCTGATGTCAAGAAAATTACTAGAAACCAGCTATACACTACCTTTGTGCATAGTTCTGATGTAGCTGGTACCTCAAGTCAATCCCCAAAACAAAATAAAAATGAGAAATCATCTTCAAAATCTGTCTTTCAGTTCAAAGCCCAGAAAATTGAAAAGCAAACAAAATCTGTTGAGAATAATCAGAAATTGAAAAGAAAGAGTCAAACAAAGAAGGCTAAGAATATTTCTGGTTGTACTCTGAAATTTGTTAGCTCTGCTAAATGTAATGGGTCAATGTAAAATGCTCATGCTTCATGTACTCATTCACATACATCTAGTCAATCTGTTAGCAATCATATCATCAGGAAATCACAAGTGTCATGTCACTATTGTGGCAAGATAGGACATGTAATGGATGACTGCAGATTGTTGATTGAAGATGAGCATGCTAGTAAAGCAATGCATTCTAGGAATTCATCCGACAGAAACCACGCCATTAAGAAATCTGTTGCATATTGTTACTACTGTGGTAGGCGTGGTCATCTAATGAATGCATGCTTTAAAATGAAAGAAGACAATAATGTGAACTCTAGATTTTTCACACATGATCGTAGCCCACATAGATATGAATCTACTTCAGGTCAGCATATCATCTGTTTCAATTGCAACAAGCTTGGACACAAGGCAAATGAGTGCTGGACAAGAAATTCTTGGGGTAACAAGAACTCAAGAGGCAAGCATCTTGGGTGTCTTAAATGTGGTAAGCATGGGCATGCAGTCAAGGACTGCTGGTATGCTCAGGGAAAACATTTCAATTCCAAATTTGTTATATTCCCTCCAAATAGAAATTTTCCTGGTAGAATCAAAACTGATTTTAAAGAAAAGATTCTTGGATGTTTTGAATGTGGAAAACCTGGCCACAGAGCTTCTGAATACTGGTGGGCAGGTAATGGTAAGTCAAAATTTCCTGCTCCCAATGCTGCTAGTAAGAAACAAAATGTCCATGTAAACAACAGAACATTTCATGCTAAGTTTCATAGGTCTCATGCTGCTGTTGATATGCACCATAGGACCAGAAAATCTGCTGTTTCATGTAGATATTGTGGTAAACTTGGTCACTCTATGGACAATTATTTTCTGATGAAATTTGATGACCATGTTGTTAAGAAACTGTTTAGAACACCTGATAAGGGTAGTGCAGGACCCAAGACTGCTTGGGTCCCTACAGGATCAAATTGATTGACATGCTGTAGGTGTGCCTTGGTGGGAGAAATAAAAGGGGTTAACCAAGGCACTCAACAAGAAAACCCCAGGATACTCCATTTCAGGTCAGTTCTGAACTTTGCTTTAAATTCATCATCTGAATTTGTGAGTATAAAAAATGTGAATTCCATGTTGATGTGCACGTTTGATGTCTGATGATCTCTTATTGCTTAGCTGATCAGTCTACATTCCAGACTCAGCTATTGAATTCGATTCTGCATATCTGATGCTCTTCTCTTGCTATATGTTGAACTGAATTTGAATGCTTCTTTAGTGTATACAGTTGATGCACTATATAGACTTTGTGTAAATGCATGTGTTTTGTGTCAGTGCAATACATGCTTGTCGTTGAATGCATACTTGGATTGAGTGTGAATGGTTCATTTAGTGTACACAGTCAATGCATGTGTCTTATGTCTGTATACATCATTTGCATGACTGTCATTGATGCTGTTCAATGCATATAGGACTGCTCTATGTTGCATTATCCTTATTAACCCTGGTATATCAAATGGTAAGTTACTAAAAGACAGGGAAATCTGCTCGGAGGTTCCTACCATATGTGAGATGGTCTTTGAGACCAGGTCCTCCGCCTAGTACCATGGGTCCTGTCTTCATGTAGAACAGTGTACTGCATCATATTTTTGAAAAATCTGAAAAAGGATAAAAAAGTTCATGCCTTGGATGCATAAACTTGAATTGAGTGCATACTTGCCTCATATATCATTGGTGCATAGTCTGCATGTAGAACAGTGTGTTGCATAGCATAATCCTTGCATCATGGTGTCAGGGGGAGCTGTGAGTTTAGTTCAATTCTTGAATCCTATTTACTCCTCATTGTCCTCATTCAATTGATTCATATCTTTTGACATCAGAAGCCATTGGACCATATTGCCAATTGCTATCATTTCCCTAACCTTCACTGAACAACAGTACTGCTCATGGTTTAGTGAATTGAGTTACAGTTATTACAATTGTTCTTTTATAAGAATCACACTTGCAATTGAAAGGAACTAAAGGTTTAACCTTTATAAATTGAAGAGTTATGTGTCTGCCTTCAGAATTTGAGATAAAAAGAAAACTCTTATAGCTCTTAATCTTTGTCTCATGGCTAAAATAGAAAAAGTTTTTTGTAAAGCCTAAATGTGTTGGACTGGAAATGTCTAGAACAGGTGAATAAGAGTATGTAATGATTTTTTAAACAATCACTCTAAAAGAATTAAGGGCAGTAGTAAATAAGATCATAAATGTAAAAGAGCTGAACATAGTGACAGAGCAATGGCTGATTGCACTGAGAAACTGTGAACTCCTCCAAAGAAGCAAGAGAATTCACATGTCATGAGGTGCTTAAGAATATCTCTGTTCATAGGGTCAAATCTATAAGGGGAGTCCTCACCAAGTAACTGAGGGTACTGGCCTCTAATTAAGGTGTACCCTTAATGTCAAAAGTGAAGACTATTCCTTGTAGGTCTTGATCTGAAATAGATCTAGTAGTTTATGCCTAGTAACTGGGGGTACCTGCCTCTGATCAAGGTGTACACCTAATGTCAACAACATAAATGCCACTGGTCTATTCACTTAGTTCAGGTTCAGAAATTGATAAATGAAAATCAAACTGTTGTAACCCTTTGAAAATCAAAAGTCAATGAGTGAAAATTATTTTTATTAATACATATTCAAGTTGCCTTTCTTGAATTTCCTTGTTTAATCACAAAATGGTATTATTTCTGACTTATCTATTAATACCATGTGCCCTAGATTCATTGCTATAAATGGAGTCTATAAACTCTTTTTCAGGGGTCAGGTGTTTTACTCTAGATTTATCACTGTTAAACCTGAATTTTTGTCAAAATTGTATGTTGCTGATTCTTATACTTTAACTACTGTTTATAATCAGGCTTATTTTCAATGATTCAGCTGTTGTCTAGTGACCCTCTACCTTCTCTACCTTTGAATTATCTGTTCATATTCCTTCTCAAAGGGGGAGCAATTATTTAAGGGGAGAAATAATTCAGGGGGAGTCATACCTTCAGGGGGAGTTTATTGCATGCATACTGCCATGTTGCACTCTTGTTTATACTATTTTTCTCTTTTTGATTATGTCAAAGGGGGAGAAAATTTTGTGTGTGACTCACTGTCACAGTGTGTTGCCATCATCAAAAAGGGGGAGAATGTTGGGCCCCTTAGGCACAAGCATGTGCTATGCTGATTTGATGATAGCAATGCTGTTTTGTTTTGATGATTGCAACACAATGAGTGCTTTGGATATTGTTTAGATAGTGTCATGAAATGTCCTTTATATGATGATGGCATGTTATGATGATGGCATGTTGATTTGAATGCATATCACTCATTATGTTCTGTGGAGAATGCATGAGATGTTTATAACTGATATACTATGTGGTGTATGCATATAACTGATATATTTCGTGAAGATTGCTTAGCTGAAGTGTATACATTGCACTGTTCATGCCTCAACACTCAAAGTCCACACACTGGACTGTAGCATACTCGAAGCCAAGTCCATACATCGGACTGTTCATGCTTTCATCGTGAAGTCTGTACATTGCATGACTTCCACCAAGTCTATACATTGGTAGGTGGCAAGTCTGTACATTGGCTTCACATTTGCTTCGAAGTCTGTACATTGAACTAATAGGTAAAGTCTGTACATCATTGCTTGGCAAAGTCTGTACATTGGCATCTGTTCCTACGTTGCAACTCCAAGTCTGCACATTGGAGTCTTTACCTACGATCAGCTTTGAAAGTCTGTACATTGGGAGCTTTACCGACGTTGCCTTGCCAAAGTCTACACACTGTGAATCTTCAAGTCTGTACAGACTTCGCCTTGTTTCAAGTATGTACATCGTCCAGCTCTTTGGCAAAGTCTACACATCTTAAAGTCTGTACACCACTGTTCAGTGCATCGTCTCATTCATCGTCTCACTAGACTTTCAAGTCTGTACAGCCTGATTTGTCGTTCAGAGTTCAAAGTCTATACATCGTGGGCTTCAGTTCTTCGAGTCTGTACATCCTTCAAGGGCCAAGTCCATACACTGTCTCGCTCACATCTTCAAGGGTGATTGAGCATCGTGAAGTCTTATTGAGCATCGTGAAGTCTGATTGAGCATCGTGAAGTCTGATTGAGCACTGTGAAGTCTATTCAGTGGATGAGCATTGTAATGTCTATACATTGGTTAGGCTCGATCATGCAGCGTTCATTTCATGTCTATACACTGAGGATGCTGAAGGCCTTCAAGTGTATACACTCTCACGTTGTTCATACTTGCATATATACTGTTTTCAAGTGTATACACTCTACACACTTGGTCAACTAATGCATTTAACTTCAAGTCTATACACTGAGCTCGCATGAAGACTCAAAGTCTATACACTCACTCAGTGTTTACACTTACTCATTTGCTGCTTATAAAGTCTATACACTGCATTTTACAGTATGAGTTATAAAGTCTATACACTGTCTCAGTTGATTTTGTTAATCGACTGAACTCCTCATTTGTCTTGCAGGTGTCTGGCACATGATCCAAGGAGCTGAGATGCTGACACGTGGTAGAGTCACTTGGGCGGGAGCTGTGGAGACACACGCCCTTAGCTGCTGTGATATATATAGAAGCCTTTGTCCACTATAGAAGGTATATGAGAACAGAAGAGGGCTGATCGAGTTGGCAAGAGGTGAAGTCCATACAGAGAGCCACGATCCAGACAGAGAGTGAAAGAAGAAGAGAAGAATAAAAGAGTGAAGAAAAGAAAGAGAGACAGAGAGCAGAGAAGAAGAAGAAAAAGAAAGAGAAAGAGAGATCGAGAGTTGAGAAGAAGAGATCAGCTGAAGATTGTCTCAACTGGACCGTGGATCAAATCCAGGCCAGTCAGCTCTTGTAGAGAGCCACATTTGTGCTTCATTTCTTTACAGCTTTCGGTGCTGTTGCTACTTATTTTCGTTTTCTATTTTATCCTTTCTTCAAGCTGTTAGCCAGCGGTTTGCAGAGGTGCTGCCTCTGGACGGGTAAGCTGTAATCCCTAGCGGTTTGCAGTGGTGGATTCCACTGGACAGCAAGCTGTGTTGCTCAGCGGGCGAGGAGGATTCCTCGGACGGCAAGCTGTGTTGCCCAGCGGATTGTAGGCAAGCTGTGATGCCCAGCGGTTCAAGCTGTGAGTCAGCAGTAAGCCACCCTCAGGTTGAGTGTGGGGTGGATGTAGGTCTGGAGGACCGAACCACCTAAAAACCCCGTGTGCATTGTGGTTTGTTTTGTCTATTTGTGCTTCCGCTAGATGATTGCATAGGGGCGCTCTAAGTATTTGGTTTCTGGTTATGCAGAAGAGTTAATTAGTTTTCTTAGAGTGTTTTAATTTGTCTAGAGAGCGAAATTTTGTTTGAGCTATATCTTGTTAGCATTCTAGTTGTTAATTGGGCGAAATTTTTATAGGCTATATCATTCACCCCTCCTCTGAATACTTGCACCGAACCCAACAGAGCGCCCGAGCATTGACTCAGAACTCCTTGCTGTTGACTCAGCCATTCCGAGCGACTGGCGCACCCCCTACCTGTCTTGGCTCCGGGACTCTCAAGAGCCTTCCGATCCTCGGGAGGCCCGCAGATTGAAGTACCAAGCCCGGCGTTTCATCATTCTAGATGACACTCTCTACCGGAGATCTTTCTCCGGTCCTCTCCTGAAGTGTCTCGGCTCCGACGAAGCCAGTCGAGCCATCCAAGAGATTCATGAAGGCCTGTGCGGAGCGCATTCAGGAGGAAGGTCGCTCGCCAGGATCTTGCTACGACAGGGTTACTAGTGGCCCACCCTGCAGCGCGACTGCACTGCCCACATGCAACAGTGCGACGAATGCCAGCGATTCGACCACTTGGTCCATCAGCCGGGTACGGAGCTCGTCACCCTTACCTAGCCTTATCCCTCGCTCGGTGGGGGATCGACATTCTCCGGCCATTCCCTATGGCTCAGTCCCAAAAGAAGTTTATCATCGTCGCCATCGACTACTTCACCAAGTGGATCGAGGCCGAAGCCACGGCGAGGATCACCGAGACAGTCGTCTGGAGTTTCGTCTGGAAGTCGATCATTTGTCGCTTCGACATCCCCCGAGTGATAGTGAGCGATAACGGTCGGTAATTCGATTCTCGTTATTTCAAAGACCGATGCACCGACCTAGGCATTCGCAACCACTTCACTTCAGTCACCCACCCTCAGGCCAACGGGCTGGTCGAAAATGCCAATAAGACTATCTTAAAAGGCATAAAAACCAGACTCGTCAAGGCCAAGGGTAGCTGGCTCGAGGAACTGCCTAGCGTACTTTGGTCACACAGAACGACTCCCAGAACAGCAACCGGTGAGAGTCCTTTCCAGCTGGTGTATGGCACTGAGGCCGTTATTCCGTTAGAGGTCGCCAACGCTTCTCTCTGAGTCATCCGCTTCTCGCCCGAGGTAAACGAGTAAAAGTTACTCGAGAATCTCGACCTAGCAGATGAACTCCGAGAGATCGCCAGCATCCGAGCAACGGAGTACAAGCGCCGCCTCACTCGATACTACAACGCCAAAGTCCGAGATAGACACTTCCAACCGGGAGACTTCGTCCTCAGGAAAGCCGAAGCCCCTCGACCACTCGAGACGCTCGGGAAAGGAGCATACCGGTTATCTACAATGGAAGGGGAATCCATCCCTCGGACGTGGAACACAGCCACACTACGCAAATTCTATTTTTGAAGTTGTGCAAGCAAGTTGGATGAAATAGAATTTTCTTCTTTTCATTCAAACAATTGTTGATACATCAGAAAGGTAAAAGCTAGTACATTGCATAGCAAAAAGTAAAAAATCCATCTAGCACCATTGCAAGAGGCCATCGCTCGGCCGACTCGGTCTTGATCTCCTCGCATCCAGCCACTGACTCTGCCTCGCGTAGAAACTGGCAAGGACAAAGGGCGGTCGATCTAGTTGGCTCGGGTGGCCCGTGACAAAGGTGACAAAGGGATCGTGAGAAGGAAGGCTACCTTCCAAGTTCAACTTGGAAGAGGAAGGGGGAGAGAATGCGCAGGGAAGCCCCCTCCGACCTGCCAACTCTTTGGAGCGTACGGAGAGTGCAGGCACCCTCCGAAGAGTGAAAGAAAGGAAGAGCAGAAGAGGGAAAAAGACACTGCCAGAAAGAAAAAGAAACCAGTAGAGCGGGATGAGGAGGTAGGGGAAGGCCCGGAGAGGATGGGCATCACGGATGCCCCCATCCGTCCTCCATCTCGCCCCCCAGAACCATCGCCGCAACTGATAAAGGATAAACGGCGTGCCTCCGCACATCAAAATCCTCTCCAGATCCGGGCGACGACCGTCGGACCCGTCTCAAACCCGCGCGATGACCGTCGGACCTGCTTAACAGTCCGAAGCAGTAAGAACTATCTGCTCTCCACCATCGGTAGCATCGTCTTCCGAAGAATCCTCCATGCTCCGAATGCAACGGCACAGCACAACGTGAAGAAGGGGCGAGGAAAGACTGTTAGGGAAAATCCTAAGCGGTGGAGAGGAAGGGACGCCCTTCGGCCTTTTTATAGGCTAAAGGAGGTTAATTGCCTTAAATGACTCCCTCCTCGAAAACATGTCAAAGGAATTCTCCCCTCTGAACGGTCACCTCAAATCCCTTGTTTTCCCCCTTAGCGGGATACACGAAGCAGCCTGGCATTCAAAGCGTGAGAAAATGGAATGACACCCTGTCAGGAGCCCGTCCAACCAGCATGCGAAAACCACGCAGGACGTATCGGTAATTTCCAACTACTACAGATACGCTAATCGAATCACGGCAAGGAAGGCAAGAAGCAAGTAAGTCATTTATTGCCTTACAAAAAGGAAATCCATTTCTTGGAAAAGGAAAAGAGGCAAAACATGACAGATACATCAGGCCTCGGGCCCACTTTGAGGCACGGGAATGGAAGGCATGGGTGTTTCGCCCCCGGCGCCCTCGGTGACGGCCGGCCCTGGCAGTGACCCCGCCCGCGCGGGAACTGCCTCTGCCGCGAGCCCTCCCGAGGCAGTCGGAGTTGGTGACCCCACCGGAGAAGAGCCCTCGAGATCTTCCCCACCCGACGCAGAGGAGTTGGAGGATGACTCATCCGAGTCATAGCGCCGGCCTAAGGGGAAATCGATCCCGGAGTCTTGTTCACCGGCGTAAGCGACCGCCCGGCGGTAACCCTGCTTAAACCCCTTGCGGATGCCTCAGCGAAGTGCTAACTCGTAGTAGGGAAGGGCTACCTCCTACAAGTCGGCCCGGTAGGCCTCTGAGCCCTTGTATCGCTCGATCGCCTCGCCCCGGCCAGCCCCATCCTGTCAGCCAGTTCGGCCTTCGCCCGCTCCTCCTCGGCTGCCCGCCCCTCGGCTTCCACCGATCGCTTCTCTGCCTCGATCGACTTCGCTCGGCTTCAGCCACCCGCTCCTCGGCCTTGACCAATCGCTCCTCCGCCCCAGCTCGGTCGGCCTCGGCCTCCAAACGAAGGTACTCAGCTGCCTCCGCTCGGTCCACCAACTCGGCACGCTCAGCCTCCCAACGGCCGTCCAGCTCGAGGTGGTGAAGGCGCTCCTCCTCAAGGAGTTTGCTTTTCCTCTCAAGCGATTCTCGGGCCTTGGCTAGCTGCTCGGTCAACGCTCGACTTCCAGCCGGCTCGACCGCGCCGACTCCCTGATCATGGAGAACTCCGCCGGAGCCCCTCGTGCGCCTCATTGAGTCGAGCTAACTTCCTCTCGCACCCTCCGAGGGTCCAAGCCAGGTTCGACCGCTCTGACTCCGTCCGGGCGTAAGTCTCCGCCATCGTGGCCCCCATCTGGGCCATAACCAGGCCGCCCTCCATGATGATGTCGAGGACCCCGGGTGGAGAGTGACGCTTATCTCCCCCTTTCATCCTCACTGACACCTCGCTGCAAAGTTGATAAAGAGCGCTCGAGATGCCGAGCCTCTCCAAGGCCACAGGCATGGGCACCCGTTCCGCCCCTGGCGCCGCGCCAGAAGGCCCATGTCGAGCTGTGGGAACGGCCACCCCGCGCTCAACGGTCGGTTGGGGTTGCGACGCCTCCGTAGGCGAACCCCCGACCTCGACCGACGCCGTGAGTCCGGCCGCACCAGGCACCTCGGACGTTTAGGGCTGCGACGCCTCTACAGGTGAACCCCCGATCTCAACCGTCTCGGCCCGCGCATCACCGCCCGAGACATCGCCCACCTCAACCGGCCCTCCGGCCTCGGCCACAGTCGTTTCTACTTCGGCCCCCTCTGTTCCCACCGAGGGGAGAGTCGACCTATCGTCACCACCCTCTGAGGGGCCCCTGGTCTCCTCGGCCCTCTCTCGCTCGGTGGATGGGGGAGCCGGCCAGGTTGGGTTGGCCCCATCTTGCCCCCGAGAGGGGAGCGCCGCCGAGCCAGAATCACCCTCGACAGCGGTGAGGAGACCGGCCTTCCGGGCCCGCTTCCTGGCCTTCGCGGCTTCCCGCAACCGTCCCTCCATGGGATCCTTGCGCTTTACGCCACCCAGCCGTGAGGTCCCCTCGGAAGCCGTCCCCTTGCCCTTATCCCGGGCTTGGGAGCGACCCACAGGGACGCCCGACTCATCAGCCGCCGAGTCGTCACCAAGATCGATGATCTCAGCAACTTCCTCCAGAGGCTCCCGCCTAGTGTCCGCAACAGAGTGTTGTGCCCCCTAGGCACAAGCATGTGCTATGATGATTTGATGACATGTGCTATGATGATTTGATGATAGCAATGCTGTTGTGTTTTGATGATAGCAATACATGAGTGTTTTGATGACATTGTGTTTTGATGATAGCAACTTGACTGTGACTGGTATATCAGATGGAGAATACACGTGTATGACTGATATATTGTTTGTGTTAGACTTCTGTTATATGCATAGTCTACACATTGTGCATCATAGTGTTATGCAGTGTCTTGGTGAAGTCTATACAGACTTCAACGTCTCATTCTGCATCTTATAGCATGTCTATACATTGCATCGTGGCGTTTGTGCTCTAAGTCTATACACTGCATAGCAAGCTCAAGGTCGATACATTGAGCGTCTCATGCATCATTCTTCTAAGTCCATACAGTGGACTGTAGCATGCATTTGGCGAAGGCACAGCAAGTCTAGACATTGCACTGTAGCATGTATTTCTTTAAAGTCTATACATCAGACTGGTCTGCATAGGCTAAGTGTATACATCGTCCAGTACAATCATGCACTGTTCATGAAGTCTGTACAGCCTTTTGCATTGGACTTAAAGTCTATACATTGCACTGTTGCATTCAATGTCTTCGTGTTGTTTTTCTTTTTAGACTTCGTGTCCTTCTCGCCTTGACCACACTCCGTGTCAATTTCTGTTCTTCGTCTTCGTGTTGTTTTCAACTCGTGTCAACTTCTGTTTTCGTCTTCGTGTTGTTTTCAACCCGTGTCAATTTCGATTTTCATCTTCGTGTTGTTTTCAACCCGTGTCAATTTCTGTTTCTATCTTCGTGTCGTGGTCAGCCCGTGTCGTTTCACCTCGTGCTGTTCTCATGACTTCGTGTCGTTTTCCCTCTCATGACTTCGTGTCGTTTTCCCTCTCATGTCTTCGTGTCGTGTTTCCTAGACTTCGTGTCTTTCGTATGTTGAAACCACACTTCGTGTTGGTTTCTGTTTTGTCTTCGTGTTGTTCTCTGTAGTGTGTGTTTCTATCACTTCTGCACTTCGTGTCGTTCTCGTTTCACTTCGTGCTGTCTCTGCGTCTGAGTCTTCTTTGTTATTTCTATCTTCGTGTTGTTTTTCCTAAGACCTCGTGTCCTTCTTGTTTTGTAAATACACTTCGTGTCAGTTTTGTCCTTCGTCTTCGAGTTGGTGTCAGTCCAGTGTCTTCGTTAATGTCTCAGGTTTTTGGTCAAGTCTATACAACGAAGTTCTTTTGATAAGTCTATACAGAGTTGTTCTTCAACCTGATCATCCGATACTCTGTTTGACAGGGACTCTCTACTGAGATTGCTGACATGGCTCGTGATCCCAGGAGGACAAGGTGACCAGATGCTGCCACGTGGATAGAAGCACCTCGAATCTGGAGAATTCTTTGGGCGGGAAAACGTGGAAGCCACGCGCCCTTGTCCAGCTGCTGCTGTTATAAATATCAGTCTTCATCATCTGAAGAAGATGATCGAAGTTGGCGAAGCATATACGTCCAGTCTGAAACAGTAGCCACCGAGATCCACTGTGAGAGAAGAAAAGCAGAGAAGAAGAAAAGGAGAGAAGAAGATACAGAGAGAAAGAAAGAGAGAAAGAAAGAGAGACAGTGAGATTGAGAGAAGAAGAGTGAAGTCTGAAGATTTGTTCACTGGACCGTGGATCAAATCCAGGCCAGTCTGCTCTGTTGAGAGCTATATTGTGTTCTTCATTTACAGCTTTCCGATTGCTATTTCATTCTATTTTCGTTTTCCACTTTATCCCTTATTCAAGCTGTATGTCAGCGGATGTAGTGGAGGTTTCCACTGGACAGGTAAAGCTGTAATCCTCAGCTGGCGAGACTTGGTCTCGGACGGGTTAAGCTGTACTTCCCCAGCGGTTTGCAGAGGTGTATCCTCTGGATAGCAAGCTGTGTTGCTCAGCGGTTTGCAGAGGTGTATCCTCTGGACAGCAAGCTGTGTTGCTCAGCGGGCAGTGGAGGATTCCACTGGACAGCAAGCTGTGTTGCTCAGCGGTTTGTAGGCCAAGCTGTATTGCCCAGCGGACGCAAGCTGTGTTGCGCAGCAGTAAGCCATACTCGGTTGAGTGTGGGGTGGATGTAGGTCATTGACCGAACCACCTAAAATCTTGTGTGCATTGTGTTTGTGAGTTTGTTCTTACTGAATCTCTTGATTATCTTCACATATCACGTGTGTTGTTGCTAAGTTTAGACACTCGACTTAGTGTTTTAGTAGATCTGCCTTTATTCCTCATTTGAACCTACAATTGGTTTTAAATTAGGCTGTAGATCTATTCACCCCCCTCTAGATCCATACTTCTTGGAGATAGACTGCGTCCATCCAACTCCAACACAGAGGAGAAGGCGTGATCAGGAAAAGAAAGACGACCTCCACCCCTGAGGGAAAATCCAAGTGATGGTACTTGACGGCTTCAGCCGCGTAAGAAGGCACCGCTCGATATTCTCCGGCGTCACCAGCTCCTCGGTAGACCGGCGATGTTTCAGCAAGCGAGCGGCATATTCTCCACATCTGAAGGGAACTCCTCCTGCCGGGGAGGGATATTCGGGTGGAAATTGGGCATTACCTGGCATCTCCAGGTTTCCCCCACCAAATGTATCTTCACCCAGAAAAATTAGGTCTTCCACCCTTTGTGCGAAGAATCCTTCGCCGCCAACGAAATGCAGCTCATGTTCCTCCTCGCCTGGATGAAGTAAAAACCCTTCCCCGCCGACCGATGCGCCTTCAACTCAAATAAATAATGGAAAAGGTCCAGAGAAGAGGAATCCCGCACTGACGGCAGAGAATACGAAAGGCAGAAAGAAGAAGGTACGAGTTGGCAACCAACTGAATGGGCGCCAACTGGAAAAATTTGAGAAGTGTGAGGACAAAAGGCTCGAAGGGGAGACGGAGCCCGCTCTTCCACGCCAGAAGAAAGGTGCAGATGTGGCCCGTGCGATCGTCCAGGCTCGTCTCATACGAAGCAGCAGCGGCAAAGCCGTATTTATGAGGCAGGCGAAACTGATGCTCCAGCCTCCTCACCTCGGCTTCCCCCAACTCACTAAAGTTTGGAACCGACGCTCTCACCACTGGTTCGTCACCCCCTCCCTCGGCATCTGAGCGCTGGCCCGCCATGATTCTGAAGAAGAACTGGAAGAAGAATCTGCTCGAGACCTCGAAGATTCCGAGGGAGACGGAAGCTGCCGGACCACCTCCGCAGTAATCTTCGCCAACTCTTCGAACGCCGCCGCAAGTTTTCACTCCTCCGCTGTGTCCTCACGGAGGATCAAGGAGCCCCAAAAGCAAAGAAGTGAAGGAGGGCCGAAAACCCTAACAACGGAAAGAGTCTGGAATGATGACCAGTGCCCTACATCTATAAGTCCACGCGGGAGGCGACACGTCGTTCTGACCTCCGAGAAAAGGGGGCCCCTTCATTTCAAATCCGTCAGGATCGCAATTATTACGGGCCCAGGTGACCACGGTATGTGGCTACATAACACCGCCAGATCTCCACCCATCTGAGCCACGCCGGTCCAAAACCCTCAAACACTACTCGTCCGAGCCTCCCTTGGCTCGGGAGTAGGAGGGGGACAAGTAGAGAGTGAGATTTCTGTAGCCCATTCAAAGAGTAGCCCGACTAGGCCCGACAGGACCCAACGAGGCCAAGCTCGCCTAAGTGACAGCCCACAAGGCCCACTTAAGGAAGAAAGCCCAATAAAAAATCACTCGAGGACACAACCTTCCTAGGCGGCCTTTAGGCTCGGAGGGCCCGAGTGTCGGTCAGGTCACAGGAAAGGTCCGGCCCAAGCCATCTCTCCGCCCGGGAGAAGAAGGCGTACGCCGACCTATCCGACCCATCTTCTTCCGAGCTAAGCCTATCGCCTGGGTAGGGCTGGCCTCTCTGAACTCGGAACGACCGACGATTGCTTATCCTTGCAGCCGTTAGGAGTCCACTGCAGGCAGGAATTCAGGAAGGTGAGGGACTTCTTCATCCCAAAAGGTGATAACGTTCCCACGATAAGGCAATGAAAGCCCACATCGAGGACGTAACGCCCCCCTGAGACCCCGCGACTTACAGGACTCTGAGAAGGTGGCGGACTACTTAAACCCAGGATACCCTCCGGCGGAAGGTAAGAGCAATCATATGCTCAAAGCTCCTGAGCAAGAACAACTTCACCCCTCTGGTGGAGAGGGATCTCGCGTACAATCTCTGACCTCGCTTTATTGCTCTCGCCATAGCTCCACTGACTTAAGCATCAGAGGGTTTTCCCCGGGGATTCTCCCTGGGCCCCCTGATCTGTTTCCCTATTTTGCAGTTCACTATCTGGTGATCCTCCATCCGCTCAGGACCAGCGCGAGATCACGCCTCTTCACCTACGTTCAAAGACATAAGAGGGCTAGCTGAAAACACCTGACCCCTGGACAAAGTGTCGACCCATGGGGTCGACACTTTTCCTGACATAAGCAAACTATAACAAAACACACAATGGGGTTATTCAAAAGACATGAGACAACAAAGATGAATACATGTAAGAGAGAAATGGGTATTAAGTACCCCAAATCATAGATATACCAATTAGAGATTGTTAGGGAATTACCTTGAGAGATGTCCATCCATTTTTCACAATAAACCTCCTCCTACCATTCAACCAAAGTAACTTACCATTTTGATGTTTCAGTTTGAATGATAACCACTTGATCTTGACAGTTGGTCTCCATTGAAAGTCCCTGTCAAAGATACACACCTAAGGTCAGTCTTCAATTCTCATTTGCTTTCTTGAAGAATAATCTCTAGCTCTCATCAATCTCTCAATATTTAGACTATGTCTCTTCCAACCACATGTTAGCTCTCACAATAGCTTGAATCCTATCCAAATCAACTATGGAAGAGTTAGAAGAATTTCACCCAAATTGTTCGGAGACTTTCCTTTCTCACTAACTCCTGTAAACATTTCAAAACACACGTCAGTTAAGTTCATCAAATCAGTTGACCGTGTCATACACTAGCCGTTCAATCAAATGTAGTTTGCTCAATTCAATTCAAATCCACAACCAACATGTGCATATTGTTTACATGGAGGGTAGTCACATGGTATTTAGTTCATCATCAAAATTCCTTAATACACGGTTGTGCACGGGGTTCAACAATTTGCTTTGGTGAAAATGACCTTGAAAGAGGTTTAACCAAGTTATCAACCTATTTGTAATGCGGGGGTTTTGTTATCATCAAAATCAACTAGAGAGACTCAACAGCTGTTGTTCATGCACTGAAGATGTGGAGACACTATCGCTATGGAGTCAAATTTAAAGTCTTCACGGACCACAAGAGTCTCAAGTACCTATTCTCTCAGAAGGAGTTGAACTTGCTGTTGGCACCCTTTTTTTGCCTTTGAGTTGAGTCATTCTTCTTACCTTTATTTCGATGCCTTGATTTGTCTGTTACTCAATGGGCCATTTTCAGGCATGGCTTTGGGCTTATTTTAGGGGTGTTTTCTTCCCTGGCTGGGCTTGCTCTCAAATTTCTCAAATTTCAGGCTTAATGGATCTTAATTCCATTTGGTATTTGGGGTAAATATGCTTATTTATCCCATTTTTATTAATTTCTACCACCCAGCCTAACGGCGGTCTAGTGATAGACCGTTTGGGATGTTGGGAGGTCTTTTGGACCGTTTATATCACTCAAAAGTCCTGCGTCGGTTTGCCTTTGGAGTAATTGGCTATTTTCTGATTTTTCACTAGCAACCTAATAAACGGTCAGTCATTAGATTGTTTATTCAAGCTGGGTGGTCTATTTTTAGACCGTTTTGTTGAACCAGTGTCGACGCTAGCGTAGACCTTATCCTTACTAGCGTCGACCTTCATTTTTAGTAAATGGTCTCATTATGGACCATTACTTAAATGTGACGGTCTATTGAAAGACCACTTTTATGGCTGAAGAACTGGCGTCGACCTTACTCTTCACTAGCGTCGACCTCACCTTTTTGGCGTTGACCTTCATTTTATTGAACTGTCTAACGATAGGTCGTTCCATAAATCGGCGGTCTATTGAAAGGCTGTTTTGACTTGGTCTTTGGATAAATGGGCATATTTATCTTTCTCTATTCATTTTTCACTGACACCCTCATAGACGGTCTTATATTAGACCGCTTGTAATTGTCGGGCGGTCCATCAATGGACCGTTTACTAGGCCAGAGTCCTAGATGGGTCAGCATTATGGATAAATATCTATTTATCTTATTTCATTGATTTACCACCGACACTCATAGGTGGTCTAGCGTTGGATCGTGTATTGGGGTAGGCAGACCATTGAGCGACCGTTTATAAGGCCGAGATCCTTGGACTGGTTAGCTTTTCTCTCTCCACCCGTGGTTTAATTAGGTGATTATTCCACCTTTGTCTCCGCTAATTCTCAGTCAAATGAGGTTCCGTTTGATCCTAGTGAAAGCTAGGAGTGTAATCTTCTATTTATCTTAAAGAATATTGCCCTAATTATAACTGGAAACCCCTCAATTTTGAGCTAACATTCAAGGGTCTATAAATAGTACCCTTGGCCCAAGCTCGCAAGGGGGGGAGATACGGCATTTGCGTCGAAGTGCTGTCAAGTTCTTGAGCAGATCTCAGCCAGGGAGGAAGGCTCTCTACATCCATTTGAGCCTTCGGTTCAGGGAGTAGTCATTTCTTTAGTGTTTTGGTTTAGGTGTTTGGTCATTCGTTCATCATTGCATGCTCATTTCCTTCACCTTTTCTCCATGTTTTTTACTGGCATTTCACATTTCTTCACCTTCCTATTGTTTTCCACGCCCATAGGGGTTAAAAACCAACCCCCAGGTATCCCCCATTCCATTTTATGTGCTTAGTTTTTCACTTACTTTCATAGATACTACACTTCACAAAACTAATTTGGGTTGTGTTTTTCTGGTCGTTTGCTGTGTCTTGCAGGTCAACAGAAGTTCTAGCACGAGGCCCATCCCCTCTGGCTGGCTGAAAGGGGTGGAGGAATAGGTTACACAAGTTTGGGATCTGGAGGTTTTGCGCGGAATATCTCCGTCCGTCTGACAGGGTGCGCAGTCTTCCTTGGACCGTTCAGTTCCTGCTAGCGGCCTGTTACAGACCGTTTTAGACGCCAGCCAAGTCTTCTTCCCGCGTTCCTATTCAGCGCTGAGCGGCCTATTGTTCGGCCGTCTACATTATTAAGCGGTCTCTATAGGACTGTGGTCACCCTATTCCAGCGTTGTACCGTTGGCGAGTGTCTTCACTCTCTCCTCCCCTTTCCAAGGTATGTGGTACTCCTTTGTTGTGCTATATATCTTGGTGGCGATCACAACATGTTTCTGTGTGAGTGATTCATTGGTTGCCCTTTCCCTCTTCTTGCCCATTCATCATTTTCACATTCACTTTTGAGTTAGGGAGGGAAGGAGAAACTTGTCTACACTTGTGACAGAGGAGGTGGGTAGAATTCTTAAAGGATTATGATTGTTAGCTGCTATATCACCCCGGGAAGGCAAATGTGGTAGCCGATGCTCTTAGCCGGAAGAGATCACTAATGCATCAAGATTGGAAGATGATTGAAGATGTTGTTCATTCCATAACACTGATCGAACCACAACTTTGCCAAGCTTTTGTTGCTCAGTTATCCCTCAGGTCAGCAGTTATGGATCACGTAGTGGAAGCTCAACGAGATGATCCTAAGTTGCAAGGGATGATTAGCAAGGTAGGTATTACTCATGATGAGGAAGGTGTTATCAGATTTCAGCATAGCGTCTGTGTGCCAGATGTGGCTGAATTAAAAAATGAAGTTTTGGAAGAAGCCCATAGGTCAAAGTTCTCCATCCACCCTGGCAGTAGCAAGATGTATCAAGACTTGAAGCGAACATTTTGGTGGTAGGGTATGAAGAAGGATGTGGCTTAGTTTGTAGCTAAATATTTGATTTGTGAACAAGTGAAGGCAGAGAATCAAAGACCGTCTGGTTTAATCCAAAGGATTGAGATACCTCAATGGAAATGGGAGGACATCACCATGGATTTTGTCACAGGGTTGCCCAGGTCCTTCAAGGGCATTGATTTCATTTGGGTGATTGTAGATCGATTCTTAAAAATCACACATTGTTTGGCCATGAAGAAGAAGCAATCCATGAAAGCCTGGCACGTTTATATGTTGAAAACATTATCAGATTGCATAGAGTTCCGAAGTCCACCATTTCAGACCAAGATCCTTGCTTCACATCGAGACTCTGGCAAGGATTGTAGAATGCCTTTGGGTCTCAATTGAAGCTCAGCTCAGCATATCATCCCCAGATAGATGGCCAATCTGAGAGGATGATTCAGACACTGGAAGATATGTTGAGAACTTGCATACTTGATTGGAAGGGAGATTGGTGTAGATAGATTAATCTACCCCGCCCCCTTTAAACTAAAACATACATAAACATGTGAATCAATGAAAAGGGGAATGAAAGGATGAGAAAGACAAACCGTAATCGCCACCAAGGTTCCAACAACGCCAAAAGGATGAAGAGATGAAGGGATGGCACCGTGTACCTTGGAACTTGAAGAGTTGATCGCACTTGACAATGGGGTGTGGGAGTGATGTATATTCAAACCTCCTCGTCCTCCAGTCGGCTAGAAGAAGAGGGCCTCACGTTCATATCATGCCCTCCTGCAAAATAAATCCAAAACACAAAGGCAAAAATCTATTAGAACATGAAGTGTAGCATCAATCCCGCAATGATAAAATGGGGGTAGAAATTGAGGGCAAACTCACTAGGGGGGAGGTTTTTAACCCCTGTGGAAGGGTGAAAATAATATGTGTGTGTGTTGTGCATGCATAGGATTTGAAATCATGAAATTTGATGCAAAGAATAGAGAGAAAATGATGATGCAAAACATGCAAAAGTGCAGGTGTAGCAGAAAGTGCAGAAAATTGTGATGATTTGTGATTTTGAGGAGAGGAGAACTAAGAGTATAGACCATGAAATCAAGCCCAAAAGGATGGAATGGAAAGTTAATACTTCCCTCTTCAAGATGGGGTCAAAGTTGTGAGTTCGAGATGCAGCATGGCTTCGCCCCACGTCCGGAAAGAGCCCCCCGTCGCCACTGGGAACTGGGCAGTTTATATAGAGTTTGCAAAAAAAGTCCCAACTTCCTCTCACGATTCTCAGAGATATAGTCCAAGATAAATCGAGTTCTATGGATCAAACTCGATATAATACTAAGGACAAGAGATAGAAACAAGTGGGACTCAATTTGGAAGAGGATTCTAGAAGATATGCTCGCCGTAAGATAGGCTCATCGCACAGAAAATAGAGTTTTGACTTGTACTAGGATGTATAAACCCAGAACTATCGTCAACTATTTTAAAGATATAGCGAATAAAAATTTGAGTTCTATAGATCTAACTCGAGATAATCCAAAGGGCAAGAGATAGAAACAAACGGGGGTCAATTCGGAGCTATATTCTAGAAGTTACAGCCGCCGCAAGATAGGCCCATCGAGCAGGTTTCTAGAGATAGAGTCCATCACAGGCTGGACTCTTGGCTGGCTTAGCGGTCGGTCGACTGACCGTTACGGAATAAATGGTCGATCGACCGACTGTTTGCAATAAGAAATGGTCGTTTGCACGACCATTTGGGTAGACTTCGCGTGACTTTGGAAATCGGATCATATCTCCCAAACGGTGTCGAACTAATGAAACTGGTAGAAGAAGAAATTGTAGATAACTGAAAGATGAACAACTTTTATGAAGAAAGCAAGATGAGAAGACGATCATAAGATGGAGAAAATGGAGCTAGAAGATAGGAAAAATGTTGTGTCTGCTGGTGAATAGTGCAGTCTGCTAAAAAAATGTGAATAACCTGCAATTGGTGCAAACCTGGCTAATGGCATAGAAGAATAAGTTGTATATCTTGAAAAATCGAACAATTTTTATGAAGGGCACATTTTAAATAGAGAAAAGAAAGGGGATGAAAATGGACCATTTTCAAGACTGCGTAGCGAAAGAGAGCCGAATGCTTGATGGAAGCCAGCCTAAATGGGCCGTAAGCTGACTTGGAAGCCGGAAGTTGATAAGATAAACTCTAGGATTATAAGAAATCATGATCTCCAAAGCTCAAAAGGAATGCAGCAATAAAATGGGCTCGAAATCCATCCAAGGAAGGCTCCAAAATAATGGTTAATTCGGGACATCAAAAATGATGAATAAGAGAAATGACGCAACTTGTAGGCTAAAAATGGGTGTCAACAGATGCCCCTCCTTGATGTCTGGTTTGCAAGGGAATAAGTGAAAGTAGCGTGGAGGTGAAATGTAAAGGAGATCGAGCGAAAGCGACAGCGACGTGAAACGGAGATGAAGCGGAGATGAAGCTTAGAGAACTGATAAGCAGGCATCAAGGCAAAAGACACCCATCATAACCAACAAGCGACAGGAATTCCCCCGAAAATGTCGAACTAACCTCAAGGAATTGATGACGCGGATGAGACATGTCTGGAGAGCTAAACTAAGGGAGAAAAGGAAACACGACCAACCTTATCGGGGACACAATCCACGGACAATGAGGGGATCGGAAGAAATCACAGCTGAAAAGCTGGAAAAGGAAAGATAAAACTGAGATAAAATCCAGACAAGAATCACGCTAGCCAACCAGACCAAGCGGGCAGATTAGATAAATCATTCAAATTCGAGTGGAATGAGGAATCTCTTATTCAAGAGAACTGATGCGCAACTAACCATTACTGAGGAGAAACCTTGAACGAATCACGAGACGTGAATGCTCAAAAATGACATGATGCATGCTAGGCAAAAATAACGAAATCATCAAAATGAATGCAAAGAAAGGATAAAATAGAAAGTACTCAAGGATAATATTACTAGACCAAGCCAAGACGGGGTCAAGAGTTTTCTTGCAACCACGGCATGCGAGACAGAGTCCATCGTCCCCCACCCGGCTCAACCGAGCGGCCTATCCAACAATTAACCTTATGCTCCTAGATCATCATCATTTTTGTTAAAAGGGAACATCAGATCCTAGAATACACGGCCAACCAGCCGGTCCTTGAGAGGGTATAATAATGTAGATATCATATAGTAATGCAACAGAGAGCTAGGATAGAGAGCCATACCTGACTTACCTGCCAAGCAAAGCGACATTTTTTTATCTTTTTTTTTTCATATTAAGATTTTTATGATTTTCATGCATAAGACAACATGAACATAACATAAAGATGAACATAACGTAACGAACAAATGAACGAAAAAGACAGCTCAACATAACATATCAACGGACGAACCAACAACACATGCAAGACATAAACCAACAACATGTATGTATGACGAACATGGTGGGACAAGACAACAATGCAGTGGGACAACACACGGTTGGGACAAGAACATGTGGGACAACAACACATGTGGGATGACAACATGAGATGAGACAACATATGCGGGATGACAACATAAGACATGACAAATATGCTTTTCAATCAAACCTAAGATCAGACGAAGCAGAACCGCTGGGTTCATAATCGTGAGGCAAAGATCCCTCTCATAAAGATATGATCAAAGTGAGCTAAAGCTAAGCAAAGCATGAGAAGGACATGAGCTTCAGAATAGATCGAGAGACAAGATTGAAGAAGAGAGAACATATCAGAAGCACGTGAACAAGAGATAGAGCAAATGATAAGGAGCCAGGAAGCTTAAATACCTGTAACTTGCAACCTACACACTTAACAAACAGATCATATCTGTCCTCAAAACAAATAGATAGAAAGGAACAAAAAGATAAATATTTTTAGATTTTTGATAATTTTTTGATTTTTTGTATTTTCAACCATATTTGATTTTTTTATTTTCAAAGTATTTGATTTTTTTTTGGATTTTGAAATTTTTGACATATCTGATTTTTTTTACACTTTTGGTAATATTTGATTTTTTTAGATTTTAAAATTTTTGACATATCTGATTTTATTAGACTTTTGGTAATATTTGATTTTTTTGGATTTTGACAATATCAATCCGCAGCACCCAAAGACGGGCTCAAACTACTAGCCAGGGATCGTCATCCCCCCCCCCTTTCATTGAAGACTTCCCTTGAGCAGGGCGTGCATTTGAGGGTGACTTACCACAACCAACTGCCTCCAAAAAATGGTGCCCCTACTAAGGCCATACTGGGATTCAACCCTGCCTAAGAGGGAGAAGCAGAAGAAAATTGGAGAGAAGCTTCATACAGGATGGGAGACATCAGGATTTGAATTCCTTCGAGGGTAATACCCCTCAAAGAGTTGGTCTGTTGCACCGAGGCTTTCTGTCTTTGATTTTGAGACCTATATTTATCAGGCACGCATGCGACTGGGCTCATGACGTCCTGTGGGGAACTGTTCTGCCACTCTTGTCATGCCTTTAGTTTTATAATTTTATATTGACTCATTTTGATTTATTTCCTTGACAGCCCTTATTGGCTAGATTTAGCATGAAAGCTCAGTTTTATGAGTCAAGACTGTCCCTATTTGAGACCTCTCTCGTATTAG
The DNA here is from genome assembly GCA_022559845.1 of Amorphophallus konjac. Classification (NCBI taxonomy): domain Eukaryota; kingdom Viridiplantae; phylum Streptophyta; class Magnoliopsida; order Alismatales; family Araceae; genus Amorphophallus; species Amorphophallus konjac. The sequence continues at coordinate 207,297,402 of CM040122.1, forward strand.
AGAGCGCCTAGGTTGGTCATCTCATCCATCCATCTCTTGCCCTTGCATTTGGTCGAGCAGAGAAAAGAAAAGACCTTTGTGCATACCCATGGTATGGTCAAAGCAGCAACGGTGTTACTTAGAGAGATCGGCTATGGCTTGCTGTGATGTGTGTGAAAACCCATACTCAAAGGTCACCCTCAACGATCGAGGAAAGAAATTAGACTCCCAGCGTAGAGCTATTACCTGCCTAAGAATGCTGCAGAAGCGAACTCTTTTTAACTAAAATAAGCAAACTTAATGAACTAAAGGCACTCAAACCATGTTGAGGAAATAACATTATCTTAACCATGCACATGAAATAAAGTAAATAGCAGTGATATCATGTTCTTGCACAAAATAAAGATACCTTGCAAATCCATAGCGTGGAAACCAGCGTCCTAAAGCGATCTTGACCATCGAGCTTTTGAGCAGCACGAGCTTCGTATTCCTTGCTTGACAGGACAAAAATGAGGAGGATAACAAAGGATCATAGATTCCTCTACACGGAGGTGCGGCAGACACCAAACTGGATGAAGAAGGATTAAAAAGGAAGAGAGACGAGGGCTAGAACTCCCTCGTTAAGGCATAGAGACCCTGATAACAAGGTATCGGATACAGAATAAGCAAAGATTAGCTGGGATCAAGGCGGACTAAAGCCTCAAAAATAGCAAGAAAAAGGGTAAGAACCCCGAAAGGGTGGGGGGGAATGAGTAGGAAGATGAGAAGGAAAATCATCCGACGTGATTGGAGAAGGAGAATGAGAATCATTCGACAGGGTCGGAGAAGGAGAAGGAGAATCACCCTGAAGGGGCGAAATCTCGCGCTTGTATCCTGAGCGGGCTGTGGATCACCTGAAGATGAACTGCAAGACATGGAAACGTATCAGAGGGCCCAGGGGGCTTCCCTGGGGTAAAACCCTCCGATGGCTAAGTCAGTAGAGCTATGGTGGAAGCAATAATGGGGAGGAGAAAAGCTAGCACGCGAGATTCCTCTCCACCAGAGGGTGAAGCGGATTGCTCAGGAGTTTAGGTATATGAGTACCTGAATGGCTCTCTTCTTCCGTCGGAGGGTAGCCCTTGTTAAATAGTGTGCCGCCTTTAGGAGTCCTGCAAGCTGAGGGGTCTCCGACGGGAGTTACGTCCTCAACGTGGGCTTTCATGGCCTTATCGTGGGAATGTTATCACCTTGAAGTCCGACAGTTTCTTGATTCCCCTGCCCGTTGGGGACTCTTAACGGCAGCACGAACGGGTAATATCTGGTCTGGCCGAGCTTCTGAAACGCCAGCCCTGTTCGGGCGATGAGCATAGCTCGGTGAAAGACGGGTCGGATAGGTCGGCTAATGCCTGTCTCTCCCGGGCGGGGAAACGGCTTGGGCCGGACCTTCCTTATGACCTGACCATCACTCGGGCCCTCCGAGCCTAGAGGCCGCCGGGGAGAGTTGGTTCCTCGAGTGTTTATTTATTGGGCTTTTCTTTCCTGAGTGGGCCCCGTGGGCTGTCACCCAGGTGGGCTTGCCTCGTTGGACCCTGTTGGGTCTAGTTGGGCTGCTCTTTGGGTGGGCTACAGAAATCCCCCTCTCCACTTGTCCCCCTCCTACTCCCGAGCCATGAAGGCTCGGTCGAGTAGCTTTTGAGGCTTTAGACCGGCGTGGCTCAGGTGGGTGGAATTATGTTGGCGTGGTGGAGCCACATGTACTGGTCGTCTGGGCCCGTAATGATGATCCTGACGGATTTGAACTGAAGGGGCCCCCTTTTCTCGGAGCACGGAACGACGCGCCACCTTCCTCCAGAGTTTTATAGGCGTTGGGCGCTGTTCGTCATTCTAGGCTTCTCAGGGTTTTGGGCTTTCCTTAGTTTCTTTGCTTCTGGGGCTCCTTGATGCGCCATGAGGGCACAGTGGAGGCGCAGAGTCTTGCGGCGGCGTTTGAGGAGTTGGCGAGGATAACCGCGGAGGCGGTCCGGCAACTTCCTTCCCCTCCGGAGTCTTCGAGCTCGCGCGAGGGATCATCTTCCGGCTCGATGGCTGGTCTGCCTCTGGAAATCGGGCAGGTGAGGCGGGAGCCCGTCTCCAACTGTAGTGAGTTGGGGGAGGCCAAGGTGAGGAAGCTGGAGCATCGCTTTCACTTGCCTCTCAGGTACAGCTTTGCTGCCGCCGCCCCGTATGAGACGAGTCTGGACAGCCGTACGGGGCACATTTGCACTTTCCTTCTGGCTTGGAAGAGTGGGTTCCGCCTTCCCTTCGAGCCTCTTGTACTCCAGCTTCTCGAGTTTTTCCGATTGGCGCCTATTCAGTTGGTGGCCAACTCATATCTCCTTCTTTCCGCCTTTCGGATTCTCTGTCATCAACATGATATTTTTCCTTCCTTGGACCTCTTTCATTATTTTTTCGAGTTGAAAGCGCACCCGTAGGTGGGGAAGGGCTTTTACTTCATCCAGGCGAGGAGGAACAGGAGTTGCATCTCCCTCGCTGCGAAGGACTCCTCGCACAAGGGGTGGAAGACCCAATTCTTCTGGGTGAAGGCGGAGGCGACGGACGAGTTTTGGAGATGTCCGATCTTGCCCAATTTTCATCCGAATCTTCCCCCTCGCCCGGAGGAGTTCCCTTCCCACGTGGAGCGGCAGGCCGCTCGTCTGCTGGGTAACCGCCAGTCGATCGAGGAGTTGGTGATGCCGGAGAACATCGAACGATGCTTGCTTACGCGGCTGACGTCGACAGGTACCGCTCTCGAGGCTCTTCTCCTGGGATGGTAGTTACTTTCTTTCTCCTGACTGGGTCTTCTCCCTTTGTGGCAGACGTTAGGCGGGAACCTCTAGAGGAAGCTGCTGAGGTCATTGATCTGGGAGATGACTCGGCGGCCGATGAACCAGATGCTTCTGCGAGTCGCGCCCAAGCCCGAGATAAGGGCAAGGGGGTGGCTCCCGTGGGGTCTTCACGGCCAACTGGTACAAAGCGCAAGGATCCCATGGCGGGAAAGTTGCGGGAGGCCGTGAAGGCTAAGAAACGGGCCAAGAAGGCCGGTCTTCCTCCTACCGTCGGGGGCGACTCCGGCTCGGCGGTGCTCCCCTCTCGGGGGCAAGATGGGGCCGACCCCTCGGGGCCAGCTCCCCCACCTGCTAGGCGAGAGGGGGCCGAGGAGACCGGGGGCCCTTCAGGGGGCGGCGATAGGTCGGCTCTCCCCCCCACGGAGGTAGAGGGGGCCGATGTGGAAGTAGCTGACGCCGAGGTCGGAGGATCGGCCGGAGGCGGTGGTGTCCCGGTTGGCGAGGTGCGGGCCGAGACAGGCAAGGCTGGGGGTTCACCCGCTAGGGCGTTGCAGCACCAGGTGCTTGGAGCTCCCGGTGCGGTCAGTCCCGCGGCGCCGGTCGAGGTTGGGGGTTCGCCTGGGGAGGCGTCGCAACCCCAACCGACCGTGGCGCGCGAGGCGGTTGGTTCCGTCACTCGAGCGGAGTCTTCTGGCGGGGTGCCTCGGGCGGAGCGGTCCCCTCTGTTGAAGCCCTTGGAAAGGCTCGGCATTACGGGGACCTGTATCGGGTCTGCCGGTCGATTGCCGCAAGGACGAAGGGGGGAGAAAGGCGCAATACCCCCCCCCCCCCGGGATCCTTGATGTCTTGATGGAGGGCGGCCTGGTGATAGCTCGGTCGGCGGCTTTGATGGCGGAGGCGCACGCCTGGACGGAGGCGGAGCGGTCGAACCTTGCCTGGACCCTTGGGGGCTGCGAGAGGAAACTGGCCCGACTCAAGGGGGAGCATGAGGGGCTCCGGCAGGAGTTCTCCGCGTTCCGGGAGGTGGCGCGGGCGAGCCGACTGGAAGCCGGGGTGCTGACCGAATAGCTCGCCAAGACCCGAGAGTCTCTCGAGAGGACAAGCCGATCCCTGGAGGAGGAGCGTCTGCGTCACCTCGGGCTAGACAATCGCTGGGAGCTCGAACGCACCGAGCTGCTAGATCGGGCGGAGGTGGCGGAGCATCTCCAAGCTGAGGTTGAGGCGGACCGGGCCCGGGTAGAGGAGCGCGCAGCCGAGGCGGAGCGGGCTCGGGTCGAGCTCGTCGGAAGGGCGGGGCAGGTCGAGGCGGAGGCAATCGAGCGTTATAGGAGCTCGGATGCTTACTCGACCGACCTGGTGGAAGCCGCCCTACCCTATTACGAGGTAGCACTACGCCGGGGTGCTCGAAAGGGGTTCAAGCAGGGCTATCGCCGGGCGGTGGACTACGCCGATGAGCAAAACTTCGCGATCGATTTCCCCTTTGGCCAGTGTTATGACTCGTATGAGTCGGTTTCCAGCTCTTCCTCGTTGGTCGGGGGAGATTCGGAGGGGTCGCCTCCATCGGGGTCACCGGCTCTGGGCGTTTCGGGAGGGCTCACGACCGAGACAGTTCTCGCACAGGCGAGGTCAGTGTCCGAGCCGGCCGTCACCGAAGGCGCCGGGGGTGACGTGTCTCCTTCCGACGTTCTCGAATGTCAAAGTGGGCCCGAGGCCTGATGTACTTTGCCTCCTTCCCTTTTTGTCTCTCTTCCCTCTTTTTAGAGGGTTTCCTTTTGGTGTGATAATAAATGACTTGCTCCGTTTGAGTACCATCCTTGCCGTGATTTGGTTGGCGGATCTTGAGTGGTTGGGAGGTGCCGATATGTCCTGCGTGATTTTCGCATGTAGTTTTGGTAGGCTTCTGACGAGGCGTCTTTCCGTTCCCTCATGCTTTGAATGTCAGGCCGCTTCGTGAATCCCGCTAGGGCGGGGGACGAGGAGTTGGAGGTGACTGTTCAGGGGAGAAATCCTTTGGCGTGTTTCCAAGGAGGGGGGGGTCATTTAAGGCGTGTAGCCTCCTTTGACCTATAAGAAGGACCGAAAGGCGCCCTTTCCTCTTCACTGCCTGGGATTTTCTCTAACAGTCTTTCCTCGCTCCTTCCTCTTCACTGTGCGTTGTGCCCTTGTATTCGGAGCATGGAGGATCCTTCGGAGGGTGACGCCACCGACGACGGGGAGCGGCAGGCTCCCGCTGCCCTGTAATGTTGAACGGATCCCACGGTCACTGCGCGTGCACGAGACGGGTCCGACGGTCGCCGCGTAGATCTGGAGAGGGCTTCGACGTGTGAAGGCATGGTTCTTGTCCTTTCTCAGTTCCAGCGTGGCTTCCGGGTGGATGCCGAGGCGGAGGACAGATGGGGGCATCAGGGGAGCCTGCCATCACTTCCCTCCATGTGAGGGGAGGAGGCGTATCAAGCTCCCTCCTCACCGAAGCCTTCCTCCGTCTGCAGCCTCTTTCTCCCTCTTCTGCTCTTCGTTTCTTTCACTCTTCGGGGGCTGCTTGCTCTCTCCTTCCTTCCAAGGAGTTGGCAGATTGGAAGAGGGGAGGCTTTCACGGCGCTCCTTTTTCCTGGTTATTGCCAACTTGGGAGGTAGCCTTCCTCAACGTTTAAAGGTGGCCTCCCTCCTGCAATCCCTCTGTCACCTTTGTCACGGGCCACCCGAGGCAACTGGCTTGACCACCTCTTGTCTGAGCCAGTTTCCGCACGAGGCAGAGTCAGTGGCTGGACGCGAGGAGATCAGGACCGAGTCAGTCGAGCGATGACCCCTTGAGGCGGTGTTAGACGGATTTTTGCTTTTTGCTATGTGATGTACTGGCATTTGCCTATCTGATGTACCAATGGTTTGGAATGTAAAGAAAAGGGATTTATTCCATCCATCTTGCTGTACAATCTCAAAAATAGAATTTACGTAGTGCGGCTGCATTCCATGTCCGAGGAATAGGTTCCCCTTCCATTGTCGCTAACCTGTACGCACCTTTTCCGAGCGTCTCGACCACTCGGTAGGGGCCTTCCCAGTTGGGGGATAGCTTGCCCGCCGCCTCTAGTGGTCGAGAGGCTTCGGCCTTTCTGAGGACTGAAGTCCCCCGGTTGGAAATGTCTGTCTCGGACCTTGGCGTTGTAGTATCGAGTGAGGCGGCGCTGGTACTCCGTTGCTCGGACGTTCGCGATCTCTCGGAGTTCGTCTGCCAGGTCAAGGTTCTCGAGCAATTTTTGCCCGTTTGCCTCGAGTGAGAAGCTGATCACTCGGAGAGACGGATTGGCGATCTCCAATGGAACGACTGCTTCGGTGCCATATACCAACTGAAAAGGGCTTTCACCGGTTGCCATCCTGGGGGTTGTTCGGTGCGACCACAGTATGCTAGGCAATTCCTCGAGCCAGCTACCCTTAGCCTTGCCGAGTCTGGTTTTTATGCCTTTCAAGATAGTCTTGTTGACATTTTCAACCAGCCCGTTGGCCTGAGGGTGGGCGACCGAAGTGAAGTGGTTGCGGATATTTGGGTCGGCGCATCTATCTCGGAAGTACCGAGAGTCGAATTGCCGACCGTTATCGCTTACTATCACTCGGGGGATGCCAAAGCGACAAATGATCGATTTCCAAACAAAGCCCCAAACGACTGTCTCGGTGATCCTTGCCGTAGCCTCGGCCTCGATCCACTTGGTGAAGTAGTCGATGGCGACGATGATGAACTTCTTCTGGGACTGGGCCGTTGGGAATGGCCCAAGGATATCGATTCCCCACCGAGCGAAAGGGTAAGGCTCGGCTAGGGTGACAAGTTCCGTAGCCGACTGATAGACCAAGTGGTCGAACCGCTGGCATCGGTCGCACTGTTGAACATAGGCCGAGCAGTCGCGCTGTAGGGTGGGCCACCAATACCCCTGTCGTAACAGGATTCTGGCCAGCGACCTTGCCCCTGAGTGTGCTCCGCACAGGCCTTCATGAATCTCTTGGATGGCTCGGCTTGCCTCGTCGGCACCGAGGCACTTCAGGAGGGGACCGGAGAACGATCTTCCGTAGAGAGTGTTGTCGAAGACGACGAAGCGCCGAGCTTGATACTTCATTCGGCGGGCTTCTTGAGGGTCGGAGGGCTCTTGGGAGTCTTGTAGCTAGGATAGGTAGGGGGAGCGCTAGTCACTTGGAGTGGCCGAGTCAACAGCGAGGAGCTCCGCGTCGATGCTCGGGCGCACTAGTCCTTCTAGGAGAACTGATCGTGTACCTTCTGGGTCTAGGGAGGAGGCCAATCGAGAGAGGGCGTCCGCCCGAGAGTTTTGCTCCCGAGCTATCCGGACTACCCCAAATTCCTCGAACTGTTGGGCCAGGCTCCGGACCAACTGAAGGTATTTGATCATGGGTGACTCCCGAGCTTCATACTCGTCGTTGACCTGACCTGCGACTAGTTGAGAGTCGGTGTGGATCCTGACTCGCTCGACCCCCAGCCGTCGGGCCATGCATGCTCCCGAGATAAGGGCCTCGTACTCAGAAGCGTTGTTGGATGCCTGAAAGTTGAATTTCAAGGTGTACTGTAGCTCTATCCCTTCGGGGGACCTCAGGAGTATCCCCGCACCGCTGCCTGCCGAATTGGATGATCCATCGACGAACAGTTCCCAGGTTGGCCCGGTCATGGTCGGAGGCCTATCCTCGACGGGGATGGTGCTTTCGGCAATGAAGTCGGCGAGCGCTTGGCCTTTGATTGCTGATCGCGGCCGGTACAAGATGTCGTAGGCCCTGAGCATAATGGCCCATTTGACGAGTCGCCCTGAGGCCTCGGGGTGGGCCAGAATCTTCTTCAACGGCTCGCTAGTTAGCACGGTGATGGGGTGCCCCTGGAAGTAGGGGCGGAGGCGCCTTGCGGAGGTAACCAACGCTAGCACGAGTTTCTCGGTTGCGGGGTACCTCCGTTCGGCCTCATTGAGCACCTTGCTGGTGTAGTAGACTGGTCTTTCGATTCCCGAGTCACTTCTGACTAGGACCGAGCTGACCGTGGATGGCGTCGCCGAGAGGTAGAGCAGCAAGACTTCGCCTGGGGCGGGCTTGGAGAGCACCGGTGGCGAAGCTAGGAACTTTTTAAGCTCGGCAAATGCTGTCTGGCACTCCTCATCCCATGAGAACATAGCAGACGCTAGCTTGGGCCCCCTCATCAGTTTGAAGAAGGGCAAGCATCGTTCGGCCGCACGGGACAGGAAACAGCTGAGAGCGGCCACACGCCCTTCCAGACGCTGAACGTCTTTAATGCATGTGGGCGGGCGCATGTCCAGGATGGCCTGGACTTTGTCGGGGTTGGCTTCGATCTCGCGCTGAGTGACCAGGAAACCCAGGAACTTCCCGGATTTTACTCCAAAGGCGCACTTGGCGGGGTTGAGCTTCATGTTGTACTTCAGGAGGGTGCCGAAGGTTTCGACAAGGTCGGTGAAGTGGTCTTGGGCCTTGGGGGTCTTGACGAGCATGTCGTCAATGTAAGCCTCGACGTTCCGACCCAACTGTCCCTCGAACATGTGATTTGCCAGTCGCTGATATGTGGCTCCGGCATTCTTCAACCCGAAAGGCATCCGGGTGTAGCGGTACACGCCGCAGTCGGTGATGAAGGCGGTCTTCTCGACGTCTTCTGGATTCATTCTGATCTGGTGATAACCTGAATAGGCATCCAGGAAACTGAGTATCTCGTTGCCCAAGGTTGAATCAACGAATTGGTCGATGCTCGGTAGCGGATAGCAGTCCTTGGGGGTAGCCTTATTCAGATCGGTGAAGTCCACGCACATTCGCCATTTGCCTGTAGTTTTTGGCACCAGGACGACATTGGCTAGCCACGTAGGGTATAGGACTAGTCTGAAGAGGCCTGTCTCTTGTCCCTTGGTGACCTGCGCCTTGATGATCGCTTGTTTCTCGGGCGCATGCTTCCTTCTCCGTTGCTGTACGGGCCTGACGGTGGGGTCGAGGCTGAGCTTGTGTATCACGGTCTTCTCTGGTATGCCAGGGAGTTGATCATCGGACCAAGCAAAGACCTGAACGTACTCAGAAAGGAATTTTTTGTATTGCTATTGTTCCATGGGTGGTAGGTCGGCTCTGATCCTTACTCCGAGGGCCGGGTCATCATTTAGGAATACCGTTAGCAATTCGCCACCGGGCTCGGCGGTTACGGTCTTCCCTTCGATTCCCTTGGGGCCCTTATCTCCCCCGTCCGGCCTTGAGGCTTCCACCGAGATGTTGTAGCACCTTCTAGCCGTGGCCTGGTTACCTCGGACTTCCCCCAACCCATTTTTGGTGGGAAACTTCATTTTCTGGTGATAGGTAGATGGTACGGCCTTTATCCGGCTGAGAATTTTCCAGCCGAAAATGGCGTTGTACGCTATCATACCCTTAATCACTATGAAGTCCACCATGACCGTAACGATTTTGGGTGGGGTGCCGATGGTGACCGGCTGGCTTAGGGCTCCCTCGGGGTAGGTGGCTAGGCCGTTAAACCCGCAAAGGGGTGTTCGGATCGGGCGGAGCTTGGATGGGTCTTCCCCCGTCTTAAGGAAACAGTCGTAAGATAATACATCGGGGGCGCTCCCATTGTCAACCAGAATTCTATCTACGTTACAATGGTTTATTGTGGCCGAGATAACGACGGCATCATCATGCGGGGTCTTCAGCCCTTCCAGGTCTTGGTCGGAGAAGACTATGACCTGGGGCACCCTCAGCGGGCCGCTGGAGGGTTCTAAGACCTGGCTGGCCCGCTCGGCATGACGCTTCCTTCCTCGGCTGGTGTCGCCGCCCGACGCCGTTCCTCCGGAGATGACGTTGATGTGGACCCCTCGGGGGGCGTTGTCGATCTCCTCGGCGGCGTTCCGGTCTTCTTTGCGCCTGGCTGCAAATCGGGCCAGGTGCCCCTGACGGATGAGACGTTCGATCTCGTCCTGGAGCTGGTGGCAGTCGCCGGTGTGGTGCCCGTGGTCGCCGTGGAACAGGCAATGCCTGTCGCGCTTGCGGTTCTTCGATCTCATTGGTTCGGGCCGGCGGAGGAGTCCCGAGTCTTTGATGTCTTCATAGATCTCGTAGACGGGCGCGGTCAACGGGGTGTACCGCTCGTACTTCCTCTTGCGCTCTCCTTCCCGATCGCGCTTCTTGCCCGAGCCAGGGTTTGGCTCAGAGGCTCGCTTCTTGTCCCCCTCCCGACCCGAGCCGGTTGTGTCTCGGCAGGCGCTGAGTACTTCTTCGCACTCGGCGTGGCGCAGTGCCAGAGTCACTAGCTCGGCAAGGGTCGAGGGAGGGTGGAGGACAAGTTCACGGCGGAGGTTCTTGTCCCGGGTGCCCCCGGTCAGAGCGGTCGTGGCCGAGGCCACATCCAGGCGGGGAATTCTGAGGGCTTCCGATTTAAATCGGTGGACATAAGCCCGGAGCCTTTCCCCTTGCGCCTGTTTGAGGGCCAGGAGCCCCGCTACTGACCTTGGGGGGGCGCTTCCGGCGAAGCTCTCCTTGAAGACTCGCCCGAATTGCCTGAAGTCCCGGATGGACCCAGGGGCGAGGGCCCGGAACCATGCCTGAGCGCCTTGGACCAGGGTGGCCGCAAAGGCTCGGCATTTAATAGGATCCGGTGTTCCATGCAGAGTCACCAGGGCGTCGAAGCTGTCGTAGTGGTCGGCTGGGTCGCCCTGGCCATCATAGAGCTTGAAGGTCGGAATGGAGGTTCTGGGAGACACCTCTGCCTTGAAGATGTATTCGGAGAAAGGGGATTTCTCCTCATCCTCCGGGAAAGAGGTCTTCTGCAGGGCGCGGAGGGCGCGCTCTTGCTCTGTAAAACATCTTTCGAAATCCCTCAGCCGGACGGATAGTTCCGACTGCGGTCGTGCCGTGGGACTGGGGGGAGAGTCGTGGCAATCCTCAGGACCGCCGGCGCTCGGGCGTGGAGGCCTCGCCCCCTGTTTCCCTTTTCTGGGCGTGGAGGAAGCCTCTTGCTCCGGGGGCGGAGCTTGCGAGGGTCCTCCCACATTGTTGCGGATGAGCTGCTGACCGCGGAGGGTGAAGCGGCCCCCAGCGGTATGCTGGGACGCACTTCGGGAAGGGGGGGGCTCCCGGACGGGGCGCGGGACCTGGCATCCCTTGCCACCTGGGCCCTTATGAGCTCCACGAGGACGTCAAGCTTCTTATTGAGGGCCTGGAAGACCTCGTCGCCACCGTTGGGGGGTACCCCCATTGTCGTCGGAGGGGGCGGCGGTCCGTTGGTGGGGACGCTGGCATTGGAGGGAGGGTTCTGGGAGGCCCTAGAGGGGCCATCTCCTGCCACCGCCACGGCCTTACCCTTCTCGACGGTGGATCTCCTCCCTGAGCTTCTTCTCACCATCTCGGCTCTTCGTGCGTTTCCCACAGACGGCGCCAGATGAAGGGGTGAAATCTCGCACTTGTATCCTGAGCGGGCTATGGATCACCTGAAGATGAACTGCAAGACAGGGAAACGTATCAGAGGGCCCAGGGGGCTTCCTTGGGGTAAAACCCTCCGATGGCTAAGTCAGTAGAGCTGTGGTGGAAGCAATAATGGGGAGGAGAAAAGCTAGTGCGCGAGATTCCTCTCCACCAGAGGGTGAAGCGGATTGCTCAGGAGTTTGGGTATATGAGTACCTGAATGGCTCTCTTCTTCCGTCGGAGGGTAGCCCTGGTTAAATAGTGTGCCGCCTTCAGGAGTCCTGCAAGCTGAGGGGTCTCCGGCGGGAGTTACGTCCTCAACGTGGGCTTTCATGGCCTTATCGTGGGAACGTTATCGCCTTGAAGTCCGTCGGTTTCTTGATTCCCCTGCCCGTTGGGGACTCTTAACGGCAGCACGAACGGGTAATATCTGGTCTGGCCGAGCTTCTGAAACGCCAGCCCTGTCCGGGCGATGTGCATAGCTCGGTGAAAGAGGGGTCGGATAGGTCGGCTAATGCCTGTCTCTCCCGGGTGGGAAAACGGCTTGGGCCGGACCTTCCTTATGACCTGACCATCACTCGGGCCCTCCGAGCCTAGAGGCCGCCGGGGAGAGTTGGTTCCTCGAGTGTTTGTTTATTGGGCTTTTCTTTCCTGAGTGGGCCCCGTGGGCTGTCACCCAGGTGGGCTTGCCTCGTTGGACCCTGTTGGGTCTAGTTGGGCTGCTCTTTGGGTGGGCTACAGAAATCCCCCTCTCCACACCCGACAGGGTCGAGAAGGAGAACTAGAATCACCCGATAGGGTCGGGGAAGGAAAATTAGAACCTGGAGATATCGGAGGAGAAGAATCAGAAGATATCCCAGGATCAGGATGATGACAGGGCATAGGCTAAGTCCTAGAATTGTGAGAGGAGGGAAAATCCAGAGACTCTGGATGGGAAGAAGAGGAATGGGGGTTTGCGGACTAGGGAAGAGAGGAGAAGATGATGGCAGCAGGATTTAAAGTGGGAAGATACATCACCCAAGGGTGGGAGCTGGGCAAGAGAAAGGATGAATGAAAAGAAGGAGAAAGAGAAGTGGACCCCTCAGTGCACCCTTCGCGGCCTTTGAACTTGTGACGCCACCTTTTCTTAGCAGAGATTTCTTGATCATGAACATGTATCTTCATCGGGGCGGTTGCCCCTAGACACCCGATGCTAACCATAGTTGGACATTCTCAGATAGATAACTCCTCAAAATACTGCATATCATGGAACCACGGTGTCTTGTCTCTTGGCACAAGCAGCATGAGGTTTGGCAACTCCACTCGATAATCGGGCTTGAAACATAACTATTTTGATAGAAGGGAAGGACGAAACTGAGGGAGAGCAATACACGGCATTGACGTGGCCAGCGTACTGATAAATCGAGAGAGACTGTGTAAGGTGTGCAGAATGTCCTTGGAGATTGCAGAAGATACGGTGAATTGCCCTTTGAACATAGAATCCATAATCTACTTGGCAGTCGTATGTGTTATCATGATTCGGGTGGAGAACCCTTCTTGGCCATTAATCTGAACAGCAACGGAGCGAGATGTGATAATAGAATCAATGGTGAACTCTCCGACGAGCAAAGAGATTGCCACCGGCCTCGCTCTTGAAGACACTAGCATCAACTCAAGGGAACTCTTCTTAGCAACTGTCATCTTTGAAAGTAGAGGCGCATCATCCCCAAAATAGCCAGGGACCAGGACGCAGATCGATATCTGACAGATAAAATCCTGAATCTTTAAATGCATGACCGGCACTGAATCATCCTGACTTGGCTTATTGTCCTCCTAGGAACCAGACCCAAGGGGCACCATGGGTAACGCACACCCTCTCCATGGGGTGGAAGTGGATGGAGAAGTAGAGGGAATATGTTTGGGTGGCACATGTGAAGGTTTGGAAGGCGTGGAGGCTTCAACGGGAGTGGTGTGTTTAGTTGGAGGCAAAGGGGTTGAGACGATAGCAAGTTCGAGTGCGGGCAAAGGTGAAGGCGGAGGTGAAGGTGGGGGTATAGCCTACTCGGGTTGGAGCCATGATGGTGACGGAGATGGCAAAGGCGGTGGAGATGGTGGAGGTAATGGAAGCACTGGTGGTGGAGACGAAGATGATGGTGATGGCAATGGAGATGGTGAGGATGGTGATGAAGGCGATGGGGGTAGTGGACATGGAGGTGGAGAGGGTGAAGAGAGAGGTCATGGCACCCACCGTCGACGTTTCGACACAACGGGTCGAGCGGCGTCAGGGATAGAAGTAGTGGAAGTGACGGCGGTAGAAGAAGGGGAGACACTGGCCTGAGCAGAGGCTTGGGTTTGTGGAGATTGGATAGGAGATGGCGAAGGTAACGGAGTAGGTGTCGGAACGGGTGCAACACTAGATGAGGGATCACAGGGGTGCCCTTAGTCTTGAAAGGGAGACGGCTGCCTGGGCGGCGCTTGCTGCTGTTGCTTGCTGCGGAGATGTAGAACAACCTTGTGAATTGCGGGCCAATCAATCCTTTTCTTGGCTTCTAAGTCATAAAGATAATCCCATAACTCGGGGCAATCCTCAACCAAATGCCCCTGCTGGCGGTGAAAATCATAGAACTTAAGCATATTCCCGACCGCGGGTCGGCAAGGCACAACCGAAGGGAGTTGCAATGCATGAGTGGCCATCAAAGCCCTAAAAATATCTGTAAAGCACTCCGGCAACGGAGGAGGAGGAGCCCGCTTTGGGCATGGTGGATGCCGAGGGATATGAGAAGGTAATGAAGATGGTTGTGGGGGTTGCATAGGCAATAGTGCTTGGCCGGCGGCGGAGGGATTTGGTGAAGGCATGCGGGGAGTGGGATGAGAGGGTATATATGCGGCATCCACCTGCTCGGGATGTGGTGTTTCCTTGACCGGGGGTGGAGACGCCGGCGGAGACACATGGGGGTGCAAGGAGGCAAAAGGTGGACTCGTGGAGGGCTGATATGTGGGGGTGTATGGGTATGTAGGAGCGGAAGGCTGACTTTGGAGGGCTGACTCATGGGAGCATAGAGTTGGCTTGTGGAGGGTGAGGTGTAAGTGGGGGTGGATGGTGAAGACTCGAGGTCAAGGGAATCTTGAAGTTGTTGGTGGATGAAGCGGGCTCGACTATAAAGTTTTTGCCAGGAGGTGATGTCGTTGAGGGCCAAGATGAAGCGATACTCGGGCGTTCCGTTAGATATCACCATCTTGATTTGCTCCGGCTCCAGAATGTGCCCCGAACTTGCACGGCAAGGCGACGCCAGCGGTCGGCAAAGGTGCAGAAATCCTCGTCAAGCTTCATCTTCTCGTGGGCCAGATCCACCATGGAATATTTGGGCCCAACCTGGTCATGAAATTGCTGAATGAACTTCTCTTGCACAACTTGGAAATTCACAATCTGCTCTTGCGGAAGAGAAAAGAACCAATCCCGAGCCTGGCATTCCAAAGACAGACCGAATAGATAGGCCATCAAACATTGGTCATGTCAAAATTGGGCCGACTCATAAAGAAACTCCTTTAAGTGCACATAAGGGTCACCGACTCCACCATAATGGCGATATGTGGGAATTTGCGAAGATGGCGGGAGCTGAAGATTTTGAAATACAAGCGAGACACTCAAGGAGGTTTTGGGATCAATCCGACGTTGAAGTTCATGAAGCTGACGTTAGGTTTGAGAAATCATCTCCGGAGTAGGGAGAGATCGAGAAAAATATGGGCCAACTTGAGCAAGAGGTTGTGAACTCGGACCAGGATGGTAATGGGCCAGATAAGAGGATCCGAGCTGAGAAGGAGAAGAAAAGCCCATTTGTGGACGTCAAAAAAAAATGATGATGATCATATAGCATGCACATCTTAGCACTCAAGAGTGAGTCAAAGACGGGAAGGCTGAATAAACCCTATGCTTCCTCCAAGAAGGATGAATACCTGCCCAGTGCTCTGCCACCCAACAAAGAAGCCCCTCGTGCTGAAGAGATGGCCCCTGCTCTCTAGTCGGCATTCCCAAAGGCCGAATCAAAAGAAACTCAAGAATTCGAAAACATGTCTGGCATGCGTCGGAGATCACTCAAAGCTCAGAATCGGGATTCAGAGGCCCCGAACTAAACACCCCGGAGGTGGTGCATTACAGCTAAAGCAGCACGGGAGGACAAGCATCCGTCTGAATAGCCGCGAAGCCAAGAAAAATTCTAAACCGGCGTAGCCTACACTTAAACCGGCGTGCCCTTGCTTGGCCTTAAACCGGCGCGCCCCCTTGCTTATGCTTATTCCGGCGCGCCCCCTTGCTGATGCTAATCCGGCATGCCCTTTTCTATGTTGTTAATCCGGCGCGCTCAACACCACGCCGGTTTAACTCAAATAACATCCCATCCGCCAGCCGATACTCTGTTTTCGCATTAGCCTGGTGCCTAGAGGGCATTCAATGCTCTGAAGCTCTGTCTCCATGGGCATTCAATGCTCTGGAGCCCTGTCTCCACCTCCGTTCGACAGCGCAGCTGCATCGACGGTGAAGACAAGCATCGATGAGGGGAGTAGCAGCAGCAAACATCCCTTCCTCGGATAAATGCCAGTGTACTGTGCAAATCAACGGATGACACCGCAGACGAATGAAGTGGCGGGAGTTCCTTCCGTCCGAGCAAAGAAAGGGCAGCCGGCTACATATACTCTGCATGTTCGACAGAGAAGGAGGATGGATGATTAAAAAGGAAGGAGAGGCTGCTGAAACCCCCTGGGCTGTGTGCAGTGAAGAGAAGAAGAAGAAAAAGAGAAGAGAGGGCCACCCGAAGGGAAGAGAAAGCTTCGTCCCTGTGCCTGCTAGGTGAAGGAGTAGAGAGATTGAGTGTGAGAGAAGGGAGGTGAGCTCGGAGGGGGAGGAGCTTGTGCTCCGTTCCCCCTCCCCCATCGATGTATTTCTCCCTTTCCCTCTGATGTATTCCCCCCTTTTTTTGCTTTGCTATCTTTCCCCTTGCGGATGAATAAAAGAAAAGCTTTTTGCAACATATGTGTTCTTCTGCTTCCCTCTCTTTCTCCCTGTCTTCTCCTCATCCAAGGCCCTTCGAAGCTTGCTTCTCCATAGCATGGCCTTCGGAGGAGTTCGTCAGGGGATGAACATTCATGGCCCCTTGAGGCACACATTCGTCCCGCCTACGAAATCATCACCTGTAAGCTGCTGGAACTCTTGAAGGCTGGTACTCGAGTCTCCACAGGCACTTATGGGTTAACGGAGGCCTCACTCCGAGTTTTGAGGTTCACCCAGGAGCTTTGCTCCATTTGGTGTTCCTCTATTTGTCTCTGGCAAGCCTTAGTCCGGGGGAGATGCTGCCCAAATCTTGCCAGAGGAAGAACACGTAAGAACAGGCAGACGAACAAACTAAGCCCCTGAACAGACTGAACCTTCTGAGTTCCTGCATAACAAACTCACCCCTAAACCACCCTGCACAACAAACTCTTCTAATAAAACATTCATATTTTCATGCCAATCCACCTTAATAGACAACTAAAACACTTAAACTTCCTCTCCACAAACTTAATCTATCAATTCGATGAACAAACTAATCAACAAATCAACCCACAGGTGAAAGAAACAAGAAATTGAGCATAAAAGAATGAAAGAAAACACATAGAAGCTTAACCCGGCGCGCCCTAATCCGGCGTGGGCTAACCCGGCGCGGTACCCCCCCGCGCCGGTTTAGCCTTACACTCAAAACCCCTTTCATTTTCTTTGCCACTACCCGGCGCGCCCCTTGCATAGCCGCCTTAAACCGGCGCGCTATACTATTCCTCACCCTATTCCGGCGCTCGTATGGCCCCTATTCCTTCTTGCCACATAACCGGCGTGCCCCCCCTTTAACGTCTTTGATCGGCGTGCGCCCCTCTCAACACACTTAAACCGGCGCGCCCATCCCTTGGCTTCTCCCTTAACCAGCGTACCTAAAAGAAAAAGAATGATTAATCAAATGAGAGAAAAGACTTAAAGCTAATGAATAAAACTAATAGAAAAGGTTTTTCCCTTCCATAATCAAATTTTTGTTCCGGGGGGCGCTGCCCCCAGAAACCCCCGCAAGGGGCGCTGCCCCCTTGACCCCCGCGACCTGACCGGGCAGGTCGAACCCCGTGACCTGACCGCGCAGGTCGATCCGCGTGCGAGGGCGCACATTGGTGAGTTCGGGCTTCGCACTTAACAATTCACACCCCCGGGCTGGGTGCAAAGAGAAAATTGATGATGCCTTGTGGTATCGGATGTGGACCTCGGAACCTCCGACATGGTCATGATCCGAACACATCTCGGGCCAATAGTTCGTTAACTCGACCCGCTGCTCCCGGGATCTAATCCCGCAACCCCACATTAAACTTGTCGTGTCTACGGCAGACATTTGCACGGTTTTATCATCGTCTTCGATGCTTCAAACATGGACTCACGTCCGAACAACGAATGGTCCGACCGACACACACGTATACCTTGGAACCTTCGTTTCCCAAGACTATGCGTGAAGAGAAAGGTAATGACGCCCCGTGGCATCCGACGTGGTCCTCGGAAACCCCGATATGGCCATAGTCCGCAACCACCTCGGGCCATAGATCATCAGCTTGACCCATCTTCACCGGGATCCAATCCCGCACCCATAGGAAATGTGCCGTACCGCCGGTATGTCTTTGTCGTGGTCGTCGATGCTTCGAACATGAACTCACGTCCGAATACTGAATGGTCCGTTAGTGACCGATGTATATCCCAAGATCGAATCCCGTGCTTGCATTAAACTTGCCATACTCATGGCAGACATTTGTATGACTTGCCACCGTCTCTTACGCTACAAGCACAGACCTTTGTCCTAGCATAAAATGGTCCACGAATGACCGACGAATCCGAATGGAACGAGACGGCTCCCATCATCCCTGAACCCTACGTGGGGGAATATCAATAAGACCTTCGTGAGTCGCGCTCGGACCTCGGGTTCGCCCCAACCATGGTCATCGCCTGACCTATATCCTAAGCCTATGGCCGACTATCTCTGTACACATCTTTGTTTCAGAATCTAGTCCCGGGACACTTTCCCGCTGCCCTTCGGCACCGAAAATATTAATGATGCCCATACGAACCTGACTTCGACCGCGGGGGGCCCACCGCAGTATGGTCGTAGCTTGGTCTTGCACCGGGCAAACAAACCTATCGGTTTCTGACCGCTCTAACCGGGATTCAACCGAATGTCTCCTATCGCCTTAAACAATAAACTCACCGTACCCCGGCATACATATGCTCCGATTTTCCCCGTGATGATCACGATTCTCTGAAGACCGGACGCTTGTCCGAATATCAAAATGGTCCCTTGAGTGACCGACATATTTCGAACGCTAGCTTGTTTCCCTAGACACAGGGCTTTCCGACTGATTCGAGACCGCTATCGGCTTGTTTCTCTCGATATAGTTTCCTGGCCATGAGGCCCCTTTTCCCGGCGATTAATCAAGGGTGTTCCCCTCTCGAGGGGATGTAAATGATGTCGTGACCTTTATGGCGCGGCGGGTTTCAGTCTCGACACGAACCACACAATCGTCTGATTAGTCAGATCGAGCGCACAATAAATCGTCACTTTGTGACTGGCACGCCCACGCACTTAATAAACCCAATAAACGAATAAACGAACGATTTGTCAAATAAAAAGTGCGTCCACACCATTCCGGGAGTAGAAGAATGTGTGGGCCTGAAAGAGACGTTGGCATATGGACTAATTGGGCCGGCAGCATAAGTAGAAGAAGAATGAGGCCCATTAGAAAAATAAGTCCCATTAGGAGAATGGGGCTCGTTAACATGATGAGGCCCATTAATGAGAGAAGAAGGCCCATTAAGAGAAGGAGACCCATGAAGATGAGATGCAATAAGACGTTGGGCCTGGGCCGGGTCCATTTGACGAACAAGACTTGATAAGTGGGCCATGAGATTATCCTGTTCCTTGGATGGATTAGAGGGACCACAGGAAGATGGGCCTGCGTGGGAAGAGGATTCCACGCGGGAATAGGAAGAAGGTTGGGAGAAAGAATGATACAAGGATTGGAATGATGCTCCATGAGGGCAAATGGAGACTTAATACAAGGATATCAAGGACAATACAGGTGGGGAAGCAATGGCTTAATGGGCTTGAGAATAAAAGGGGGGACTGACCCACTAATGCAAAGACGAATGAAGAACGGATCAAGGGACTAGACAATGGACACACAAAATGGGCTAACCTAAATAGGCCTAACAATAACAAAACATGTGGATGATGAAAGAATGCAACACAAACACCACTAATGGGCTTGGACAAGCCCAAACAACATAAACAATGCAATGCGAGAGTTTTCACCCAAGTCAAACAAGTTGACAAGATGGGAAATATTTTAAAAGTTTTAATAGACCTTTTAATGATTTGAGTTAATAACAATTCCCTCAAGATAGGAATCCTATGGGAATAAGGTCCAAACCTTGGGTTGACTAAGGTTAATTCTCTCACACGTATGCAAAAATGTAAGCCTAAGGGGTGAAAAGGTACAACCGGCCCGACGTCCGTGTGGGAATCCACGGCTCGCGAGGACTTATAGAGGTCCCAGATAAGATCACCTAGTCGACCCCAAGGAATATGGAGGTGAGAGGATCACTTACCAAGGTAGGAATGCAACTATGATATCCAATGCATGGCCTTACGTGCACCGGAGTGCATGCAAAAAAATCTAGTATAAAAGTGAAAAATGAAAGCAAGATTTACCTATGCAAACACAATGATATGAGTGCAAATAATATATGAAAATGAAGGTTACACGAAGGACAAAAAGGTAGGATGAGGAAACAACACAATCGAAACCCGAAAGGCAAAGAAATGATCAATGCAAAATGTACCTATGAGTCTGCCCCTGAACCTGCATGCAGATTTTATGCACAAACTGCTAAAATAGAGATAAGATTTGACTATGCAAACATGACCCAAATAATGCAAATAAGATATGGATGGAAAGATAATACAAAGGTCTACACAATGAGCCCAAGAAAAAAGCAATCCGACCTCGGGAGGTCAATTAAATAGTCCAAGAAAGTAGACCCCGTGAACCTGTGCGCTGACCACATGCATATTTTATGCACAAAACGCTAAAATGATGACAAGATTTGACTATGCAAATGTGACACAAATGATGCAAATAGTATATGGATGGAGAGCTAATACAAAGGTCTACACAATGAGCCCATGAATAGAGCAATCCAACTCCGAGAGGTTAATCAAATCACTGAGCAAAGTTGCCCCCATGAGCCTGTGCGCAGACTGCATGCAGATTTTATACACAAAATGCTAAAATGATGACAATTTTTAACAAAGCAAATGAGACCCAAATGATGCAAATAAGCTATGGATGGAAAGATAATACAAATTACTACCTAATGCAATAAAAATCAGTGCAATCAGACGTCGGGAAGGCAGTCAAATCATCAATCAAATTCGTACTTGTGAACCTGTCCCTAAGCCCGCCTGTAGAACTTATGTAGAAAACTCAAAACGTTGGATAATATTAGACTATTCAAATATGACCCAAATAGTGCAAATAGTATATGGATGGAAAGACAATACAGAGGGATATCCAATGGAAGAAAAATCAGCGCAATTGGACTCCGGGATCAAAAGTTATGTCTCGACGAACAGGGCCCCGAGAGCATGCGCGTAGAACAACTAAAATCCATAAACGGTCTACCAGATGACCGTTTATTACCCCCTTGCGGTCTACCAGAAGACCGCTAGGCCACCAGAGGCCTTAAAACACCCAAAACAGTGAGAGAATGGAGGAAATACTACCCAAACATAAACATGCACACACCCAACGTACAAAAGATCATGAAAACAAGCGTGATGGGCATTGGTGTCCCACCATGATAGCCAAAAAAATTGTAGATAGATTAATCTACCCTGCCCCCTTTAAACTAAAACATGCATAAACATGTAAATCAATGAAAAAGGGAATGAAAGGATGAGAAAGACATACTGTGATCGCCACCAAGGTTCCAACAGCGCCGAAAGGATGAAGAGATAAAGGGATGGCGCCGTGTACCTTGGAACTTGAAGAGTTGATCCCGCTTGACAACGGGGTGTCGGAGCGATGTAAATTCAAACCTCCTCGTCCTTCAGCCGGCTAGAAGAAGAGGGCCTCACGTTCATATCATGCTCTCCTGTGAAACAAAGCCAAAACACAAAGGCAAAAACTCATTAGAACATGACGTGTAGCATCAATCACGCAATGATAAAATGGTTGTAGAAATTGAGGGCAAACTCACCGGGGGGAGGTTTTTAACCTATGTGGAAGGGTGGAAATCATAGGTGTGTGTGTTGTGCATGCATAGGATTTGAAATCACGAAATTTGATACAAAGAATAGAGAGAAAACGATGATGCAAAACGTGCAAAAGTGCGGTTGTAGCAGAAAGTGCAGAAAACTATGATGATTTGTGATTTTGAGGAGAGGAGAACTAAGAGTATAGACCATAAAATCAAGCCCAGGAGGATGGAATGGAAAGCTAATACTTCCCCGTTCAAGATAGGGTCGAAGTTGTGAGTTGGAGATGCACCATGGCTTCGCCCCACGTCCGGAAACAGTCCCCCGTTGCCACTGCGAACTGGGCAGTTTATATAGAGTTTGCAGAAAAAGTCACAACTTCATCTCACGATTCCCAGAGATATAGTGCAAGATAAATTGAGTTCTATGGATCAAGATCGAGATAATACTGAGGACAAGAGATAGAAACAAGTGGGACATAATTTGGAAGAGGATTCTAGAAGATATGCTCGCCGCAAGATAGTCCCATCGCACAAACAATAGAGTTTTGACTTGTACTAGGATGCATAAACCCAGAACTTTCGTCAACTTTTTTGATAGATATAGCCAATGAAAATTCAAGTTCTATAGATCAAACTCGAGATAATCCAAAGGGCAAGAGATAGAAACAAATGGGGGTCAATTCGGAGCTATATTCTAGAAGTTACAGCCACCGCAATATAGGCCCATCGAGCAAGTTTCTGGAGATAGAGTTCAACACAGGCCAGACTCTTGGCTGGTTTAGCGGTCGGTCGACCAACCGTTAAGGAAATAAATGGTCGGTCAACCGACCATTTGCAATAAGAAACGGTCGTGTGAACGACCGTTTGGATAGACTTCGCGTGACTTTAGAAATCGAATCATATCTCCCAAATGGTGCAGAACTAGCAAAAGTGGTAGAAGAATAAATTGTAGATAACTGAAAGATGAACAACTTTTATGAAGAGAGAAAGATGAAAAAATAATCATAAGATGGAGAAAATGGGGCTAGAAGATAGGAAAAATGTTGTGTCTTCTGGTGAATAGTGCAATCTGCTGAAAAAATGTGAATAACTTGAAATTGTTGCAGATCTGGCTAATGGCATAGAAGAATAAGTTGTAGATCTTGAAACATCTAATAACTTTTATGAAGGGAACATTTTGAATAGAGAAAAGGAAGGGGATGAAAAAGGACCATTTTTAAGACTACGCAGCGAAAGAGAGCCGAATGCTTTATGGAAGCCAGCCTAAATGGGCCGTAAGCTGACTTGGAAGCCAGAAGTTGATAAGATAAACTCTAGGGCTATAAGAAATCATGATCTCCAAAGCTCAAAGGGAATGGAGTAATAAAATGGGCTCAAAATCCATCCAAAGAAGGCTCCAAAATAATAGTTAATTCGGGACATCAGAAATGATGAATAAGAGAAATGACGTAACTTGTGAGCTAAAAATAGGTGTCAAAAATTGGGAGCGACACCTACGTTTAGTAGAGTTTGCCTATAATAATAGCTTTCACGCAAGTATAGGCATGGCTCCATTTGAAGTTTTGTACGGAAGACTGTGCAGATCTCCTCTATGTTGGGAAGAGGTTGGTGATAGACAGTTGATCGGGCCTGAAGTGGTGCAAGAAACGTTCGAAAAAATTCAGCTGATCGAGCAAAGACTGAAAGTAGCGCAAGATTGGTAGAAGAGTTATGCAGACAATAGAAGGAAAGACTTGGCTTTAGAGATCGGCGATCATGTTTTCCTCAAGCTATCACCTACCAAGGGAGTGGCGAGATTTGGCAAGCAGGGTAAGTTGCATCTGAGATTTATCGGACCTTTCGAGATTTTAGATAAAATGGGAGACGTGACGTATCGGTTGTCCCTACCTCCATTTATGGTAGCAATCCATCCGGTGTTCCACGTATCTATGCTCCGTAAGTATGTCTATGATCCTGCACACATCATCAGTTACGAAGGCTTGGAGTTCAAATCGGACCTTACATACAAGGAGCAACCGGTTATGATTTTGGATCGTTAGGAGTAGGTTCTCAAATCGAAGATTATCCCATTGGTGAAGATTCTGTGGAGAAATTTCTCTCAAGAGGAAGCATCGTGGGAGCTTGAAGACGAGATGAAGAAGAAATATCCCATCTGTTAAGTATGTATCTTGCCTCAAACTTCGAGGACGAAGTTTATTTTAAGGGGGAGAGGGTGTAGTGCCCGGGAATTTTACCGTAATTCATAAGTAATATATGATATTTTGGTTAATGTGTAAAATATTTATTGCTTGTGTTTGACTAATATTTTGTTGAATTAAACTTAATAATAAAGGAGTAGACAATTTCTCCTGATTATAAATCAATTTTTGAGTAATTAGAATTTTGTAACTTAAATTACTTTGGTGTACATATATATTAAGTTAGTTGTTGCTGGTAGATAGTGTTAAATGGGTTTTACCCATTTTCCTTAGAAGAAAAGCTCACGTATATACATATGTATAATTGGAGAACGGGTGAGAGATAGTGGGTTTTAAATGAAACTCACTTAAATGAATATAGGTATAACAAGAGAAACAGATGAGAGATAGTGAGTTTTAAATGAAACTCATATAAATGAATATAGGTATAACATGAGAAACAGATGAGAGATAGTGGGTTTTAAATGAAGCTCATGTAAATGTATATAGGTACAACCGGAGAAATGGGTGAGAAGTAGTGGGTTTTAAATGTCCCACTGTTCATTTTGATGATACTACTATTCATTTTGGGGGTGATTTTCATTTCTTGGATTTTTATTTATTTTATATTTTTTATGATAGAGTAAATCAAAGTGATTAATGGGTAACAATTAGATTTTTTAAATTCTTTTTATATTATGAGATATCATTTTTTAAAGTGGCTAATGAATAGTGATAAACGTTTATGCGTTACTGTGTGTGAAATTCGTTTTACCGACAGTAGGATCCTTGCGTGCAAATAATCGTTTCTGAGTTTTCCCTTGCCATTAGATTTAGGTTAACTTGAATTAAGGGTTGAGAATAAAAACCCCAGATACCAACCGTATGACCCTTTAAAGGATCGGATTGGAATAGAGTTGGCACTCCTTTATCTTCACTTTCTCTGCAAGTCGTGGGAAGCTTCTGTGCTTCCATTTTCTCGGTTCTGAGAGAGAAAGGTGTGAGCACTTGTACTGCCGTGCTTCTGTGAGTGAGGGAGGTTTTGGGAAAGGGAAGTAGTGCGGGGGTGTTTTCTTGGAGGACTTCTTGACTATTGCAAGTATTGTAGCAGGCGGGGTCAGCGAGAAAACTACATCGAGAAGCGTGTTCTTTTGATCTGTCATTTTTCTTCTCTTAAGGCAAGTTCCTAAGGTTCAACACATCCTTTTAGCATGTTCTAAACTGCTTTCAGAGGTCTTAGGTTAAAAGAAAACATGCATGGCCATAAAATATATCTCATGGTACTTATTAGGGTTTAGTTCCAAATTTTCATCTCTGTTTAACTAGTATACCATGCAATATGTCAACACATCCATGCAAGTTCCTAAGATTCAAAACCCTTTTTTTAATATGTTCTAACTTGCTTTCAGTGGTTTTGGGTCAAAAGAAATATGTATAGATGTAAAACATGTTTCATTGTATCCCTTTCTGGTTTTATTCTAAATTAATTGACATAACATAGGGTGGAGTCGACTCAGCCAATGGTGGAGTCGACTCAGCCCTTTTAAAATTGTAGGGTGGAGTCGACTCAGCCAATGGTGGAGTCGACCCACCCATGTGCAATCTACATGTTCTGTCCCAAATTCTAGGAATCAGGAAAAAGAGATTTTTGATGGGCCATTTGGATTCAGAAAAATATGAAAAATTAGGAAATGACAAAAAATCAAGTTGGTAACTTACTGTAGAAATTTGATGATCATAAAAATTCTGTACTTGAAATTGTGAATTATTTCATATGCATGTGTAATCTAGAAATAACCCTATTTTCTATGCAGAAACCTGAAACCTATTGTAGTGTATATTCTGAAAACTTCTGAAATTAAGATATCTTAACAGTAACTGAGAAGTGTAGTTGAAGTACATATTAGTGAAAAGAGTACACTGTGATGTATGGTTTTTGGTAGGTATATATTTATATGTGTGTGTGTGTGTGTGTGTGTGTGTGTGTGTGTGTGTGTGTGTGTGTGTGTGTGTGTGTGTGTAGAACTATTATACGGGCTATATAGACACCGATGCCAGAGAAGGTTCTGGAGCCAAGTTATAGAAATGCCCCTATGGGGAGGCTCACTCTTTTCTGACCTCAAGGGCACGAGATGAAATCCTGGAGGTGGACAAGTTCCACTGGTTACGGTGGGGAGAATTTCCCTCGGTTCTGCGCAGTAACCTAGACTCGTCACCATTGCCTAGGCGACTGAGTATCTATCTGTCTGACCTTTTAATGGTGGTTTGGGCACTGTGTCTGAGCCATATGTTATCTAAAATTCTGTCTCTGTATCTGAAATCCGTAAAGACATATGACTTCTGAAATTGTGTAAATTCTGAAATTCTATTTTCTGAAATCTTTTCAGCCATATGAATTTCTAGGAATTTCTGTTTCTTTTATCTGAAAATCTGAGCAGGCAAGTGAGTTCTGAAAATTGAAGTTATAGTCATATATACACTTGTTTTCTGCTACAGACTTGTCTTTCTGTCCCCAGCAACACGATTTCAGATATTCTAAGTATCATAAATTTCAGTAAGTTTAATTATCCTCGAAATATGTTAGGCGTGGACAAAAGGAAAATAATTTGAATTTAGTAACTTGTTGAGTCTATTCCTAGACTCATGATTGCTAAACATTTTAGCTAATTCCCTTGGTGAGAACGAGGAGTTAGTGCGTAGTGACTCCGATTGAGAGGATTTGGTGTAATCTTTAGAGATCTTTTTCTTTCCATTTGAGGTGATTGTTATTAGAAGATTTAAATTTTGTAATAATGGACTGTTGTATAGAACTTTTATGTATTATCAGCTTTGGACTATTGTGATTTTGGGTATGTGATCTAATTGATGGAAATAAGATTTTTATTCCACTGTCAACAATTCTCTGTATTTATGCAATTCGACAACCAGATTCTGTTATGTTGGGTTGTTCCCATTGTGGCATCTCCCTTAAGTCCAAAGAGAGTTGGAAACTGAACCAGATTCTAAGGTGGGGTGCTAAATAAATGCAGTGTAGTGTATGGATTAGTGTATGAAAGATGCAAGACTGCGTGCGAGGAACAGATGCAGTAAAACAATAGAAAGAAATCATAATGCAGAGAAGGTGAGGAGATGAAAAGGAAAAATTTGGGCTAGATCAAAAGAACAGCATAGATGTGAGGAGCTCCTTCAACTCGAGGTTCACCAACGCCACCAACAGCATAACACCTCTGATTCTTTTTTCTCTATACTCTCCCCTCGAGATGTCGGAACATGGCTCTATTTATAGGGAAGAAAATATGCTCAATCCAATTAGGTATCGAACTCCTCAAGTGAGGAAGTCCTTCCTAAATCAAGCCTCTTGCCAAACCAAATTCCAGTCTTAATAGAACTCTTTACTTTCTTAAATAACGGAACATAAGAAATCCGATCAGAAACAAAATGTAAAAAGTGATAAGAATTTGACGCATCATAGATAGCTGTCATGTCTGAATACGCCTCACTAGGCGGTGACGTGGCCATTAAAATAAGAATTTTTAGGATTTTTATAAATATAGAAATTGAATTTTAGACACGTCATACTGCAGTGACACTTCTTGCCTATGCATCACCACATGGTGACGCGTCTAATTTGCAAACGCATTGCCACGCAGTGTCGCCTCCATACAAAGATGTCATGGACCAGTGATGCGACTAAACCAACTATGCCAACGACAAAGAAAAAAGGAGAAAAATCCAAAATGGACTAATTGCGAAAAATCACTCAAATAACTCAATTCTAGGGTCACTCTAGGGCATTTCTGTGTGATATGAGATTTATTCAGAATGGTGTCAAATTTAGCGTGTCTACAAGAATCACACGGGTATACCCTCCGTAGAACACAGGGTCAAGAGGTACCCTCAGAAACTCAAAAACTGGGGCTGCTACAAGTCTAGCTACCAGAACTACATGAGCAGCCACTACCCTGGCCGTCCAGCATACTAGGGATAGAGAGCACTGGGCGGCCAGCCTTCTGGCCATTTAGCACCTAGGCGGCCAAAGGGTTGGCCGCCCAGACCCTAACCCCCTGCGAGGCCACTCAGTTGGCTACCTAGCAAAACAACATGGCCGCCCACGGAGTTGGGAGGCCACCTCTCCAGCTGCCCAGAAACCTAGGCAGCCAGATAGCTAGCCGCCTAGATGGGCAGACACCCTAGGCGGCTTGATCCTTGGCCACCCAACTGGGTAGAATCCCAAACCCCAGTGGTTGTCAATCGGGCTGCCTACTATAGGGGTTATCTAGACAAAACCTCACTCGGATGTTTGAATCCATGCCCCACTCGCCTCTAGCAAGGGGGAAAACAATGGGGAGCCACTCCTCGGCATCCCATGCACAAAATAGAAAGAATCTACCTACGAATCATGGCTTGGATCGATCAAAATTGCCACACTACCATGAGGATGATTTTCCCCCAAATGCAAAATAAAACCCTCTCATGGCCTCACATTGGCACAAAATCGTGTGGAATTGACAAAGGAGGGTAATATAATCCATCCCCCTACCTTTCACGAAGATTCCTCACACCGAGACATGTTGGAGATGCTGAATCCCACATTTGAACGTCATCCCCACGTACGAACCCGCAGTCGCACCACCTCACGATCTCACCCCTGATCTCACCACACGTCGCCGCCATCGCCTAGCCGCCTCGTCCCTCCATGCCTGTTGTCGGCCACCAGAGGAGGGAAGGAGAGTAGAAGAGAGTGGTGGAGGGAGAGGTGAGAAATGATGGAAGAGAGAGGGGGTGGGGGTTAAACAAGTTTTAGATATTTTTAGGTTTAAAATTTTCAAAATTTGATTTTAAGTTTTAAAATTCCAAAAAATATATATTTTGCCCAGAAAATTATGAAAAAGACGTGATGACCTATCATGTCATCATAGGAAATAATTTTTATAATTACCATTTGGGGATCCGAAGATCTATTATTTAAATTTTGAATATCCACGAACACACTGCAACCTGCGGAAACACAATCTGAAGTCTGGAGTCATTACATCTCTCCCCCCATAAATGAATTTTGTCCATGAAATTTGGGGCAATAGACAATGAAACGTGGGTAGGAAAGGCTCATTCGGATGGCAAACTCTCATTGCTCCAGCACAACCCCCAAATCTCACAATTCACACCATCTCCAATCTATCTCAATTGGCAACAGTCTAGCTATGGAAGTCCATCCGCCAGCCATCCGCCCCTCGCCAACACCATGGCTGGAAATCCTCATATGTCCAACTCTCCTCTCTTGTTTTCCTATAGGAGCATATCAACCCTTTTTCTAAATCTCAGCAATGTGCTTGTCGGCTATGACACCTGTTATCCTTGCCCACCATGCCAAACTCCTCCAGACACAACCTCTAGTGCTGACCCAATTCTCTTGTCAACTCCAACCTCTCAAGGGGAGTACAATGAGGTTGCCTATACAAACCTCGCAACCTTCTAGCTACACTAACTCTAATCTCAGAGCTTCAAAAGATTCCTATTAGGCTAGAAAATAAAGTGGGGGCCTCGAACCAACACCATTACTTCTAGTGCCCCACACCAAAGAACCATATGTTCCATACCACAAATCTGGCCAAGTTACTCGTTATCATTATTATTATTATCATTCTCTCTCTCTCTCTCTCTCTCTCTCTATATATATATATATACATATATATATATACATATATATATATACATATATATATATACATATATATATATACATATATATATATATTACCATTATTCATTCATTCAATTTTTTTTGTCATCATACGTATTTTGAAGTCCCTGGTTGCCGAAACACAAAACCTACTACCATAAAACCTTACCTCTAAATGGAAATTATCAATGGCTGTCGGGCGCCATCTAGATACCAATACTCATTACCTGATCACATTATAGCACACCTCGGCTTTCCTTGGGTGTACACCGCATCACGCACCGAAAGCCTCCTACACAACGATGCCCCTCTCCTGCGAACAACACACCTCGCCTGCAACCAACACGTCCCACTTGTAGACAACTTCTCACCTGCTCCTTAGTAGGGACACCTAAACTGCTTTGGAGCCTCGTGAACGCAGTACTACAACTTCTCCCCGATTGCAACACATGGATTGGAGTGATAATGGGTGGTTCCTATAGCTCCATCAATTCTCACCATAATCATCAGACCAGACTAACGTACATCACCCCATGATTACTTGGTCAATGATGCAACATTCTCACAAAATCCTGGGCGACCCGAGAAACTCCTAATATTTGACACATGCTTGGGTCTTTTCTACAAGATCCCTGCCTCATGACAATCACCTCCCAAAGCCCAAGCTCACAACACTAGGTTTGACACGCCGCCAGTGGTCCCTCGGAAATCATTACACAGCGCTTGAACACATGGGCACACTCCTCCATTGTGGTTGAAAGATCAGGGACACCCTTTCTCATCACACCACAACCGGTCTAATTCCACGTTTATAAACCCAATGCATCACTCCATAAGGGCTACTAAAGCCCGATTAGCCAAAAAGACTCCTCTAAGTATTCATAACACCCTATTGGGCACAACATGATGCCGCTAACCATAACACGAAATCCGACGTAATTCAATCTCGATGAACCAACTCCCGATCAAACTTCTAGGGTTCTACTCACCACAAGGACATTCTTTATTCTCTTCCACCAATTCAATCCTGGGCTCATGGGTTATGGGTCCAGCATGCTTTCGTTGCGCACTGTAATTAGTCTAAATCATGGAAGGACTCCTCTCAAAGACCGAAAATACACTCTGGCTCTTGCAATCCATAACTACACCTAGCTCAATGCCAGGGCTTATCAAGACCACATCTCAATCCTCAGGCCCAAACACGTAGCCTGGCCAACAAAACTCAAGTCTCCATGCCTACCAATGCCAATACACCCTTAAAATTTACTAGGGTAATCACAGAACCTCCAACATGTAGGTCTACCGCCAACTCATAGGACATTTCTTATAACAGACTCCCTGGTACTCCCAAGGAACTCCCTCGAATACATATACACATGCACATAAAAGAAAAACAAAAACACTAGGACTAAGCAAAAATTCAAATGACATAATTGAAAATCACAACCGTACTTCCATGAGGTGGGATGTCACTACCTTTGCTTCGGTAAAGCACATAACATGGCCCCAAAATCTCTCCCTCGCTGATGCTACGGCTGAAACTGTTATGACTAGCATGGCCTAAGGGGACACTCAAGGACTATATGTCCCACCTGACCACACCTAAAGCATCTCAAATCTACCACCCTCACCGTACAAGGCCCGTCTAGATGAAAGTTGCCACACCTAGGACAATGCCTCTGTTGTCTGCTCTCTAGCGAAGCTTGATCCTGCCCCTGATGCCTCCTATGAGATCCACTCCTCCTATATAACTACCTAAATATCGACCTCAAGGAAGTAGGGTCCGAACTCCGAACCAGAGGATGCTATAGAGGATGGTCCCGACTGACTCGGAGGCTGTTGTACACCACCTGGCTACTACAAAAAACACTATTGGGAATGACCATGCTGGAACTGCCCCACTCTGGCCTACTTCTGGGTCCTTGAAAAGTCTGCCTCCAAAGTTTCCGTTGTCTAGTATGCCAAATCTAAGTATATGACACGGACCACTATCAATGCCTAGCAGAGATCTGGCTTCAAGCCCCTGATAAACTACTAAGTCCTCATCCCCTCATCTACCATAACCTGAGATGCATAGTGGCCCAGCTCGATAAATCGAGCCTAATACTGAAGCACTGGCATATCTTCCTGCTACAACTCTAAGAACTGGCACACCCTCTTTGTCCTGATGTACTCGGGGATGAAGGCACGCCCAAATGCTGTCGTAAACTCTTGCCATGTAATCTATCAAAGGGGACAAGACTGGAAAGTTGTCTCCCACTATGAAGCCCACCATACCAAAGTTGGACCCTACTATTGATAGCTCACCAGGCGCACTCGATCATCATCTTCACATTCCATAGCACGGAATACTCTGTCCACAAGCTGGTATAAAAAACTGAGGCAAAAGGAACTGCAGAAGCTCCCTCAGAACTCGCGCATGATCTCCCCGAGTTGAAGAGCCCTCACCAACCTCCTGATTTTGTACATGAGCATGGAACTAATACAAACCCGCCAAGAACTCTGCCTGACCTGGCACCCCTAGGGCTGCTACCACCGGAGGAGGTCGTGCACGACACTGCTCTTCCTGAGCCCCAACTAACAACTCTAACAAGGGTCGAGTCTACCTTCTCGGTGCCATCTCTGCTTCCCTAGCACATACACATAGAAAACCACTCGGTAAATATGACATAATACCCTATGCCAGTTGTCAAATGTATTGGACACTTTGGACTTTTGGACTCTGTATTCATTTCAGGTTCCTATACACATCCACAACCTCACTCTGATACCATCTGAAACGACCCAGGATCTGAGTATCAGAAAATAACTGACACAACACGAATCTTAGCCCACCACGCACGAGCCACGGTGCTCGAAAGGGTTAAACTATCACTATGGAAGTGCATCTAAATCTAAATAAATACAGAATTTAAAGGCAAGACTTAAAATTATATTTATTACATTTTATACAATTTATAATCCAGAGTACAAGTCTAAAAAGTAAAGTCTAAAGAAAATAAAAGTTCACAGCCTTGGGGCATACCCCGGCTCAAGAATGCTAACACCTAAGAGATTTCACGAGCGCCACGTTGAAACTCAGAACCACGAGAAGAAATAATGTACCTGAAAGGAAAGGGGTAAGCCTCATCTCATTGGCTCAGTAGGAGTCCCGAAGATCCCCGCCACACTAAACAACAGCAATAACGACGGCTAACAACAATAGTAACGATGGTGAACAAGTAACTGGTAGAAAGTAAAGCACGCTATTGCCCCCGGCCTCGCTATTGCCCCCGGCCTCACACAGGCAACACGACACCTCAAGTGCAAGGGGAAACCAAGATCAAAAGTAAACCTGCCCTAGGAACCACGACCACGTGGTCTGGAAAGTCACTACCTCACTGTCAGGTTGTTTGCATAAAAACCATTATAAAACATAATCATTCATAAAAACCTCAACTAAAAAAAAATCTGGATCAAATCTGGATCGGAATCAGATCGGCCGATCCTGCCAATTCGATTCAATTCTATTCAATTTGATCCCCGATCTTGCCTACCTTTGTATTATCAAACAACTACATTGTTCTATAACCCTCTTTCTTACTCACGCATAAGTTAGCAAAACAATGTAGAACTTAGTTCCTTATTAATAAATAAAAGTGCTATTGTCTTTGAACTTGTTCATTTTGATGTATTGGGGGCATGCTCTAGTTTCCTCGTTGGATGGCTACAGATATGTTATTGCATTTATTGATGGTTCTTCCCATTGCTCATGACTGTATTTGTTGAAATGTTGATAAGAAGTTCTTCGTACTACTCAAGTTTTTTTGTAATATAGTTCAAAATCAGTTTGATACTAAAGTCAAAGTTCTTGATTATAATAATGCTCGGAACTATTTTTCTCTCTGTGTTAGTATATTTTTACAGATGAGGGTGTTATTAATGAATCACCTTGTTCCTATTGCCACATGTTTTTGCGTGCCTTTGTTTCGTTCATTCTCTTAGTATCGACGGTACAAAATATCCTCGGATTATTTGTGCTGTCTTTATTAGGTATTTCTCCACTTGGAAGGGATATCGTTATTATGATCCTATTTCTCATTCTCTTGGATTGGAAGTCACTTTCTTTTAAGTCTGGGTCCTATTATTCTTTTCCTTCTATTTCTATTATACCCTTGCTGCCATCTATCTCCTTAATTTATGCTCTCTAGATCTATCTACCACGAATGGATACTCCAATGCTCCTGATGTTCCCATTCAAGATATTCACGCTGGTGGTGTGGTGGGGATATTGAGAAGCAACTTATTACCTACAGGTGCAAATAAATTCAAGGGCAAACCATCTACCGCTCATTGAATTCTAGAGATTACCGAGTCTCCGCGTCCACCTACCTAACAAACTAGTGCAATTGATGTTGAATTAGACTTACCCATTGCAATTTGAAAAGGAGTTCGGACTGCGATAAACATCTCATCTTCGAATCCGTTAACTACTTCCATGAATCCCCTCACTATTATTCTTTTCTTTCTTCCCTGTCATCCATCTTTAGCCTTATAAGTTGTTTTTAGGCTTAGAAGGATCCAAAATGGCATAAAGCAATGGAAGAGGAGTTGAGCGCTCTCAACAAAAATGGCACTTGGGCCCTAATTGATCTTCCGAAGGGCAGTATTTGAAGGGAAAAAATCCATGTTCTTATGTGTACGAAGAAATATTGAGACCGACCGTATCACGCAGCGAAAAATTTAATCGAAACAACACATCCATATGGAACACAAGATTTACGTGGAAAACTCCTCCAATGTGAAGGGAAAAACCACGGACAAGCCAGAGAAGACAATTCACTAAGAATATGATGAAAGTACATATTACTCAAAGTCTCTTGCCAAGACTTGAGTTAGGATTACAAGAGAAAAGTTGGGATTCAATAACAACTGAACTCTCCTACGCGATCACAGTAGAACCTACTGGAAACCTGATCTTCCCTGTAGTGAGAAACATGTTCAGTTGATGGAGATCTTCCCTTCTTGCTCTCCTTCTCTTCTAGCAGCCCCTTCTTCCCCGGAGCTACAGTAACCTCTTCTCTTCCTCTTGAAGGCCACACTCGATCTCACCTTGTCTTTAGGATTTTAAACCCCAATAAGATATTTTATACATCTAGGGTGGTCAAGGAACAACCCAAGGACCAGATCCATCAATCATGGCTTGTCCCAATGACTTTAGCATTAAACAAACCATAGATATTATCCCTTTTCGACCATGGAAACAAGTCAAATTTGGCTGCATCGGGGAGGCCGGTCGATCGGACCCACAGGGGCGGTCAACCGGCAGTTCTTTGCTGCTGGAAGACTGGCTTTCTGCCAGTTCCGGTCGACCGGCCCTGTGGAGGCGGTCGACCAGCAATGTCCAAACAGAACCCCTGTCTGTTCCGATCGACCGGCCTAGTGGCGGCGATCGACCGGACAGAGCCTGGGCTGAAAAAAAATAAAAGGGCCAAGGGCCCAACAACCTCCCCTTTTAGCCCATAAGGGAGGCTCCCCCGAGGCTGCTCAGTGTGTAGTCATGCCGACCAATCGTCGGTAAACCTCTTGCCTATCTTTTGGTAAAGTCTTTATCAACATGTCTGCCCCATTATCATCTGTGTGAACTTTCTGAAGCTTCAGTTGCTTCTCTTCAAACACATTTCTGATCCAGTGGTATCTGACATCAATGTGCTTTGACTTGGAATGAAGAGTTGGGTTCTTGCACAAGTGGATGGCGCTTTGGCTGTCACAGAACACCACATAGCTATCTTGTTTCAGCCCCAATTCATATAAGAATTCTTTCATCCACAACATCTCTTTACAAACCTCTGTAGCAGCAATATATTCCGCCTCTGTGGTGGAGAGAGCAATACACCTTTACAACCTGGATTGCCATGACACAGCTCCCCCTGTAAAAGTAAGAACAAAACCTGATGTGGACTTCCTTGTATCAATATCCCTTGCCATATCTGCATCTGTGTAACCTGTCAGAACAGGTGGTCCACCCCCAAAACTTAAACAAATTTTGGAGCCACCTCTGAGATATCTAAGGATCCACTTCACTGCTACCCAATGCTCTTTTCCTGGATTTGCAAAAAATCTACTAGCAACACCGACTGCATACGCTATGTCCGACCTTGTACATACCATTGCATACATCAGACTTCCGACTGCTGTAGCATAAGGGACTTTCTGCATTTTCTCCTTCTCCTCTTCATTTGTTAGACTCTGCTCTGAGCACAACTTAAAATGACCTGCAAAAGGAGAACCAACTGACTTTGCATTGCTCATACTGAACCTGTCCAATACCTTCTCAATGTATTTCTCCTATGACAACCATATTTTCTTGGCTTTTCTGTCACGAGAAATCTGCATGCCCAGTATTTACTTTGCTGGCCCCATGTCCTTCATTGCAAAGGACTTGCTAAGTTCCTTCTTCAGCTTGTCAATCATAAACATATCTTTCCCAAGGATAAGCATGTCATCAACATATAATAAGAGAATAATGAAATTCTCACCAAACCATTTGATGTATACACAATGATCTGAAACCTTTTTTTGTATTCATTTTCAGCCATAAATGAATCAAACTTCTTGTACCACTGCCTTGGAGCTTGCTTCAGCCCATACAAGCTCTTTCTCAATCTGCAGATAAAATTTTCTTTACCTATGACTTCGAATCCTTCTGGTTGCTCCATATACATTTCCTCTTCTAAATCACCATGGAGGAAAGCTGTCTTCACATCCAGCTGCTCAACCTCCAAGTCCAGGCTAGCAGCAAAACCTAGAGCAACACGAATAGAAGATATTTGTACAACATGAGAAAAAATTTATTCAAAGTCAATACCTTGCTTTTGACCAAAGCCTTTTACAACCAATCTGGCCTTGTATTTTGGTTGAGAACATTGCTCTTGAGTCTTCAATTTAAAAACTCATTTGTTCTTCAATGCATTTCTTCCCTTTCGTAGTTGCACCAAATCATAGGTGTGGTTCTTCTGTAGAGCATCCATCTCTTCCTGCATAGCTTCTAACAACTCATTCTTCTGCTCACTTTCTATTGCCTCTTGGTAACACTCTGGTTCACCTGCATCAGTAAGCATTACATACTCATCTGTAGAATACCTTTTGGAAGGCTGATGTTCTCTGGAAGATCTTCTTAGCTGAGGTTCTATAGGAGGTTGCACCTCATCTACTTCCTGCTCAACATGTTCTGCAGGTAAGTCAGCATCTGCCTCTGCGTCATCTTCCTACTGATCTCCCCCATCACCCTTACATACTGGAGGAGGGACTGGATCACAATCTGCTAAACCTTCTTCAGAAGCCTTGGCTGGTACCTTTTTCTTAAAGTCTTCAAAGGTTTGATCTTCAAAGAAGATCACATCTCTGCTTCTGAATACTTTCTACTTTTCTGGATCCCAAAGCCTGTAACCAAATTCATCACGTGAGTACCCAAAAAAAATACATTCTTTTGTCTTACCATCCAACTTGGACCTTTCAATGTCTGAGACATGTGCAAATGCACGACAACCAAACACTCTCAAATACTTGTAGAAGACATCTTTTCCTGACCATACGTGTTCATCGACATCACCATCTAGAGCTGTATAGGGTGACAAGTTGATAACATCAACTGCGGTCCTCAATGCCTCATCCCAAAATCTTTTGGGTAGCTTGGCTTGTGAAAGCATGCATCTGATCTTTTCCATGATGATGCGGTTCATCCTCTTTGCAATTACATTGTGCTGAGGTGTACCAGGAACTGTCATCTCATGTTGAATGCCATGTGACCTGCAATAAGTATTAAACGACCCTGTATACTCACCACCATTGTCTGACCTTATGCATTTCAGCTGTCTCTTTGTCTCCCTTTCAACCCTGACATGAAACTCTTTGAAAACATCAATAACCTGATCTTTAGTCTTCAAAGCATAAGTCCAAACTTTCCTTGAAAAATCATCTATAAAGGTGACA
Organism: Amorphophallus konjac; assembly: GCA_022559845.1. Classification (NCBI taxonomy): domain Eukaryota; kingdom Viridiplantae; phylum Streptophyta; class Magnoliopsida; order Alismatales; family Araceae; genus Amorphophallus; species Amorphophallus konjac. Next base: position 207,334,722 of record CM040122.1, read on the forward strand.
AAGTAAAGTGCACCACTGATACCTGGAACATTAACTGATCCACCTGGAATTTTTGTTCTCAAAGGGCCACATACATCTGTATAGACACGATCCAAGACATGCATCTTTCTAGACAATGCAGAACTAGTAAAGGAAACTCTATATTATTTTCCATCCAAACAATCAATACATGAGTTCAGATGTGTATCTCTAAAGTCTGGTAAGACTTCTTTCTTGAAAAGAACTTGCAGTCCCTTCTCGCTCATGTGTCCTAGTCTCCTATGTCACAACTCCATGTTAGAATCTTTCTCAGTAGCATTCAACTGATCACCACAAGCTTGAACCTGCAACCTGTATAAGATATGACATTTCTTCCCAGTAGCAACAACAAGAGAACCCTTGCTAAGCTTCCATTTTTCCTTGTGAAATCTGCTATCATAGTCTTCATCATCTAGTTTTCCAACTGAAATTAAATTCAGCCTCAAATCAACCACATGCCTCACATCTCTAAGTACCAACTTGCAACCAAGATTGGTCTTTATATGAATGTCGCCCATGCCAATGATGTCTACTGTCCCATGGTTGCCCATCTTGACAACACCAAAGTTTTCAGTCTTGTAGGTAGCAAAGAACTCCCTCCGTGGTGTAGCATGGTAAGAAGCACCTGTATCAATCACTCACTCGAGGTCCTGGCATACGCAAGAAAAAATATCATCAGAAGTAGACAAAATCAGATAATCATCACCTTGCGCTGTACCTGTGACATTATCTTTTGACTCTGCATTCTCTACTTCTTTTCCCTTTTTCTTGTTCTTCTTCTGTTGCTTGCACTGATTCTTGAAATACCATTTTTCTCCACAGTTGTAGCAAGTAATGTCCTTCCTTGGCCTTGACTTACTTCTGCTCTTCTGTGAATTTTCTCTCCCTCTGGACTTTGACCTTCCTCTATTCTTTGAGACAAGTGCATGTGAATCACTGTGAGAAATTCTTGAATTCTTTCTTCTCAACTCTTCATTCAACAGACTGCTTGTTACTTGACTCATGGAGACAACTCCATCTGGTGCAGAATTGCTGAGAGAGACCACCAGTGTCTCCAACTTTCTGGCAATGAGCTGAGAAGTAACAATGCCTGCAACTCATCATCAAGAGACATCTTCATAGAGGATAACTGGTTAGTGATACTCTGCATTTCATTCAAATGTTCAGCAATAGAAGTGCCCTCTTTAAACTTCAGATTGACAAGTTTTCTAATCAAGAAGGCCTTATTACCAGCTGTTTTTCTTTCATAAAGACCCTCCAACTTTTTTCATAGAGAGTGTGCAGAACTCTCAGTGGAGACATGATGAAAAACACTATCATCAAGCCATTGTCGAATAAACCCGATAATTTTCCGATCTAACATTTTCCAGTCATCGGGTGACGTTGTTGCGGGCTTTCCACTATCTCCTTTCAATGGACCATACAAATCCTTGCAATACAAGAGATCCTCCATTCTTGGTTTCCATATCATCCAGTTGTTTCCGTTTAAACTAATCATGCGGGATGAGTTACCGGCCTCCATGTTCATACACAAATAATCAAAACTGATCTAACAACAAACTCTGATACCAGTTGACGGGAAAAAATCCATGTTCTTATGTGTACGAACAAATATTGAGACCGACCGTATCACGCAGCGGAAAATTTAATCGAAACAACACATCCACATGGAACACAAGATTTACGTGGAAATCCCCTCCAATGTGAAGGGGAAAAACCACGGGCAAGCCAAAGAAGAGAATTCACTAAGAATATGATGAAAGTACATATTACTCAAAGTCTCTTGCCAAGACTTGAGTTAGGATTACAAGAGAAAAGCGGGGATTCAATAACAACTGAACTCTCCTACGCGATCACAGCAGAACCTACTGCAAACCTGATCTTCCCTGTAGTGAGAAACATGTTCAGTTGATGGAGATCTTCCCTTCTTACTCTCCTTCTCTTCTAGCAGCCCCTTCTTCCCCGGAGCTACAGTAACCTCTTCTCTTCCTCTTGATAGCCACACTCGATCTCACCTTGTCCTTAGGGTTTTAAACCCTAATAGATGTTTTATACATCTAAGGTGGTCAAGGAACAACCCAAGGACCAGATCCATCAATCATGGCTTGTCCCAATGACTTTGGTATTAAACAAACTATGGATATTATCTCTTTTCGACCATGGAAACAAGTCAAATTTGGCTGCATCGGGCAGCCGGTCGATCGGACCCACAGGGGCGGTCGACCGGCAGTTCTCTGCTGCTAGAAGATTGGCTTTCTGCCAGTTCCGGTCGATCGGCCCTGTGAAGGCGGTCAACCGACAATGTCCAGACAGAACCCCTGTCTGTTCCGGTCGACCGGCCCAGTGGCGACGGTCGACCGGACAGAGCCTGGGCTGAAAAAAAAATAAAAGGGCCGAGGGCCCAACAGTATTTCACTTTGATCAAAGTTGGTGTACACTGTTAAATATAATGCAGAGGGCGGGATAGAAAGGTATAAGATTAGACTTGTTGCTAAAGATTTTACCCAGAGATATGAAATTGATTATCAGAAGACATTTGCTCTAGTGGCAAAGTTGAAATATGCCAAGTTAATTTTCTCACTTACTATTCAATATTCTTGAGCTCTGTGTCAATTAGATGTTAAGAATGTCTTTCTAAATGATGACTTACGAGAATAATTGTACGTGCTGCCACCTCCTAGCGTTGGCACCAAAGGAAAGGTTTGTCACATCAAAAAGGCTATCTATGAGTTGAAACAGTCACCTAGGGCCTACTTTGATAGACTCCATCTTGCTATGATCGTATTTGACTTGAGACAATCAAACACTGATTATACTTCAATTGTCGAAAGGAAGAACATGTTATTATGTTGCTGGTCTATGTTGATATGATTATTACAAGCAACGACGAAGGTGAGATTCAAAAGATTGAAAAAAGACTTGGCTGCTGATTTGAAATTAAAGACTTGCATGAGTGAAGGTACTTTCTGGACATTGAGGTGGCTACGTCTCATAATGACATCTACATTTGCCAAGGAAAGTATGCATTAGATCTATTAGTAGAGATGGGGAAGTTGGGGTTGTAAACTTCCAGCTACACCAAATTGAATCTTGAGTTGATCAAAGCAATAGGTGAAGAACTCTCACCGAAAGAGTATACCATTGGACATTGGTAGGAAAGCTCTTATACTCTCTTTGACTCAACTGGGTCTGGCATAATATTTTGAGCATAGTCAATGAACTTATGCATGCATCACATGCGATACATACGAAGGTTGTGGTCCGTATATTAAGATATTTGAAGTCCTTTCCAAGAAAGGGGGTTCTCTTTCAGAATATGAACTTTTTGAAGCTTGAAAGGTATGCAAACACTGATTAGGTTGGGTCATGTGATTACAAGAGATGGGTATTGTACTTTTCTAGGTGGCAACTTGATCACTTGGAGAAATAAGAAATAAATGGTTTGTGCAAGATCTAGTTCAGAGGCAGAGTATCAGGTGATGGCAAAAGGATTAGCAGAACTATTGTGGTTGAAACTCTTCAAGTCAAATTTGGGGATATTAGTTGAATTGTTCTCATAGTTGTCAAGGTAACAAGGTGACCAACGCGAGCTTAGGTCCCTCGAGCACGCAAGCACTTAGGTGGCCCTTTAGGCATCACCTAAGTAGCAAGTTCATTTACCCAACCCTCACCCACACCACCCCACGTCAAACTTTACATTTCATACCTCATAAATTTTCAACATGGTATCTAGGTCATCTCTATTTTTATACTTTCTAAGATTTACATACTCTTATTGTATCTCTGTGTGCACATATTTTTTTGAGACATGCACATGCTGACTTGCAGAGTTTATACATAATGTGAGGAGAGAAAATGAATTCTCATGAAACCTTTTTAAAATTATGAATAAGAGACATATCAATTATGTCCTATATAGGTTCACATTAAGCTTGTATCACAATACACTTGCGACCATAAGCAGACTGAATGTAGCAACGGCTGACAAATCGATATAAATCGATATCGATCGGTTCCCTTGTATACATTTAAATATGAGTTTAAAAATGTCACTCGCCAGTGGCGGAGTGGACACCTGGGTTCAATACCCGGCTCCCCCTCCCCGTTTAAAATAAAAAAATAAAATTACCTACCGAAAAAAATATGAGTTTAAAAATGAAAAAAATCATGGAATATAAAATCTGCCTATGATTGATAGATAGAGGGATGTAAGAGAAGTGTGTGGAGCCTGATCTACTTATAACCCAACCTCGCATCACAGATCGACTTATGCAGTTAGCTCGCAAGGGGTAGTGTCTACCCTTGCTCGGGGGTGGCTATGTTGGGAAAATATCTTTTCACTCAAATTTAATTAATTTATGTTATGACAAATATATTTATTAATAATTATCCTAACAGGCTAAGTTAGTTTACATATTTAACTTAATTCATGTTTCCATAAACTTAGTCTAAGAACCAAGATTAAATTTAATATCTGGGATAGAATTAATAAAGAAAGCATTAGAAGCATACGTGCATTACAAGCAAAATCATCTAAGATGAAACTCATCTGACGAAGAGATCAAGATTAGAAAATAAATCATCGAACAGAAAATTCATTAGACGTAAACTCAAGTATTAGATTATATTCCGTCTAACAGGAAGATGACAAAGAAATAAACTTCATCTAATACTAAAGACAGAAAGCATTAGACGATATTTTGTCTAACAAACAAATTTCATCTAATTCGAAAATCAGAAGGCTATTGGACGATTTTTCGTCTAACCAGATAATGACAAAAGAACTTCATCTAATATGAAAAGTAGGACATTAGACAAAATTTCCTCTTACCGGATAATGACAAAAGAGCTTCGTCTAATTCGGAAAGCATAAGGCCATTGGAAGATACTTCATCTAACCAGATAATGACAAACGAACTTCGTCTAGTCTGGAAAGCCGAAAGCCGTTTGAAGATAGTTCTTCCAATACAAAAATGACAAAGAAAGTTCGTCTAATTTAAAAGGCAAAATGCATTAGAAGATATGTCTTCTAACTAGAAAATGATAAATGAGCTATGTCTAACTCAGAAAATGGAACGCCATTAGAAGATATTTATTCTAATCCATTAAACAACAAATTCTATCATCTAAACTGATTTTTTATCTAACAGATGATGTTGTGTTCTTTTTTACTTGGTCCAAAGCTTAACCGACTGGCTATGCTTTATTTGTAAACCATAAAATGACATATGTACAGTAGAACACTTATGGCCAATAGTTACATGCTATGGTGCCATGCAGGAAGACGATGTTCTCTTTGTTTAAATCATTTAAAATATTGCAGGTCCTTGGCAATATACATAAAGTAATATTTCTAAACAATAAATGGTCAAAGTGCCATGTATGATCTATATAGTATCCATTTGAATACTCTCACCTTAAGGACATATAAAAAGAATGTATAAAATATTACATCTGTGTGAGATATATTTCACGTACAAGTCATGTAATTAAGTAGCTATATTTTAGCTACAACTTGTACCTATATTTTGAATATTTCTACTTTATCTCGTGAGAAATATATTTTGAGAAGTGTTTTAGAGCATATAGGTGGCGCAGCAGAGTTAGCCTACACAAAAGTAATAACGAGACAAATAGAATATCAGTAGCAGACAATATGCTCCACTTGCTACCATGAGAATGACGCGCACTCACTTGCAAGGAGGCGAAAACCTGGAAGCCAAACATGGTGACTAGAATTAGACCGTTGGATAGAAAATGTGTCTAACGTATACATGAAGCTTGGCCTATAAATAACTAAGAGTGCTAAGAAGAACGCACAGAGATCCACGAAGGCGATTGAACCACGAGCACAAGCGATCTTCCTCCAAAGCATCTTCCTAGCGATCACAAGCTTCCTACTCACTAAAGCCTAAAGGGGACACTTCATCTCGTTGAGCAGCATCATTCCTGAAGTCCCTCATCTCAAGAAGCACTCAAGAGGAGGAACATGTTCATCCACAACATTTCATTTGTCTCCCTCCTCTGTCTTTCAATTGTTCTTTATTTTATTGACGCTTTGTATTGTTTCACTAGCTGCTCGTCTAGAAGCACAACTGTGGTAATTCACGTATGTTCAGTAGACAATATATTGAACATTAGTTGCTCTAAAGAAACCTATTTGCAAGGTTGGGTTGCTAATACAGTGTGATCAGTTGGGTTGCTAGTTCTTGGAATAACCAATGGTAAGGTTCGCTGAGACTTGTAAGATCAGCCGGGGAGCTAGTCCTGGAGAAATAGTAGGTGTAACCTTTGGTTAGAGAAGATTTGTGGAACCCCAAACAAGTTGCAGGGGACTGGACGAAGGGAAGCTTAGGAAGGCTGGCCGAACTAGTATAAAACCTGGTGTTTTTCGTGGTGTGCTTGCATTTCTCATATCTCATTTCCGTTACATTTAACACTTAATGTTTAACATTGTTCATGTTTAATATGTTATTATTTGCAAAGGCACACCTATTCAACCCCCCCCCCCTCTAAGGTACGTATGCCCTAGCTACTAACACCCCGACCCGAAAGTATTTTTTTTTTTTTGGGGGGGGGGGATATTATAAGTCTACTTGAATCTTTGTTGGAGAATGCTTCAAACCTTAAATACAACATTCTTCCATCACTATTGTTTTTCTAAATGTCATTTAATCTGAATTGTACAATAGTTTGGCCTTGGTTAACTTTATAAGTACCCATGTTAATCAATTATTAGCTAATGACTTGATTAAACTTTAAACATAAAGAGAGGCTAATTAGAAAGCATAAACATAAAATTATAAAAAATAAAGGATCCATAAAGTAATAATAGGACCTGGGTCCAAATCCTAGTACTCGGTGGGCTGAGCTAGATGGCCAAGGTGCTCAGGCATGCGCAGTGGATCGCCTGGCCCACCTTGGCAGTTGCTTGGGTCGCTTTTTGGGGGCCAGATAAGGCGGCCTAGTGCCTCCGTGACCGCCTTGACATCTATGATTGTCCATGAAGTTTTATTGTGATAATAAATCAATAATCAACATTGCAAACAATCATGTCTAGCTTGACAAGACCAAATGTATTAAAATTGACTAGCACTTTATCATAGAGATGCTAAGACTCTGGAGGGCTCTGTTTGCCTAATGTGAAGTCTTAGGAAAAAGTTGTAGATGTCTTGACAAAGTCGATGACTGAAGCTCAATTTCACTCTGCCTGGACGAGCTGAGGATTGGAAAACATATATCTATGCTCACCTTGAGGGAGAGTATAGAAAAACAGGGGCAGATATGTGACTTTTTGTTTATTGAGTCTCTTTTTGTCTCTTATTCTCTTACTTCTGTTGTCTTTGTCTCTCTCTCTCTCTCTCTCTTGTTATAAGGGCTCTTACATAATTTTGACACTCGAGGAATCTATATAAAGATGGGGTGGAATGGGCAGTTAGACCAGTTTGGCCTCTCTCTTCCTCTTTTCTCCACATTGGCCTCTTTCTCTTCACAATTGAACGATGAAAAATGTTCTTTTTATTACCAATTCACAGTTTGGCAAGATGCTATGCAAAGAGAATTGAGAACTCTTGAAAAGAATGGCACTTGGACCTTACAAAAATTTCCTCCAAATAAACGAGCTGTGGGTTTCAAATGGGTTTATAAGACAAAATTCAAAGCCGATGACGCAGTGGAACGTTATAAAGCAAGACTTGTTACAAAAGGATTCACTCAGAAAGAGGGTTTTGACTATCATGAGAGCTTTGCACCTGTTGCCAAATTGGTAACAGTGCGTTGTCTACTTGCTATTGCTGCTATCAAGAATTGGCCTTTATATCAAATGGATGTCACTAATGCTTTTCTCCATGGTGACTTAGAGGAGGAAGTTTATATGACACCCCCACCTGGATATTACTTTAAGGGAGAGAACCTTGTTTGTCGGCTACATAAATCACTACATGGGCTCAAACAAGCCTCTCGACAATGGTTTGCTAAGTTCTCCACAGCACTTACTAATATCGGCTTTAAGTAATCTACTGCTCATTATTCTTTATTCATAAAGCACCAAGGCTCTTTATGGGTTGTTGTCCTTGTCTATGTTGATGACATATTTATTAATGGGAATGCTGAGTCTTTCATTTCAAACGTAAAGGCATATCTCAGTAGCACTTTTCAGATCAAAGACCTTGGTACACCTTGTTATTTACTTGGCTTGGAGATTGTTCGATCTAAGAAAGGCATTTTTCTTGGTCAACAAAAGTATATCTCAGATATTTTTACAGATACGGGGTTTCTTGGGTGTCGTCCAGTTGATTTCCCAATGGTACAACATGCTCAACTACGAGATGATGAGGGACAACTTTTAGGCGATCCCAGCATGTATCGACGGCTCGTTGGTCGTCTAATTTACTTGACATTCACTCGACCAGATATTACTTTTTCTGTTCAACAGCTTAGCCAGTTCATGGCTCAACCCCGTAAGCCCCATCTAGATGGGGCACATCGAATCTTGCGATACCTCAAATCCACTCCTGGTCATGGGATTTTTCTTCCTGCAAGATCCTCTCTTCAACTCCTCACTTTATGTGATTCAGATTGGGCAACTTGTCCCACTACTAGGTGATCTATCACAGGTAATATTGCTTTCCTTGGTGATAGTCCCATATCATGGCGTGTGAAGAAGCAATCCATAGTTGCACGCTCTTCGGTTGAGGCTAAATATCGTTCGATGGCCACCACTGCTTGTGAATTAACATGGCTCAAGTATTTACTACATGACTTGGGAATTCTCCATTCACAGCCCATGCACTTATATGGTGACAATCAAGCAGCATTACATATTGCTTCCAATCTAGTTTATCATGAACGCACTAAACACATAGAGAGACTGTCATCTCATTCGAGAAAAAATTCAGTCTGGACAGATTCGCACTTTTCATGTGCCCTCTACATCTCAACTTGCCGATATATTCACCAAACCCCTTGGTCGAGATCAATTTCAATATCTTATTGGCAAGTTGGGAGTTACGACCCTTCACTCTCCAACTTGAGGGGGGGTATTAGAATGCTGACAATGCAGTTTCGTTTTACTCAGAAAATAGACTTATCAGTTTGTTGTACATATTTATCTTTGTTGTTCACATTTATCACACTCCCTACAATATCGGGATGTGATCAGGATTGTTGTAGGTTGTCATCAGGGTGGTTGTACAAACTCTGCTATATAAATATATGAGATTAGGTGGAGGTGTTGTACCACACCGGCAATTTGCCTCACTCCAGATTTATCACTTTTCAAGCCTTCATTGCAAAGTTTAATCTGTATGATGACATAAGATTTTGTGGGTTTGAGCACCAAATGTGGACAGATAATTGTGCGAGAAAGGGAAAAGTAAGAAATGTAAACAATCAACTTGTCATACCAACAAATCCAGCAACCATCTTAATTACATTCTGGATCTTGTGACGCCGAAAACAGAATTATATCACGGAGTGTACCAAATATGATTTGCTTCATAGCTGAGCTGAGAACTGCAATCATGGCCTACGTTAAACCTTCGAAGTGTGTGCGCTTTCTTACATCCCAGCACCTGGGCTATTAATGTGAATGGAAGTGTGACCAACATCCCCATCCTTTTCTAGCTTCTGAAGAGGAGACGGGCAACTTACAATTACTGCACGGCAATACATTGGTCAGACTACATTCAATCCCCTAAGGTAATTATCCTGTTGAGGAGCATGTGATCTCTTTCTTCCCTGCTCCTCTCTATTACTTCTTTCAAGGCATTTATCAGTTTGTTTTGTTTGATTTCAGGTCGGGGGAACCACTAATCCAGTATCTCTGGTAGCAGTCATGTGTCATTTTTGGTGCAGTTCTTGGGTTCATATATGGCTCGCGCATTTTATGCCTGCCGTGTAAGTAAGTATATATGCCTTCGCTTCTCTGTTACCACACTTTAATAGCTTGGGAAACCTTCACAGTACTGTATTACTTCTGTAGGCAGAAAGGTGGCAGAGACGGCAGCTCCACCAAAGATACAGAGGCGCTGCCAAACTCATCTGGTGACACTCGCTCGCAGTGATGCTCTTCTCCGGCATCGAAAAGCGCAGCTGCTAAATCTGCGCCTTTTTTCGTTGAAACGGTACGTGGGCAAGAAGAGTGAGTTCATGGTGCATGAGCTGCTTTTAGTTTTGAACCGAGACACATTCCCCGTTAAAGAGCACCTTCTTAATTAATTATCTAGTGGCATCTCTTGTACACAATATACTCTCTGCAAAATGGATACCCACCTGACTGACCCTCTACCCTACTACGTCAACAGTAGGGAACTTGTGGAATCAAAATGGAATCTTAGCAATGTCGAGGGATGTATATACGGGCGCGCTTTGCCTGTGATGGCCAAAAACACTTTGCTGGGTACACTGGGTCGCAGGCTGTCTGATTATAAGATCGAATGGTTGAAATAGTGTCTTTTTTTTTAAGTGTGCAACTCTTTTGCAATGGAATGGCCTTTGGACACATCGTGAATGTGACTGATCTCCGAATAGATACTGCAGGTGGAGAGTTGGTTGCCCTTCCATATCATCTCATCTTCTGTGTAAATAGTTACTAGCTGGTAATCTAAGCCACCTATTATTATTACTCGAGAGAATGCTTATTTTGATCTTGATGGGGGGAGAGAGTTAGAAAAGGGATAGGAGATATCACGAAGGGGGAAGAAAGAATTGTATGATTATAGGATACTCTCACCAGGGATAACACATCTCCTATTAGTGTAATAATTCTTCTGCAGTATTACACCCTCTTTTGTGGGGGTAAGTCCACTCGTGGCTGTGTTGCTTTGTCCGAGATGGGTTTACCTATTTCCTCGTTTATTTTATTCGCCCATCTAAGAACAAATCACACATGGTGTTGCATGTTTTAAAGGTAGAGGGAGACGAGAGATAATATTCCCTTGTAAGGGCCACGAAAGCGACAAGCGATCTAACAAGATTTCATGTCGGCGCATGCCACCATTATCGACTTTCTCCTCTGCCTTTCTCACCGAGAACAGTTTGAAAGAAAATGTGATCCATCACCGTCTCAAGCGACCCGAGGGATTGGGCAGGAAAGTTAAACCACACTCGTCACATATCCTGGTGAAGGGACGGTGACAACTGACGAGAACCTTAAAAAACGAAGTGGGTTAAGAGAGTTAACAACGTTTATGATGCTGGATAACAACTGTTTGTAAGAAGATGATCATCTTATTAAAAGAGAAGATCTAGTGATAAGTAAGGGCAGTCAGGGTGCTGTATCCACCGTATAACCCCCCCCCCCCCACCAAAAAAAAAAAAAAAAAATTTTGCTCAAAGTTTGTGCAGAACTGGTATGAGGACTCTGGCAATGATACTATAGGACGGACAGATGCAGCAAGAAGCTTCTCACTGGAGCAGACAAAAAGAACTGCATGCCAAAGGTTTCACCTATCCATCTGTTCAGTTGGCACACTTTTACTGCTTGCTTCTCTTCATGGGATATTTTGACTTGTAAAGAGAATCAAAAATCAGAAAATTGGACTGATAGATACAGGTGGATTTCTCTCTTCATGTGAGGAAACAAGAGAAACTAATAGCCATGACTGTAGCCCATATAGTTCATCCTGAACCGCAGCCCTTGCTGATCATAAATGGAATCCCCATAATTCACAGCTTTTATCTCCATGGCACGCCTGCTGTCTGCTTCCTGTACAGCTCCGAACACAATCTCCTTTGTTGTCTCATAACTTTGCTCATAGTAAGTCTGCGGTCCTGATGAATAGTGCCGCTGCTGTTGAAGGTGTTGCTGATGCACTTGTTTCTGCTGTAGCTCACCTTCCCAACTGCTGAAATATGCTCGGCCCTGTTTCAGATGGTGGATCTTCTCTGGGTCTTTTGACATGAAGGCATAAGTCTTCTGTGGAGTTGGGGTCCTTGCCTCACTAGGGGGTGGCGACTCATCATCATCTTGGATGACATAGCTTTCTTGCACAGGCCATGTGTTTGGCCGCCTCTGCTGCTGAAACTGATTCTGGTGTTGATAAGTTTGTGGCTTTCTTCCAAGACCAGAGAATACTCCAAAGACTTGTATTACAGATGAGCTAGCACCAACAATCAGCTTTCCGAGTGAGGTGAAGAGCCCTTCTTCTTCTTGCTTCTCTAATTCACCAAGTGGAATTAGTGGTGGCCTGACTGAGGAGAATGGCTTCCGATATGGACTCGGTGGGAAACCTGGTTTGGTGGCAGCTACCTGTTCCTGTGAGGTAAACATGCAGAACCGGAAGTGTAATTCATGCATCACATTCTTGAAGTTGAATAAGAATAAACCAGGGATTTTGTGTTGTTTGGGCATCACTTTTCCATTTTCATTTTAAGGATAGTACCATCATGCATCACATTCTTGTAGTTCAACTTAAGAGGAGCATCAATGCTCATAACCAAAAAAGTTTAGCTTAACCAGGCCTTTCAGAGTTAAACATGGTTGCAGGACTCAAAACAATCAAAGCAGGAGACAGCAAATCATATTTCTTCCATGGTAAAAAAAAGAAAAGGTAGACCTGAATAGTTCCCATGAAAAAGTCAAGATGAACTTGTTTTTATTTTCTACTACATTTGGCAGATACATCTTAGTTTGCAGACAATTGTTCATGGAAATTGTAGATTTTGTTGATCCGAAATGTTCCCACCGCACATAGTTATGAGATATTTCATATTTGCAGCATCTAAACTAGGGAGGTGGCATGATAATGGGGGATGTCGACCATCCTCCAAAAGAAAGAAGAGACACCAACTGCTGAATGATAGCTTAAGACTTGAATTGCAAAATTTTCGCTCAATGTTTTCCCCCTTCTTGTGTGAAGTTTACCCTTGGGCAAAAGATATTCATGTACTCACAGTTTGGGAAGATGCCATGACACCCACTCGACGCTGCAATAATGCAAGCATGTAACCGAAGAAAACAGCTGCAAGGAGAACTGCGATTCCTGTAATTACAAAGGTGTCAATTGAGAACCTTGAATGTCCCAGATAACCGCCTCATGCGGTGAGCAAGCACTACCGATAATGGATGAAATACAGGCTGGAAAACGAGGTATACGAGAGTTACATGCTGGGCCCTGAAGCACATAGGATTTATGGCGAATGCAACTGGTTTCAGCCTCTTTAAACCCTCCTTAAAATTAGAAGAAATGAAAAACCAGAGAATGACTTCTGAACATTACCCAAAGAAAAACCAGAGCCATATTGGTAGGCACAGTGATCAAAGTGGAGCCGGATTTCACGAATTGCCTGGTTTCCTCGGTCAACAACTAGAAGAGAACAGCTACTGCCAATATAAACCACTTCAAAGTCATTCGAAAATTTTGCATCATCACTTGGTCCGTCAACATGTCCACCTTTCCACCTTTGCTCCATCTGCCTCCGGCAATTGTGGTAACTCCTGCAAGAATATTCACACACAAGGTCAATTTCCAACTACCTTGCTTCTACCATCTGTTCGTACTCTTAACTTTTCAAACATCTTAGCAGACCAATGATCATTAGATAGTAGGAATTTGAAACTATAGAGTCCTTTTACTTCTGTTACTGAACATGTCTAGAATATAACTTTTAATGAAGGCTCTTCCCTCTAGCCAGGTGCATTCTATTTTTATCTCCTTTAGAGATACTGCTGTTCAGTTGAGATAATAGCACTAACTGATTCTGAAAATTTCCAGATTATGGGAAAACTCCATACTTCAACAGAAATATTGTAATACAAGAAAACAAATGAAAATTAATGCTAGAGATAAACTGCAGGTATCAGATAAGTGTGGGCATCAGAAAGCTATGTGAACAAGATTTATAAGGCATAAATACTTCATAGGTTGCAGAGTCAAGCTCCTATCATGCAACCACAGAAAAGAAACACTAAAGTTGTTCAAGTTGCCTTCATAAATGATTGAACCTTGGAGTCTTCAGAAAATGAATAAAAGGGATATGGCCAATTTAATCAAGTCTCTGCTAAGACCTGAATGCCCATGTCATGTACTTATGCAATAAGACATAAGTGAAAGCATGCCAATGTATGGCATCTGTATGTGTTGAGACATTGGATCAACCTGGCCTGACATAGGTTTCCCACTAATTCCAAAGCCAACTCCGGTAAACAAACCCTTGAATTACTCTACTTGATTGAATGAATAAGCTAGAATGAAATGTCGCAATATACAGACTGATTTGAGTAAAACATTCTCCGGGAAATGAGATGATGCTATGATTCAAATCGCAAATAAATATAACAAAATAAACACATGGACTTCAACTTTGAGTTGAAACTCTTTTCTAGTCTCATTCTACTAAAGCAGCGGCATCCAGCTTGACTTATAAAGTCGGCATTGAAAAGAAATAACCATGCACATCAAGCTAATTTCCATGGAGGTCCTCCCTCTTGAAGCCGTGAAAAATTGAACATCTAGTACTGACTTGGTTAACACATCATTTGGCAGAACAGGTGCAGCAAATGGGCATTTTAAAGGATTTTATCTTTAATTTGCCAAATTATAAATGAGGCACTAGTTGTCAACTTGCCTGTGAAGTAATGCATATCATGAAAGGGATCTAAAGGAGCCTTGCCTAGAATTGAAACTTAAAGATTTTAGACAGAGTATGTAAGCTAGCCCGATATCAAATTGGTAATCCATGTCTGACAAATGTTCATATAAGGGAGAACAATATAAGCCTAAAGAAGTCATCCATCCCACAATGTGGATCATTTTTCCTACACACAATAAGGTTAGTCATGGAAAAGGCTTTACGTGGTGACATTTTCAACTTTCAACGTAACCCTTTGGTTTACCTGTATCACTGATTTTTCTGATTGCCAAGTTCATGGTGTCTGCAACATAGATATTTCCCCTTTCATCAACAGTGAATCCCTTAGGATGGTTCATCCTTGCTTCCCGCAGTTTTCCATCCACATGCCCAGCAAATCCATCTGATGAACCAGCAACCAGCCTAGGTCTACTGTCTGCACCGCGTATGTCAAACAGAAAAGCATAAATCCTTTAGTTGTTTGGAATAAAAGAAAATGGGAAAATAAAAAATATAGCAGACTGTCTAAAAGACTACAAATAATCATGAACAACATAAGATTTTGTCAGTAAGAAGAGGACCAGAGAAGTAACTATGTGCATACTTCGGTGAAAAGAACACCTGCCAGAATATTGTGTTTCCAGAAAGAGGCTCACCTTATATAAATTTGTTTTCTAATACCTTCCCTGACACGTTTGGCACGCCACTGTGGCACCTGCATGGTGTGGACAACAGTATACTTATGTGGTGCCTATGTATGTGTTGATAGAAAATCAGGTGACAGCTTTGGAGATGACCACCAACTTAGCTTGATTGGTGCCATTAGTGATTTCTGTGGATGCATTCAATACACTGCAAATTCATGATGCATCCAAGAATGTGTGTCACATCATCAGCATGCCAAATATCATTTGAAGGACTGGTGTTAAAGAACATGTGTCCTTAATTGAATGTGATAGGTTTGATTTGAAAGAATCAGCTTTGGCCTTTTCCTCCCAGACCAATGGTGGCTTTACTAGTTCCCCTTCATATGGCACAGAGAAGCGACCAGCTTAAAGACACAGAAACCATTAAACAAGGAATCTGACCAGGAGCCGCCCTAAGAGTAAGATCAGAAGATAACATACAAAACAAAAAAATAAGAGAAGGTTGACTCTTCCATAACATATCTATCCAGAAAGCCCTCCCATCCTCAGAAGTAAACCCAGATGCCCCTGGAACGATTTGACAACGACAAGCAGGAAGTGAACACAAAATTCCACCTCAGCCACCGTTCGCTATCAACACCATACACATTAAACCATGAGAGAGACCGCAACTCAACACGGTACCAACAGACTAACAGATCCAAAAATCTCTTTCAAAGTATAAAACAATAAATTAAACTTCAGGCTCATCCGACACCATCAGAAATCCAAACCCACATTTGTGCTTCTTCAAAGCCCTAACAAGAACAGTGTACGCTTCCAGTGAACAGCAGAAAACTCGGAATTCCTTACACTACTTCCAAGTGATCAACATGGGGAATTCAACAAACCAAAGAGGGGTGGGGGTGGGAGTAGACCACTGCTTGGAAATGGAAAGAACTGCTCACATCTAGACAATGGCGGCGCGATCCTGTAGATGTTGCTGTTGACCGAGTCCAGCACCAGCAGCTCCCCACTGGGTGCGACCTCCACCGCGAAGGGCTCGATCCCCAGCTTGCTCCCGTCGAATACCGTCTCCACCGTGTACCCGCCCTCGAACCTCATCATGGGGCGGCCCGAGATTGCTGCAAGGAGCCACTCTACAACTCGTCATGCCTAAACCCTACTCCAGCAGCAACAATTGGGGGAATGTAGTACGGAAACAGCGAATGGGAAGAAGAGATCTCCATAGAGTTCTGACCAGTCGTCTTGGTGCTAGATTTCAACGACCACAGCCACTTCACGAGGGCAGAGAGGGCGTGGGAGACGAACCCACTGATGATTCCTACAAGAAAATTACAGGGGTGTGAAGCACCTGCCAGGACCACCGTAGAAGGGGGAGGGAGAACCCAGAAAACCAAAAGGGTCATAGGCATTCGGCACTCACTTGCGGGGGCGGAAGGCGCCGCAGAGGACGGAGGGAACCCACCAAAGAGGACTAAGACGACGAGAAGGGCGGCCACCACCCACCTCTCCCTGCCCATCTCTGTCGCCGCCGCTCCAAGTACTACAGTAGTAGGGGGAGAGAGAGAGATAAAATAGGAGGAGAACCCAGCAGAGTACAGAGCAGCAATCAGCAGTGTCTCATTGGGTCATCATCATGACGAGTGGGAAGAAGGAATCACCTGCCACCTCCGCAACACTCCACAGTCCACAGGCCCGTGCCTATTAAGAGAAAGAGTACTACCGAAGAGTAGCGAGGTGGGGAGAAGAAGAAGAAGAAGAACGTACCGTCACCATCATCAAGGTCCGCTTTTTCCAAGGGGGAGAGAGAAAAAGCGAGGCCACAGGAAGGAATTGCCAAGGAAAGGAACCCCACCAGGGGGGAGAGGTAAAGCTAAGCAAGGGGCCACGGGAAGAGACAAAAGGGAGGAGTAGGAGGGCTTCTGGGCTTTGTACCGTGGGCGGTGCCCGGTTCCCTCCTCTCCACGGCTTGTTTTGTTTATTGTTGCTGTGGAGGGACAGATAGAGAGAGAGAGAGAGAGCGAACCCTGTGTGAGCGAAGGCGCCGGCAGGAGCGCGACTGCTGGGGGGGGGGGGAAGCAAAGGTAAAGAGAGGTGTCAGGACCTTTAGTGGAGTATGGTGGATCTAGAGGAGTGTGGATAAATTTAATAGTTAAATATATTCATTTAAAAACACTTCTAATGTGCAACTAAACGGAAATACTTTAATAGCCAAACTGCTGTAAACTAGTTAAAGCGAAATACTAAAATAATAATGAAAAGATGCTTACACGGAATTGATATCAAACATTAAGTAATGTGTGTGAGTAGAATGCAAATATATATCGAGAAAAACACGTGGCAGAGTTGGAACTCGGCAGGCAGAACAGACACCGTCAACAAGACTAGACTATAAGCGAACCTAGCACGGATGAATTGAACCAGCAACTTCCAAAGTCACGCGACAGTATGTGTATGCGAACATGAAATGAACTGATAACACACACCACAGCAAATATATCGAACCTGTGAATAGGGGAAAGAAGAAATGGAGCAAACCACAGATGCATACCCACTACACAGGATTTTAAGGTGGTTCGGTCTGCATCCCGCAGACCTATATTCACCCCTCACTTAACCGAGTGAGGTTTCCCTTGCACAAGTAAGAACCACGGAGATAACTCCGCTACAAACGCTGATTCTACAGCTTAAACCGGAGGAACACTCTCCTCCCACACTCTAAACTAACAGAGTGCAACCGTGTATAGCACCAAGCTGTACACAACCTTGATCGTGCAATCCTGCACAATCAGAATCGTTGCTCACAGCAGCAAAACGAGGAACACTCCTAACGCTCTGAACTATCAGAGCAAACCGTGAACAACACCCAGCTGCATGCTCACAACCCTGATTGTGCAATCCAGCACAATCAGGAATGCTGCTTAATAGCAGCACACGAGGAACAAGTTCCTCACACTCTGGTCACCCAGAGGAACCACGTGCACAGTAGAGTTCTGTGCACAAACACCCACCGTGCTTCCAAGCACGGCTAGACATAACTGAAAATGAAACAAGTAACAAGAAAAGAAAAGAAAACAGAAAAACAAGGAATGTAGCCCTTAATAGAGCATGAAGACTTTGGATTTGATCCACAAGTCCTATCTGAACAGATCGAAATGAGGGCTCCTTGGCTGCTGACACACTCTCTGTCACGTTCCGAACAAGACGGAAATATCAAGGCGTGAGCAGTTATTCGTGCGGGTTAATCAAGACACTCAAATGATAAGTATGTATAACAAATAGATAAAATCACATCTTTATTTCATAACCTGACATTTCCAACAAATATTCTCAAAGACTTTTGATACTATTCAAATCCAGTACATTCATTTCTAAGTAGACAGACTGAGAAAAAATCTAATAAAAATTATCAGCACTCTCGTCACTCCAGCCCATTCCCGTCATCTTCAGGATTTCCTAAAAATTGACAAGAATACACAGGGTGAGCTAGAAAGCTCAGTAAGACTTATATCTCTTTACCAGGTCACTTGACGTAATTAACATTTTGAATCATCTCTATGCTCTCGAAATAAAACAAGTAAATAAAATAAATGACAAGTATAGTAGAGAACAAGGTCAGGAAGTCAACAATTCAAGAATGGATATTGTAGAACTCAAGTGTAAGCATGAGGATCAATAACAAGTATAAAATTGTAAAATTGGCTATGTAATAAGAATATTAACATTCCCAGTCAAACATGTCATGTACATAAAGTCAAGCATGTAACGAGTCAAGCATGTAATAAGTGAATTGTCTAGTTCAATCTTGCTTGTCAGTTGGTGTAATGCCACACCTGATCATTCAACTCCCTTGGGCACAAGTACTTTCAAGTTTTACTCACCTAGGATCAGATTAGGGACCCCATGTTTGTCAGGCAACGAGTGTTCAGGTGGACTAAGAGTCCCATGTAATTTCTAGAACAATTCATATATAATTATGGCCAATCTGAGTTTCAAGAAAAGCTTAAGAAGCGGAGTATAGTGCACGACTAGACATTTAGTTATGGAGGACTCTAGGGGTGGCCTCTATAGGCTCAAGAGGTGGCTCTCGTTATGTAGCACTTTGCGTCATTCCGACCTCAGGAGGTTGCTCCCATAACGTAGCACTTTACCCCGTATAGCACTTAGCTCCTACACTCCCAAATGGTAGTTTATGGCTAAAGTACAGATCTAGCAAAATTTCTATTTCCAAACACAAGTAGTATGAAGAGTAAATGAAGTTTATAAGAGAAGTTCAAGGATGATTTAAGGCATCATGTTTAATGACATTAAGACAATAAAGAGAATAATTTGCCAGTCAAGACATGATCAGCTCTGCGGAAAATCTTGTAAAATAGGTTTAGATCAAGTTTTTTCCACAGTCGGGTGCTTAGCAGAAAACCAAAGAGATCTCGGCCAGATAAGAGGTGAGACATTGGGAGGTTCTCCTCGCATTCGCAAGGTCCCAATTAAGTAACCACTTATCCACTTAAAGCGTTTGCCCGTGGACTTCTAGCCTTAGACATCGGTCTTTCTTGGTAGACTTGATAGCTACACGATTTGTCGAAAACACAAAAACACGTAAATCAAACGAAAATCATTCTTGTATATTCTAACATGTTCATTTGTAAAAGAATTTCAACGAAAGAAAAGGCACTAAAAAAAGATGTCAAGCTTTCAGATAGAGTTTATATCAAAATGGACAGAGTCGATCATGTATATGAATTTTACAAAAATTCGAGCATAGTTGTTTAAAACTTTAACAATAGCCTTACGAGTTTATTTACGTAGTTATTTCTTTCTCGATGGTCTTTTTAAGGCAAGGACATGATTTTAAAATTTAAAATTTTAGTTTTGAAATAATACACATAAATGAGGTAAATCGGACGTGGTTACCACATTCAAATCACAGTCCATGTGTGATCCGCGTTCTTAGATAGAAAATCGAAACTCGTTCTTACAATGAAAACGTCAATTTTTAAACTTTAAATCTCAAAATGCCATAAATATATGATCATGAAAATTTGCATAGAATTAAAATACTCATGCAAAGGAACATATATGAAGATCTAATTAAGTTTTGCTTGAGAGAAAACCTACCTAGTGGAAGATCGAAGAGGAAGAAGAACAAGAACGAAGAATGCTTCGAATACTCATCCAAACTTCAAGATTTCCTCCTCTCTATAATAGCACTTCCCCAATAGATTTTTTACTTTGAGTAGGTAAGATACTGATGGGAATCGACGCCGAGCATGTACATTTACTTTTACATTTATGTCCTTTTAATTTGTGTTTATATCTTGGGAAAGTATATGCGCAATTGTACGGCTTGATAAGCCAATGCGTCATTCCCACGGATTGTGTGGGTTTCTATGTAATTTGTCAGTAGGACCATCAAGGGGGCCCTCAGCCCTCTCCCATTGGTCTATGTCACCTTGTGGGGCTGGTCAACTATCCTAGGTGGACATCTAGAAGGTTGGACTAGTCATATGCCACATGAGTAGACAAGGGGGTAAGAATTTCCATGGTAGGCTACCTACCATGTCAAACTTGTCCCCCTTGCCATTCTTGGTCAATAGGCCGCCCCCCCTTGTATATTATAGTTATTTTTTTTGTGTTTGTGGTATGCAATCCAGGCCATCCATCTCACATCTCCAGATCTAAGGGTGGAGGTTAGATTTGGTTGGAAGCATATAAAACCATGTATTTTCATGTGAAAATTAGTGAAAAATCAGAAAATTGTTTGGAAAGCTTGAAGCTTGCGCCCCCTTCCTCTCTCTTGGAGTTCTCCCCTCAGCCCCTCTGCAATTCTAGAGTGTATCTATCTTTATCTCCCCCTCTCAACCTCTGATCTTCATCGGTGCTGCCGCCGCCGCCGTTCGTGCCGCCTTCGAGCCGCCGCGAAGCCGTCTTCGGTATCCTGTCCTACTGGACAGAGGTGTCTTCCCGAAAATTCTGCTACCAGCCACGGCCTCTTCGTGGTCTGAAATTTTTATGGTGTGTTCCTATCTTCCACCCCATCATCCACAAAAAAAAAATTCAGGTCCAAAATCCCTCGTTTAGTATTTTTCCATTTTCATGCATCTTTCATTCCCAGATCTGTTTTGTCTCTGTCTACAGTGATAGCAGCCCTGTGTTTCTCACCTCCGACCCTCTTTTTGATTTTTTCCAACCCTCCCAATTTTACTGAGAGTTCTGTCCATCATCCCCTACATCCACCATTTTTATTGATTTTTGATTCGCCCTCTATCCATTTTTCACAATTCGTGTTCTATCTCTGCTACAGTGTTTTCAGCCAAGTTCCAGATCCGACCAGCCTCCACTTAAAAAATCAGACAAAATCACCACCACCTCCAAACCCTTCATAGAAAATAGTCCCAAGTTCTTATCTTGATTTCCTACAACTTTTCTGAAGACCATAACTTCAGATTCGGACGTTCACATATCGGTCAATGGCAGTTCTCAGACAAGTTCTCTACAGATCTGAGAGTCCTGTCACTATATAATAGCAACTCAACAATTCATTAACGCCCAGATATGTGTAGATCCAGGCCAGATCTTTAGGCCTAGATTGAAGGCTTTGAAGTTAGCTTTCCAACGGCACCAGTCTCGTGTCGATCCGACATCGGGGCTGATCGTAGCGCCCGTTCTCGCCGGGACGCGCGCTGAAAACCAGAAGTTGCAGATCCGTGGCCGGTTATTCCGACCGGTGCCGATCGGAGCCGCCCGGCCTCCGGCAGGCGAACCAGCGGGCCTCCACTCCAGGGAGTGCTCATCCAGGCATCCACCACCACAGCGGTGCCACCGGGTCCCACACGGCCCCTCCGGACAGCATGTGGGCCCCACCATCACTAGTTCGGGTGTTGCCGAATCAACGCGAGAAGCCGCCCGTCAACCCGAATTCGGTCCTCCTGGGACCCATTGTGTAGCCCTTTACCTCCCTGCGTGGAGTGGGCAGCGAGTTGTATTGCTGTAATACTGTGTTATTGTTCCGGGAGTATGAGTTTCGGCCGGGTCCGTCTTCCCCACGCCGAGCGCGTGGAGGTACCGTTCTCGCTCCCTACACTCGGCAGTTGCTTATTTTAATATATACTTGTTTATGCCACTTCTAGAGAGCATGTTCTAGGATTGTAGCTCGCTTTATATTTATATCACCGCTGCTGCGAGAGAGAGCGTTACCGTCCCGTGATCCGATCCGGGCACGAAAGTGTGAATTGACCACCCTAGCTCTTGCCGGTTTCTCAACCGTGCACGTCTGACGCTTCCCTCGTTAAGGGACAACCGCGAGCTTGTCGTGTCCGTGGTCCCGTCCCACATCAATTTGGTATCAGAGCGAGTTTGAGTCTAGGGTGTCCAAAACAAAAAAAAAGAGAGTGTCATTTAAGTCTAAGTGTCTAAGTCAGTCTTAGGAGTTGCATTTGCATACCATTAATCGATATATAAAAAGGTGTTGTCCGAACGTTAGGCTACGCCTATCGGGAAGGCCGCACACTTGCGTGATCTTCGGATCGATTAACTCCGCCACGTATCGAGTCTTGGTGTCTTGTCCTTAGTGTGCATGCATCCCAAACCGTGCATAGCCGGTCTAGTGTCTTGTCTAAATGGCCTTGCATACCCATTCCTAGGGATCCATTCCCACCTTTTCAGCACCAATGGCCAACCCATGTCGACCCGTCCAAGGTGATAGGTCCGTGTCCGAGTACATCCGGGACAATGATAAGTACCAGTTGGAATATGGCTTGGGAGAGGAGAGCACCACGACCGCATTTCAGTTCCGGAGAGGTTTGCGGTTTCACTTCCAACTTGAATGTCTTGTCCACGACGCGTTCTCGCCGGCGTAAGAGCCCTTTGAGTCTCATTTTTCTCACTCTAGAGGTCGAGCCCTTTGAGTCTCATTTTTCTCACTCTAGAGGTCGAACCCTTTGACAAACATCTAACTCCCAACCGAGTCCCGAGCCGATCGGACTACCTAACCCAATTCCTTCACCACCCGAGAGTGCTCCATTGTCACCCTCACCTTCCGATCTTAATTCGGAACCCTCTCATTTGGAGCCACCCAAGCCCCAGCCACCCGTGTTTCTAACGGGTACGTTTTTCATAGCCGAGCCGCTTCTTAGTTGGCTCAAGGATGGCTTGGTCCCACCTCCCTTCCCACCTATGGACCCCATCCTCCCTTTAGTGCCGGTGAATTCCTTCCATACCACATTTCGATCTAGTCATCATGTTGACACGTTGGATGATCTTGTCATGGGATTAGATTTACAATGGAAGTTGACGCCCCTACTGGCCCGAGGCTTTGACCAACCCGCTAGTCTTAGCTTCACCCATCCGGCCTTAGGGTCCATTACCTCCGTGTGCACCGTGGGGTGTGTCACCACGGAGATTCTTCTACTCCTCCCGATGCCGGCCGAGTCCGACTTCATTCCCTTTTGCCCAAGGGAGGAGTCCTATTTTCTACACATGTCCGTCGTCCCACCGCTCACAATGTATGACGGTGATTATGAATTCTTAAATTGGGACCGAGTCATGGGAGAATCCACTTCATGGGGTCATACCTTCTTCGACCCTTTTGACCCCTTCACTAGTGAACCTCCCGAGCTTTCATACTCACTCCACCCCTTCCGCGGAGTTCACTATTCCACCTTTTCCACTCGGGCCAAGCAAACTCCACATAGCCATAGGTCCGAACCTTCATATGGGGGTAATGAAAACTTTGGTTTCTCTGATCCATCCAAACCACCCGCACCTCCCGAACTTCCCACATCCAAGCCCAATGTCTATCATTGGTGCATCGTAAGGTGTCTAGGAGTTCCCTATGACGTCAACCTCCGGTTACGTCAAATGCATGCATGGCACACGTTCGAGTGTCCTGGTCCGCCGTCACCCATGAACGGGTCGGACTAACATTAGGTGTGTCTAGGGTCACAGTTGAGTCGGTGTGTTTTCCTTGTGTGGTTTGTATTGTGTGGTTTGTTTGCATGGTTTGTGTGTAGTTTGAGCGTCTGCATGTGTCTTGTGCAAGCTCGTTGTCGTTCTCTTATGAGTAAGAGGCGATTGGACTCACTCGATGAGTATGGGATCGGTTCTACATCTATACCCGGATCAGTCACCTATAGGGACTCAACGGTGATTCCTAGTGAGTCTTCGAGCTGCTCCCTTCCCTTTTGAGAGTGCCCCACCCGGAGTGTCCACCTTTAGCCCATAGCAGTTCGTGCATATCGAGTATATATGGAATGAGAAGGTGACGGTCACTTGGAGTGGAGCGTACCCACATTACTTGGCACGGTGACGGATCCGTCGGAGTACTCGAGCATCCATACCCCTACTCAACGGGGTCGAGTTCCTCCCACCCGGGGAGAGTTGATGGGAATCGACGTCGAGCATGTACATTTACTTTTGCATTTATGTCCTTTTAGTTTGTGTTTATATCCTTGGGAAAGTATATGCACAATTGTACGGCTTGATAAGCCAATGCGTCATTCCCACGGATTGTGTAGGTTTCTATGTAATTTGTCAGTAGGACCATCAAGGGGGCCCTCAGCCCTCTCCCATTGGTCCATGTCACCTTGTGGGGCTGGTCAACTATCCTAGGTGGACATCTAGAAGGTTGGACTAGTCATATGCCACATGGGTAGACAAGGGGGTAAGAATTTCCATGGTAGGCTACCTACCATGTCAAACTTGTCCCCCTTGCCATTCTTGGTCAATAGGCCCCCCCTTGTATATTATAGTTATTTTTTTTGTGTTTGTGGCATGCAATCTAGGCCATCCATCTCACATCCCCAGATCTAAGGGTGGAGGTTAGATTTGGTTGGAAGCATATAAAACAATGTATTTTCATGTGAAAATTAGTGAAAAATCAAAAAATTATTTGGAAAGCTTGAAGCTTGCGCCCCCTTCCTCTCTTCTGGAGTTCTCCCCTCAGCCCCTCTACAATTCTAGAGTATATCTATCTTCTATATCCCCCTCTCAACCTCTGATCTTCATCGGTGCCGCCGCCGCCGCCGTTCGTGCCGCCTTCGAGCCGCCGCGAAGCCGTCTTCGGCATTCTGTCCTGCTGGATAGAGGTGTCTTCCCGAAAATTCTGCTACCAGCCACGGCCTCTTCGTGGTCTGAAATTTTTATGGTGTGTTCCTATCTTCCACCCCATCACCCACAAAAAAAATTCAGGTCCAAAATCCCTCGTTTAGTATTTTTCCATTTTCGTGCATCTTTCATTCCCAGATTTGTTTTGTCTCTGTCTACAGTGACAGCAGCCCTGTGTTTCTTACCTCCGACCGTCTTTTTGATTTTTTCCAACCCTCCCAATTTTACTGAGAGTTCTGTCCATCATCCCCTACATCCACCATTTTTATTGATTTTTGATTCGCTCTCTATCCATTTTTTAAAATTCGTGTTCTATCTCTTCTACAGTGTTTTCAGCCAAGTTCCAGATCCGACCATCCTCCACTTCAAAAATCATACAAAATCACCACCACCTCCAAACCCTTCATAGAAAATAGTCCCAGTTTCCTATCTTGATTTCCTACAACTTTTCAGAAGACCATAACTTCAAATTCGGACGTTCACATATCGGTCAATGGCAGTTCTCAGACAAGTTCTCTACAGATCTGAGAGTCCAGTCATTGTACAATAGTAACTCAACAATTCATTAAAGCCTAGATTTGTGTAGATCCAGGCCAGATCTTTAGGCCTAGATTGAAGGATTTGAAGTTAGCTTTCCAACGGCGCCAGTCTCGTGTCGATCCGACATCGGGGCTGATCGCAGCGCCCGTTCTCGCCGAGACGCGCACTGAAAACCAGAAGTTACAGATCCGTGGCCGGTTATTCCGACCGGTGCCGATCGGAGCCGCCCGGCCTCCGGCAGGCAAACCAGCGCACCTCCACTCCAGGGAGCGCTTATCCAGGCATCCACCACCACAGCGGTGCCACCGGGTCCCACACGGCCCCTCCGTACAGCACGTGGGCCCCACCGTCACTAGTTCGGGTGTTGCCGAATTAACGCGAGAAGCCGCCCGTCAACCCGAATTCGGTCCTCCCGGGCCCCATTGTGTAGCCCTTTACCTCCCTGCGTGGAGTGGGCAGCGAGTTGTATTGCTGTAATATTGTGTTATTATTCCGGGAGTACGAGTTTCGGCCGGGTCGTCTTCCCCACGCCGAGCGCGTGGAGGTACCGTTCTCGCTCCCTACACTCGGCAGTTGCTTATTTTCATATATACTTGTTTATGCCACTGTTAGAGAGCATGTTCTAGGATCGTAGCTCGCTTTATATTTATATCACTGCTGCTGCGAGAGAGAGCGTTACCGTCCCGTGACCCGATCTGGGCACGCATGTGTGAATTGACCACCCTAGCTCTTGCCGGTTTCTCAACCGTGCACGTCCGACGCTTCCCTCGTTAAGAGGCAACCGCGAGCTTGTCGTGTCCGTGGTCCCGTCCCGCATCAGATACCAGCCCTATTTATAGGTCAAATCACATAAGTATTTTATTACTAATTTAATTCAAAGTCAAGTTTTCACCTAATTTTCTTATTTCACCAACCTATGTTACTACTGCACCAACTTATGTTGACAATAAATTCTAACATGTGAATGTTGAAATAAATTCCCTCTATGACATAATCAATTATCTCATTTATTCAATAATGTAAGAAATGACATCATCCACTAATTAGGATTTAATTAGAGCTAATAATTCTCTCTTAAATCGGATGCTACAGTATTACTACAGTACCGATGTCTTCGCCTTCTCAGAATCGTGTCGCGAATCTCGCCGTTCGTGTTAACACGTGGGATAGGGTTCGCGTTTATATATTCTACACTTTAAAATATAAAGAAAAAATATTCATCATTTATTTTATTTTCATCTTTCATTATTTTTTTCGCATATAAATGCATATATAAAATTTCGAGTTGCTACATCCTCCCCCACTTAAAAAGAATTTGGTCCTCCAAATTCACATAATTCATTACAAAATAAGAGAAGTGATCACAATACTAACATAAAAATAATTCTGGATACTTCTTTTTAATCGCATCCTCTAATTCCCAAGTGGCTTCTTCTTGTTCACGACGGCTCTATTGGATTTTAACCATTGGTATTGCTCTATTCCTTAGTTGATATAATATTCGATCTAGTATCTTGATGGGTTTCTCTTCATAAGATAAATCTTTGTGCACTACCAGATCATCATGTTGGATCACATGCGAAGGATCATAGACATACCTCTTTAGCATTGACCCATGAAAAATATCATGCACTCCTGCCCGTTTCGGGGGTAATGCTAACTTATATGTTACTTCTCTAACTCTATCAAGGATCTCAAAAGGACCAATAAATCTTGGACTTAACTTTCCTTTGACTCTGAATCTTTGGATTCCTCGAGTAGTTGATACCTTCAAGAAGACATGGTCACTGATTTGAAATTTTAGATCTCTTCTTCTATTATCAGCATAACTCTTTTGTCGGGATTGGGCAATTTTTAGTAGGTCCCTAATCATATGGATATTTCAAGTAGTATCTTAAATCATGTGAGGACCTACTAATGGCTTCTCTCCAATCTCATCCCAACATATGGGTGATCTACAACTTCTACCATATAAAGCTTCAAAATGTGCCATTTGAACACTTGGTTGGTAGCTATTATTGTAGGAGAACTCAATCAATGGTAAATGTTCATGCCAAGTACCACCAAAATCTATCATGCATGCTCTAAGCATATCCTCTATGATTTGATTAGTTCTTTCTGTCTGACCATCTATCTGAGGGTGAAAAGTTGTACTAAAATTTAATCTCGTTCTGAGAGAAGATTGCAATCCCTTCCAAAAGTGAGAAGTAAATCTCGGATCTCTATCAGAAATTATAGATGATGGAATGCCATACAATCTTACAACTTTCTTGATGTATAGAGCTGTCAGTATATCAATTGTCCACTTACTTTTGATGGGTAAGAAATGAGCAGACTTAGTTAATCTGTCAACTATTACCCAGATTGCATCAAGTCCTTCTCTAGTTTTGGGCAATCCCATAATGAAATCCATACAAATACTTTCCCACTTCCACTCCGATATCTCTAGAGGTTTCAATTTACCAGCAGGTATGAGATGTTCTGCCTTTACCTATTAACATGTTATACAACAGCTCACAAACTCAGCCACTGGTCTTTTCATGTTCAGCCACCAAAAATTTATTTTCAAATTTTGGTACATTTTAGTGGCTCCTAGATGAATGGTATACTTGGATTGGTGCACTTCTTCCATTATCTTCTTCTTGATTTTGTCACTATCAGGTACACAAGTTCTTCCTTGAAATAATAATTTCTCATCATTAGCCAGTTGGAAATCGGGCCTTTGGCTCAAATTTCCATAATTTCAACCAATAAATGATCATTATCTTGTTGCTCTTTTATTTCAGAGAACATATCAGGTTGTACCATTATACTGGCAATCAAGACTCGTTCCTCCTTTGGTTCCACATTTAAATTTAATCTTGTAAATTACTCTAGTAGTCGCCACTCACTAATCATCAAACTTGATAATAGAGACCTCAGCTTCCTACTAAGAGCATCAGCCACAACATTACCTTTTCCAGGATGGTATTGAATAGAAAAGTCAAAATCTTTCAAATATTCTAACCATCTTCTTTATCTCATGTTGAGGTCCTTTTGGAAAAATAGATATTTTAAACTGTTATGGTCAAAATAGATAATGAACTGTTCACCATATAAATAATGTCTCCATATCTTGAGAGCAAAGACTACTGTCGCCAATTCTAGATCATGCACATGATAATTAACTTCATGAGTCTTCAGTTGTCTAGATGCATAGGCTATCACCTTGTCTTGTTACATTAATACACAACAAAGGCCAATTCCTAAAGCATCAGTATATACCTCGAAGCCTCCTCCCACAATAGGCAGAGTAAGAACAGGTGCAGTTGTCAAGCGCTCCTTCAGATTTTGAAAACTCTTCTCACATTCTTCAGCCCACACATAAGAATTTTCCTTCCTTGTTAATCTAGTCGATGGCACGACAATTTTAGAGAAGTCTTTGATGAATCTCCTATAGTAACTGGCCAATCCTAGAAAACTTTGAATTTCGATCACGTTTGTAGGCCTTTCCTAATTATTGACAGTTTCAACTTTAGAAGGATCAAAATATATACCTTCCTTAGAGATCACATGTAACGACCCGAGATCCGAGTGCCGGAAAGGAATCGGCGCGACTCGAACCTCGACCCGCCACCCACGAGCCCAAAGACTCGGAAGGGTTAAAGGATGGTGTGGGAGCACAAGGGAAGCTGAAATAACTGCAAAGATAGCACAATGATAAAAGAATAATGTAGAAAATTAAATAAATAACTAAACTGCTACAAGGTCCAGTGTATCTCATGTTGAAATTAAGTACAGTCAACAGAAAGAAAAGTACACGTACACGGGGCATACCCCAGCTCTAACAACTGGCGACTAACCTTGGCTACAGGAACCACATTGAAACTCCGCCGCGCCTCGCGATGACCCTTCCTCACCTGAAAACACAGGGGTGAGCCTCACTTCATAGGCTCAGTAGGGATCCCACGAATTCCCACCCCGCACGAAGGAAACAAGACGAAAAGACACGAACAAGCACGGAAGATGACACTACCTACTGAAAGTGCGGTAGAATCAACATGCAATAATAAATAAACGGAAAAAGCTCTCTACATCTAATCGTACCGTACAAACCAACCTCGGTTTGCTAAAAACACAAGTCTATACCTGCCAGAGGACAGGAGCACCACCCACTAGAAGCAAGGCCGGATGCGTCCACTGATGACTTAGTCCGCAGCCTCAGGTATCTCGCTACCTCGCCCCAGGTGGAGACTGAGACACCGTACAAGTAACCAGGAATCAAAACAAGGACTAGATGGGGTCGCGCTCGTCAGCGCAGGTCCTCTGCCCCCATCTACGCGTGCACACACAGACCAACTGCTCTAGGTCGGGTCCTCTAGCCCAGCGAAATACCTAGAAATAAGAGTTCAGGAATTTCCTCGAACACCTTCAAGGCACGGGCTACCCGGCCACTCCGACAACCCAGTGGGCCCGATCAATGGCCCCAACCCGCTAGCCGAGGTACATGGTAACATTAGCAACTAATCGGGACCACTCCCGACCCATCAGTTGCAGATTTCCTCCGCATTCTACATAACCACCCGGAACAACCCGGGGGCGCCCCGACTACAAGCCACGCCACGTGGCACCCAGTGAAAAAGCCAGGGGCTTATCCCAAGATGCCTTCTTTCAACCCCCCAAGGTCAAAGGGATACCCAAATAAGTCAACCACAGGCTTTGGAGGCCTGCAGCATGTGTATATGGCTCACACACGTGTGTTCAGCATTTTTCCGAACACCTTGTGGGCGTGTATGTTCCAGTCCTTCTACACCAAACCACGAGCCGCCCCATAGTTCCAGCACACTAATTGGGGCCTACAACGACCCTCCAGTAAGTCGGGGCCACCCCCGACCCTCAGACACGTGGCGATGAGCCACTTAACTCTAGCTCTCGGGCCAACCCAAGGCTATCTTGCCAACCCGCCGTGCAACGTGGCACGTAGCTCGAGGCTGGGCCCACATGCCCAAGGTGTCTCCTCTCAGCCCCCATGAACTTCTACCCTCGGCCCTAGACTAAGTCCAAGGCCCGTCGATCACCTACGTGGCCCGTTCGACAACCCGGGGTGTGTCGGGCATTTGCCCGAACACCTTGCGAGCGGCTACTACGACTCGAAGAACAACGGCCCCCACGTGCCATCCTAGTATCCCGGAGCCCAGTGTCCCTTAAAGGACACTCCCAGACGATAAAAGAAGACCCCCAGGGGCCATCCCTCGGGGTTGTGACGTGCCCGGGGCCAGTTCACCCCGGGGCGCGGTCGCGCGCTCCCAAGGAGGGTGAACTCCCTGGGGGCCGTGCCCTCTCTCAAGCCCGGTGGCCCCACGGCCCCGCTCAGTCCCAGTTCGTTCGATTATCAGTCTCTGTTTATCCGACTCCCTAATCCGGGGGAAGGGCTCGCACCGTTCGTCTGTACCAATTCGTGGGAGCAACACGCGAAAGCACAAAGCACCAGCACGGGGGAGCGGTCCTCGACAGTCAACGCACTCACAAGTCTCCACGTATCCTCCTAGCACTTGTCCCTTTCTTCTTAGTTTAATTTAGGAAGAAAAATAACAAAATTCAGATTTTATCGAGGGTGGGGCCACCCCTCTCTCTCTCTCTACTCTAGCCCACCTAAACCCCCCCTGGGGAGGTGTTTAGGCAGACCATCCTGGGGCCCCAGGCTGGTCCGCCTAAACCCCCCAAGGGGGGGTTTAGGCACCTAAACCCCTGCGCAATAAATTTTTTTTTTTAAATTAAAAAAGGGGCCAACTTAGCCCGCCTAAACCCCCCCTGGGGAGGGGTTTAGGCGAACCAGCCTGGACCCCCAGGCTGGTCCGCCTAAACCCCACCAAAATTAAAAAAAAAGATTTTTTTTACCCTCCGAAGAGGGGTTTAGGCGGACCAGACCAGCCCCTTGGGTTGGTCCGCCTAAACCCTATCTCCCCCACTCCATTACACAAATAAAATAATAAAAAAATATATATTTTTTCTTAACGTTTACTCGGACCAAGTTGAACCCTCAACTTGGTCCGCCTAAACCCCACCCCCCACCCCTTAAAATTCCTATAAATTCCCCCCCTTAGAAGCTCAATGGGCAAAAACAACAACAAGAGCAACACACTAAGGCTTGTACAAGCGGACTCCCGGACGGACGGACAAACACCCCCGACCAAATTGTCGCACCCTCGGACTCCCGAGGCTTTCGGCAAGGGTCGGGAACGCTAGAAGATAAGTGCGTGCGTGGTTGGCTTGCTAGTCGGCTCACACACGCCGAGGGTATGTCACGTGTACTTCCCTCACGCGGCGTTTAGCCGTCTCACACAAGTCCATCCTCGTAGCATGTATGGTGACTATGTCAACGGCGGGTACATCCGCATCTCGGGTCCGCCCGTGTACGCCAACTTACGGTGACGGAACATACTCCATGATGCCGTGTCAAATTCTGACACGGAATCGCATGCCCACTGCTCACCCCCCAGCCGGCCGTTAGCCACTCATATTAACAACTCGGGTCTGGTCGGACCTCTGGCCCAGGAATCATAGTCCCGGGGCCGACCTCGACTCCCTAACATGACGACACTCGCCATCCGAGACCTGGACCCAACTGCTCACCTCGAGCAGTGTCCGACCTCCACCAGGCGCCAGGCCGCGTCTGCCCCTGCCACCAAGGCAGTCGGGCTCGCATCGATTCCTCTACAAAGGAGTTTCTGTAAAACACGCGGATATCCGCTTTATTACGCAATGACCCGGGGACCGACCCACGTGTCGGAGTTGTCCCGCGGCTTGCGCCAGTTGTACTTTGGCCCCCTCAGACCATTTGTAAGGCCCCGTGACCCTCATACAACATAAAACCAGTTGAATACAAGCGCCCTCATTCGGGTCCCCAGCTTTCTACCTACACCACTCGGCATACGTGCCTAACATCCTGACTCCAGTAAACACCCCTCAGTCGAAAGCACACCCACAGCTGCAGAATGCTCCCGGCACTCTACCCACGGCTTCAGATATATATACAGGCTTCTCTTCAGCATGGAACGAAGGTGTTCGGATTCAATCCGATGTAAATAAACACCGGTTGCTTGCGGCTGGTGGGGAAACACGTCCAGTACACGATTCCCACAATCGCCTACGCACTCGCACCCATGGAACCCCTTTTCTCCACGTGTCGCCCGCTCGCTCGAGCCCACGTGTCGCGTCCTGGTGACGCTTCCCTGGTCAACCCTTGGTTCCATGGGTGATTGTCGAGAAATCGACTGGCATGCCCGCACCCTGTCCGGCTAACCTATATCCTTACATTCCCGTGCCATTCGACCCTTTTCGACTTTCCGTAAGAGGAGAGTGCCCGATATCACCGTGAGAGGCATGCAACCGTAAGGAGGATACCCGAGATATATCAAACTCCCGTGTCTTCCTTCCCCGCTGCATCCCTTCCTTCACCCCGGTCATTGGAAAAAAAAAACACGCACAACACCGGTTTCCCCCCAGCCGGACTCAGGTTGCAAAGGCAAGGGGCCCTATAGAAATCAGCCTAAAAACCATCTCTCTCAGGTACGCCGCTCCACCACTCCCGGGTGGGTCAGCACACGCATGCCGTAAGAAGGCTACGACTAGTGGACGTGTCACCGGAGGTAAGACTCGACTCGCGGGAATCACCGAATGGAAGGAAACGGAGTGACGGTCCTCTCAGGACTACCCTGAACCTGGCGGTCCTCTTCGGACCGCAAAATAGGCCAAGCGATCCTCCCTGGACCGCAAGGCAAACCTGGCGGTCCCCCTAAGACCGCCAAGCACGGCCAAATGGTCACACCATGACCGCTTAGAGGGGAAAAGCCACGAAGGGCCTAGCGGTCTATCGCCAGGCCGCTAGCCCAGCCAAAACGGTCTTCCCTGGACCACAAGGACAAAGAAACGGTCACGCCCTAACCGCACCTCAGTCGTGACTCCCAATGGTCAAAAACATGCACCCCAAGGGTACCCAGACCCAACAAGGAAAATGGTCAAGGACAAGCCGCTACCCTAGGGGTAGCAGTCAGTCGCAAGACCGCCCCAAAGGCTTAGCGGTCTCTTGGGGACCACCCAGCCCAACCGACGCTCCAACGGTCAAAATCACGTTTGACGGGGAAAAATGTTCAAGGCCAGGCCACTACCCAATAGGTAGCGGTCAGCCACTGGACCGCCCTTGAACCCAGCGGTCTCCTGAGGACCGCTAAACCAACCGACATAGCCAGACACTAGGCGGTCCCCTGAGGGCCGCCAATGGGAGTAGCAGTTCCTGTTAGGACCGCTACTCTCACCTGAGCCCGAAACGGCGGGAAAGCCCCAAAAAGCCCGATCGACGCCCCGATCATCACCCGATGAGGGGGAAACAAGAGGAATCCATCCCCAAGCACCCTAGCATGCATCTACGCCCTTAGATCGGTCAAAAACTCCGTACAACGGAAGATCCGACGCTCAACCCCAAAGCATGGAATTTTACCCTCCTCGCTCAAAACACCCCCACTCGACCTCTCCTCGGCCTACAAATCATGTGGAATGCTGTAAAGAGGGTAAGGATTCGTCCCCCTACCACAAGGAAGGCCGAAATCCGCCGGATTGCCGCCGATCTTCAAATCTTGGCCGACCACGATCTTCTCTCCCACGCCTCAAAGAAGGCACTACCGCGTTCCTCTCGCCACCGTCGTCGTCACCGCGCCATAGCCGTCGCCCACTGCCCGTCACTGGAGGAGGAAGGGGCTGCGAGCTCTCGCATGGGGAGAAGGGGCTGCAATGGTCGGGGAAGGGCGCTCACGGGAGGAAGAAGAAGAAAGAAGAAGAAGAAAAAAATAGAAAAGAAATGGGTTATTTAAAGAAAATCCAGAAAATGCAAAAAATACAAAAAATTAAGAAAAATTATTTTCTCGATCCTCGGAACACGCTCGTCGCACTGGTATCATCCCGGAATAGGAGAATGCAACGGTTTACCCTCTACAGGGTTCCGAAGGTCCGTTAGAAAAAAATACATGTAAACCGCAAAATATGCTCCGGGACCCCCGAAAGTGGTCCGAAACTCACGGATCCAAATCCGAAAAATGTCCGAAAAACTTGAGACATTACATCACATGGCCGAGAAATGAAATTTCTTCTAACTAGAACTCACATTTGCTCAATTTAGCATATAGTTAATTCTCCCTTAATATCTGTAAGGCCATCCGTAAATGTGCTTCATGTTCTTCCTTAGTTTTAGAGTAGATTAATATATCATCAATAAATACCACCACAAATTGATCTAAATAGGGCCTGAACACACTATTCATGAGTTGCATAAATGTTGTAGGTGTATTAGTCAGCCCAAAAGACATGACAACAAATTCATAGTGCACATACCTACTCCTGAAAGCTGTCTTATAAATATCTTCTTCCTTGATTCTCAGTTGATGATAACTAGACCTAAGGTCAATCTTGGAGAAATAATGAGCTCTAGAGATTTGATCAAACAATTCATCAATTCTTGGCAAAGGATACTTATTCTTGATAGTCAATTGGTTCAACTACCTATAATCAATGCATAACATCATAGATCCATCTTTCTTCTTCACAAAGAGAACATGTGCTCCCCAAGGTGATGTACTAGGTCTGATGAATCCCTTCTCTAATAATTCCATCAATTACTCTTTTAATTTTTTCAACTCAGTAGGTGACATTCTATAAGGAGTTTTGGATATAGGGGCTACTCTTGGTATCAAATCGATTGACAATGAAGCTTCTCTCTCGGGTGGTATGGGAGGTAACTCCTCGGGAAATACATCAAGATATTCTCTAACAACAGAGATTTCTTCCAGAATAGGTTTCTTGGGTTAAGTTTTAACGACAAAAGCCAAGAATGCAATACATCCTTTCTTCATCATTTTTTGAGCTTGAAGGGCAGAGATGAGAAGAGGGTGTTTAGGATGGCTATTTCTAGAGAAAGCGAGTTCATGGTATCCCGATTCAACAAAGGTTACATTTCCTCGCCTGCAATCCACCTTAACATTATACTTGGTCAACTAGTCCGCACCTAAGATTACATCATAACCCTCCATGTCCATGCATATCAAATCAGTGGCTAAGTTACGGCCACTAATCAATACTTCACTAGAGGGAAAATAATGATTAAGTTCAATGCTTGCTCCTAAAGGTGTGGAAATGACAAGTTCAGTTTTCAAAGGAATGGGTTTTTCATGTAAGGTGGCAACAAAATTTTGGGATATGAATGAATGGGTAGCTCTAGTATCAAATAGAACAAAAGCAGTTCAAGAATTGATGGTGAGAGTACCTTCCACCACTCCTCCTTCTTCAATAGGTGCAGGTTCTATCAGAGTTTGGAGTCTTCCTTGAAGCCTTAGTCCTTCTTGACTTTTCTTCTCCAACGGAGATTCCTTCATAAGGGGACAATCAGAAATTCGATGCTCCCTACTTCCACAATGCAAGCATGCTCCCTTCTTTCTCTAGCACTCTTTGGTTTTATGACCAGCCTTGTCACAATACTTGCAGATATCTTTTGATGATGATGAAGGTGCAGCAAGGATGGCTTGCCTATTTCCATCTCGAGACTTTTTGTCTTGTTTAGGAGTTCTTCCTTCGTTTGGCTTCTTCCTCCAAATGTTAGTTTAAAATTTCTGACGCCAACAACTTGCTCTTTCATGACTCTTCCTTTGATTCTATCGCTTATCTCCATGGCATCTTCTAATAGTTGGGCCTTTCGGACTATCTCGGCATATGTTTGGATGTCCATAGGCGCCAGTTGGGGAATATATTGGGGCCTTAACCCATTCATAAATCGCTTGGCCTTCATCGTCTCCATATTAATAAGATGTGGAGCATAACGGGCCAGTCAAGAAAATTAGGCCTCGTATTCAACTATAGAGAGACTTCTTTATTTAATGGTGACAAATTCCGCTGCCTTCCTTTCTTGGACTCTTTCTGAAAAATACTTGCCAGTGAAATATTCTAGAAATTCCTCCCAAGTGATTTGAGGATTGGGCAAGATTGCCTCCACCAATTCCCACCAAGCTCTCGCGTCCCTTTCCAGTTGGAAAGTTGCAAGCAAAACTCTATCTTGATCCAAGCATTATTGCATGACTCGGAATATTCTTTCTATTTCTTTGACTCAATGTTCGGCTTCATCCGGGTCAATTGAACCATTGAATCTCGGGGGATTCATGTACCTATAGTTGCGTTGTAGGTCTCCTCCACCATAGTGATTAGCTCCTCCTTGAGCCACTTATTGTAGGGTTTGAGTTAGCCCTTGGACAGTCCTTTGCATTTCCCTCCATTGAGCACACTCAGCGGCCATTTTCAATAGCTAAGAATTTCTACAAAACAAGCTATGGGGATTAAATATCTTAAATATACATGTCTTAATATCTAGCCCAAGTCTATACCCAATCTCACGGGTAAAGTATTACTAAATTTTAACATATAGTGTGAAGAACCTAGGGTTTTAAATAACTATGTCTTGATGCCCTAGACTCTCTTTTTAACCATAGGATTTGATACCAAATAAATTGTCACGCCCCGAACAAGGCGAAAATATCAAGGCGTGAGCAATTATACGTGCGGGTTAATCAAGAGACTCAGATGATGAGTATGAACAACAAATGGATAAAATCATATCTTTATTTCATAACCTGACATTTTCAACAAATATTCTTCAAGGACTTTTGATACTATTCAAATCTAGTACATTCATTTCTAAGTAGATAGACCGGGAAAAAATCTAATAAAAACTATCAGCACTCTCGTCACTCCAACCCATTCCCGTCATCGTCGGGATTTCCTAAAAATTGACAAGAATACACAGGGTGAGCTAGAAAGCTCCATAGGACTTATATCTCTTTACCAAGTCACTTTAAGTAATTAACATTTTGAATCATCTATATGCTCTAGAAATAAAATAAGTAAATAAAATAAATGACAAGTATAGTAGAGAACAAGATCAAGAAGTCAAGAATTCAAGAATAAATATTGTAGAACTCAAATGTAAGCATGAGGATCAATAAAAAGTGAAGAGGCAAGATCTCGCACTGGTCCTGAGCGGGCAGTGGATCACCAGATAGTGAACTGCAAGAAAGGGAAACGGATCAGAGGGCCCAGGGATGAGTCCCTGGGGAAAACCCTCCGATGCTTAAGTCAGTAGAGCTATGGTGGGAGCAATATAGGGAGGAAGTAGCTTCTGCGCGAGATCCCTCTCCACCAGAAGGGTGAAGTGGTTCCTGCTCAGGAGTTTTGAGCGTGTGGTTGCCCTTACCTTTCGCTGGAGGGTATCCCTGGGTTAAATAGTGCGCCGTCTTCTGGAGTCCTGTAAGTCGAGGGGTTTCAGGTGGGGGTTACGTCCTCGACGTGGGCTTTTATTGCTTGTCGTGGGAGGGTTATCACCTTGGGGAGCTGAAGTCCCTCACCTTTATAACTTCCTGCTCACAGAGGACTCTTAACGGCTGTATGGATAAGTAATCGTCAGCCGTTCCGAGCTCAAAGAGGCCAGCCCTATCCGGGCGGTAGGCTTTGCTCGGATGAAGATGGGTCGGATCGGTCGGCATCCGCCTTCTTCTCTCGGGCAGAGGGATGGCTCGGGCATGGACCTTTCTTGTGACCTGATCGACGCTCGGGCCTTCCGAGCCTAGAGGCCGCCTAGGAAGGTAGTATCCTCGAGCAAAACTTTTATTGGGCTTTCTCGCCTAAGTGGGCCCCAGGGGGCTGTCACCTGGCTGAGCTGAGCCTTGTTGGGCCCTGAGGGGCCTAGTTCGGCTGCTCTTATTTGGGCTACAGAAATCCCCCTCTTCACTTGTCCCCCTCCTACTCCCGAGCCAAAGGAGGCTCGGATGAGTAGCCTTTTAGGGTTTTGGACCAGCGTGGCTCAGGTGGGTGGAGATCTGGCGGTGTTATGAAGCCACATGTCGTGGTCACCTGGGCCCGTAATAATTGCAATCCTGACGGATTTGAAATGAAGGGGCCCCCTTTTCTCAGAGGTCGGAACAACGCGCCGCCTCCCGCGTGGGTTTATAGGCGTTGGGCGCTGGTTGTCATCCCAGACTCTTTCCGTTGTTA
The DNA here is from genome assembly GCA_022559845.1 of Amorphophallus konjac. NCBI lineage: Eukaryota > Viridiplantae > Streptophyta > Magnoliopsida > Alismatales > Araceae > Amorphophallus > Amorphophallus konjac. Next base: position 207,373,667 of record CM040122.1, read on the forward strand.
GGGTTTTGGCTTTCCTTCGCTTCTTTACTTTTGGGGCTCTTCGATGTGCCGTGAGGACACAACGGAGGAGCAGAAACTTACGGCGGTGTTTGAGGAGTTGGCGAAGATAACTGCGGAGGTGGTCCGGTAGCTTCCTCCTCCCCCGGAATCTTCGAGGTCTCGAGAGAATTCTTCTTCAAGTTCTTCCTCGGAATCCATGGCGGGCCAGCGTTCGGGTGCCGAGGGATGGGGCTACGAACTGGTGGTGAGAGCGCCGGTCCAGAACTGCAGCGAGTTGGGGGAAGCCGAGGTGAAGAGGCTGGAGCATCAGTTTCGCCTGCCTCATAAGTATAGCTTTGCTGCTGCTGCCCCGTATGAGAGGTGCCTGGATTCTCGCACGGGCCACATCTGCATCTTTCTTCTGGCGTGGAAGAGCGGGTTTCGCCTCCCCTTCGAGCCCTTCATCCTCACGCTTCTCAACTTTTTTCAGTTGGCACCCATTCAGTTGGTAGCCAACTCGTACCGTCTCCTCTCCGCTTTCCAAATCCTCTGTCGTCAGTGCGGGGTTCCTCCTTCCTTGGACCTCTTCCACTATTTCTTCGAGTTGAAGGCGCACCCATCGGCTGGGAAGGGTTTTTACTTCATCCAGGCGAGGAGGAATAGGAGCTGTATTTCGCTAGCGGCGAAGGATTCTTCGCATAAAGGGTGGAAGACCCAATTTTTCTGGGCGGGGATTAACTCAGTGGAGGAGACTTGGAGGTGCCAAGTAATGCCCAATTTCCACCCGAATATCCCTCCCCGGCAGGAGGAGTTCCCCCCACATGTGGAGGAGTATGCTGCTCGTTTGCTGAAACATCGCCAGTCTACCGAAGAGCTGGTGACGCCAGAGAATATCGAGCGGTGTCTTCTTACGCAGCTGAAGCCGTCAGGTGCCACAACTTAGATCCTCCTTCGGATGTGGGGGTCATCTTTCTTTTTCCTGATCACACCTTCTTCTTTGTTGCAGACACCAGGCGGGAGCCTCTGGAGGAGGCCGCTGAGATCATTGACCTTAGCGACGACTCGGCGGCTGATGAGTCGGGCGCCCCTGTGGGTCGCTCCCAAGCCCGGGATAAGGGCAACGGGGTGGCCTCAGGGGGGACTTCTCGGCCTCGCGGAGCGAAGCGCAAGGATCCCGTGGAGGGGAGGTTGCGGGAGGCCGCGAAGGCCAGGAAACGGGCCAGGAAGGCCGGTCTCCTCTCCACTACCGAGGGTGATCCTAGCTCGGCGGCACTCCCCTCTCTGAGGCAAGATAGGGCCGACCCTACCGAGCCATCTCTCCCATCTGCCGAGCGAGAGGGGGCCGAGGAGACCAGGGGCACCCCGGGGGGTGACGGTGATGGGTCGGCTCTCACCTTGTTGGGAATAGAGGGGGCCGAAGTTGAAACAACCGTGGCCGAGGCCGGGGCACTGATCGAGGCGGGCGATGTCTCGGGCGGTGACGCGTGGGTCGAGATGGTCGAGGTTGGGGGTTCGCCGACAGAGGCGTCGCAGCCCCAAACGTCCGTGGTGCATGGGGCTGCCGAGCTCGCAGCGTCGATCGAGGTCGGGGGTTCGCCTGCGGGGGCGTCGCAACCCCAACCGACCGTAGCGCGTAGGGCGACTGAGCCCGCAGCTCGATCTGGGCCTCCCTACGAGGCGCCAGGTGCGGAAAGCGTTCCCATGCCGGTGGCTCTGGAAAGGCTCGGCATTTCGAGCACCTTATACCAACTTTGCCGCGAGGTGTCTGCGAGGATGAAAGGGGGAGACAAGCGTCATTCTCCACCCAGGGTCCTCGATATCATTATGGAGGGTGGCCTGGTCATGGCCCAGATGGGGGCCACAATGGCAGAGACTTATGCCCGGTCGGAGTCAGAGCGGTCGAATCTTGCTTGGACCCTCGGAGGGTGTGAGAGGAAACTAGCTCGACTCAATGAGGTGCAGGAGGGGCTCCGACGGGAGTTCTTCGCGATCAGGGAGTTGTCGTGGTCGAGCCGGCTGGAGGTCGGAGTGCTGACCGAGCAACTAACCAAGGCCCGGGAATCGCTCGAGAGGAAAAGTAAACTCCTTGAAGAGGAGTGCCTTCTTTGTCTCGAGCTAGATGGCCGTTGGGAGGCCGAACGCGCCGAGTTGGTGGACCGGGCGGAGGCAGCGGAGCGCCTCCGTTTGGAGGCCTAGGCCTGATGTATCGTCCTGTTTTACCTCCTTCTTTGTTTGTCTCTTTCTTTTTTCAAAAAAGGACTTCCACTTTTTGTAAGGCAATAAATAAAATCTTAATTGCCTCACGCTATCCTTGCCATGATTTGATCAGCGTATCTGTAGTAGTTGGAAAGGACCGATACTTTTTGCGCAGATCTCGCATGATGGTTGGGTGAGCGTCTGACAGGGTGCCTTTCTGTGTTCTCATGCTTTAAATGCCTGGCCGCTTCGTGTGTCCCGCTGGGGCGGAAGATGAGAGGTTTGAGGTGACCGTTCATAGGGGGAAATTCCTTTGGCATGTTTTCGAGGAGGGAGTCGTTTAAGGTGAGTAGCCTCCCTTTGCCTATAAAAGGCTGAAGGGCGTCCCTTCCTCTCCATCGCTTAGGATTTTCCCTGACAGTCTTTCCTCGCCCCTTCTTCACGTTGCATTGTGCCGTTGCATTTAGAGCATGGAGGATCCTTCGGAAGACGTGCTGCCGATGATGGAGGGCGGCAGGTTTTTGCTGCTTCAGGTTTTGAGCAGGTCCGACGGTCATCGCGTGGGTTTGAAGCGGGTCCGATGGTCGTCGCGCGGATCTGGAGAGGATTTTGACGGAAAAATCACGCCGTTTCCTCTATCAGTTCCGGCGAGGCTTCCCGGAGGGGGGCGAGATGGAAGACGGATGGGGGCATCCGGCATCTCCACCGCCCGTCCCTCTCTGCTCTCTTCAGGGATGGGGGGAGAAGCAAATTAAGCTCCCTCCTTTCCGGGCCTTCCCCTGCCTCCTCGTCCAGCTATGCTGGTTTCTTTTCTTTATGGCAGCCTCTTTTTCCCTCTTCTGGTCTTCCTATCTTTCACTCTTCGGAGGGTGCTTGCTCTCTGTACGTTCCAAAGAGTTGGCAGGTTGGAAGAGAGGAGGCCTTCATAGGCATTCCCTTTTCCCCAGCCTCTGTCAACTTGGAAGGTAGCCTTCCCCTCCGCAGTCCCTTCTGTCACCTTTGTCATGGGCCACCCGAGCCAACTGGGTCGACAGCCTTTTATCCGAGCCAGTTTCTACGCGAGGCAGAGTCAGTGGCTGGACGTAAGGAGATCAACCGAGTCAGCCAAGCAATGGCCTCTTGCAGTGGTGCCAGATGGATTTTTTGCTTTCTGTTGTGTAATGTATTAGCTTTTACCTTTCTGATGTACCAACACTCGCTTGAATGAAAAGGAGAAAATTTTATTTCACTCAGATTGTTTGCATGAACTTCAAAAGTAAAACTTGCGTAGTGTGGCTGCATTCCATGTCTGAGGGATGGGTTCCCCTTCCATTGTAGATAGCTGGTATGCTCCTTTCCCGAGCGTCTCGACCACTCGGTAGGGGCCTTCCCAGTTAGGGGATAGCTTGCCCACCACCTCTAGTGGTCGAGAGGCTTCGGCTTTCCTAAGGATGAAGTCTCCCGGTTGGAAGTGCCTGTCTCGGACTTTGGCGTTGTAGTATCGAGTGAGGCGGCGATGGTACTCCGTTGCTCAGATGCTGGCAATCTCTCGGAGTTCATCTGCTAGGTCGAGGTTCTCGAGTAATTTTTGGTTGCTTACCTCGGGCGAGAAGCAGATGACTCGGAGGGAGGGATTGGCGATCTCCAACGGAATGACGGCCTCGGTGCCATATACAAACTGGAAAGGACTCTCACCGGTTGCCGTTCTGGGAGTCGTTCTATGGGACCAAAGTATGCTAGGTAGTTCCTCGAGCTAGTTGCCCTTGGCCTTGCCGAGTTTAGTCTTTATGCCTTTTAAGATAGTCTTATTGGCATTCTCGACTAGCCCGTTGGCCTGAGGGTGGGCGGCCGAAGTGAAGTGGTTGCAAATACCTAGGTCGGCACATCTGTCTCGGAAAAAATGAGAGTCAAATTGCCGACCGTTATCGCTCACTATCACCCGGGGGATGCCGTAACGACAAATGATCGACTTCTAGACGAAACTCCAAATGACTGTCTCGGTGATCCTTGCCGTGGCTTCGGCCTCGATCCACTTGGTAAAGTAGTCGATGGTGACGATGATAAACTTCTTCTGGGCTTGAGCCGTAGGGAACGGCCGAAGAATGTCGATCCCCCACCGAGCGAAGGGGTATGGCTCGGTCAGGGTGACGAGCTCCGTAGCCGGCTAATGGACTAAGTGGTCGAATCGCTAGCATCGATCGCACTGTTGCACGTAGGCCGTGTAGTCGCGCTGCAGAGTGGGCCACCAGTAACCCTCCCATAGCAGGATCCGGGTGAGTGACCTTCCTCCTGAGTGCGCTCGCACATGCCTTCATGAATATCTTGGATAGCTCGGTTGGCTTCGTCGGGGCCGAGACACTTCAGGAGGGAACCAGAGAAAGATCTCCGGTAGAGAGTGTCGTCTAGAACGACGAAGCGTCGGGCTTGGTACTTCAATCTGCGGGCCTCTCGAGGGTCGGAAGGCTCTTGAGAGTCCCGAGCCACGACAGATAGGGGGTGCACCAGTCGCACGGAATGGCTAAGTCAACAGTAAGGAGCTCCGAGTCAATGGTCGGGCGCTCTAGCTCTTCAAGGAGGACTGATCGGGTACCTTCGGGGTCGAGAGAGGAGGCCAGCAGAGAGAGGGCGTCCGCTCGGGAGTCTTCCTCCCGAGCTATTCGGACTACCTCGAATCTCTCGAACTGTTGGGCCAGGTCTCTGACCAGTTGGAGGTATTTGATCATTGGTGCCTCTCGAGCTTCGTACTCGCCGTTGACTTGGCTAGCGACCAGCTGGGAGTCAGTATGGATTTTGACTCGCTCAGCTCCTAACCGTCGGGCCATGCGCGCTCTCGAGATAAGGGCCTCGTACTCGGAAGCATTGTTGGATGCCTGAAAGCTGAACTTCAAGGCGTATTGCAGTTCTGCTCCTTCGGGGGACTTCAGGAGGATTTCGGCACCACTACCGACCGAGTTGGAGGATCCATCAACGAAAAATTCCCAGGTCGGCCCGGGAGCAGACGGGGATCTTTCTTCAGTCGGGATGGTGCTTTCGGCGATGAAGTCAGCGAGCGCTTGGCCTTTCATAGCTGAGCGCGGTCGATAGGATATATCGTAGGCCCCAAGCATAATGGCCCATTTGACGAGTCATCCCGAGGCTTCGGGGTGGGCCAGGATCTTCTTCAATGGTTCACCGATTAGCACGGTGATGGGGTGACCCTGGAAATAGGGCCAGAGGCGCTTGGCTGAGGTAACCAACGCTAGCACGAGTTTCTCGATTGCGGGGTACCTCCTTTCAGCCTTGTTGAGCACCTTGCTGGTGTAGTAGACCGGCCTCTCGACTCCCGAGTCATTTCTGTCTAGGACCGAGCTAACCGTAGATGGTGTTGCCGAGAGATAGAGCAGCAAGACTTCACCCAGAACGGGCTTGGAGAGCACCGGGGCCGAGGCCAAGAACTCCTTGAGCTCGACGAACGCTCTCTGGCATTCCTCATCCCATGCGAACGTAGCAGATGCCAATTTGGGCCCTCTCAACAGCTTGAAGAAGGGCAAGCATCGTTCGGCCGCACGGGACAGGAACCGGCTGAGAGCGGCGACACGCCCAGTTAGGTGTTGGACGTCCTTGATGCAGGTGGGCGGGCGCATGTCCAGGATGGCCTGGACTTTGTCGGGGTTGGCCTCGATCCCACGCTGAGTGACTAGGAAACCCAAGAACTTCCCAGATCTCACTCCGAAGGCACACTTGGCAGGATTGAGCTTCATGTTGTACCTCAGGAGGGTGTCGAAGGTCTCAGCGAGGTCGGTGAAGTGGTCCTCGACCTTGGGGGTCTTGACGAGCATATCGTCGATGTAGGCCTCGACGATCCGACCTAGCTGTCCTTCAAACATGTGGTTGACCAGCCTCTCGTACGTGGCTCTGGCATTTTTTAACCCGAAAGGCATCCGGGTGTAGCAGTATACGCCGTAGTCGGTGATGAAGGTCGGTCTTCTCGACATCTTCTGGATCCATTCTGATCTGGTGGTAACCTGAATAGGCATCTAGGAAGCTGAGTATCTTGTTGCCCGAGGTTGAGTCAACCAATTGGTCGATGCTCGGCAACGGATAACAGTCCTTAGGGTGGCCTTATTCAGGTCGGTGAAATCCACGCACATCCGCCACTTGCCTGAAGCTTTCGGTACCAGGACGACGTTGGCTAGCCACGTCTGGTACAGGACAGACCTAAAAAGGCCAGTCTCTTGCCCCTTGGTGACCTGCGCCTTGATGATCGCCTGTTTCTCCGGTGCATGCTTCCTCCTGTGCTGCTGTACGGGCTTCACAGCGGGGTCGAGGTTGAGCTTGTGCGTTACAGTCTCCTCTGGTATCTCAGAGAGTTGATCATCAGCCCAAGAAAAAACTCGGATGTACTCAGAAAGGAACTTTTTATATTGCTGTTGAACCTCAGACGGTAGGTCGGCTCTGATCTTTACTTCTAGGGCCAGGTCATCGTTTAGGAAAACCGCCAGCAATTTACCACCAGGTTCGGTGGTTGCGGATTTATCCTCGACTCCCCGGGGGCCCTTGTCCTTCCCGTCCGGCCTTGTGGCCTCTACCGAGATATTGTAGCACCTTCTGGCCGCGGCCTGGTTACCTCGGACTTCCCCCAACCCATTTTTGGTGGGGAACTTCATTTTCTGGTGATAGGTAGACGGCACCGCTTTTATTCGGCTGAGGATTTCCCGGCCGAAGATGGCATTGTATGCTATCATACCTTTAATCACTATGAAGTCCACCATGACCGTAACGGTTTTGGGTGGGGTGCCGAGGTAACCGACAGGCTTAGGGCTCCCTCGGGATAGGTGGCCAGACCATTGAACCCGCAGAGAGGGGTTCGGATCGGGCGGAGTTTGGATGGTTCCTCACCCATCTTAAGGAAATAATCATAAGATAGTACATCAGGGGCACTCCATTGTCAACTAGAATCCTATCGACGTTACAATGGTTTATCGTAGCCAAAATCACGAGGGCGTCGTCATGCGGGGTGCTCAGCCCTTCCAGGTCTTGGTCGGAGAAGACTATGACCTGGGGCTCACTCGGCTGGGCCTTGGGAGGCTCTATGGCTCGGCTCACCCGCTCGGCATGACGCCTCCTTCCTCGGCTGCTGTCACCGCTTGATGCTGCTTCTCCGGAGATGACATTGATGTGTACCCCGCGGGGGGCATTATCGATCTCCTCTAGGGCGCCTCGATCTTCTTTACGCTCGGCTATGAACCGAGCTAGATGTCCCTGACGGATGAGGCACTCAATCTCGTCCTGGAGCTGGTGGCAGTCGCCGGTGTGGTGCCCGTGATCGCTGTGGAACAAGCAGTGCTTGTTGCGATTACGATTCTTCGATCTCATTGGCTCGGGTTGGTGGAGGAGGCCTGAGTCCTTGATGCCTTCGTAGATCTCGTAGACCGGCGCGGCTAGTGGGGTGTACCGCTCATACTTCCGTGACGGTTCCTTGCGTTCCCCATCGCGGTTCCGCCTTTTCCCCGAACCTGAGCTTGGCTCGGAAGCCCGCTTCTTGTCCCCCTCCCTACCGGAGCCGGTTGCGTCTCGGCAAGAGCTGAGCACCTCTTTGCACTCGGCGTGGCGTAATGCCAGAGTCACTAGCTCGGCAAGGGTCGAGGGAGGGTGGAGGACAAGTTCGCGGCAGAGATTCTCGTCCCGGGTGCCCCCAGTCAGCGCGGTTATGGCTGAGGCCACGTCCAGGCGGGGGATTCTCAGGGCTTCCGACTTGAATCGGTGAATATAAGCCCGGAGTCTTTCCCCTTGCGCCTGTTTGAGGGCCAGGAGCGCCGCTACCGACCTTGGGGGGGCACTTCCGGCGAAACTCTCTTTGAAGACTCGCCCAAATTGCTTGAAGTCTCGGATGGATCCGGGGGCGAGGGCCCGGAACCATGCTTGGGTGCCCTGGACCAGGGTGGTCGCGAAGGCTCGGCACTTGATGGCATCCGACGCTCCATGCAAGGTCATCAAAGCATCGAAGCTGTCGTAGTGATCGGCCGGGTCGCCCTGGCCGTCGTAGAGCTTGAAGGTCGGGATGGAGGTTATGGGAGACACCTCTGCCTTCAAGATGTATTCGGAGAACGGGGATTTCTCCTCATCCTCCGGGAAAGAGGTCTTCTGCAGGGCGCGGAGGGCACGCTCCTGCTCTGCGAAACGCCTCTCGAAATCTCGTAGTCGGAGGGATAACTCCGGCTGTTGTCATGCCGTGGGGCTGGGAGGAGCGTCTTGGTGATCCCCGGGAACATCGATCTCCGGGTTTGGACGACGCGCCCCCGGTTTTCCCCGCCTTGGTGTGGAGGAAGCCTCTTGCTCCGGAGGCGGAGCCTGCAAGGGTCCTCAAATCCTGTTGCGGATGATCTGCTGGCCGCGGAGAGTGAAGCGGCCTCCGGCGGTGTGCTGGGATGAATTCTCACGGGGAGGGCTCCCTGACGGGGCACGGGACCTTCCATCCCTAGCCGCCTGGGTCCTCATGAGTTCCACGAGGACATCCAGTTTCACGTTGAGGGCCTGGAAGGCTTCGGCGCCACCATTGGGCCGTAGCCCTACTGTCGCAGGAGGGGGTGGTGGTTCGTCGGTGGGGGTGCTGGCGTTAGAGGGAGGGTTCTGTGAGGCCCGGGAGGGGCCATCCCCTGTCGCTACCATGGCCTTTCTCCTATCACCGGCGGACCTCATTCCTGAGCTTCTTCGCACCATACTGGCTTCTTGTATGTTTCCCACAGACGGCGCCAGATGAAGAGGCAAGATCTCGCGCTGGTCCTGAGCGGGCAGTGGATCACCAGATAGTGAACTGCAAGAAAGGGAAATGGATCAGAGGGCCCAGGGATGAGTCCCTGGGGAAAACCCTCCGATGCTTAAGTCAGTAGAGCTATGGTGGGAGCAATATAGGGAGGAAGTAGCTTCTGCGCGAGATCCCTCTCCACCAGAAGGGTGAAGTGGTTCCTGCTCAGAGTTTTGAGCGCGTGGTTGCCCTTACCTTTCGCCGGAGGGTATCCCTGGGTTAAATAGTGCGTCGTCTTCTAGAGTCCTGTAAGTCGAGGGGTTTCAGGTGGGGGTTACGTCCTCGACGTGGGCTTTTATTGCCTTGTCGTGGGAGCGTTATCACCTTGGGGAGCTGAAGTCCCTCACCTTTATAACTTCTGCTCACAGAGGACTCTTAACGGCTGCATGGATAAGCAATCGTCGGCCGTTCTGAGCTCAGAGAGGCCAGCCCTATCCGGGCGGTAGGCTTTGCTCGGATGAAGATGGGTCGGATCGATCGGCATGCACCTTCTTCTCCCGGGCGAAGGGATGGCTCGGGCATGGACCTTTCCTGTGACCTGACCGACGCTCAGGCCTTCCGAGCCTAGAGGCCGCCTAGGAAGGTAGTATCCTCGAGCAAAACTTTTATTGGCTTTCTCGCCTAAGTGGGCCCCAGGGGGCTGTCACCTGGCTGAGCTGAGCCTTGTTGGGCCTGAGGGGCCTAGTTCTGCTACTCTTAATTGGGCTACAGAAATCCCCCTCTCCAGCAAGTATAGAATTGTAAAATTGGCCATGTAACAAGAATATTAACACTCCCGGTCAAACATGTCATGTATAGAAAGTCAAGTATGTAACGAGTCAAGCATGTAATAAGTGAATTGCCTAATTCAATCTTACATGTCAATTGGTGGAATGTCACACCTGATCATTCAACTCTCTCAGGCATAAGTACTTTCAAGATTTACTCGCCTACGACCAGATCAGGGACCCCATGTTTGCTAGGCATTGAATGTTCAGGTGGACCAAGAGTCCCATATAATTTTTAGAACAATTGATTTATAATTATGGATAATATGAGTTTCAAGAAAAGCTTAAGAAACGTAGTATAGCGCACAACTAGACATTTAGTTATGGAGGACTCGAGAGGTGTCCCTATAGGCACAAGAGGTGGCTCCCATTATGAAGCACTTTGCGCCATTCCGGCCTCAAGAGGTGGCTCCCATAACGTAGCACTTTACCCCGCATGACACTTAGCTCCTACACTCCCAAATGGTAGTTTATGGCTAAAGTATAGATCTAGTAAAAATTTCATTTCCAAGGATAAGTAGCATGAAAAGTAAATAAAGTTTATAAGAGAAGTTTAAGGATGATTTAAGGCATCATGTTTAATGACATTAAGATAATAAAGAGAATACTTTTCCAGTTAAGGCACGATCAGCTCTGCCGAAAATCTTGTAAAATAGGTTTAGATCAAGTTTTTTCCACAGTCGGGTGCTTAGCAAAAAACAAAAGAGATGTCGGCCAGGTAAGAGGTGGGACAGTGGGAGGCTCTCCTTGTTGTGCCCCTGTGATTTTGATGATAGCAAACACTATGAGTCAGCATTGCATATCATGAACATCTCTATCTAAATGAAAGTCCTGCTTGAGCATATAGGAAGTCAGTGCATTCGGCTATTTCATGCACACACACAATGTCTGTACAGCCAGTGCATCCCTTGATTTAAAGTCCATACATTGTCTGCCCGCACACACAAGTCCATACATTGCTTTGCAGCATGCACGCACGCAGAGTCTATACATTCTCTGCTGATATGTTTATGCTGTAGTTCAGCAAGTCTGTACATCGCATCGCATGCACATTGCATCTGTCAAGTCGAACATCATTCAGAACACTAAGTCTATACATTCAAATGGCATGTCCATGCATATGCAAAGTTAGCGTCTCATGTTAAGATCCGTCTCACTTAGCGTCTCATGTTGTGTCTCAACATACCCAGCATCTCATGTTGTGTCTCACATAGCGCTTCATGTCTGTACATCGTCTTGTACATTGCACATAAAGTCTATACATTCAAATGGCATGTCCATGCATATACGAAGTCAGTACAGCCTGTGTGTTGCACGAACACAAGTCTATACATTGTCTGGTTGCACGCCACACGGCTGAGCAAGTCTATACATCTGTTAGCCTTGCCTCATCACGCAAAGTCTATACATTCTGTGTGGCTTGTTCATGCATATGCTTTGTCCGTGCATCAAGTCTATACATTGTCTCGCACACACACACAAAGTCTGCACACCAAGTCTGTGCATCGTTAGTGTTCTTCATGCATGTGCATAGTTCATGCATCACTTCTTTAACAAGTCTATACATCGTGTGCTTCATGCATTTCCAAAGTATGTACACTCGATTGGTGGCTTGTTCATGCATCATCTATCAAGTCTATACATCGCTGCATACAAAGTCTATACATCCTCAAACCAACTCTGTACACCTCTCTAATATCCTCTATGACTGTTTGACAGGTATATCCTTCGAGAAGAAAGATGTCTGGGCACGTGATCCGAGGTTGGCACTTGGCACGTGATCCGATGTTATCTCTGGATAAAGGGGGCATAAGCCCTACACACGCCCGATCTTTGAGGCTCTATAAATACGAAGCTTCTTCCTCAGAAGAAGACAGATGGTGCTAGGAGATCGTGATAGCAGAGCAAAAGTAGAGAGATAGCCTGCACGATCCAGAAGAAGAAAAAGAGTGAAGAAGAGAAAGAGAGAAGAAGCAAAGAGAAAGAAGAGAAAGAGAGAGATAGAGAGCTCGAGCATAGAATCGGAAGCATCCATTGAAGAATCTGGTGGTCTGGAAATTGGATCAGATCCAAACCAGACTTGCTCCTGCGAGAGCTACATTTTGCATTTCATTTACAGCTTTCAGTCGTTGATTGTTTCCCATTTTGCGTTTTCTTTTAAACCTTTCTTCAAGCTGTTTGCCAACAGTGCAAGCTGTGATGCACAGCGGCGAGGTGGATACCTCGGACGACTAAGCTGTATTGCCCAGTGGAGCAAGCTGTGAGGCTCAGCGCAAGCTGTTAGGTGTTATTTTAGATGGACGCAGTCTATTACCACTGAGAGTGGATATAGAGGGGGGTGAATAGATCTAATGTCTAATTTTAGAACACAGTTGAACTCTAATGCAGAATTAAAACAATCAACTGTTGAACGACAGAAGGAACACTATGAAATCACACAAACCACAGGCAATCACACAGTAGACACCGATCTTTAAGGTGGTTCGATCTCAATCCAGAGATCTACGTCCACCCCACACTCCAACTGGAATGTGGATCCTGCTGACTCACAGCTTGAACAGCTGGGCTTCACAGCTTGCCAACCAGACCGCTGATACACAGCTTCGCTGGGCTTTACAGCTTGCCGACCAGAGGAACAAATCCTCTGCAACCGCTGGGCGATACAGCTTAGACGTCCGAGACCTAGTCTCGCCTGCTGAGGATTACAGCTTCACATGTCCAGTGGAAACCTCCACTGCAATTGCTGGCTCACAGCTTGATAACAAAAGAGTTTCGAAAATAGTAAAGACAGAAACAAACGAAATGGAAAACCAAAACGAATGTAGCTCAATTAAGCAGTATCAGCTCTGGTATCTGAACCAAGAGACTGATTTACAAGACTTCGAAAAGACTCTCTCAACTCAACTCTATCAATCTTCTCTTCTCTCTTTCTCTTCTTCTCTCTTTTTCTTCTTCTCTGTGGATCGTGCAGGCGCTCACTCTCTGTTCTTTTCTCTTAGCTCTGGCTGCTTCTATTCGATCAGCTTCTTCTGAAGGAAGAAACTCCATATATATACCAGCAGCAGGAAGGGCGTGTGCTCTCCACATCTCCCGCCCAATGGCTTGGACCACGTGGCAGCATCCAACAGGCTTTCAGTACACGTGTCATAATCTGGTCACTCCCCTTATCCTCGGATCACGTGCCCAGTCATCAGTCTCTGCAAAGAATCCCTATCAGACAGTTGAAATAGAATTGTCAGTTTAAGGTTTAAGCGATGTACAGACTGTATGAAGGCACTGCTGAAGCAATGTACAGACATTGTGAATGCGAAGCTATGCAGTGTTCAGACTCTACGTATGCAGACCCATGGCGTTGTACAGACTTAGTAAATGCAGTGCTGTAGCCTGTATAGACTTCAGATATGCAAGACTATGCCATGAACAGACTTCCTATATACAGGACTTATGCCATGTATAGACTCCATATATGCAGAGCTTATGCCATGTATAGACTTCAAATATGCAGAGCTTAAGCCATGTACATACTTCAAATATGCAGAAGTAAACGTGCATCAATGTGTAGACTTAGCAAAACAAAGTATGAACAAAGCAACATAATGTGCAGACTTCGTGCAATGAGTGAAGCAGTGTATAGAGTTATGAGTGGAATACATGAAGCAATGTATAGAGTTAGAGTGCAATGAGTGTTCAAGTGATGTACAGACTCAACGCTATGCAAGCAGACAATGTATAGAGTTGATGAAGCGATGCTCAACAAAAAGACACCTTACACTTAGGCGTTTGTTTCAGAAGTGACGCCACTTCTGGTGGGCGTCAAATCTCGAGCATAGAGAATGTATAGACTTGGTACGGCACAAGGTAGCATAACGATGTACAGACTCTGCCAAGAGCAATGCACAATGCACATATGAGTGTACATACTTTGTTTGTGCTGTGCAAGCATGCTAAGATGCAATGTATAGACTTTATGCGAGCATGCTGCAGCCAGTGTACATACTTAGACCTGCGTGCATGCAATGCGATGTATAGACTTGCCCATGGCTGTCTAGACTTTGCATGCGTGCTTATAGCAATGTGCAGACTTGCAGATAATGCGTTGTGCAGACTTTGCGTGCCACAATGTATAGACTTGGTGGCGAGTGACTTACACAAAGACGCTAAGTGAGACGGACCAGTGTATAGACTTATGCTGTGCTGCAAGATGGCAGTGTACAGACTTGGTTAAGACTGTCTAGACTCTGCATGCGAGCTATGGCGATGTATAGACTTGCTAACAAGACGTTGTGCAGACTTTGCGTGCCACAATGTGCAGACTGCACGATGTATGGACTTGCAAGTGCAACGTAGGTAAAATCACCAGTGTACAGACTTGCTAGTTGCAACGTAGGTAAAATATACCAATGTATAGACTTGCGAGTTGCAGCGTAGGTAAAGATACCTAATGTACAGACTTGCTAGTGTGCATGCCACAATGTAGTGTATGGACTTTGAGTGTGCGTGCAGTGCTGCAACCGATGTATGGACTTGTGTTGACGCAACAGGACAACATCCAATGTATAGACTTTGCAGATGCAAGCAATGCAGCAATGTATAGACTTTGCTCATCTGGTGCGTCGACCCATCTTGAAGGTGCGTCGACCCATCTGTGTAAACTATATAGACTATGCTGTATTCATTGTCCAGACTATGCAGAGAGTAATGATGCATGGATGTATAGACTTGTGACTCATAAGTTTGCTATCATCAAAACTACAGATCATCAAAAACTACAGGGGCACAACAATCTCCCCCTTTTTGATGATGGCAATACTATGAGTTACACTGACTCCTAATGCATGCTATGAGAATGCAAGTTTAACAAGATCTCCCCAATGCAAGTTCTAACAAGATCTCCCCCTTTGCCATAACAATGAATACACTCCCCCTGGAATTCAACAAACAGACAATATTCTCCCCCTTTGCCATCAACAAAGAGGAGGGAAAGTGATTACAAGGGAAGGAACAAGAGAGATCATCTGACTGGCATTCTGAACAAGTAGTTCAGGAATAAGCATTCTAAAGCACAGAGTCTTCAGTCATATGAATTTAGAAACTGCTTTGAGATAGAATTATGGTTTAAAGGTTATAAATTTTTGAGTTCATGTACTACAATCAATGGATAAGTTTTCTGTGCATGATAAAACAATAAACCAGAATCACATTTGCATGAGAGATTCAGTTTCAAAATATCTTACTTTCATAGACTCAGTAAAAAAATGGTTAAGAGATACCAGGTCATGTATTGAAATTAAACAAATTGACATCCCTGAAATTTCTTTTGAAGGAACATCATTTTCAATATTATTTCATTAAGGGCATTCAGGTACCATTTGTCTTTTTGCGTAAGGGTATACATTTATCAGACGCAATACCCCTAGATACTCAACATGATGGACCATTCTGCCTATGATCAAACTCAATAAAACTGATTTACACATTTTTGTGTGAGGGTACACGTTTATCAGATGCCAGTTACCCCCAGATACTCAGTGAAACCACCCTATTGTTTTGATCATTTTATACAGAGATAACTGATACACCTCATGACTTAAGTATTGTCCATTTCTTTGATGGATCACTTAGTTTCTCAGTATTTTACCAGTCATTGCTCTGCCAATGTTATTTTTTAATTAATTTTCAATATTTTTCAATATCTTTCTTAGCTGTCCTTTATTTGTTTCAGAATGACTTGTTTAAGGACAATACACATACTTAGCCTTCTCTAACAGGATTTTAGATGAGTTTTTAGATTTCAGATATAATTGGCTTTGTCTGACATGAAATAAGATAAGGGTTGAGAGCTTTATCAATTTTCAGCTTTCTTATTTACTGATTGCAATCTTTAAACTTTAAAGTTTATAAAATTTAAACCATTAAGTCAGTCTTCAAGCAATTAAAGTTCTTATAAATGAAGAAGTCTGTTTTCTATTGCTTAGGAATCAGAACTGACTAATAGATTGCCATATTGTCAGACTCAACTCATTCAGGGTCAAAGAATTTGGATTTCAATAAAGTTGATGACCACTCTGAATTTCTAACAATACTCCCCCTGTCTATATGCATGTGGTTTTAGATGAGAGAGAGCTTAGACACAGTCATGACTAAATGATATGCAATGATGATCATGAGTGTGATGCCAAAAAAAATATGAATGTCATGCATGATCATGAGTCTGTTGCAACATTCAACATTCACAAGGTTTATTCAAGCCATCAGGGAGTTTATTCATTATGCTGAAATTTACACAAGCCAAGTTCTCTTCTAAGAAATTTAAACCTTTCATTCCCAAGAGGCTTAGTAAAAATATCAGCAATTTATTTTTCAGTTTCAATGAAGTTCATTTCAATTTCCTTTTTATTTACAACATCTCTAAGAAAATGGTGTTTTATCTCTATATGCTTAGTCCTAGAATGATGAACATGATTTTTAGCAAGGCATATAGCACTAGTATTATCACACAAGATTGGAATACATTCCAGTTTTATCTGATAATCATCTAGTTGGTGCTTGATCCAAAGTACTTGGGCAGCACAATTACCAGCTGCAACATATTCAGCCTCAGCTGTAGACAAGGCTACAGTGTGTTGCTTCTTAGATGCCCAAGATACTAGACAGCCACCAAGGAATTGACAATAGCCACTAGTGCTTTTTCTCTCTACTCGACACCTAGCATAATCTGCATCAGTGTAGGCTAGAAGTTCTAACTCACACTTGGCAGGATACCAAAGACCTAGCTCTTGGGTGCCTAGTAAATACCTAAAAATCATTTTCACAGATTTAAGATGTGATTCTTTAGGACTAGCCTGAAATCTAGAGCATAAACACACTACAAATTGAATATCAGGCCTAGATGCTGTAAGATATAGAAGGGATCCGATCATACCTCTATATAGCCTTTGGTCCACTGGTTTACCTTGAGGATCTTCATCTAAACTGGTTGAGGTACCCATTGGAGCAGCTATTTCCTTGAGGTTATCCATCTTGTACTTCTTCAATAAATCCCTTATGTACTTGGACTGAGAGATGAAAGTTCCATCTTTTGACTGTGTCACCTGCAGTCCAAGAAATAATTTGAGCTCACCCATTGAGCTCATTTCAAACTCATTAGTCATTATCTGAGAGAATTCCTCACACAATTTAGGGTTAGTTGACCCAAAGATAATGTCATCCACATAAATTTGAATGATAAGAATATCTGAATGACTTACCTTAGTAAACATGGTTTGATCAACTACACCTCTTGTGAAGTTCTTATCAGTGAGGAATTTGCTCAACCTGTCATACCAAGCTCTAGAAGATTGCTTAAGACCATAGAGAGCTTTTCGAAGTTTATACACATGATTGGGGAAGTCTAAACATTCAAAGCTAGAAGGCTGCCTCACATAGACATCCTCACTGATTTCCCCATTCAGAAAAGTAGATTTTACATCCATCTGCTGAAGATTTATTCTTAGGGAACATGCATAAGTCAATAAGATTCTGATAGCTTCTAACCTGGCTACAGGGGCAAAAGACTCTTCAAAGTCAATTCCAAATTCCTGGTTATACCCCTGAGCTACAAGTCTGGCCTTATTTTTAATGACATTCCCTGATTCATCAGTTTTATTTCTGAATACCCATTTAGTCCCTATGATTGTTTCATGATCAGGAGGTGGAACCAAGTGCCACACCTTTTCCTGTCAAATTGATTGAGCTCTTCATGCATGGCATTAATCCAATGCACATCCTTAAGAGCACAGTCAATGGACTTGGGTTCTACATTTGATACAAAGGCATATGCATTCAATTCATTTTGAATTCTTAAGTGGCCTCTAGTCCTAGGAGGGTCATGCAAATTGCCAATCACATTATCTACAGGATGATCTTTTAGATATCTAATGTTGACAATTTCATTATCATGATTTTCATTTACCTCCCCCTGAACTGTAGGCTCTTCTTCATTAAGCTCTTCATTTCCTTCCACATCTTCGGATTTGTCTGCAGGATTCCCTTCTTTCAGAATATCACCATTGTCTTCATTCCTGCATTGACCAATATTAGACTTTACCAAAGATTCATCAAAAACAATATGTGGAGATTCTTCAACAGTTTTGGAATTCAGATTATACACTCTATATGCTCGGGTGTTTTCAGAGTAACCAAGAAAAAATCCTAGTTCACCTTTAGGTTCAAATTTATCAAGGTCTCTTTTATCATTTATATGAATAAAACATTTACAACCAAAAACCTTGAAATGAGCAATAGAAGGTTTCTTACCCTTTATGATCTCATAGGGTGTTTTCTGGGTAGAAGGTCTTACCATGGCTCTGTTAATTACATAACAGGCAGTATTTACTGCTTCAGCCCAGAACTTTCTTGGCAGACCACCTTCAACCAAGAGTGTACGACCCATCTCCACCAAGGTTCTGCTCCTCCTCTCCACAACTCCATTCTACTCGGGTGTCCTTGGTGAGGAGTACTTGTGATGAATTCCATTTGACCTGCAGAATTCATCAAACTGTGAGTTTTCAAACTCACCTCCATGATCAGTTAAAATATTTTCAATTTTCTGGTTTTTCTTAAGACAGAACTCCTGAAATTCTGAGAATGCATCACTTTTATGTGATAAGAAATGTACCCAAGTATACCTAGAGAAGTCATCTACCATGACAAACCCATACTTCCTCCCTGATAAGCTGACAGACCTGGTTGGCCCAAAAAGGTCCATGTGTATCAGCTCATAGGGTTTAGAAGACAGATTTTCTGTTCTAGATTTAAATGACTTTCTAGTTAACTTTGACTGAGTGCATGCATCACAGATTTTATTTTCTTTCTTAAAGAAAACTTCAAGAAGTCCTCTAACCATGCTATGCTTATTCAGTTTATGCAATACAGTGTAACTAGCATGGCCTAACCTACGATGCCATAAAAATGCTAAGTCCTCTCTGCTAGCAGTAAGGCATAGGTTAGAATGTTGTATATCATCTAAGTCTATCATGTAAGTGTTATTTATCCTTTTACCAGAAAATTTAACAGTTTCAGAATCAGGTTCAAAAACTTTGCAGCATTGAGAGTCAAAAAGAACTTTGCATCCTTTATCACATAGTTGGCTGATGCTAAGTAAATTATATGCTAAACCTTCAACCAACATGACATCTTCAATGCAACAGGTAGTACACTTACCTACCTTACCTGTCCCAACAATCTTACCCTTTGTGTTGCTACCAAAGGTGACAAGGCCTCCTTGTTTCTCTGTCAGCATGCAGAACTTGGCCTTATCTCTTGTCATATGCCTGGAGCAGCCACTATCCAAGTACCACAAATTGTTCTTGGCTGCCAGGCATACCTGCACACACAATCAGGTAGAGAAGTTTGGAACCCAAGACTGATTGGGCTCCAGAGAAGATGAAAAGTAATTAAAACAAGAAAGCAGACTTTTAGGAATCCACATTTGTTTGAAACAGTTCTGTTCAGTGGATTTTCCAGATTTCTTTTTGTTATGCTTTTTCTTGTTGACACTAGCATGATTATTTACAGATTGATTATTTCTGTGCCAGTGCCTTGGCCAGGGTGTATTCACGAAATTTTGGCCATAGTAATCATTGGGCTGGCTGTGGAAATGTTGGTTCCTAGGTATCCAAGAGCCATACCCATTAACCCAATTTCTAGTGTAAGGTTTATAGGACTGTGTAGCCTGATGTCCATAACCTGTAAACCTTCCTTGAGTCCTAGTCCATCCTGACCTATTTGGATAGGTTGACTGTACAAACAAGTGGGACTGGGCTCTAGGTTGGTAGAAATGTTTGGGTTGAGCTCTAAAAGTATTCTGCCTCGCCTGCACCTTGGACCCTGCTGACCTATTCATAGGTGTGTATTGGGTCTTCTTCAGAGGTGGTGGTGATGGTGGAGACTTGGTGACCTTAACATGGGGTTTATAAGACTGTGTAGGTTGACCCCTAACCTGAGACTGAGCTTTGGGATTTTGCTTGGATGTGCTAGCTCTACTAGGCTCACTCAGCTTTTGTTTGCCCTTCTCCTCAGCACTGGGCTTTTTCAGATTTACAGCTTTGTTCACTGAAATGTTTGACTTCATGTTGATTAGAGGTCCTTTCTCTTTTTGTGCGACAAATGAAATAGTTTTCATTCCAAAGCTTTTTTTTGCACTAGAATTAAATCCAAGGCCCTCTTTTCTGAAGTTGACTTTTGACCCTAACAAAGTATTTATGTTATCTGAACCTTGGGTCATTTTCTCAATAATTTTAAGCTTGTCCTCATTATCCTTTTGAATGTCTTCAATGGATTTTTTCAGTTCTGTATTCACACTTAGGACAGCTTGATATTTTTCATTCACAATTTTTATCTCACTTTCATATTTCTGAATTTTCAACTTCCATTCATCAGCTTCTTTTTCTAACCTCTCATTATCTTCTTTAGAGGCTTTTGACTCATTCTTGATTTCTTCTAATTCAGAACATGTGAGTTTGAGTTTATTATTCTCAGATTCAAGACATGCAATTTTATCAGTTAGAGTTGTATCATTTTGCAAGGAGTTAATCTTTCTTCTTAAATGCATGTTTTCCCTTCTAATGTCATCTGCTTTATCAGCTATTTCATGATAGGCATCTACCCAATCAGCAATAGTAAAATTATCGAATCGAGAAGTTACCTCATCTGAATCCTCCTCTCTGTCTTCAGAGCTTGTTGCCATAAGGCAAATAGGCTTTTCAGATTCGGCTTCACTGTCAGAGGTATTGCTCAAGGAGCCTTCATCTTCATCACTCCAGGTACTCACCATAGCTTTCCCTTTCGTGTTCCTCTTCTTTGACTTGTCCTTGTATTTCTGATTCTCTGGACAGTCAGCTTTCAGATGGCCTATCTTCCTGCATTGATAACAAGTATTAGTTTCAATTTTCTTTGCAGGGTTATGTTTATACCTTTTATCCCTTCGGCCGCCACTATACTTATTTTGGCTGAATCGTCCTCCTTCTTTCCTGAGGAACCGCCTGAACTCTCTGGTCATCATTGCCATCTCAGTACGAGTTATATCTTGTTCATTCAGGCTCTCCTCGGATGATGATCCACTAGAGCTGGATCTGATGGACTTGCTGGATTTGCTGGCACCAGCTTTCAGAGCGATTGGCTTCTTCTTCTTTTCAGCTTCCTCTATCTTTGGCAGATTAATCTCATATGCCATCAGCGAGCCAATTAGCTCATCTGCCCTTGTATTTTGTAAATCCCTTGACTCCTCTATTACTGTAGCTTTAGTATGCCAAGCATGAGTCAGGGAACGCAATATCTTTCTCACTACATCGTATTCTGTCTGAGCCTTCCTGAGACCTCTAAGACCATTTGTGATGATAGTTAATCGAGAGTACATCTCCTTGATGGTCTCATTTGGCTTCATCTTGAAGGCTTCATATTCTGACACAAGGAAATTAGCCTTCGTCTCTCTAACCTGAGAAGTCCCTTCATGAATAACTTCCAGTGCATCCCACATCTCCTTAGCTGAGCTGCAAGCTGATACTCGAGAAAATTCTGTGGGGTGCAGAGAGCATTGAATAGCGTTTATGGCGCTCCAGTTTAGAGTAGACCTTCTGATCTCCTCCTTGGTCCAGACTTCCTCATTAAGGGACAGCTCATAAGGTCCCTTGCTGACTACCTTCCAGATCTCATAATCCTTCGCCCTAAAAAATACTTGCATACGGTTCTTCCAGTATGCATAGTTAGATCCATCGAAGAAAGGGGGCTTGGTGGTTGAGTGTCCTTCAACGATCATCCCTCGAGCATCCATCTGTACCTTCCTCTTCGGGCTGTAAGTCCCTGTAGAAGAGTTAGGCTCTGATACCAACTGTTATTTTAGATGGACGCAGTCTATTACAACTGAGAGTGGATCTAGAGGGGGGTGAATAGATCTAATGTCTAATTTTAGAACACAGTTGAACTCTAATGCGAAATTAAAACAATCAACTGTTGAACGACAGAAGGAACACTATGAAATCACACAAACCACAGGCAATCACACAGTAGACACCAATCTTTAAGGTGGTTCGATCTCAATCCAGAGATCTACGTCCACCCCACACTCCAACTGGAATGTGGATCCTACTGACGCACATCTTGAACAGCTGGGCTTCACAGCTTGCCAACCAGACCGCTGATACACAGCTTCGCTGGGCTTTACAGCTTGCCGACCAGAGGAACAAATCCTCTGCAACCGCTGGGTGATACAGCTTAGCCGTCCGAGACCTGGTCTCGCCTGCTGAGGATTACAGCTTCACCTGTCCAGTGGAAACCTCCACTGCAATTGCTGGCTCACAGCTTGATAACAAAAGAGTTTCGAAAATAGTAAAGACAGAAACAAACGAAATGGAAAACCAAAATGAATGTAGCTCAATTGAGCAGTATCAGCTCTGGTATCTGAACCAAGAGACTGATTTACAAGACTTCGAAAAGACTCTCTCAACTCAACTCTCTCAATCTTCTCTTCTCTCTTTCTCTTCTTCTCTCTGAATCTTCTTCTATCTTTTTCTTCTTCTCTGTGGATCGTGCAGGCGCTCACTCTCTGTTCTTTTCTCTTAGCTCTGGCTGCTTCTATTCGATCAGCTTCTTCTGAAGGAAGAAACTCCATATATATACCAGCAGCAGGAAGGGCGTGTGCTCTCCACATCTCCCGCCCAATGGCTTGGACCACGTGGCAGCATCCAGCAGGCTTTCAGTACACGTGTCATAATCTGGTCACTCCCCTTATCCTCGGATCACGTGCCCAGTCATCAGTCTCTGCAAAGAATCCCTGTCAGACAGTCGAAATAGAATTGTCAGTTTAAGGTTTAAGCGATGTACAGACTGTATGAAGGCACTGCTGAAGCAATGTACAGACATTGTGAATGCGAAGCTATGCAGTGTTCAGACTCTACGTATGCAGACCCATGGCGTTGTACAGACTTAGTAAATGCAGTGCTGTAGCCTGTATAGACTTCAGATATGCAAGACTATGCCATGTACAGACTTCCTATATACAGGACTTATGCCATGTATAGACTCCATATATGCAGAGCTTATGCCTTGTATAGACTTCAAATATGCAGAGCTTAAGCCATGTACATACTTCAAATATGCAGAAGTAAACGTGCATCAATGTGTAGACTTTGCAAAACAAAGTATGAACAAAGCAACACAATGTGGAGACTTCGTTCAATGAGTGAAGCAGTGTATAGAGTTATGAGTGGAATAGATGAAGCAATGTATAGAGTTAGAGTGCAATGAGTGTTCAAGTGATGTACTAACTCAACGTTATGCAAGCAGACAATGTATAGAGTTGATGAAGCGATGCTCAACAAAAAGACGCCTTACACTTAGGCGTTTGTTTCAGAAGTGACGCCACTTCTGGTGGGCGTCAAATCTCGAGCATAGAGAATGTATAGACTTGCTACGGCACAAGGTAGCATAACGATGTATAGACTCTGCCAAGAGCAATGCACAATGCACATATGAGTGTACAGACTTTGTTTGTGCTGTGCAAGCATGCTAAGATGCAATGTATAGACTTTATGCGAGCATGCTGCAGCCAGTGTACATACTTAGACCTGCGTGCATGCAATGCGATGTATAGACTTGCCCATGGCTGTCTAGACTTTACATGCGTGCTTATAGCAATGTGTAGACTTGCAGATAATGCGTTGTGCAGACTTTGCGTGCCACAATGTATAGACTTGGTGGCGAGTGACTTACACAAAGATGCTAAGTGAGACGGACCAGTGTATAGACTTATGCTGTGCTGCAAGATGGCAGTGTACAGAATTGGTTAAGACTGTCTAGACTCTACATGCGAGCTATGGCGATGTATAGACTTGCTAACAAGACGTTGTGTAGACTTTGCGTGCCACAATGTGCAGACTGCACGATGTATGGACTTGCAAGTGCAACGTAGGTAAAATCACCAGTGTACAGACTTGCTAGTTGCAACGTAGGTAAAATATACCAATGTATAGACTTGTGAGTTGCAACGTAGGTAAAGATACCTAATGTACAGACTTGCTAGTGTGCATGCCACAATGTAGTGTATGGACTTTGAGTGTGCGTGCAGTGCTACAACCGATGTATGGACTTGTGTTGACGCTGCAGGACAACAGCCAATGTATAGACTTTGCAGATGCAAGCAATGCAGCAATGTATAGACTTTGCTCATCTGGTGCGTCGACCCATCTTGAAGGTGCGTCGACCCATCTGTATAAACTATATAGACTATGCTGTATTCATTGTCCAGACTATGCAGAGAGTAATGATGCATGGATGTATAGACTTGTGACTCATAAGTTTGCTATCATCAAAACTACAGATCATCAAAAACTACAGGGGCACAACATTAGGCAGTGGATGGCTAAGCTGTATTGCCCAACGGAGCAAGCTGTGAGGCTCAACGCAAGCTGTTAGGCAGCGGATGGCTAAGCTGTATTGCCCAACGGAAGCAAGCTGTGATGCTCAGCGGTTGTAGGCAAGCTGTGAGGCCCAGCTGTTCAAGCTGTTAGTCAGTGGAATCCACACTCTAGTTGGAGTGTGGGGTGGACGTAGGTCTGGAGGACCGAACCACCTAAAAACTCCTCTGTGCAGTGGTTTGATTTTTTTAATTCTGCTTCCGCTAGATGAATGTTTAGGCGCGCTATACATATTTGCACATTGGCTCAAAAGAGAATTTGATTAGTTCTTCAGATTGTCTAGTTTTGTCTAGTTAGCGTTCTAGATTCTTAATTGAGCGAAATTTTTAAGGGAGGGATTCATTCACCCCCCTCTGAATCCAACGCACCGAACCCAACAATTGGTATCAGAGCGGGTGTCTGCATAGAAGGTCCAACGACCTGCAGATCCGATCCTGCTGTATTCGGTGCTATTTCGCTTCTGATACATTTCTTCTCAATTGTTCTATGCGCTGAATCTGTTTGCCATCTGTCCAAATGGCTCATCCTCTGGTTTATGATGGTTCTAACTTCAATAGTTGGCTAGGAGGACTATGTGTGTACGTAGACTCCATTGATCCCAAACTATGGAGTCTACTATCTAAAGGCCCACAGCAATTACCTCATGATGAGATCAAGTGGTCTAGAGAGGATAGAATTAAGAACCGTGATAATGTCATAGTTCTTAATATCTTGAGAGCTGCGATTAATACTGATATATATCCTTTTGTTCTCAGGTGCACTTCTGGAAAAGAGATATATGACAGAGTCATTTCTGCTCATAAAAACTATGAGGACAGCTGCATGATGGCCAACCAGAATGTTCATAACTCTGATCAACAGCGAGAGGATCAATGCTTGATGGCAAACCGGGTAAATGATGATGAGGAATCCTCATCCAAGGTAACCTCTGGATCCGAAGAGATTTCAATTGATGATTTATGGAATATCAATGAAGAACTTACTGAAAGATGTAAGAAATTAAAATCTGAAAAGAGAAAAATGAGAAAAGAAATGATTCATGATATCACTTGCCTAAAAGCTGAGTTGAATAATTTGAAATCTGAAAATGAGAACCTCAGAATCAAACTTATTAGAGAAGATTCTTGCAATGAATGTGCAGTTTTAAGAGACTTGATAAATGATCTTGATTCTGATGATAATCTTCAAAAGGATTTAATCAAATCTCTGAAAGAAGAAAATAAATCTTTGCTAGAAAAGAAAACTGAAGCTGAAGAATTTGAAAACAAGCTGGTTGAAGAAAATAGGTACCTCAAGGATCAAAATAAAAAGTTAATGGTTCTGAATACTGTTCTCTCTGAAAAATGGTTAACCATTGAAAAGGGAAAGTTTGTTGAAAATGACACTGAACAAAGAGTGAAACAGGAAATTAACACACTCAAAAGTCTAAATGATGGTTTGCATAATCAAGTCATTTCCTGTGAAGACTACATTACTTCCTTGCAAACTGATATTCAAGATCTAAAGGATTCCCTGGCAAAGTTTGTTAAGAGTTCAGAACAAGAAAAGTGTTCCTCATTTGTTTTCAAATCCACTGCTCAGAGAATCAAAAATGAGGACAAACAATTGAAAAAGGGAAGAAATCAGAAAAGGATTGAAAGTAAAAGGAAAGCTAACATCTCATCTGATGATGTAAATGGTTCTTCTGACTCTATTAGATGTCATGATCGAGTGCATGGTGCAAAACATGTTTCCACTCAGTCACATGCACACACAAAGAACAACTCATGTTATTACTGTGGCATATCAGGTCATCATATGCATGAGTGTAGAATAATGATTCGAGATGAATTGAGCATTAAGTTTATTTATGAAGAATCTCGTGCATCTAATAGAAAGAAGAAAATCAACTGTTTCTGTTGTGGAAAGATAGGACACACCTATGCACAGTGCTGGCATGCACCGGGAGGCAAACGCACTGCTAAATCTGTTAAATTCCCAGTCCAACAGAATAATTTTAGGAATAAAACTAATCTCATGAAAAAGACATTTATTTGTTTCAATTGTGGAAAACCTGGCCACAAAGCCTCTGAGTGCTGGGTGGCAGGGTTCAGAAAACAAAATGCTCATGCACATAACAGAAGTTTTAATGTTCATGCACATAAATTTAATGCTCACAATAAGGTGCATAAAAGGAACTTAAATTCTGTTAGTTATCATTACCATGGTAAGTCTAGACATCCCATGTCCAATTGCAAGTTGATGGGCTATGATGACAGCGTTGTCTGCAAAAGGTCAAGAACACCTGATAGGGTTAATACGGGACCCAAGGCTATTTGGGTTCCTGCAGGATCAAATTGATTAGCATGCTACAGGTGTGCCTTGGAAGTGAATTAACAAAGAGGGGTAAAATAAACCAAGGCACTCAAATGGAAACCCCAGGGTCCTACCTTTCAGGTTAGTTCTGAACACTTTGTTTAAATCTCATCATCTGAAATTGTTGATTTGTTTGTCTGATTTCTGATGTCTTCTTCTTATCTAGTTGATGAGTCTGCATTCCAGACTCAGCTACTGAATTTAATTCTGCACATATCTGATGCTCTTCTCTTGCCATTTATTGTACTGTGTACATAAGATGCTAGATGCACTGCACAACCATTTTTGTAATCGATGCATACCCTGCACCGAGTTTACTTAAATCCATGTTCATGGTTGTTCATACATTGCATCGAGTATGCTTCTCACATGTTTGTGCATGTACGCACTTTGCACCGAGCTTATTCATGTGTTGCACTGAGTTTGAATGGTTCATTTAGTGCATATAGTCGATGCATGTGTCTAATGTCTGCATATATCATTTGCATGACTATCAAGGAAGTCGTTCAATGCATATAGGACTACTTTATACTGCATATCATCAAATTTGAAAAATCTGAAAAGAAATGTTTCATTGCATAGCATAGTTGTTGCATCTTGGTGTCAAGGGGAGCTGAGAGTTCAGTTCAATACATTGAATCATTTTCACTTCTCTTCGTCCCCACTCAATTCATTCATATTCTTTGACATCAGATGCTCTTGGACCTTAATGCCTATTGCTATCATTTCCCTATCACCTTCACTGAACAACAGTATTGCTTCTGGTTTAGTACATTGAGCTGTGGTTATTACAATTTTTCATTTATAAGAATCACACTTGCAAATTGAAAGGAACTAAAGGTTTAACCTTTATAAATTGAAGAGTTAAGTGTCTGCACTTCAGAACTTGAAATAAAAGAAAACTGTTATAGCTCTTAATCTCTGTCTCATGGTTAGAATAGAAAAAGTTTTTTTTAATGCCTGAACGTGTTAAACTGGTAATGTCTCGGAAAGGTGAATGAGAGTGTGTACTATTTTTTAAACAATCACTCTAAAAGAAATCAGGGCAGCAGTAAATAAGATCATCAATATAAAAAGAGCTGAACACTGTGACAGAGCAATGGCTGAATTGCATTGAGAAACTGTGATCTCCTCAAAGGAAGCAGGAGAATTTATAAGTCATGAAGTGCTTCAGGCTATCTCTGTTCATAGGGTCAAATCTATAGGGGGAGTTTTCACCAAGTAACTGGGGGTACTGGCCTCTGATCAAGGTGTACCCTTAATGTCAAAGGTGAAAATTGTTCCTTGTAGGTCTTGATCTGAAATAGATCTAGTAGTTTATGCCTAGTAACTGGGGGTACTTGCCTCTGATCAAGGTGTACACCTAATGTCAATAGCATAAATGCCACTGGTCTATTCACTTAGCTCAGTTTCTTAAAATTAAAAGGTGAAAAACAAACTGCTGTAACCCTTTGAAATCAAAAGTCATTGAGTGTAAATTATTTTTCTCAATACATATTCAAGTTGCCTTTCTTGAACTTCCATGTTTAATCACAAAGGGTATTGTTTCTGACTTATCTATTAAAACCATGTGCCCTAGATTCATTGCTATAAATGGAGTCTATAACTCTTCTTCAGTGGTCAGCTGCTTTACTCTATCTTTATCACTGTTAAACTTGAATTTTTTCAAGACTGTATATTGCTGACTCTTATGCTTTAACAGTTGTCTATAATCATGCTCATTTTCTGAACCAATGCTTCAGCTGTTGTGTAGTGACCCCTTACCTTATTCATGTTCTTTCCCTCCTATCTTCTCTACCTTTTGATTATGTCATAAGAGGAGATGTGTTTCATCCGTCCATATTCCTTTCTCAAAGGAGGAGAAATAATTCAGGGGGAGTTATACATTCAGGGGAGAATAGGTTGTTCTAAGGGAAATCTGCATGTATACTGCATTTACCATTCATGATGTGCCATTAAGGGAGAGAGAGCCTTTCCTGTCTTAGTCAAAGGGGGAGACTTTCATTCAATCATTGCATGCATATTTGTACTTCTCATCTCAAACTATTTTCTTTTTGATGAAGTCAAAGGGGGAGAATAGTTTGACATGAGTCAGTGTGACTCATAGTGTTGCCATTATCAAAAAGGGGGAGATTGTTGTGCCCCTGTGATTTTGATGATAGCAAACACTATGAGTCAACATTACATATCATGAACATCTCTGTCTAAATGAAAGTCATGCTTGAGCATATAGGAAGTCAGTGCATTCGGCTATTTCATGCACACACACAATGTCTGTACAGCCAGTGCATCCCTTGATTTAAAGTCCATACATTGTCTGCCCGCACACACAAGTCCATACATTGCTTTGCAGCATGCACGCATGCAGAGTCTATACATTCTCTGTTGATATGTTTATGCTGTAGTTCAGCAAGTCTGTACATCGCATCGCATGCACATTACATCTGTCAAGTCGGAACATCGTTCAGAACACTAAGTCTATACATTCAAATGGCATGTCCTTGCATATGCAAAGTTAGCATCTCGTGTTAAGATCCGTCTCACTTGGCGTCTCATGTTGTGTCTTAACATACCCAACGTCTCATGTTGTGTCTCACATAGCGCTTCATGTCTGTACATCGTCTTGTACATTGCACACAAAGTCTATACATTCAAATGACATGTCCATGCATATACGAAGTCAGTACAGCATGTGTGTTGCACGAACACAAGTCTATACATTGTCTGGTTGCACGCCACACGGCTGAGTAAGTCTATACATCCGTTAGCCTTGCCTCATCCACGCAAAGTCTATACATTCTCTGTGGCTTGTTCATGCATATGCTTTGTTCGGGCATCAAGTCTATACATTGTCTCGCACACACACACAAAGTCTGCACACCAAGTCTGTACATCGTCAGTGCTCTTCATGCATGTGCATAGTTCATGCATCACTTCTTTAACAAGTCTATACATCGTGTGCTTCACGTATTTCCAAAGTATGTACACTCGATTGGTGGCTTGTTCATGCATCATCTATCAAGTCTATACATCGCTGCATACAAAGTTTATACATTCTCAAACCAACTCTGTACATCTCTCTAATATCCTCTTATGTGTGTTTGACAGGTATATCCTTCGAGAAGAAAGATGTCTGGGCACGTGATCCGAGGTTATCTCTGGATAAAGGGGGCATAAGCCCTACATACGCCCGATCTCTAAGGCTCTATAAATACGAAGCTTCTTCCTCAGAAGAAGACAGATGGTGCTAGGAGATCGTGATAGCAGAGCAGAAGCAGAGAGATAGCCTGCACGATCCAGAAGAAGAAAAAGAGAGAAGAACCAGAAGAGAAAGAAGAGAAAGAGAGAGATAGAGAGCTCGAGCAGAGAATCGAAAGCATCCATTGAAGAATCTGGTTGTCTGGAAATTGGATCAGATCCAAACCAGACTTGCTCCAGCGAGAGCTACATTTTGCATTTCATTTACAGCTTTCAGTCGCTGATTGTTTCCCATTTTGTGTTTTCTTTTAAACCTTTCTTCAAGCTGTTTGCCAGCAGTGCAAGCTGTGGATACCTCGGACGGCTAAGCTGTATTGCCCAGCAGAGCTGAGGCTCAACGCAAGCTGTGAGGCAGCGGATGGCTAAGCTGTATTACCCAGCGGAGCAAGCTGTGAGGCTCAGCGCAAGCTATTAGGCAGCGGATGGCTAAGCTGTATTGCCCAGCAGAAGCAAACTGTGATGTTCAGTGGTTGTAGGCAAGCTGTGAGGCCCAGCTGTTCAAGCTGCTAGTCAGCGGAATCCACACTCTAGTTGGAGTGTGGGATGGACGTAGGTCTAGAGGACCGAACCACCTAAAACTCCTCTGTGCAGTGGTTTGATTTGTTTAATTCTGCTTCCGCTAGATGAATGTTTAGGTGCGCTATACATATTTGCACATTGGCTCAAAAGAGAATTTGATTAGTTCTTCAGATTGTCTAGTTTTGTCTAGTTAGCGTTCTAGATTCTTAATTGAGCGAAATTTTTAAGGGAGGGATTCATTCACCCCCCTCTGAATCCAACGCACCGAACCCAACACTCCTCGCATTCGCAAGGTCCTTATCTACTTAAAGCGTTTGCCCGTGGACCTCTAACCTTAGACACCGGTCTTTCTTGGTAGACTTGTTAGCTACACGATTTGTCGGAAACACAAAAACACGTAAATCGAATGGAAATCATTCTTGCATATTCTAACATGTTCATTTGTAAAAGAATTTCAATGAAAGAAAAGACATTGAAAAAAGTGTTGAGTAGTGGAAAGCGGATCTAGAGGGGTGAATAGATCTACCCCTCTTTTCGCAATACAACCCTCTATATAGCTAGATAAAATAAATTACAGCAGAATGTAACTAGCTTATCGAAGAACACTATGATTCGCTTGGCAAAATGAGCAACTAATATATCGATTTGAACCTAAGCATGCATCTAGAATGAAGCAATCACATAAACAAACCACAACACAAAGGATTTTAAGGTGGTTCGGACTGAATCCCCAGTCCTACGTCCACCCCTCACCAAATCCAGTGAGGCTCCACTAGTGCCACGCACTAAACTGTAGATCGGAAAGACCTCCGATTGCCTTCCTACTAACCACCGGTAGGGACGTAAATACCGCAGATCGTAAACTTCCGATTGCCTTCCTACTAACCACCGGTAGGGGCGATCTTCAGTTTCAAATGTTTGAATGAAATGAAAAGAGAACAAATATCAAGCTATTCAAACAAGATATAGAGTATGCTCAAAGAGAAAAGATCTTATCTGAGATTGCTGGAGCTTGAATCGAATTCTTCAATGGTATCTTCTTCCTTGTGAAATGATCTTCCTTGGATCACCCTGAGTTGATGAAGAAGATAAAGGATGCAGATTTGATCTCCCTTGAGAATGAGCTTCTTTGGATCACCTTGAGATGATGAAGAGGATGATGGCTGTAGCTTTTTCTTCACTTGGCTTGGAGTTGATCTCCTCTTGAAGTAGCTTGAATCACTTAAAGATTTGATGAAGGGCTTCTTCCCGGAGTACTATTCACAGCTACAGTACTCGAACTCCTCTCCCTTGAACACACCCTTGTAGCCTCCTTTGATCTCCCTTCTTAGCCTTAGGGTTTCCTGTCACGCCCCGAGCGCGGAAGATTACCCGGAGGCGTGACGCGTCTATATAGATCGTGTCAATCATGTAAATATCAGAGTGCACAATTGACTAGGATTTAACTCGAAGTTAATACAATTAGGATGAGCTGACAATTGATACAACTAACCCAATGACAATTACATACATATCCAAGTCCAACTACTAGGCTTCAAGCCCTTATTACAATTATTGGACTAACACAGCTGACGTCTGACATAACTTGATATGACTGACATAAATGAAATTACAATAACACCATTTACACAAGTACAATTTACAAGATAACAAGATAACTCTATTTTTACACTCATCACTCCGACTCATTCCCTTCCGAGTTCTGGCTGATATCTGAATTTCCTGGAAAGGTTAGAAAATAACTAGATGAGCGAATCGCTCAGTAGGATTTACATCTCAAATTTTAACATGCTTTAAGTGAATTACACATTCATTTAATGTACGTAACCTATGCATGCAGACAGATAGATATCAAAGAATTGTAAAATCGACGGAAGTAGAAAGTGAGAGTATATAGATTTCACAATTTCAAGCAGCAGTGGCAAGTGATAGTAAATGATATCAAGTCAGTGATAACTGAATAGCAACATGTTATTCAAGCTAGTAACTGAGTAGAAACATGTTATTCAAGCTAGTAATAGTAAGCAAAGTAGTTTCAAGTGTATAACTGGAATTAGCTATTTATAATGCATTCAAGTAAGCACTTTTACCCTTTTGCGGGTCTCAAGTCAATCAATCAAGTAATATCATGAGAATGAGTGGAATGTCTAAAGTCTAGCAAGCAAGTACTTCGGTGCAATGCCAAACACCGTGGTCAATAAACTCCCATGGGCACAAGTACCTTCGGGTGCTCCCCCCAGGACCAGACCGGGCCCTATATGCACAGCATTTATCATGTATGTTGACATCCACTCTCATTTATAGCTAATGTGAAATTTCAAGGTTTGACCAGTATGATATATAAGGTGGAATTATGGAATGGAATCCAAGGGCGCATTGATGTGTAGGGATGAACTAGGAGTGGAAACCAGTAACGTTTGATACACGGAAAAACTAGATAAGAGAGGTGCCTTATGGGCCACCTGACAATTTTAGAAATGACATCCTTACTGTGGGATGCCCTTCCTGGGAATTATACAGGGTTCAGAGGACCCTGTCAGGAGTTAAAAATCACCTCTCCGGCTGCCATCTATCAGTGGAGATGGCAAAAGTGAAAGCCTAATGATCACGTTAACGTAATGAGCTAGCTGGGTCGACTCAATAGTTCATTGCGTCAACTCATCAGCTCATCGCGTCAACTCATCAGTTCACCGCGTCAACTCATCAGTTCGCCGCGTCAACGCGATGAACTGGCAGGGTCGACTCATCAGTTCATTTTCACAGGCAGGGTCAACTCATCAGTTCATTTTCATTGGCAGGGTCGACTCATTAGTTCAAATATGTTGGCAGGGTCGACTCATCAGTTCATTTTCATAGGCAGGGTCGACTCATCAGTTCATTTTCATAGGCAGGGTCGACTCATCAGTTCACATGAACAGTACTGCGTCAACTCATCCATCAGGCTGCGTCGACTCATCAGTTCAATTTCCAGCTCACAGGGTTGACTCATCAGTTCATATGAACAGTACTGCGTCAACTCATCCATCAGGCTGCGCGGACTCATCAGTTCAATTTCCAGCTCACAGGGTTGACTCATCAGTTCATATGAACAGTACTGCGTCAACTCATCAATCAGGCTGCGTCGACTCATCAGTTCAATTTCCAGCTCACAGGGTTGACTCATCAGTTCATATGAACAGTACTGCGTCAACTCATCCATCAGGCTGCGTTGACTCATCAGTTCAATTTCCAGCTCACAGGGTTGACTCATCAGTTCATATGAACAGTACTGCGTCAACTCATCCATCAGGCAGAGTCGACTCATCAGTTTTGTTCCCTAGTTTTCATGCCCTTCCAATCCTCCTTTCACTCTGAGTTCTTCACAAAAGTTCTTCCCCTCTTGTAGATACAGATTTTCTTATTTTACCATATCCTCCAATTCTTCTTAGTTTTTAAGTTATAATTAATTTTCTACGATTCTGATTTTTTACTCAGTAACTGTTCACCTACGCCTATAGATCTCGTTTTTTCACATTTTTCACCTTCTTCCTCTCATTTTCTCTCTCTACACTCTTCATGAAACTTCTTCCTAACCTTCCAATCTACGACTTTCTCTTCTTGCACACATTCTCATTCTCTCTAGATTTTTCATTATTCTCCTTCTTATAACCCTATATTTTCAATATCATTTCATTGTGCTTTCAACTGGGTCCTTTTCCACTTGGCCTCTTTCAACTTGGTCTTTTTCCACATTTTTCATCCTCTTGACTACAATTTCTTCTTTCACTATTTTCAGGCTTTAGTTTCTCTTATATAACATTTTTAACATGGTGGTTTTAGTTTCACAGAAATTGACAAATGACAGGCCCTTTACTAAAGCATGAACTATATCAAATATAGATATTAGCTAATACATACTAATCGTCCTAGATTTAAGCTAACACATGCTAATTATTCTAGGTATGAGACTAATACTTACTAATACTTGTTAATACTTGCTAATTATTTTAGATATAAAGCTAATACATGCTAATCATTTCAAGTATGAAGCTAATGCATGCTAATCATCCTAGATTTAAGCCAACACATGTTAATCATTCTAGATATGAGACTAATACTTGCTAATACTTGCTAATTATTCTGGGTATAAAGTTAATACGTGCTAATTATCTTAGGTGTGAAGCTAAGGCATACTAATCATCCTAGACTTAAGTCAACACATGCTTTAAAAACACTAAAATCGCATGGAAATGAGCCTAATACTAAAGGCCTAGACTAATCATCCTAGATTAGCTACTAATTTAGTTAAAAGTTGAGAACACCTACCTCTGTGAAGTTCGTAGCAGCAGAACCCCTCTAGCAAAGCTTTGCCCCAACCTCAGCTAGCCTAGAATGGGAATGGGGGTAGCAAAAGGGGATGTTATAGGGTCTAGTATGAACGGATAGGGGACAAGATCTGAAATAATGAGTCTTTACAGCTTATACAGGCTGGAGAGATAAGAGATAGGCTGGAGAGATAAGAGACAATTGTTTGGACATCTAACCCATGGCCCAATTCGTAAGTGCAAGATTAGCTTATATCATATAATTATTTGGCAAAAAGGGTAGATACATGGTGGATGCTAAGATTTGAACCTGGTCATTGGATTGGAAGGCAAGCTACTTAACCAACTACACTAGGAAGCCACTTGTTAAGTGAATAACCTTTATATATGATAACTTCATGTTCCTACTTCTTACATAAACTACCTAAATAGTTTATCTAATATTATTTTATTTTATTTTATTTTTATTTGAAAAATATTGATAATAATAAATTTTTTTTTATACGGGGTGCTACACCCTCCCCTACTTAAAAGAATTTGGTCCCCAAATTCAATTGTATAAGGATAAATTCAACTACATAAGGATACTGTAGAAAGTATAAGATACTTGCCGAATAGTTCTGGGTATCTTCTCTTCATAGATTCCTCGGTCTCCCAAGTTGCTTCTTGCTCCGAGCATCGATTCCATTGAATTTTTACCATAGGGATCGTCTTGCTCCTTAGAACTCGAACTTCGCGGTCGAGGATCCGCATCGGCTTTTGCTCATAAGTAAGGTCCCTTTGAATCACCAATTCAGCATGATTGATGATGTGAGAAGGGTCGTGCACATATTTCTTCAGCATAGATATATGAAATACATTGTGCACTTCCGAGAGTTGAGGAGGTAAGGCAATGCGGTAAGCCACCTCGCCCACTCTTTCCAATACTTCAAATGGACCGATAAACCTTGGTGTAAGCTTGCCCTTAACACCGAATCTTCTAATACCTCGGCCGGGAGATACCTTGAGAAATGCATGGTCACCCACTTGAAATTCCAAATCTCTCCTTCTGTTATCAGCATAAGATTTTTGCCTGCACTGAGCTACCTTGAGTCTCTCTTTGATAAGGTGTATCTTCTCAGTTGAATCTCTAACCATATCTGGGCCTAGAATTTGTCTTTCACCGACTTCTTCCCAGCATATTGGAGAACGACAACTCCTGCCATAAAGCGCCTCGAAAGGAGCCATTTGAATACTAGCTTGATAGCTGTTATTATATGCAAATTCGGCTAGTGGTAAGTGGTCATGCCAGCTTCCGTCGAAATCTATAATACATGCCCTTAACATATCTTCAACAACTTGATTTGTCCTTTCAGTCTGACCATCTGTCTGGGGATGGAAAGCAGTGCTGAAATTAAGTTTCGTCCCCAGAGAGTGTTGTAGACCCTTCCAAAAATGAGAGGTGAAGCGTGGGTCTCGGTCAGATACGATCGAGACGGGAACTCCATGCAATCTAACCATCTCCTTAATATACAGGGCAGCAAGTACGTCGACTGACCATCGACTTTTGATGGGTAAGAAATGGGCCGATTTAGTTAACCGGTCGATAATTACCCAAATTCCATCATATCCGCCCCTAGTCTTGGGCAAACCCATGATAAAGTCCATGCCAATGTCCTCCCACTTCCACTTGGGAATATCCAGCGGATGTAGCTTTCCGGCGGGTTTTTGATGTTCCGCCTTCACTTGTTGGCATGTGAGGCAACGAGACACAAAGTCTGCTACCTCCCTTTTCATGTTAGGCCACCAAAAAGTTCTTTTCAAGTCTTGGTACATCTTAGTAGCTCCAGGGTGGATTGTGTACCTCGATCTATGAGCTTCTTCAAGAATCTTCTTCTTCAATTCGGGACAGTCGGGCACACATGTCCGTGCATGAAATAGTAATCTGCCATCAGGTGCCAGCTTGAAATCTAGTCTCTCGTCCAGCTTGCTCTTTATCTCCACTAGCGAGGGATCCTCTTCTTGTAACTTCTTGATTTCAGGTAGTAAATCTGGATGTAGGCTCATATGAGATAGAATAATACACATGCTCTTCTCATCTGTGCTGATATCAAGCTCAGAGAATTTCTCCAGCAGTTTCCATTCTTGTATCATGCAGTTGGCCAATATTGTTCTCGGCTTTCGACTAAGGGCATCAGCTACGGAATTACCCTTACCAGGATGGTACTGTATAGTAAAGTCGAAATCCTTGAGATACTCGAGCCAACGCCTTTGCCGCATGTTTAGCTCCTTTTGGGAGAATAAGTACTTGAGGCTTTTATGATCGGAGTACACAGTGAATTATTCTCCGTAGAGATAGTGCCTCCAGATCTTTAAAGCGAATACTACTGCGGCCAGTTCTAAGTCATGAACTGGGTAGTTCTCTTCATGTTTCTTCAATTGTCGGGAAGAGTACGCAATGACTCTCCCATTCTGCATCAATACACATCCGAGGCCAATACCAGAAGCATCGGTATATACCTCATATTTTTCTCCTTCCATTGGTAATGATAAGACTGGAGCAGTGGTCAAGAGATCCTTCAAAGTTTGGAAACTCTTTTCACAGTCTTCCTTCCACTCATAAGGCACTTCCTTGCGGGTTAACCTGGTCAGGGGAACAGCAATTTTGGAGAAGTCCTTTATAAAACGCCGATAGTAACCAGCTAGACCCAAGAAGCTCCGAATCTCAGTTACATTTGTGGGTCGTTCCCAGTTCTTCACGGCTTCGACCTTTGATGGGTCAACAGCAATTCCATTCTTCGAAATGATATGGCCTAAGAAGGATACTTCCTCGAGCCAGAACTCGCATTTGCTGAATTTGGCATATAGCTTGTTTTCCCTTAATATCTGTAATGCCTTCTTGAGGTGTTCTTCATGATCCTCTTCAGTCTTTGAATAGATCAGAATATCATCAATAAAGACCACAATAAATTGGTCTAAATAGGGCCTGAATATGCTGTTCATTAACTGCATAAAAGCTGCGGGGGCATTTGTTAGTCCGAAAGGCATAACAGTAAATTCGTAATGCCCATACCTGCTTCGGAATGCAGTTTTATGAATATCTTCTTCTTTGATCTTCAATTGGTGGTAACCAGAACGAAGATCAATCTTGGAGAAATATAAAGCTTCAGATAGTTGATCGAACAGCTCATCAATCCTTGGCAGTGGATACTTGTTCTTGATTGTAAGGTGATTTAGCTGCCGATAATCTATGCATAATCTCATCGATCCGTCCTTCTTTTTGACGAATAGCACGGGTGCTCCCCATGGGGAAGTACTCGGCCTGATGAAACCCTTTTTCAATAATTCCATTAGCTGCTCTTTTAGTTCCTTCAGCTCAGCAGGGGACATTCTGTATGGTGCCCTGGAAATAGGACCAGCACCAGGGACAAGGTCGATTGTGAACGACACTTCCCTTTCCGGGGGTAAGCCGGTTAAATCTTCTGGAAAAACATCAGGAAAATCCCGAATTACACGGATGTCTTCAAGTTTAACCTTCTCGACTTCCGTGGCAGTCACGAATGCTATGAAAGCCATGCATCCCTTATTCATAAGTTTACTAGCTCGGAGTGCTGATATAAGAAGTGATTTACTCCGAGGGCTATTGTAAACTAGATCTGGGAAATCTACGAAAGTTACCTTGCCATGCCGACAATCTACAGTTGCTTGGTATGTGGATAGCCAGTCGGCACCTAGTATAACATCATAACCCTTCATATCTAGGCATATCAGGTCAGCAGGTAAATTGCTTCCCTTAATCATCACTTCACAATTTGGATAGTGGTAAGTGACATCAGACTCATTCCCAAGGGGTGTAGATATGACCAAATCTAACAGTTCATGTTTCTTAGAAAATGAAGCAGCAAAGTTCTTGGAAACGAATGAATGAGTTGCTCCGGTATCAAATAAAACTTGAGCAGTTTTTGAACAAATAGTGAGAGTACCTTCCACAATTCCGCCTTCAGTGGGTTCCGTCTCTCGGAGAGCTTGTAGACGGCCTTGTTTCTTTATCGGACGCTTCTCGTCTTTGATGTCCTGCTCCTTCATCAGTGGGCAGTCTGGGATTCGATGCTCTCGGCTCCCACATCGAAGACAAGCTCCTAACTTTCTCCAGCATTCCTCGGTCCTATGACCAGCTTTATCACAATATTTGCAAATCTCCTTTGATGGTGTGGTGGTGGAGAATGGCCGATCATTCTTCTGGAATTTCATCGCCTTAGAGGGCTCCCCTCCCATGAAGAATCGCTTCTTGTTGAAGGATTGTTTGAATTTTCCCGGGCTTGTGACGGGTTCCTTCTTGTCTCTTCCTCGATTCTCTCAGATAATTCGGTGGCGTCTTCCAGCAGTTGAGCACGCCGAACCATCTCCGAATAGACTTGGATGTCCATCGGGGCCAGTTGTGTGATATAATGGGGCCGAAGCCCGTTAAGGAATCTTCTCGCCTTCATCTTTTCTGTACACACCAAGTGAGGTGCATACCTGGATAATCTAGAAAATTGGGCCTCATACTCGGCCACTTTCAAGCCCCGTTGTTTTAGAACGGCGAATTCCGTGGCTTTCTTTTCCTGGATATGATCGGAGAAGTACTTGTTGTTGAAATGCTCCGTGAATTCATCCCATGTGACATGGTATTCTGGTAGTGTTGCTTCTATGGATTCCCACCAGCATCGAGCGTCCCGCTCCAGTTGGAATACGGCCAGTAAAACCTTCTCGTCGTCCGCGCATTGCATCACACGGAAGATTCGTTCCATCTCTTTTAACCAATTCTCGGCGTCCTCGGGGTCGGACGAACCCGTGAATCTTGGTGGGTTCATGTTACGGAAACTCCTGTGGAGGTCACCTGCTCCACGGTTAGCTCCGCCTTGGGCCACTTGCTGTAGTGCCTGTGTAAGGCCCTGCACGGTGCGCTGCATCTCGCGCCATTGTGCTCTTTCAGCAGCCATGATCCTACAAAAGTGTTTAAGTAAGATAAGGGTCGGTTTTACTTATAAGGATAAAGTCACTAGAAATCTTAACCCATGGCTCTATCCATCTCACCGGGTAAGGTATATCTATCCTTGAACTTGGGTTTTACCTATCCTTGGACTCAAGTTTTTTTTTTTTACTTAGATTTCAATTTCTAACCGTTTATTTTTTCTAGTTCCCTAGGTTTGAAAACCTAGGCTCTGATACCACGAAGACTGTCACGCCCCGAGCGCGGAAGATTACCCGGAGGCGTGACGCGTCTATATAGATCGTGTCAATCATGTAAATATCAGAGTGCGCAATTGACTAGGATTTAACTCGAAGTTAATACAATTAGGATGAGCTGACAATTGATACAACTAACCCAATGACAATTACATACATATCCAAGTCCAACTACTAGGCTTCAAGCCCTTATTACAATTATTGGACTAACACAGCTGACGTCTGACATAACTTGATATGACTGACATAAATGAAATTACAATAACACCATTTACACAAGTACAATTTACAAGATAACAAGATAACTCTATTTTTACACTCATCACTCCGACTCATTCCCTTCCGAGTTCTGGCTGATATCTGAATTTCCTGGAAAGGTTAGAAAACAACTAGATGAGCGAATCGCTCAGTAGGATTTACATCTCAAATTTTAACATGCTTTAAGTGAATTACACATTCATTTAATGTACGTAACCTATGCATGCAGACAGATAGATATCAAAGAATTGTAAAATCGACGGAAGTAGAAAGTGAGAGTATATAGATTTCACAATTTCAAGCAGCAGTGGCAAGTGATAGTAAATGATGTCAAGTCAGTGATAACTGAATAGCAACATGTTATTCAAGCTAGTAACTGAGTAGAAACATGTTATTCAAGCTAGTAATAGTAAGCAAAGTAGTTTCAAGTGTATAACTGGAATTGGCTATTTATAATGCATTCAAGTAAGCACTTTTACCCTTTTGCGGGTCTCAAGTCAATCAATCAAGTAATATCATGAGAATGAGTGGAATGTCTAAAGTCTAGCAAGCAAGTACTTCGGTGCAATGCCAAACACCGTGGTCAATAAACTCCCATGGGCACAAGTACCTTCGGGTGCTCCCCCCAGGACCAGACCGGGCCCTATATGCACAGCATTTATCATGTATGTTGACATCCACTCTCATTTATAGCCAATGTGAAATTTCAAGGTTTGACCAGTATGATATATAAGGTGGAATTATGGAATGGAATCCAAGGGCGCATTGATGTGTAGGGATGAACTAGGAGTGGAAACCAGTAACGTTTGATACACGGAAAAACTAGATAAGAGAGGTGCCTTATGGGCCACCTGACAATTTTAGAAATGACATCCTTACTGTGGGATGCCCTTCCTGGGAATTATACAGGGTTCAGAGGACCCTGTCAGGAGTTAAAAATCACCTCTCCGGCTGCCATCTATCAGTGGAGATGGCAAAAGTGAAAGCCTAATGATCACGTTAACGTAATGAGCTAGCTGGGTCGACTCAATAGTTCATTGCGTCAACTCATCAGCTCATCGCGTCAACTCATCAGTTCACCGCGTCAACTCATCAGTTCGCCGCGTCAACGCGATGAACTGGCAGGGTCGACTCATCAGTTCATTTTCACAGGCAGGGTCAACTCATCAGTTCATTTTCATTGGCAGGGTCGACTCATTAGTTCAAATCTGTTGGCAGGGTCGACTCATCAGTTCATTTTCATAGGCAGGGTCGACTCATCAGTTCATAAGAACAGTACTGCGTCAACTCATCCATCAGGCTGCGTCGACTCATCAGTTCAATTTCCAGCTCACAGGGTTGACTCATCAATTCATATGAACAGTACTGCGTCAACTCATCCATCAGGCTGCGTCGACTCATCAGTTCAATTTCCAGCTCACAGGGTTGACTCATCAGTTCATATGAACAGTACTGCGTCAACTCATCCATCAGGCTGCGTCGACTCATCAGTTCAATTTCCAGCTCATAGGGTTGACTCATCAGTTCATATGAACAGTACTGCGTCAACTCATCCATCAGGCTGCGTCGACTCATCAGTTCAATTTCCAGCTCACAGGGTTGACTCATCAGTTCATATGAACAGTACTGCGTCAACTCATCCATCAGGCAGAGTCGACTCATCAGTTTTGTTCCCTAGTTTTCATGCCCTTCAAATCCTCCTTTCACTCTGAGTTCTTCACAAAAGTTCTTCCCCTCTTGTAGATAAAGATTTTCTTATTTTACCATATCCTCCAATTCTTCTTAGTTTTTAAGTTATAATTAATTTTCTACAGTTCTGATTTTTTACTCAGTAACTATTCACCTACGCCTATAGATCTCGTTTTTTCACATTTTTCACCTTCTTCCTCTCATTTTCTCTCTCTGCACTCTTCATGAAACTTCTTCCTAACCTTCCAATCTACGACTTTCTCTTCTTGCACACATTCTCATTCTCTCTAGATTTTTCATTATTCTCCTTCTTATAACCCTATATTTTCAATATCATTTCATTGTGCTTTCAACTGGGTCCTTTTCCACTTGGCCTCTTTCAACTTGGTCTTTTTCCACATTTTTCATCCTCTTGACTACAATTTCTTCTTTCACTATTTTCAGGCTTTAGTTTCTCTTATATAACATTTTTAACATGGTGGTTTTAGTTTCACAGAAATTGACAAATGACAGGCCCTTTACTAAAGCATGAACTATATCAAATATAGATATTAGCTAATACATACTAATCGTCCTAGATTTAAGCTAACACATGCTAATTATTCTAGGTATGAGACTAATACTTACTAATACTTGTTAATACTTGCTAATACTTGCTAATTATTTTAGATATAAAGCTAATACATGCTAATCATTTCAAGTATGAAGCTAATGCATGCTAATCATCCTAGATTTAAGCCAACACATGTTAATCATTCTAGATATGAGACTAATACTTGCTAATACTTGCTAATTATTCTGGGTATAAAGTTAATACGTGCTAATTATCTTAGGTGTGAAGCTAAGGCATACTAATCATCCTAGACTTAAGTCAACACATGCTTTAAAAACACTAAAATCGCATGGAAATGAGCCT
The DNA here is from genome assembly GCA_022559845.1 of Amorphophallus konjac. Lineage (NCBI taxonomy): Eukaryota > Viridiplantae > Streptophyta > Magnoliopsida > Alismatales > Araceae > Amorphophallus > Amorphophallus konjac. The sequence continues at coordinate 207,416,329 of CM040122.1, forward strand.
AATACTAAAGGCCTAGACTAATCATCCTAGATTAGCTACTAATTTAGTTAAAAGTTGAGAACACCTACCTCTGTGAAGTTCGTAGCAGCAGAACCCCTCTAGCAAAGCTTTGCCCCAACCTCAGCTAGCCTAGAATGGGAATGGGGGTAGCAAAAGGGGATGTTATAGGGTCTAGTATGAACGGATAGGGGACAAGATCTGAAATAATGAGTCTTTACAGCTTGTACAGGCTGGAGAGATAAGAGATAGGCTGGAGAGATAAGAGACAATTGTTTGGGCATCTAACCCATGTCCCAATTCGTAAGTGCAAGATTAGCTTATATCATATAATTATTTGGCAAAAAGGGTAGATACACATGGTGGATGCTAAGATTTGAACCCTAGTCATTGGATTGGAAGGCAAGCTACTTAACCAACTACACTAGGAAGCCACTTGTTAAGTGAATAACCTTTATATATGATAACTTCATGTTCCTACTTCTTACATAAACTACCTAAATAGTTTATCTAATATTATTTTATTTTATTTTATTTTTATTTGAAAAATATTGATAATAATAAATTTTTTTTATACGGGTGCTACATTTCCAACCCTTCTTGTATGTGTTTTATAACCTTTGAATGGTCCTTAGAAACCCCCCAGACCAGATCCACATTTTGTGGGTGATTGGGTGGCTTTAGGATTAAAGAAATCCATGGAGAATGGCCCTTCTCGAAGTGGAAAATAAAGTCTACAATTGATGGCTGGGGGCTGGCGGTCGACCTGAAGAAGCTGGCGGTCGACCGCTACTGAGAAACCTGCAAACGGGCGGTTCCTGGAATTTTCGGTCGACCGGTACATGGCTGGCGGTCGAACGCCACTGAGAAAGCCTGTAGACAGTGGTCGGTTGGTAGGGGCGGTCGACCGCCCCTGGGCTGGCGGTGGACCGCTAGCTGGGCAGACCCCGTGTTATGTTGGGTCAGTCCGTTAACCCCTTTAGCTCCGTCGCTTGAGTCCTTTAGCAGCCCGTTCTCATCTGGGGCACCAACCTTGACAGTCTTGAAGATTTCTGTTGATTATATCGCTCTTATAATCAAAATTTTGTTCCGGGGGCTCTGCCGCCAGAAACCCACGAAGGGGCGCTGCCCCCCTGACCCCCGCGACTTGACCGGGCAAGTCGATCCCCGTGACCTGACCACGCAGGTCGATCCGCGTGCGAGGGCGCAATCATTGAGCTTTCACTTTTGCCATCTCCACTCCATTCTTTGGCATATCTGTCATGAAAGAACATCAAGTAGTTTAGTCATATAAGAGTGGTAAAATATCAATGACTTATAGTTTTTAGCCATTATCAAAATCAAGAATATCAAATAACTCAAATGACCACAAGATGATGTCGAATGACCCAAGTGACCACAAGATTACTCAAATGACCACAAGGGCACAACATTCACCCTCTTTTTGATGATGGCAACACTGTGAGTCATTAGGTGGCAGTAATATCTAAGATGGCAAAGTTTATTACATATGCGACATGTGTAGCTCAAGATCCATGATAGTGAAAGCATGTGAATGCAAATATGTATGCATGGATGATCAAAGCATGTGAATGCTATGCACAATCCCCCATCACATATGAAGACTCAAAGCTCACAAGGTTCTCTCCCCCGTGGACTCTCTCCCGTCCATAATTCACTATCCCCCTTTGACAACTCACAAAGGCCGCACAAAGGACAGACAAAGGTATTAGCTCATAAAGGACTCACAACAAGACATTTTCTCCCCCTTTGACAGCAGCAAAAAGGAGGGATAAAGTAGAGAAGGTGACTAATGTCTGAGAGACTAGAGCTGAATGAGAGTGGAGAGCAAGCCATTATATGCAAACCTGAAACAGACCGTGACCAACATAGATTGTTCAAAGCTAATGAAATCTGAGATCATCAATAGAATTCAAAAAGCATCTACATCCATGTTTTAATAGAAATGAACCAAATGTGCATATCATGGCAATGTTTAACCTTGTCGTGTCTTATATATCCAAATTCAATAACGACAAAGGGAATAGCACAAAAACTAGTATTGAGACTAAACCAGCATGACTAGAGCATGGAATTTTATGATTGCAGCATAATTTTGATTGATAGTATCTTTTGTAGTTGAAGGCACATGACTCATATTTTACAAGCAATCAAGTCTAGTGCATGTCTCCTAGTCGTAAGAATACACGTTGTTTAGACGTCAGTATTCCTAGGTATTGGGTAAGACTAACTGTTATGCTTCAGAATGAGCAGAGATAGCAAAGTCACGTCATGACATATCCGATCTCATTTCTTTGATGAGAAGATATATTACTCAGCAATTATGCCAGTGCTCTGCCTAGAGTCTAATATAATTAAGACAGAGATAACATGGGCACATCATGACATATCATTTGTCACTTGATTTGATGACATGACATGTTTCTCCGTGTAACAATATCATTGCTCTGTCAAATTGATTTTTAGGAATTCCAGCTCATCAAGATGTTTTGAAACAATACTTAGCTCTAGAGTATCACCAAGATTGTCATGAAGTTTGGAGTTTTCAGATTTCAGGATAGTCATTCAATGCACAACATGAAACCTCTAGTTAAGATCTATTAGAACCACAGAACATAGATGATTTCAAAAGATATATCAGAACTTCAAGGGAATCATTAAATCTGAACCATTTTCATTTGATGGATAATCATCAGTGCATATAATAGAAAGCTCTTACACCATAGTTCCTTCGGTCTCATGATCTCATTTTCAAACTAGAAGCCATGAAGTTCAGATTGCAAGAGATTAAGAATAGCAATAGTACTCCCCCTAAGGATATGCAGTGAATGCACTCAAGGAGTTATGTTGGCAAGTGAAAAGATAATTGTCAAGGAGAGGTTGACTAGAACCATGCATGGGTTGACCTGATCGAACATGAAGTTGGCAGAAATGAAATGCATGACCCAACACATGGTTGTACACTTATTAAAGTTAATAGAATGAAGATGAAACATATGCATGAATGCTGCAAAGAGACAACTCCCCCTCACTATATGGCCAATATGCGACAGTGACGCATGGTACTTGGCGGAGGTGAAACCTTACGCATATTGAGTGCTTCTAGATAAGCATAGCCTGCCTTTCCATACATCAACATTTAATATACCATGGCCATACAAGTATGATGCTACACAAACAATGCAATGCATCGTGAACATGAATTCAACTTTATTATGCATTATGACTACATGCAATGCTACACCATATGTAAAATGACATAATTACATATAAACAATGCATGGACACCAATATGTAAAAACACACAACTAAATTGAACAAGATCATCATTTCAATTTTTATTGGCCTGAGGTCAGCAAAGACCAAGCTCCCTTCTGAGTGTAGAAAACTTGTCATTACACAAGGGCTTAGTGAAAATATCAGCAATTTGATTTAGAGTATCAACAAAATACAGTTCAATTTTTTTCTTAACGACCTCATCTCTAATGAAGTGATGCCTAATCTCAATATGCTTAGTCCTAGAGTGCTGGACTGGATTTTTTGCAAGGTTGATAGCACTAGTGTTATCACACAGAATCGGGACACAACCAAGATCCACTAAGTAGTCTTGGAGTTGGTGTTTAATCCATAACACTTGGGTGCCACAGCTCCCCGCATCAACATATTCTGCTTCTGTAGTGGAGAGGGCAACCGAGTGTTGTTTCTTGGAGGCCCAAGAAACTAAACACCCACCCAAAAATTGACAGTAGCCACTAGTACTCTTGCGATCCAGCTTGCATTCAGCATAGTCCGCATCAAGATAAGATATAAGAGATAAATCACATGATGACGGATACCACAATCCCAAATCTTGAGTTCCGGCAAGATATCTAAGGATACGTTTGACGGCAGTCAAGTGGGATTCTCTAGGACTAGCTTGAAATCTAGCACAAAGGCATACACTAAATTAGATATCTGGTCGGGATGTAGTCAAATAAAATAAAGAGCCAATCATACCTCTATAGATCTTTGCATCCACTAATTTATAATTTTAATCTGAATCCAGTGATGTTGTGGTGCTCATTGGAGTTACAATTATTTTACTGTTTGTCATGTCAAATCTTTTCAGCAGCTCCTTGATGTATTTGGCTTGACTTATGAAGCATCCATCTTCTCCTTGGTTGACCTGCAAATCGAGAAAAAATTGGAGTTCTCCCATTAGACTCATCTCGAATTCGCTAGTCATGAGGTTAGCAAATTCCTCACACATTTCAGACTTAGTAGAGCCAAACACAATATCATCAACATAAATTTAAACAATCAAAATGTTCTTACCTTGCTTCTTGGTGAACAGTGTTTGATCTATCTTACCTCGTGTGTACCATTTCTCAATGAGGAATGAGCTTAGTCTCTCATACCAAGCTCTTGGTGCTTGCTTCAGTCCATAAAGTGCCATGTCTAGCTTGTATACAAAATCTGCATGGTTAGTGTTGTCAAAGCCAGGGGGCTGCTCAACATAGACTTCTTCTTTGATCAAGCCATTCAAGAAAGCACTTTTTACATCCATTTGATACAGCTTTATTCTAAGGGAGCATGCAAAGGCAAGTAAAATTCTGATGGCTTCGAGTCTAGCAACTGGGGTATAAGATTCATCAAAGTCTATCCCAAACTCTTGATTATACCCTTGAGCCACCAATCTAGTCTTGTTTCTTATTATCTTGCCATCCTCACTGAGTTTGTTCCTAAAGACTTATTTAGTGCCTATGACAGATTGTGATGAAGGTCTAGGAACAAGATGTCAAACTTTGTTTCTCTCAAACTGGTTTAACTCGTCTTGCATTGAATTTATCCAGTTTTCATCCTTTAATGCCTCATTAACATTCTTGGGTTCAATCTGGGAGATAAGAGCAAGTTGATCTAATTCTTCCACAATTCTAAAATGTGACCTTATTCTAGGTGGGTCATTCAAGCTACCAATGACATTTTCTAAAGGATGATCCTTAAAAATTCTAATGTTTGTAGAATCATTATCTTCTCTTGGAGCTTGATTTCTTACATTGCTTGATTCAGCTAGGTCACCATCTTCTTTTATTTCTTCTTGTGGAGACTCACTCTTTTCCTTCATGCTTAGAAATTCCCCGTCTTCATCATTTTTCCTGCAAGAGTTATCACTATTAGAATCATCATGATATTCATCAAAAGAAACATGGGGTGATTCTTCCACAGTTTGACTCTTAATGTTATAAATTCTATAAGCCAAAGATCTACCAGAATATCCAAGGAATATACCTTCATCGCTCTTGGGCTCGAATTTATCTAAATCTCTTTTGTCATTATTGTGGATGAAGCATTTAGATCCAAATACTTTCATGTATGTGAGAGAAGACTTTTTACCTTTCAGCAACTCATAAGGAGTCTATTTGGTGTGTGGCCTTACCATAAAGCGGTTGATAATGTAACATGCTGAGTTTACCATCTCAGCCCAAAATTTCCTTGGGAGTTGTCGTTCGGCAAGCATTGTTCTTGCCATTTTTATGAGTGTTCGATTCCTTCTTTCAACTACACCATTTTGCTCTGGGATTCTTGGTGTGAAAACTGATGTGAAATACCCTAAGCCCTGCAAAGATTGTAGAAGTCAGCATTTTCAAATTCACCACCATGATCAGATTGAATGTTGGAAATCTTAAACTCACCGTATTGCTTTATCTTCATATAGAGTGCCTGAAACTCATCAAAAGCATCATTTTTATGTGTGAGAAAGAAGACCCATGTGAACCTAGAGTAATCTTCCACCAAGACATATCCATATTTTCTACCACTTAAACTAGCAGTTCTGGTTGGACCAAATAAATCCATATGAATCAGCTCAAGTGGTTTAGATGACATGTTTGGAGATCTAACCTTGAAGGATTTTCTTGTTTGTTTACCTAGGGCACATGCATCACATAATTTATTTTCTTGTTTAAAAGAAATTTCAGGCAATCCTTTCATCATTGAATACTTTAACAGTTTATGTAAGACATTGTAGCTAGCATGTCCTAGTCTACGATGCCATAACCATGCAAGCTCAGATTTTGGTGCAGCAAGATAAAGATTTAAATAAGCAGGATCATCTAAGTCAATCATGTAAACATTGTTGACCCTTTTTCCAGAAAATTTTACCTTGTCAGATTTTGGTTCAAGGATTCTACATTCATGAGAGTCAAACAACACTTTATGACCTTTATCACACAATTGACTTATACTGAGCAAGTTGTATTTCAAACCTTCAACTAGTAGCACGTTACCGATGGAGTTGGAGAGGTTCTTACCTACATTACCTATTCCAATAATTTTTCCTTTGTTGTTCCCTTAAAATGTGACATATCCTCCTTCCTTTTTCTCCAAGAGATAAAATTTTATTTTGTCTCCAGTCATGTGTTTGAACAGTCGCTATCAAGGTACCACCTATTATGCATGGCTGCAAGACACTCCTGTACAAGCTATTAAGCAATTGTGTTTGACCCAACCTAATTTGGGTCCCATCAAACTCTTCAGATTTTCAAAACATGAAACCATTTCTTTTGGAATCCAAACCTTCCTAGCATTCACGTTTTGTTTGCTTAGACCAGGGATTTGATTTTTCTTTTCAGCTTTGACATTCACTTTTTGTTTAGAAGCTCTTTGTTGGATTTTGTGAAGGTTTGAGGAAGTTTGCTTCTTAAACCATTGTGGCCACTGGTTGGTTTTGGGTTAAAAATGATTGTTTTGCCACCTAGGGGATTGAGACTTATAAGATTGGTGAACACATGAATCACAATTTCTCCAAAAGTAGGGTGGTGTTGGCCTATATGAATGCGCAATCCAGTTATGGTGATATCTGGAAGATTGAGCATGCAATGGCCAAGGAAGTGTTGACCTGTGCTGCCGGGAAGGTCGACCTTTCTTAGGCTTTTAGATAGACTTTTTGGAAATTTCAGTGACTGCCTCTTCAATCTTTTCTTTCCCTTTCTCCTTTTGTTTATGCTGGTTTTGTGTGGGAGTTGTGTTTGAGGTGGAAGCATCAGATGAAAAAACAAATGTGACTATTTTTAGCCCAATTGGCCTTTTGTTTGTAGGTTCAAAACTCAACCCTTTCTTGTTGAAGTTCATTCTGGTTTCTAGCAATGCATCTAGGTTTTCTCTTCCATCCACAAATTTTTTCAAAGATTGTTATTTATCCTTCAACTCTTTTTGTAGGTTTTCAATATTTTGAAGAAGTTGAGTGTTGACTTGTTTGACAGCTTCATACTTTTCATTGCTCAATTTGCTATCCTTTTCATAGGTTTACATTTTTAGCTTCATGCTATCAATCTCATTTCTCAAATCTTCATTTTAGTTTCTAAGTCAGCCATTTCTTTTCTTCCTTCCTCTAAGTTCTCAATCATTTTATTAATATCTTCAATTTCAGTTTCAAGTAGAGCATTCTTATCATTCATATCATGATCATGCACAAATAAGTTAATTTTCTTTTTCAATGATTTATTCTCCTTTTTGTACATGTCATATTTTTCCATGAGCTGTATATATGCTTCCTCCCAATCATCAAGTGTGTAATTTTCAAATGGAGAGTATACCTCAGTTTCTTCATAACCTCTGGCCATGAAACAAAAATATTCTTTTTCCTTGTCCGAGGAGCTAGTTCTACCATCACTTTCTTCCTCGTCACTCCAAGTGGACACCATGGCCTTGTTCTTCTTCTTGCCCTTCCATTTGTCAGCCTTTTTGAATCTTTCAAGACAATCAGTCTTGAAATGCCCTGTTTTGTTGTAAGAATAACAAATGATTTTGTCAGATTTCTTAAAGTTTTCAGAATTAGATTTGAAACCATCTCTTACCTTTGACCTTCTTCTCATGAAGCTCTTACCTTCCTTTCTCAGAAATTTTCTGAACTTACGTGTGAGCATGGCTACATCATCCTCATCTCGCTCACTTGCCGAATCCTCACCTTCATCAGAAGTGCCTTGACCGCTGAGTCCTGCTTTGAGAGCTAGGGGATTTTTCTTAGGCACCTCATCCTCTTTGTTCTTAAGGTTGATCTCATACGTCATCAATGACCCAATGAGTTCATCTACCTTGGTAGTTGCGAGATCTCTCGATTCTTCAACCACGGTAGCCTTTGTGTGCCATGCGGGAGTCAATGATCTGAGAATGTCTCTCACAATTTCTTGTTCTGAGTATTTCTTTCCCAAATCAGTTAGACTATTAGTAAGCACAGTTAACCGAGCATACATATTCTGAATTGACTCATCAGTCTTCATGCGGAACATTTCATATTCGGAAACTAAAATGTTACCTTTTGTTTCTCGTACCTGAGAGGTTCCTTCGTAAATTACCTCTAACTTGTCCCACATTTATTTTACCGTTGCGCAGGTAGCCACTCTTGAGAATGCTACTGGATGGAGTTAGCACTGCATGATGTGTTTGGCACTCCAGTTGACACTGGATTGTCTTATTTGTTCTTTGGTCCACAAATCCTCATTATCCGTAAGATCATACAGACCTTTGCTGATCACTCGCCAAAGTCCGTAGTCTTGGATGCAAATGAACACCTGCATGCTATGTTTCCAATAACGATAATTAGTTCCAGTAAAGTAAGGAGGCCTATTCACAGAATGTCCTTCGGGTAAGAAACCTTTGGAAGCTAACACTACCAGAAAAAGCGGGATTTCAGACGGAATTTTCAGACGGAAATTTCAGACGGAAATTTTTGTCTGAAATTTGTGACGGATTTTTTTCCGTCACAAATTCCGTCTGAAATATGCAATTACACACCGAATTTCAGACGGAATTTGTGACGAAAAATATTCCGTCACAAATTTCAGACACACATTTGTGACGGATTTTCAGACGGAATTTGTGACGAAAAATATTCCGTCACAAATGTGCCTTTGCGACGGATTGGGGGCGAAAAAATTTTGTGACGGATTAATTTCCGTCTGAAAATCCGTGAGAAGACACATTTGTGACGGATTTTCAGACGGATCCGTCACAAATGTGGCCGTCACAAATTCTTGGTCATAAATTTCTGACAGATTAAATTTTCCGTCCCAAATTCCGTCTGAAATTTGTGACGGAATATTTTCCGTCACAAATTCCGTCTGAAATTCGGTGTGTAATTGCATATTTCAGACGGAATTTGTGACGGAAAAAAATCCGTCACAAATTTCAGACGGAAATTTCCGTCTGAAATCCCGCTTTTTCTGGTAGTGTAATCCACCATTTCCCTCAAGGTCGTTGGACCCCATAATGAGAGATTAGGCTCTGATACAACTTTTTGAGTAGTGGACAGCGGATCTAGAGGGGAGGGGTGAATAGATCTATCCCTCTTTTCGCAATGCAACCCTCTATATAGCTAGATAAAATAAATTGCAGCGGAATGTAACTAGCTTGTCGAAGAACACTATGATTCGCTTGGCAAAATGAGCAACTAATATATCGATTTGAACCTAAGCATGCATCTAGAATGAAGTAATCACATAAACAAACCACAACACGAAGGATTTTAAGGTGGTTCGGACAGAATCCCCAGTCCTACGCCGACCCCTCACCAAATCCGGTGAGGCTCCACTAGTGCCACGCACTAAACTACAGATCGGAAAGACCTCCGATTACCTTCCTACTAACCACCGGTAGGGACGTCAACACCGCAGATCGGACAACTTCCGATTGCCTTCTTACTAACCACCGGTAGGGATGATCTTCAGTTTCAAATGTTTGAATGAAATGAAAAGAGAACAAATATCAAGCTATTCAAACAAGATATAGAGTATGCTCAAAGAGAAAAGATCTTATCTGAGATTGCTGGAGCTTGAATCGAATACTTCAATGGTATCTTCTTCCTTGTGAAATGATCTTCCTTGGATCACCTTGAGTTGATGAAGAAGATAAGGATGCAGATTTGATCTCTCTTGAGAATGAGCTTCTTTGGATCACCTTGAGATGATGAAGAGGATGATGGTTACAGCTTTTTCTTTACTTGGCTTGGGGTTGATCTCCTCTTGAAGTAGCTTGAATCACTTGAGGATTTGATGAAGAGCTTCTTCCCGGAGTACCGTTCACAGCTACAGTACTCGAACTCCTCTCCCTTGAACACACCCTTATAGCCTCCTTTGATCCCCCTTCTTAGCCATAGGGTTTCCAACCCTTTTTGTATGTGTTTTATAAACTTTGAATGGTCCTTGGAAACCACCCAGACCAGATCCACATTTTGTAGGTGATTGGGTGACTTTAGGATTAAATAAATCTATGGAGAATGGCCCTTCTCGAAGTGAAAAACAAAATCAACAATTGATGGCTCGGGGCTGGCGGTCGACCTGAAGAAGTTGGCGGTCGACCGCTACTGAGAAACATGCAAACGGGTGGTTCTTGGAATTTCCAGTCGACCGCTACTGGGTTGGCAGTCGACCGCTGTGAGCGACGTCACGCGGTTTGAGAAATGAAAATGCGGAGCGCGCGGGCTCGTTTTGTTTGCTGCAACACAGAAATAAGAGAAAAGAGAAGGGGCCACCACGGGAGATTGCTCCGGTGGGGCGAGCAGGACAAATGCAATATAGCAAGATATGGGGGTTAAACGGCCATAGCGGGAAGTGACTCACCGCGGCCTCGGGGGATGGGAATGGTGCGAGAATTAAATAACATGAATTGAAACGGCCATTGCGGGAAGTGACTCGCCGCGGCCTCAAGAATATAGCAGGCAGATATAGAAGCAATTCAAGATATACAAACGAAAGGACAGAATTCAAACGGCCATTGCGGGAAGTGACTCGCCGCGGCCTCGAGAATATGAGCAGATAAGAATATAACAGAATATAAGGAGAATATAAAGAACGGGAATTTAAACGGCCATTGGGGAAGTGACTCGCCGCGGCCTCTAGAATATGAGCATATAAGAATATAACAGAATATAAGGAGAATATAAAGAACGGGAAATTAAACGACCATTGGGGAAGTGACTCGCCGCGGCCTCGAGAATATGATGTGATCGCTAGGGGCCAAAGACCCCAAAATAAGGAAATGATCGCGCCTACCTCACTAGCAGGAAGTGGCGGGTTGCTTCTTCCTCCCCCTTCGGCCGGCCGACGGAGAGGGCCTTCTTTAGTTACCCTTGCAAAATAATAGACAGTAAATAAATGGAATTAGAAAATGGCAGTGCAGTAGCAATCCCTTGCAATGAAAGTGATGAAATCGTAGCAGGGCACACACCTGGTTGGTGTGATTTTAAACCCCTCTCGGACACGAGTAGGAGGGAAATGTAATGATGAATGGAGTTATGCAAAAGTATAAGATTCTCTTATGGAGGGAGACGAAGAATGGAAGATGATGAATGCAAAAGAACTACGAAGAAAAGGAGAGAGTTGGCTTATTGGATGTGCCGATGGCGAGATCCGGTGGAGCTTCGGCAGCGTAGGAGCGATGTGGAAGCACGGTGGACGAAGACGGCCTTCCTTTCGCGAGCGTGGGCACCCGAGAATCCGACAGAACCTCCCCCTGCAAAAGACCCACGGGTTAGAAATGAGATCCGGCAGCCTGTCGGACCTCTTAGAAGCTCCCCTCGGACTGAGGGGGGGGGTCTCTATTTATAGGGCTCCGGAGGATGGAGGCGTCCAGGACCCTGGACGCCCTCATCAGGGAAAAAATTATATTTTATTCTATTTTTATTTTTTTATTTCGAATATTTTAAAGGAGGCATCCAGGCAGCTGGACGCCTCCATAAAAGCCCACCGAACCCCCGCCGAAAGCTGCACGCGGTTTGGCACAACGCGTGGTTTTGATCGGCGCCCGTGATTCATGAATGGGCACGTCTAGTTGGCAGGACGTCTTCAAAATTTAGATTTTTTCTCAAATGACAAACCGACCAGCGGACGGGCGGCGCCCGTGGGCAAGTTGATGGAGGCATCCAGGTGCCTGGATGCCTCCATAAATATATTATTTTATTTTTTATTTTGTCTTTTATCATTATAATTATAATTATCTTTTATTATTTTATTTTGATGGAGGCGTCCATTGGCCTGGACGCCTCCACTATTTTATTATATTTTTTGTGTTTTTTATATATTAAAGTCATGGAGGCGTCCAGGGGCCTGGACGCCTCCATGAAGACCCCCCCGGGTCCCCTGAAAAGCCGTCGGCAGCCGCCTGCCAGACGTTCTTCCTGGTTCCGAAACCTTCCGGTGCGTCCGATTGGTGTTGATGCCGTCCGAATGCCGCAACGAGATGATTCAGGATGCCGAAAAGGTAGAGGAAGACTCAGGAATAGGAAGCACTCAGGCGATTCAAAATGCGAAAGCCGCTGCGGGGCGTTGTATAGTAATATGAGACTGTCTCAGGAGACGTTAGGAATAGCGTGTCTACAGCTGCCCCGCCTTGGCGTCTGCTTTGCAAGGGAGTGACACGTAATGGAATGGTATCGAAGTGGAGTGAAATGGAGTGGGAATGGACTGATAAGTTGATGCCAAGGTGTGATGAGACACGCTTTTGACATTACTGTTTGGAATCTTTCCTGTAGTTCCAATGAGGCGACCTTGAAGAAGGTCTTTCAAATTTGACGATTGTTTGGACGGAGATCAAATAAGGGAGGGCGAGATGTGCACTCAGGCACGAAAATAAAGGAGACCAACTTCTCGGTGTGGAAGTACCTGGGTCATAAACCGACAGATTTCACCTTTGGGGAGTGATTACCAGCCAATGTGGAAGTGCTGCGGCCAAGGTGGGTCAAACAAGGTAAAAAGTAAAGGAATATCTGAGGGTCTGTCCAAACAAGGGTCTCCTTTGGAAGAGCAGCGTAGGGCTATCTCAAGAAAACTCAGTATTTCATTCGGAATGGAATATCTCATATTGTAAGAATTAAAGCACAGCGGCTTTCACAATCGAATCGCGTTGAATAATCTTCCGCAATAAGATCAAAGTCCTACATGAATGCATGCTGGGTTTAAAGAAAAATTTAAAACAAACTAAAATAGAAAATAGCCAAGGATAATATTGTCAATTTGTTAAGAATGGGTCAGGATACCGATCCGGTGAGCTGATACTGAGCTGGGGCCCGTTTATCCACGCACCAACTCACTGAATGGAACCGTTGTCCCCATGCTACCACAAGTTAACGGCCTATCCGTACAACCCAAATTCTTCTGGAATTATCACCATTTTTGTTGAAGGGGAACTCAAATCCCAGATTTGTTCGGGTCGCAAGGTCCTTGACATGTTCTAATAGCGTAGATATCGTATGGTATGATGCATGACACGGTGGGACCAACCATCGAAAGGTGGGACAGGAGATAGGACAAAGACGCCCGTTAGTAAAACCTGCACAGACCAGCATAGATTAGTAACATCAGAAAGTAGCAGAATTATAACAGAATCGCACCACAGTACAAGGGGATCCAGACAAAACCCTGACGACTGACCACTGATGTGATGTGTTTCGTCCTGTAGCGCCTCTCCTTTCCTATAAGTACCTCCCTTAGGCTAGTTCAATCAAATGCACCAAGGAGAGTTTTGAAAGCTCAGGAGAAGAAGGAGAGGAGGATCTAGGGATTTCAGGATGGAAGGAGAGTCTTCCCGCCTTATGAAGCGGAGCAGGCCTAGCAGTGAGATCAGGCGACTCTCCGACCTCAAGGGTCATCTGAGTGGGACGATCCAGTCGCATATGGTAAGCTGACTTATTTCAAATTCTTTGCGTGAACTTTCTTCTCACTTCTCTTCCTTTCCCTTCTTCTTTCCAGCCGTATCCACTCTTCCCAGGTCCGAGGAAGTTTTCCAAACTGCCATGACTTTCAAAGTTAACTTCCAACATCTCCATCGGCATGAGGGCCGTACTTTCGAGGTGGCATCTTCAGGGGCTCCTTATTCATGCCAAGCACTATGAAAAGATTCGCATGGACTGGGCGGCTATGGGCGCACTAGTGGAGATCTGACATCCCCAGACCCACACTTTCATCTTCCCGACCTTCGAGGCGACCATCCTCCTCGAGGAGGTGGAACTTCTGCTTGGATTGAAGAAATTCAAGAGTGACGGGAAGGTGAAGGCTATGCGGATGTTGACAAGGGGGACTTCCGAGAGCGTCCTTGGAAGCTTCATGCCGCCCGACGTAGCCAGAAAGGTCCGCACTCAAAAGGGAATTGATTTGCAAAGACTCGCGGAGTGGGTTATGGATGCCCTAAGAGGGTCACCAGATGATGACCACTTGGAAGGAATTATGAAAGGGTTCACCATTTGTCTGGCGGGTGCTCTCTTGTTCCCTTATACCGACAACATAGTGGAGGAGGACCAACTGAGTGCCATCCGCGGGATTTAGAGTGGAAAGAGGGCGGGACCCGCTGTCCTTGCCTACCTTTACAGTGGCCTTACTACCTTGAGCATGGGTAAGTCTCCTTTCGGTTGTGCACTTGTTCTGAATTGCTGGTTAGATTTGCACTTCAAATTTGACCACCGTGAGGGGATGCCGACTACTTCGAAGCTCTTCCAACAAAGCCCCCTTTATCACATAGCCGATGTGTTAGGCTTCGGTGGCACCGTGGCGAACCGTGTTCCGTGGCTGAAGAAGCGTGGAGACTGGCGGTCTCACTTTCGAACCATGACACAAAGCTTCTTCACTTGCGCACCGGCATGTCTACTCTCACTTGAACTCCTCATGAGGTCCTCTCCCGAAGTTGAACTCCAACTGATCGGCGCGACTGAGTTTGTCCTTTACAACGCGCATCGGTGCTGCCTCCAGATCGGCCTTCCACGCCACTCGTTCCCACTGCTGACCGGCATCGTTCCTTTGAAGAAGAGGGAGTTGGGTACGGAAGCGGACGCGAAGGAAGCGAAGGTCGTTAAAGCACCTTGGAAGACAAGTGTTGTGGGAAAGGCGTTAGCGCACGTGGAGGAAGAATGTGAGATGTGGAGGGCTTATGTAACCGAACTGGGGAAGTTAAGGCCTAGAGTGCCTAAGCCCCTGATGTAGCTCACTCTGCTTTCTGATGGAATAAAATCTGGCATTTGACATTAGGACCACTGTTCCCTTAGTTATTATTTTTATGATTTTTATTTATCTTTTTGTGTTTTTGTGTTTTCTCTCTTTTTGTGTTCTTGTTTATTCATATTATGATCATATATATATATATATATAAACATTTTTTTTATTTTTAATGGGGGCGTTCAGGGGCCTGGACACCCCTATGTTTTCCTTTTTTTATTTTTTAGTTTTTAGTCTTGAGGGCGTCCAGGGGACTGGACGCCCCCATGTTTTCTTTTTTTTTTATTTTTTGAGTTTTTTTAGTTGTGGGGGCGTCTAGGCGCCTGGACGCCCCTATGTTTTCTTTTTTTCTTTTTTTAATTTTTTAGTTGTGGGGGCGTCCATGCGCCTGGACGCCCCTATTTTTTGTTTTTTTATTTTTGCTCATTTTGTTGTGGGGGCGTCCAGGCGCCTTGACGCCCCTATTTTTTCTTTATTTTTTTATTTTTGCTCATTTTATTGTGGGGGCGTCCAAGCGCCTGGACGCCCCTAATTTTTTTGAATTTTTTTAGAAAAATTAAAAAGAGGGGTCGTCCAAGCGCCTGGACGCCCCAAAGGTTGATGATCTTTATATAAAGGGGGCCTCATCCCCCTGGTCTCTTCTACTATTCATTCTGACGACCCATTCTCAGTTCCCAATGGAGCCAGGAGGCCCGAGCCAGGGTGGAGAGAAGCGGAAACGACGGGCTCGTCGTCCGAGGAGGTCGAGGGATCATGCCGAGGAGGCTGTCACGGGAGAGAAGATTGCCGCGGGAGAGGAGATTACCGCGGAAGAGGAGGCGCCTCCTTTGGCCGTGGAGGGTCCTGCGGGCATTGGCGACGCGGGAGAGGATGAGCACGACCCGGTAAGCCCCTCAGAACTCCAATTTGTTGGTTTATTAGGCTAAATAGGTGGGCGAGAGACGGTGTGGAGAAGGCCGGGGAGTGAGGGAAGGAGGCGTCCAAGGGCCTGGATGCCTCCATCCTTTCTTTTTATTTCTTTTGCTTTTATTTTTTTTTGGGTTATCACGTAATTAAATATATATATATATATATGTAAGGAGGCGTCCAACTAGCTCGACGCCTTCAAAATTTTTTATTTATTATTATTTTTTTATTTATTTATTAAATTCCAAAAAAGAAAAAACAAAATATGGAGGCGTCCAAGAGGTTGGACGCCTCCTTATAAAATTATTTATATTATATACATATTTATATATAAAATAGATAAATAAATAATAAAGCGTCCAATGGACTGGACGCCTGTAAAAAGCATTTTTTTGTTTTTGAGAAAATAAATATAAAATAAGAATGTGCAGTCTTTGTTATTTATCATTCATGATTCTGATGTTCCTCTTTTTTGTGTGTTTTGTGGTGTGCAGGGCGTGATGAAGAGCCGGATCAGCTGGTCCCTGGTGGTGGCAGCGTACCGTGGGCTGCCGGACTTCCAGAGGGCGCGGGTGGACGCCATGGGTTTTGGAGCCTTCCTGAGGATCGAGCCCTTCCGGCTCGACCTTCCTCTCATCCAGGCGTTGAGGGAGCGGTGGCACGCGCCGAGCTGGGCATTCCTGATGCCCTGGGGGCACATGGTGCCGACACTGGAGGACGTAGCTCGGATCACGGGGCTACAAGTTGACGGAGAGGCAGTCAGCGGGGTTACTTACCCCGATTACCGAGAGAGTGCCTTGGACCTGCTGTGGCTAGAGACGAGTGCGATTGACAGAGACAGCAGGGTAGTTGGCCGGGTAGAGATTATGGAGGCGCTCGGATTTGGTGAACCGCGCCAGCGGGTTAGCGAGACTGGAGCGGAGTTTCTGGCACGACTGGAGGGAGACGCTCGTGCATCTTTCACCCAGGACCCGAGCGAGCGAGAGCTGGTGGATCTAGACCTCCGGAGGTTCCTTTTCTTCTTCCTGGGCCGCCTTCTGCTGGGGACGAAGGGGGACGGTATCCACTGCCGCTTCCTTGGGATCCTGGCGGACCTGGACAGAGTGGGGAACTATGCGTGGGGAGTGGCTCTGCTTGCCCATTTGATAGCCGATCTCTCCCAGACTTCAGAGAGGGAGACAACAGTCAGCGGCTTCGCACCTTTTCTCCAGGTAAACATTTTATTTATGCATTTTACCGTAGTTAAATATGCATTTATTTATGCTAATGATGTATGATGGATGCAGGTGTGGAGCTACTACTACTTCCCAATGGGAAGAGCCAGACAGGGGAACAGGAGAGCCGTGCCTCTGGTGCGACGGTGGAGGCCGGTCATGGTCGCGGCACCCCACGGCTACCAGCTGGCATCGCTTCGTCGGGAGCTGAGCGAGTACCCCGGGGCTATGGTATGATGCGTATGATTTTTGTGTTTTTATGCATGCGACTTAATTGAGTAAAATGGCAATTAACATGACGTATGTATGGTGATGCAGGTGGTGTGGAGGCCCTACCTGGGCATGGCCGATGCTGGCCAGCCTTGGGTCGTAGCCGGCCGTCCTCGTTTCGGGCGGGACGTGTGGGTCCATTGCCTGAACGAGATCGAGCCACTGCGGCTTAGGCTGGTCATGAGGACGTTGGGGCTAGCCCAGGAGTGGGTCGACGTAGATAAGCCGGTCCGTGTCGGGTGGAAGACCAAGGGGAAGGCAAAGATCGTGGACTGGCGTACGCGCTTCCCTGCACAGTACCAGGACTGGCAGCAGGGCGGGGTCCCAGTGGTGTCCCATGTACCAGACAGCACTGACTACCTGAGACGGTATCGAGCCACGTACGGGGAGCGTCTCTTCCTTGGTGGCGTGGCAGGGGTAAGCGTGAAAAAAAATGTTTCCCTTTCTTATATGTATATGCATGTGACACTAACTTATATGCGATGTAGGATGCTCGTGATAACATGATTGCCGACCTGCGGGCCTAGCTGGCAGATGCCAGGCGACAGTTGGTGGCCATTCGACAGGAGTTGGAGATCCTGGTGAGTCTATGCAATGCATTTTTTGTGACCTGGATTTTTGATACTTAGCTTCTGACTGTCGTTTGCTCTGTGTTTCAGCGGGCCCACCAGGCAGCGGCAGCCGGGATGGCTGGTGGAGCGGGTTCCAGTTCGTGGGGCCCTCCTCCGAAGGTTTCTTCCCTTCAGGAGCAGCTGGCGTACGCGGTGGCCCGGGCTGAGGAGGCCGAGCGGGACCGCGAGGCTCGAGTGAGTGTCTGCCTGACCCCGACTCTCTTTCTAGTTGCTCTTCTTCTTTCACTGTTCTCTTATGGGTCATGCGTGCTTTGACAAGTGGCCGAGATTCGGGAGGCCCTGGCCCGTGCTGTTCGTGCTGAGCAGGAGCGCGCGCCTGGGCGGCAGAGCGTGACGCCCGGATTGCGGAGCTGGAGGAGGAGCGGCGACGGGAGGCTGAAGAGCTCCCTCGCGACGTGCTGGATCTACGGATCACCCTTGAGCTATCGAGGAGAGAGGCGATGAGAGAGAGAGAGGAGAGGGAGAACAGAGAGAGAGGACAGGGAGAGGGAGAGAGAGAGAGAGAGAGGACAGAGAGAGAGGGAGGACAGGAGGGCGGAGCGACTGCGAGACTGGGATGAGAGGAGGGCTCTGGAGGCCCAGCTGATGGAGCTCCGATTGAGTCTTGGCACGGCGGAGGGGAGGCTTCGGGAGAGCGAGGAGCGGTATCAGAGGGCGAAGGAGCGCGGGGCGCGACTTCGTCAGTCTGGTTCTTTCTCCATGGGTAGCTTTCTGGTTTCTTCGGCCGAGGAGCGTCACCGCGCCTTCGAGGCTGGCGTGCCACCATAGGGCGAGGCGAGCACCGCCTCTCAGAGTTCGCGGAGGCCCCCTAGGGATCCCCGTTAGAGGAGGGAGGAGAGAGATGATCAGGAGGGTGGTAGCGAGAGTTAGAGAGTTGCTTGTACACCCCACCTTCCTTACTGTATGATGTACTTTGACTATTTGCTTATGAAATGAAATGGTTTCTTCTGTTGTGTGCATTCTTCCTCTTTTCCATGCTTCTTCGCTTGCACCGAGTTATTTCGAGGCACGCTTCACGAGACCTTGCCCTGAAAAGTAGGGAACTACGCCTTGCACGGAGGGGTCCTCTCTCTCTCTCTCTTTTTTTTCCTTCTTTTTTGGCGCGTCCAGGCGCGGGGACGCGTCTTAACTTTCAAATTCAAATTTAAAACGCCAGGCAGCCCTTCTTCTTTCGTGCCTTGCCCGCAAACGAGCCCGCCTCCCGTCGAGATTTGCTAATCTATCTTCGTCTTCTTCCACTCTCAATTGATGGAGTTTGGTGGGCCAAATTGTGATGAAGGGAGAGAGGAGCGAGGAACTCCTCGCCCGAGGAGGGACGCGCAAGAGCACGGAGAGGCATCCATGGAAGAGGAAGGGCCGCTTTGGGCACCCGAGGGACCCGATGGCACAGAGGGAGGTGAACACGGTCTGGTAGGTTCTTTGATCTCCTCCTCTTTGATCCATTTTGAGTTTTGAAGTGAGCCATGCCAGGGGGAAAAGGGTTCGGCGAGTGTTGCACTCAAATGATAGACGCGTCCTAGACAGGAGACGCGTTCTCGTTATGACGTAAGACTCCCTTTATTGATGCAGACATGGCAAAGGCCCCGGGTTTGGCCGATGAATGGGCGAGTGCGGATGAGTCGAGCCGTGTCACGAAGGAGAGTCACGGCAAGGCGAAGCTCGAGGACTGGCGTATACGTCTCCCTGGATAGCAAGGGAGCGTATTGGTGTAGGATAGTGCCGACTTCCTGCGGCAGTAGAGAGAGAGTTATGTGGGACTTCCCCAAGCCGGGGATACGCGCGACATCAACGGCTTGCGTGCCCAACTGGCAGAGGCCAGGCGGTAGCTGGCCGTCACTCAACAGGAACTGTCGATCCTGGTAAGTTAAGTACTGCATTCTCTCTTTTTTTTATTTTAAATTTGGAGCTTAGCTGACGGCCGTTGTTTGTTTGTTCCAGCGTGCCTAGCAGACAGTGATGGTGGGAATGGCCGGTGGTGCATCTTCTAGTTCCTCGGCCCCTTTTCTTGAGATTGCCTCCCTTCCAGAGCAACTTGCTGGTGCGGTGGCCCGCGCGGCTCGGGCTGAAGAGGAGCGTGACGTCTGGGTAGCGACTGTGGCGGAGTTGCGGCGTCACAGTGAGGAGAGGCCACATCCGGACATCCTAGAGTTGAGGGTGTTCCTCCAGGTGGCCAAGAGAGAGGCGGAAAGAGAGAGGGAGGAGAGAAGGGCCGAGCGATAGCGAGATCAGGCCGAGAGGAAGGCCTTGAAGGCCCAGGTGAGGGAGCTCCAGCTAGGCCTTCAGGTCGTAGTGCAGAGGCTAGGAGTGATGGAGACGCGTTATGAGAGAGCGCGAGAGTTCGGGGAGCGACTCTGCCAGTCTGGCCGCTTTTCTGCTGGTGGCTTCTTCGCCACGCCAGGGGAGGAGCAACGAGCCACCGCTGTGGAGCAGGCGCCACGAGGCGAGGCGGGTGCTACTGCACAGGGATCCAGAAGGCTTCTGAGGGACCCTCACCTCAGGGGAGAGGAGAGGGACGCCTAGAGGGACGAGCATGCAGATAATGGCGAGAGTTGGCGAGCCAGTGGACCCGCTTCCCCTTTATGATTGTGATGTTTATGACAGCTTATGTAAACTTATGAATGGAGTGATTTGATTTTCTGCTGCTTATTTGTTCTCTTGTGCGTTCCTTCTTCCCTACACTTCTTCCTCTTTGCACTGTTCCCATGTGATGCGTCTGCCGAAACTCCGCCCTAAACGGAGAATCGCGTCTTGCTGTGACTATTTTCCACGGGAATCTGCCGTTAAAGCCAATAATGACAACCCTGGCCCCTTCTCCTGGATGATATTTCAAATTTTGCGGACGTCCTCTTAAAACATGATAGGGCATCCCTAGACAACATAGGGGGGAGGGGTCGTCACATTACACCGTCCAATCAATCACCCTGCGTGAGCGGTGAAGTGACACATGGGTCCGCAGGGCAGACGCCCTATCGCGAGGGCTATCGTTAAAGGTGACGGAGGCAATCTTGGCCCGCACTTCTCCCATTTCTATAAATACATGTCTCTTTCATCATCGAAGGGACATCGAGAGCCAACTCGAAGAGTACAAATTTTCATGAAAGAGAAGGAACTCAGAGTTCTAAGATTGGGATGGAGGGCGAATCTTCCCATTCCTTGAAGAGAAGCAGGTCCAGCGGTAGCAGTTCCAGGAAGCTCTCGGGCCTCAAAGGGCACTTCAGTGAAAGGACCCAATCATAACTCGTAAGCTGAGCTTTCCCGCCCTTTTCTCATTCTTTCTTCCTTCCTTTCTTTCTTCCTTTCTTTTGACAACACCCTTCTCCATTCCTTATGCACGCACAGAGTGTGATGAAATCACACATTTCATGGGAGTTAGTAGCGGCAGCATATAGGGGTCTCCCGGATTTTCAGAAGGCCAGGCTAGACGTGATGGGATTTGGTGCCTTCCTGCGAATCGAGCCGATCAAGCTCGACCTGGTCCTGATCCAAGCCTTGCGTGAAAGATGGGACCCAGTGAGTCGGGCATTCTTGATGCCCTGGGGGCACATGGTGCCCAGTCTGGAAGATGTGGCCCGAATCACGAGCCTCAAGGTTGATGGCGAGGTAGTGACCGGAGTCACTTACGCGGACTATCGAGAAGGTGCCCAGAAGCTACTGGGTTTGGACCTAGATGGACGGAAGAACAGGTCAGTAGCCAGGACATCTATCATGGAGGCATTAGGGCTCACTGATACTCATCGACGGGACGATGAGTCCTCAGAAGAATTCATGGGAAGGATGGAAAGAGGATGTCGTGCTGTGTACTGCACAGATTTTGGCAATTGGGAAGATCCAACATGGATTTGAGGAGATTTCTCCTCTTCTTGCTGGAAAGATTGATACTGAGCTCGAAAGGAGACGGTATCCATTGTCGTTTCCTGGAGCTGCTATCAGACCTTGAAAGAGTAGGGCACTATGCCTGGGGAGCTGCCCTGCTGGCGCATCTGTTTACAGGTCTGTCCCAAGAGGCAGACCGTGAGATGACTGCGAGTGGTTTCACACCACTTATCCAGGTATTTTTGATTTTGTCTTGTTTTTTTTTGTTTGTTTTTGTGATAGCCCACTTAAGGTACTGATGACATGCGCTAAAGCAGCTGTGGAGCTATTATTACCTCCCGATGGGGAGAGCTCGATATTGGCGACTAGTGATGGTGCCGCTAGCCAGGCGGTGGCAACCTATCATTAGTGCGGCACCCCTAACCTACCAACTGATGGTGCTAAGGCGGGAGATACAAGAGTTCCCTGCAGCAATGGTGGGATTTTTTTTCTGGATTATTTTTATTTGGTTCTGACCAGGTAAACTGGTATGTACAACCTAACCTAGGTAAACTGGAGACCCTACTCAGGCATGGTCGATGTCGACCAACCATGGGTTCTAACAAGTCGTGCCCGGTTCGGACGGGAACTGTGGATGCACTGCCTGAATGAAATCGAGCCGCTTCGGCTACGATTGGTTATGAGGACTTTAGGACTGGCTCAGGAATGGGTGGATACGACTGCGCCACCTCGCGTCGGGAGAAAGACACGAGGACCGGCAACCTGCATTGATTGGCGTGTGCGGTTCCCCGAACAGTATGAAGATTGGCAACGGGGTGGCACAATCGTGGAATCACATGCACAGGATAGTGAAGACTACCTGCGTCTGTATAAGACAATGTACGCAGAGCGGCTCCAACCCGGGGACTTGTGGAGGTAGGTCTCCCCTTCTCTCTTGCTTTGATTTTTGTGGGAATGCTGACTTCTATGGCATGGGTGCAGGATGTCCGTGACACTATGATAGCGAGCTTGCGATCTCGCCTGGCAGAGACGGAGCAACAATTGGGTGACACACATGAAGCCTTGAGTGCCTCGGTAGGTGTACAGTGCACACTCCTAATCAAGACCCTAGATCCATGGTGTTCGGCCACTAACTATCACATGTGTGGCCATAGCGCTCCCAGATTGACGCGGCCACCTCAGCGATGGGAGTGGGTGGCGTCTCTAGCTTATGGGTCCTTACCTCAGAACTTGATTTGCTTCACGAGCAACTCGCTCGTGCTACACAGCGTGTCGCGGAGGCAGAAGGGATGCTCTCTATACAGGTAAGAGTCTCAATGTTGAGTTCTCCTTGTTTATGCTTGCCGCATATCTGAGATGGTATATCTGGCAGGAAAAGGAGACGCAAGAGTCACTTGCCCAAGCTGCGTAGAGAGAGGCTAGAATAGTAGAACTGGAGGAGGAACTGCGACGTCGTCCAGATGACGACTCTTCTAGGGATGCCATAGAGCTGAGGATCACTCTCCAGTTGGAGAGGGAAGACCGTGAGAGAGAACGGGCAGAGAGAGAAAGAGACAGGGAGAGAGAAAGAGCAGACAGATTGGCTGAAAGGGAGGAACGAAGGGCCATGGAGGCCCAGCTGTTCGAACTCTGAACCAGCCTTGGTCTTGCTGAACAATGGCTGAGAGATGGTGAGGAGCGCTACCGAAGAGCACGAGAGCGTGGCTTTCGTGTTAGTAGCTTTTTTGCTGCTCTCACGGATCAACGTCGGGGTGTGGGAATAGGAAGAGGAGTACAGAGCGGTAGGAGTACCGCTTTTCGTAGTTGGGTAGCACCTTGAGAGCGTTTTGCCCGGAGAGTAGCGGGACGAAGTAATGCGGAGAGAGAGGGTGGAACTTGATGTAATTTATTATTATTATTTTTGGAATAGAATAAAAGGTTCAGTTTTGTTTGGTTTTCACCTTTGCTCTTGTTTCCTCGAGTCCCTGCACACATCACTGAAACAAATAAATCAGAATTTCTGCTCTGACTTGGCTCCTTGCTCAATAAGCAGATTGTCACTTTGACTGTCCTTGATAATGGGTCAAGGGGCCAAGCCTTTATTAATGAAGGCAAGGGAAAGATGTGGTGATGATGAATGCGATAGACAAGCACACGAATGCAAGCGAGATTAAAAAGTGAAATGCTGCATACAAATGTAATCATGCAAAATTGATTTGTTTTTCTTTTTATATTTGGCATTTTTTTGTTGTTTTGTTATATTCAATTTTTTTTGTTTGCAAATATGTACATTTTCTCTTTTCTTTTTTTTTGTTTTTATCATTTCATTTTTTTTGTTGCTAACGCCTGGCAAGCATCCAAATGGCACCTAACCTACATGAGAACAGGGTTTCTTACTAACCTCCCAGGCATCCTAAGTGCACATCTAGGTTGATTTGGGCCTCTAGACCCCTCGAATGATAATCCCGCCGGCTAAGACTTACCCTGATGACAATACCGTCATGCCATGCTTAGGCTCCCAGTCACTTCCGACCACAGGGATTCACCCAAAAGGTTTTCGAGGTAAATGATTTGCCAGACCCGAGTCTATTTCCTCACAACCCTAGGTGGTATATGATGGAACACCCTGGAACCCTAACGACCAACCGCGCGACGCTGACCCGGAATCAGACGCAGCCCAAGGTTAAATAAGAAGACATCAAGGTGGTAAACAGGGGTCTTGACCGGCCAGAAACACAGAGACTCCTTCGCAGTGATAGCTTTTACTTTTCAAAGTAGGCAACCATATGTGTATATTAAAATAAGGTCGCAAACCTTGGCGGGTTTCGCCCTTTAGAAACTCCATCTAGCTTTCATCTTTAGAGGAGGAAGGAAGAGTGCATGGGGTAGACCTCCTGAGAGGACCGACAAAACCGTTAACCTGGTGAGCCAATAAGGGCCCATTAACTCTCCTCTTTCGAACAACTTCGGACTAAATCTCGAGCATTTACATTCCATGGCCCCTTTTGTGGATTCAGACTTTTGCTTTGAGGGGTTCCATTTATCGCATCAGGCACGGTCACGACCAGGCTTTTTTTCTTGATTTTGATTTTTGTGTTTCTTTTTGCGAGGGAGATATAGTCGTTTGACGTTGTGGGCTCCCTTTTGTATGCCTTCGGGGACACTGCCCTCTTCTCGTGCTCTGATCGATGCTCGAGGAAATGGATCCTACTCTTGCCTTAAGGGGTTTGAGTTTTGGTTTCTCATGCTCAGCGTTTTAAGGGCGCCGACTGTCTCATTTGGTCGAAGAGAAAAGAATAAAGACTACAACTTCTGGAGATCTTCTGGGTGAGGCCCCACCGTAGGTGATGCTACCAACTTTTTTGGATAAAATACGTAAGTGAGTACATGTTGGCTTCCTTTGAGCGTGCATAGGCCGATGTGGCCGGACAGGGATCCACGGTTCTGGCAAACCAAGACCCGGTGCCTACCAAGCCTTAATGGGCCCTATCCTAACATGAAGGTTGGATGCAGGGACTTAACTACATGGTGACCACCAGGCATCGGCATTTGAATTTTCCATATTTTTAGTGATTTTTAATATTTTTGTTTTTTCTGTCTTTTCATCATTTTTTTGACACTATGCTAAGGGTAGTACTTTTTAAGATAAAGCCCATTCCAAGGGTGGGATAACTCGGTCCCTTCGGCGTTGACTAGCTTGTAGGCATTGCCAGGGTACACGGCTTGAATTACAAATGGTCCTTCCAATTGGGTTGGAGCTTAGAACGCGGCCCTCCAGGTTTGACAAAAATTCTTTTACGACCATCTCACCGACTTTGAATTTTCTCTCAATGACTTTCTTTTGGTAAAAGCGAGCGAGTCTATTTTGATACACACGCGCATGCTCGGCAGCGGCCAGCCGCTTCTCGTCTAAGAGTTCCAACTGGGCAAGGAGTGAATTGCGACGTTCGTCGAGGGGAAATTCCTCATCCAATTGTACTCTGAGAGAAGGGATCAGAGTCTCGTACGGGACTACCGCTTCCGTCCCATAAGTAAGGGCAAATGGAGTCTGCCCGGTGGGGGTACGGATTGAAGTACAATAGGCCCATAGAGCTTCGATAAGCCTTTCTGGCCAGTCTGAAAACTTACTAGACTCGCAGGTTTTCTTGATGATTTTGATCAATGTTTTATTGGTGGCCTCCGCTTGGCCATTACCTTGTGGGTAATAAGGTGATGAATGATGCAATGCAATTGCGTACCTTTTGCAGAGGTCCTGAAGGTCCTGAGAATGAACTGTGGCCCATTGTCGGTGACGATTGTGCTTGGGACGCCGAACCTGGCGAGGATGTTCTTCGTGATGAACTTGCAGACTGTTGACGCCTTGATTTCGCGTAAGCTTCGGCTTCGGCCCATTTGGTGAAGTATTCCGTCGCAGTAAGGATGAAAGATTTCTACTTGGTGAGGGAATTGGGATCACCTAGGGGACCGATGATGTCGAATGCCCACATGGAGAAAGGCCATGGGGAGGATATTGGGTGAAGTGAGGAAGATGGTGAATGTATTTTATCGCGTGAAGTTGACACTTGACACACCTACGGACATAGATGGCACAATCCTCTTCCATAGTGGGCCAGTAAAAGCCTTGCCTAATGATCTTCTTGGCGAGCATCTGGCTATTCACGTGGCCACCGCACACACCCGAGTGTGCTTCTTCTACGCATTTCCAAACCTCATTGTCGTCAAGACACCTTAACAGAATGCCAGTAAGGCTCCTCCTATAGAGTAGACCTCCAACCAATGTGTATTTCTGAGCCACCCTTCTTATGGCTTTCTTATCTTCTGTGGTGGCTCCTTCAGGATAAGACTGATCTTTACAGTATTTGACAATTTCATAGAACCATGGTTTCTCCTCGTCGGCCAGCTCTTCTTCGACTTCTGCCAGCATGATCTCCCTCTTCTCAAGAATTTCTCCCTTCTGGATCTTCTGTAGGACTCGTTCCTTGATCTTTAAGAGGTAAGGGTCCTGACGGCAGGGACAAGACGCTTGTAGAGAATGATGGATCTAAACCATGCACCTAAAGGGAATTTGAAGGATGACGCCAACGAGGCGAGGGCATCGGCCAGAATGTTCTGTTCGCGAGGAACATGGACAAAGATCAGCTTGGTGAACAATTTGGCATAGGCGGAGACCAGCTCCTGATAGGGTTTGAGCTTGGGATCGAGGGTGCGATATTTGGTAAGCACCTGGTGGAGAACAAGTTGACTATCACCCACGGCTCGCAACTCAGTGATATAGAAAGAACGGGCTAGTTCCAGGCCAGCTAGAAGAGCCTCGTATTCAGCGATGTTGTTGGTGACTGGGAACGAGAGCTGAAATGCTTCTGAGATAGTAACGCCTTCAGGCGTTAGAAGGACAATGACGATACCCTTCCCTTGGGAATTCAAAGCTCCATCAAAATATAATGTCCACATTGGCTTGTCAGACTGAGTGACGGGCATTAGTTCCTCATCTGGAAACTCTGATTGGATATGATCGAACTTAGGAAGAGGATGGTGAGCGAGATGCTCGGCTATGGCATAGCCTTTAATTACCTTTTGCTGGATGTAGGTGATGTCGAACTGGGAAAGAAAACTTTGCCAGCGTGCTAGCCTATCAGTAAGGACGGATTTCTCCAGAAGAAACTTGATAGGGTTCATGCGAGCAATCAAGTGGACCTCATGAGCCAAGAAGTAGTGCTTCAATTTCTGCACTACCCAAACGAGGGCAGCACAGGTTTTCTCCATGACTGTGTACTTCTGCTCACAGGGATTGAGAAGTTTGGACAAGTAATAGGTTGCCCGTTCCTTACCTTCTTCATCAGCTTGTGCGAGGACAGCTCCCACGGAGTCGTCCAAGACTGAGATGTAGAGGATCAGAGGTTTTTCTGGTTTGGGTGGAATGAGAACGGGTGGACTAGCCAGATATTCCTTTAACCCTTCAAAAGCTTTTTGGCATTTAGAATCCCAGTGGAATTCTACTCCTGGCTTGGTCAACTCATAGAAAGGTCTACACCTTTGTGAGTGCTGAGACACAAACCGACAAATAAACTGCAACCTCCCGATTAAACCTCGGACTTCCCTCAAATTCTTGGGAGGCGGCATATCCCTGATGGCCTTAGCTTTGTCGGGATCTATCTCGATCCCTCTTTTACTCACAATGAAGCCCAGTAATTTGCCCGATGATACACCAAACACACACTTCTTCGGGTTCATTTTCAATTGGAACTCCCTTGATCTCTGCAAGACCTTAGCCAAAACCCTTGGATGTTCCATCTGGTCCTTGATTTCACCAATAGATCATCCACATACACCTCCAGATATATGTGCATCATGTCGTGAAATATGGCCATCATAGCTCTTTGGTAAGTAGCTCCAGCATTCTTTAACCCAAACGGCATGACCACGTAACAATATGTTCCCCAAGGTGTAGTGAATGATGTCTTCTCTTGATCCTCTTCTGCCAAACGAATTTGATTATATCCTGAAAATCCATCCATGAATGAGAGGGTCTCATATCCTGCTGTGTTGTCGATTAACACATCAATGTGAGGCAAGGGAAAATCATCCTTTGGACACGCGCGGTTAAGGTCCCGGAAGTCGATGCAAATCCTGACTTTCCCATCTTTCTTCATGACCGGGACAATGTTTGCCACCCATTGAGGATAAAGACGACTCTAATAAACCTGGCTTTATGGAGCTTATCGACTTCTTCTTTCATTTTCAAAGCCATCTGAGGGTGGAAACGCCTTAACCTTTGTTTTACCGAGATGGACCCTGGTTTTAGGGTTAAACGGTGTTCGACCAGGGTTGAATCCAGACCCGGCATATCTCGTAGCTCCATGCAAACGTGTCCTTATATTCCTTGAGAACTTCAATTAATGCCTCTTCTTCAGAGGGTGGTAGGTTATCAATTATGAGGATGATCCTAGGGTCTTCCTCAGTTCCCAAGTTGACTTCTTTGGTGGACTCTTCTACGGCGGTTGACGGCTCGTCGAATCTCCTTATTCCACTAGCATATGCGCCAGCCGCATCCTCATATTCCTCACCCTCATCTTCAGTAGGGTATTCTTCACCCGTGATCTCGTAGACTCCATACCCCTCATTAATTGTGCAGTTGCCCTCACATTCTATTTCCGGTAGCTGGATGGGATTTTCTAGCAACTGAGGGATGGCAAGAAGGGCCTGACACCTGGCGGCTAAATCCAGAAGGAATCGACGAGGGATCTGCCTACCCTTGGATTTCTTCCTAGGTACTACCTTTGACTTATTATTCCTAGATTGACTGACATTATTTACAGAAGAAGAAAAAGATGAAGAGGATGGTGAAGAATGTACAGGGAAAGACCCCTCAGAGGAGGGGTAGAAAAGGTCGCTCATCGGACCTTGGACGGGTGGTCCGCAGGGCGGGACGCACCCGTGGGAGATGTAGGAGGTTTCCTCAACGAAGATGTGTTGTTGAGGAGTTTGGAAATTGACGTTTTTTTTTCGTTTTCATTTTTGATGACAAAACAGTGAAAAGAGATCAGAGGAGAGAGAAAAGTGGTTATGGCTAGAGGATTGGGAGGCTCGTAGAGCAGATCATGATTGAAGACCTGGCGCGGGTTGAGAAACCCGCGCAGGTATGTAAGTAGAGAGAGGGATCTGGGAAGATCATCAGACAACCGTCTGGCCCAGGAAGATGACAGCAACAAAGGCTGTGACGAGTGAATGGAGAAGATGACGGCTAATGAGTCGTCGTGGTGATGGTGATGGCGGATGAAGATCCGCTGGTGACAGGGTCCTTCTGGCGAGGACGAGGATAGTTTGGAACCTTGGCAATAGTAATGATATTCTCTGGCATTCCGGAGATCAATGGCGGTCCTTCAAGCCGTGGAGGCGAGAACATCCTTTCCAGTGCAATGGAAATATCCCGTATATCAAACCACTTGTCCCATTCGCATTCAGGATCTTTGATCTTGCCTCTTTTGGTGACCCTCGGATATTTTTCAGCCGAATATACAGCATGTGATCCCCCATGTGCTTCTTGCGGGTAATCTCCCATCTGAACAACGGGCCCTTTGTTGAAGTGGTTTGATAGGGTCCATGTGAGGGGCTTCCAATCCGCCTTGAATGGTCCTTTGAAGCCTAGGCCAAACCTGCGGTTCGGCCTAATCTCCTTTGGTGGTTTCAGCCTACCTTGTAGCTGTGCGCCCAGACCTTTGCCCTGTTGATAGTCGATGTTCCTCATAATCTCCCAACCTTTGGAGTGAAAAGGGAGATATGGCATTGTTGCCTTGATCGGCTTCTTTGGTGCTAGCGGAATGTGAGATGAATCACACACGTCCAGCAATGACAATATGGGCCGATGAGACGGCCAAACAGAGGGCAGAGAGGTGTTGATAGCATCCACCGTGTGAAGGACAGGTGTGCTGACCACTTTAATAATTCTTCCATTGTAAGGAAACTTCAAGCACTGATGGTTGGTGGAAGGCACAGCATCCATGGCTTCAATGTAGGGGCGACCCAGTATGGCCTTGAATGTGGGGTCCATGTCGAGGACATGGAATTCCGTGGGGATTGACATAGGGCCTAGCTCTGCCCTCAGAATAATCATCCCTTGCGGTGGCCTTTTGCTATTGTCATAAGCCGTGATTGTGATCGAGGAAGGTCTTATTTGTTCCTCTTCGACCCCACACAACTGAAGGGTGCTCATGGAGATCACATTTATGGACGCACCCGTGTCTACAAGGCACGGGTTTATGGATACCCCATTAATTTTTATTGAAATGCACAATGCATATTTTCGAGCTTCCTTGGGAGCGAGCTCGTAGTTGTGGAACATGATGGCCGGTTGTGTGTCTGTTGGGGTCAGGACGGCACAAATCTTTTCTACAGGGAGGTCCTCATTCACCATGACCTTTTGAAGATACTCCATTAAGGCTGCCTGATGGGATGTGGATCTCTGAAGCAGCTCCAGGATGGAGATCCGAGCAGGCGTCTTGTCCAAGTGTTTCAACAGATCATACTGTGTTCCAGGGATAGATCTTTCCGGTTGTTCTCCATCGTCCCTCTCTGGCTGAGACTGCTCGGGATTCTGACTGTTCTGGGGGAAAACCTGTGGAAAATCCTTCCACTCCGGAGCACCATTGCCTGCGGCTTTTGTACCTCTATAGGGGTAGCAGTGGGTTTTAACAGAGGTTTGAGGGGTAGTGGTGGAGGGATGGTTGATGAAGCAGGGGTGATGATGGGAGCAGGGATTCTGATGAGGGGTTTGTTAGGTGGAGGCATGGTGGAGGTAGAGGGGATATCGCACGGGTTATGAAGGATAAGGGGTCTGGAAGGTGGAGGTGGAGGCAAAGTGGAAGTGGGTAGGGTTTGAAGCGGGTAATGGTTTTGAGATGGATGGTGGGTGATGAGTGGTTTTGAAGGCATTGGCGGTGGTATGGTGGAGACAGGCGGGGTTACGTACGGTGGACGGGTGATAAGGGGCTTAGAAGGCATAGGGGCAAATGCAGTAGAGGTGGATGGTAAAGTGGGGGAGTGAGAGAAGATGAGAGGGTGTGAGGGCGTAATGAAGGGTGTTGGCTGATAGGTCATTGGGGTGCGAATGAGAGGGCGTGATGGCAGTGGAAATGGTGAAGGCGGTACTGATGCGGGTTGATGAGAGAGAGGTGCTACCCGGGCAAGGCGAGGGGGTTGCATGACGATAGGGTTGGCGGTAGAAAGAATAGAGGTACTTTCTGGGTGCCACACCTGCTCTCTCCCGACTTCCGGGAAGGAGGAGATGGGGTTGACCTGGTGATTGGGCTGTTGGTGCTCCGGTAATGGATTCTGGATTATGCCCATGTTGGGCTGTTGTGGTTGGGCCTGCTGAGGCTGTTGTTGTTGTTGTGGTTGTTGCTGTGGCTGCTGTTGTAACTGCTGCTGTTGTTGCTGAACTGTGGCCTAGGAGGAGGTCTCCTAGCCTTGAGAGTGGCGACGTATCGCCTCATTTCATCCCAGTCAATCCCGCCTTCATCATTCGTATCGTGGATGTAATCTTTAAACTGAAAGCAGTTGTCTACTGTGTGTCCTGGCTGCCTGTGATAGACGCAGTATCTGGAGGTATCAACATTCGGGGGCCACACGGGCCTTTCCCTGGGTAGGATGAGTGTGTTTGAGGCCATGAGGGCGTTGAAAATATCTGCCAGAGTTTCTGGCAATGGTGGGTAATAGGCTCTCTTGGGACCAATCGGCCTCCTTTGTTGCTGTGGGGGACCGTAATTTCCTGGGGGTGGAACTTGGTTGTACTGAAGTGGTGGTTGTTGTTGCTGGGGTCGAGGTTGTTGCTGGGGTTGAAGTAGTTGAGGCATGTTGTTCTGAGGTGGATCGTTTTGGGGTGGAGGATGAGAGGGGAAAGGACCTGGTTGGAGGGGAAGTCGAGGCATTTGTGGGAACCTTGGGTTGGCTGCATAGTTGGCGTTGTTGACCGCACTCACTTGCTCATTTGTTACGACCCCTTCTGTTGCTCCGCCTGGGACACCAGCGCCTGTCTTTCTGACCACCTTGGGCTTCGGCGGCTCAAACATGTTCATAATGGGGGAGTCTTTTAACTGGTCTGGATGTACCGGGCTCTTTCATAGAGCTCTTCCATGGTGGTGAGCTTGTTCATGGCCAAGACATGCCTGAACTGTGGGGTTGCATTGACACAATCATCTTCACTTGTTCGGCTCTGAGAGGGTATCTCTTATCTTTCTGCCAGAGACCTCCATCTATCAGCATAGCGGACAAAATCCTCGTCGGACTTCATCTTCTCGGCCACTAGGTCGGTAATGGAGAGGAGGGACCGACCCTATCCCGATACTTTTGCAAGAACCTTCTCTGGACTATTTCAAAATTCTCGGCCTCGCGGGGCTCCAAAGAATAGAACCACTCTAGCGCAGGAGCGTCCAATGATCTCCGAAAGGGGTATGCCAGGGATCTCTGGTCATTTTGCCAATAGGAGGACTCATACATGAAATCCTTGAGGTGAATGAAGGGGTTGCCAGTGCCATTGTACCTGCGGTACGTGGGCATTTCGGAGGGAGGAAGATGGATGACCGGAAGGATTGGCAAAGCAACCTCCGGGGTGGATTTCACGTCCACCATTTTCTTCAAATTCTGAAACTGTTCATCCATTCTATTGAACCGGTTGAGGAGCGATTGGCGAGCTCCTCGGGAGGTGAAGGTGGCACTTGCCACTGGGGAGGAAAATGTCTCCCGGAGACTTGAGGGGGGAACCCCGAATGAGAGGGAGCTGTCGGGCCGCCGACAGTTGGCCCCGGCTGAAGCGGTATGTGGGGAACAACGGGGGTTTGAGATTGCGAAGGGAACTGGAACGAGGGTGGTTGTTGGCTCGCATGCCCTTGAAGCGAGGGAGATTGGATGGCTTGCGCCAGTGAAGGAGATGGAATGGCCTGCACCGACTCTTGGAGAGGTGCGATGGCCGGAGTTGATTCCTGGGGAGTGGGGGAAACAGATTTCCCCTTCAGAATGGCCTGCAGGGCCCGGAGCTGTTCAGAGGTAAGCTCCGTGTTGGCGAGGACGCCCAGCAAAGAGGAGATGTCCTGTGGTGGGGATGTGTCCCCTGCAATAACCTGCACCTCATGCGAGGGCTCATAAGAAGGACCCGCGTCCATAGCATGGACTCGCGGCTCGACTGACTCACCACGACCAGGGTGGTTTTCCTCAAAAGACTCGTGAGCCATGCTCACAGTTTTCCCGGAACGCAAAAACATACACTAGCAAGCAAATAGCAGAGATTATCAAACAAGTGGATGCCTTTACGCCCTTTTTTTGTGTTTTGATTTTGATGATTTTTTTGTGTTTTTAACCAGATCTGAAGTTCACACAAAATAGGGACCCTAGTTCATTTTTGTTTCACCACCGTGTCAGCTAGGGGCTCTCGTCTCACCACGAATGGGTCGACTAACTCCGGGGAACTTCAATGGTACAACCGGCCCAGTGAACGAAGAGGAGATTCTTCGATGTCGGGGACTTACGGAGGTCCCAGTGGAGGAGATTCTAGTCCGTCGAGAGGAATTCCCGAACGGAGAGTCCTTCCTTCACCGAGAGAGGGTGATCCTTAGAAAAAAATGAAAAAGAATAGAAAAGAGGGATGGATGTATGCAATGGAATGCTGAC
This sequence comes from Amorphophallus konjac, assembly GCA_022559845.1. Lineage (NCBI taxonomy): Eukaryota > Viridiplantae > Streptophyta > Magnoliopsida > Alismatales > Araceae > Amorphophallus > Amorphophallus konjac. The sequence goes on from CM040122.1 coordinate 207,450,277, forward strand.
AGAGATATGGGGCACCAAAGAACAAGAAAACAACCAAGATATAACAACACACAAGAGATAGTAAAGCAAATCACAAGAAATTGCAAGGGTAACTGAAAAGAAAGCAACTGAAGTCCCACCGTGATCGCCAATCTGTGAGCGACGTCACGCGGTTGAGAAATGAAAATGCGGAGCGCGTGGGCTCGTTTTATTTTATCTGACTTTTGCTGCAACATAGAAATAAGAAAAAAGAGAAGGGGGCCACCACGGGAGATTGCTCCGGCGGGGCGAGCGGGACAAATGCAATATAGCAAGATATGGGGGTTAAACGGCCATAGCGGGAAGTGACGCGCCACGGCCTCGGGGGGACGGGAATGGTGCAGAAATCAAATAGCAAGAATTGAAACGGCCATTGCGAGAAGTGACTCGCCGCGGCCTCGAGAATATGAGCAGATAAGAATATAACAGGATATAAAGAGAATATAAAGAACGGGAGTTTAAACGGCTATTGGGGAAGTGACTCGCCGCGGCCTCGAGAATATGAGCAGATAAGAATATAACAGAATATAAGGAGAATATAAAGAATGGGAATTTAAACGGCCATTGGGGAAGTGACTCGCCGCGGCCTCGAGAATATGAGCAGATAAGAATATAACAGAATATAAGAGAATATAAGAACGGGAAATTAAACGGCCATTGGGGAAGTGACTCGCCGTGGCCTCGAGAATATGATATGATCGCCAGGGGCCAAAGACCCCAAAATAAGGAAATGATCGCGCCTACCTCACTAGCAGGAAGTGGCGGGTTGCTTCTTCCTCCCCCTTTGGCCGGCCGACGGAGAGGGCCTTCTTTAGTTACCCTTACAAAACAACAGACAGTAAATAAACGAATTAGAAAATGGCAGTGCAGTAGCAATCCCTTGCAATGAAAGTGATGAAATCGTAGCAGGGCACACACCTGGTTGGTGTGGTTTTAAACCCCTCTCGGACACGAGTAGGAGGGAAATGTAATGATGAATGGAGTTATGCAAAAGTATAAGATTCCCTTATGGAGGGAGACGAAGAATGGAAGATGATGAATGCAAAAGAACTACGAAGAAAAGGAGAGAGTTGGCTTATTGGATGTGCCGATGGCGAGATCCGGCTGGAGCTTCGGCAGCGTAGGGACGACGTGGAAGCACGGTGGACGAAGACGGCCTTCCTCCTGCGAGTGAGGCACCCGAGAATCCGGCAGAACCTCCCCCTGCAAAAGACCCACGGGTTAGAAATGAGATCTGACAGCCTTCGGACCTCTTAGAAGCTCCCCTCGGACTGAGGGGGGGGGTCTCTATTTATAGGGCTCCGGAGGATGGAGGCGTCCAGGACCCTGGACGCCTCATCAGGGCAAAAATTATATTTTATTCTATTTTATTTTTTTATTTCGAATATTTTCAAGGAGGCGTCCAGGCAACTGGACGCCTCCATAAAAGCCCACCGAACCCCGCCGAAAGCCGCACGCGGTTTGGCACAACGCGTGGTTTTGATCGGCGCCCGTGATTCATGAATGGGTGCGTCTAGTTGGCAGGACGTCTTCACAATTTTGGATTTTTCTCAAACGACCAACCGACCGGTGGACGGGCGGCGCCCGTGGGCAAGATGATGGAGGTGTCCAGGGGCCTAGACGCCGCCATAAATATATTATTTTATTTTTTGTTTTGTTTTTTATCATTATTAATATTATTTATTTTTTATTATTTTGTTTTTTATGGAGGCGTCCAGGGGCCTGGACGCCTCCATTAATTTATTATATTTTATGTGTTTTTTGTCTTTTTATATATATTAAAGTCATGGAGGCGTCCAGGGGCATGGACGCCTCCATGAAGACCCCCCCGGGTCCCCTGAAAAGGCGTCGGCAGCCGCCTGCCAGACATTCTTCCTGGTTCCGGAAACTTCCGATGCGTCCAATTGGTGGTGATACCGTCCGAATGCCGCATGATTTTCGCAACAAGGCGGTTTCCGGATGCCGAAGAGGCGGAAGAAGACTCAAGAATAGGAAGCACTCAAGCGATTCAAAATGCGAAAGCCGCTGCGGGGCGTCGTATAGTAATATGAGACTTTCTCAAGAGACGTCAGGAATAGCGTGTCTACAACTGCCACTGAGAAAGCCTGTAGACAGTGGTCTGCTGGCAGGGGCGGTCGACCGCCCCTGGGCTGGCGGTCGATTGCCAGCTGGGTAGACCCCGGGTTATGCCGGGTCAGTCCGTTAACCCCTTTAGCTCCGTCACTTGAGTCCTTTAGCAGCCCGTTCTCATCTGTGGCATCAACCTTGATAGTCTTTAAGATTTCTATTGATTATATCGCTCCTATAATCAAAATTTTGTTCTGGGGGCTCCGCCCCCGAAAACCGACGCAAGGGGCGCTGCCCCCTTGACCCCCGCGACCTAACCGGGCAAGTCGATCCTCGCAACCTGACCGCGCAGGTCGATCCGCGTACGAGGGCGCAATCATTGAGCTTTCACTTTTGCCATCTCCACTCCATTCCTTGGCATATCTGTCATGAAAGAACATCATGTAGTTTAGTCATATAAGAGCGGTAAAACATCAATGACTTATAGTGTTTAGCCATTATCAAAACCAAGAATATCAAATAACTCAAATGACCATAGGATGATGTCGAATGACCCAAGTGACCATAAGATGACTCAAATGACCACATGGGCACAACAAAAAGATGTCAAGCTTTCCGATAGAGCTTAGTTCAAAATAGACAAGGTCAATCATGTATACAAATTTTACGAAAATTTAAGCATAGTTGTTTAAACCTTTAACGATAGCCTTACGAGTTCATTTACATAGCTATTTCTTTCTCGATAGTCTTTTTAAGGCAAGAACATGATTTTAAAATTTAAAATTTAAGTTTTGAAATGATGCACATAAACGAGGCAAATCAGACGTGGTTACCACGTTCAAATCACGGTCCATGTATGATTCACGTTCTTAGATAGAAAATCGAAACTCATTCTTACAATGAAAACGTCAATTTTTGGACTTTAAATCTCAAAATAAGCCACAAATATATGATCATGAAAAATTACATAGAATCAAAATACTCATGCAAAGGAACATATATGAAGATCTAATTAAGTTTTGCCAGAGAGAAAACCGACCTAGTGGAAAATCGTAGAGGAAGAAGAACAAAAACATTCCTCTAAACTTCAAGATTTCCTCCTCTCTACAACTAGCACTTCCCAAATGAATTTTGTGCTTTGAGTAGGGAAGATACCATCCCTATTTATAGGCCAAATCCCATAAGTATTTTATGTTGTGCCCCTGTGGTTTTGATGTGAGTTAAACACTGTGAGTCACCTTGATGTTATTCAGTCATCTTATCAGATCATAATGCAGTCTTTCATATGTTCAGTCATTCTGCTGTTCAGTCAAACTATCAGATCATAAAGCATTGCATTTGATGTTCAGTCAAACTATCTACTGCATAAAGCATTCATATACATATATATCTGTTGCATTTCTCTGCTTGTGGAAGTCTGCTTGTGGAAGTCTGTACATTGCACAGCATGCAGCAACTCCAAGTCTACACACTGCATTGCATGCGAGACTTCAAGTCTATACATCGCACAGCTTGCAAGACTTCAAAGTCTGTACACTGCACAGCATGCAAGCCACCAAGTCTGTACATCGCAGGCATAGCAACCCACTAAGTGTGTACATTACATAGCATGCAGGCGGTCTAAGTCTGTACATTGGCCTAGTGTCGCAACACTAAGTCTGTAAATCGCATGCAGGCAGGCATTCGAAGTCTACACATTGCTGTGTGATCGTAAGTCTATACAATGTCTGCTTTACCTACGTTAAAGTCTGGACAATATTGACTTTACCTACGATAAAGTCTATACATTGTTCAGCGTCTTATGTATCATCTCACTCGAAGTCTGTACAGTCTGGCAGCGTCTCATGCATCGTCTTAGCAAGTATGTACAGAGTCTGGCATCGTCTTATGCATTGTCTCGACCAAGTCTGTACAGCCCGTTGTCGCAAGACTAAGTCTGTACACTCCCTGTGCTTCTTTGTGTTTCAAGTCTGTACAGAGTTTGCCTTGCCTCGCCCTGCATACATATCCAAGTCTCTACAGCCAGTGTCTGCGTTGCCTTGCATTTCATCAAGTCAACACATCGTAGCATGCACGCATAGTAAAGTGTATACATTGCTGCATTGCATAAGATCAAGTCTGCACACTGCATCGGTTGTTCATGCATTGCACATCATCAAGTCTGTACACTAGCAGCAGCAATGCTCGCACAACACTAAGTCCATACATTGCACAAGTCTGAACATTGGTATCTTTACCTACGTTCAAGTCTGTACATCCATATGTGCATTGTGCACTGATCAAGCCAAAGTCTGTACATCGATATGTTGCTTTGTGCCGAAGGAAGTCTACACATTCCACTGTATCTGGAATTTGACGCCCGCCAAAAGTGGCGTCACTTTTGAAACAAACGCCTAGGAAGAAGGCGTCATTTACGTTGTGCATACTTTGATGCCGTAGCAAGTCTATACACTCGCTATTGTGCATATGCATAGTCTATACATTGTTGAGCTTCACACACATATCTTCTAAGTCTATACATCCATCTGTTGAAGATTGATCATGTCTATACATTGTGTGCATCTAGCTGCTAAGTCTGTACATCCCTTGACTGCATGCCTGAGCATCCCTTGTCGTTGTGCATACTTAGTTAGATGCTAAGTCTATACATTGCTCATGCATCTTTACTTAAAGTCTATACATCCGTTTACTCCTTTATCATGCATGCATTATAGCAAGTCTGAACATTATTTTCTCATGCACGAAATCAAAGCCTGTACATGCCTCTACATTGCATATGTGAAGTCTATACATGCCATAGCTTCGCATTCACAAAGTGTGTACATGCCTCTGCATTGCATATGTGAAGTCTATACATGCTATAGCTTCGCATTCACAAAGTGTGTACACGCCACTGCATTGCATACATGAAGTCTGAACATTGCTTCAGCGTTGCCTTCAGCCAAGTCCATACATCGACTGGCAGCCTTCAGCAAAGTCTGAACATTGCATCATTGTGCATGCATTGCTTTCATCAAGTCTATACACTGCATCACTTGTTCATGCACTGCCTTCACGCAGAGTCTACGCATCCCCTACAGCAGCACAGCAGAGTCTATGCTTTCCTCCCACAGCCTGCACAGCATGTCCATACAGCGTCTAGCATCTTGCAAGCAAAGTCTATACAACGTCCCACAGCAGCACTGCAATGTCTACACATCGTGGCAGCCTGCATGCAATGTCTCTACATTGCATTTGGCAGCTTGCACAACAAAGTCTATACAGCGTCCAGCAGCTGTACGCAAAGTCTGAATATTGCGTCTGGTAGCCTGCACGCCAAGTCTGTACAGCCTGTGCTTTGTTGATCGACTGAACTCTTCTTTAATCCTGTAGGTGTCTGGGCACGTGATCCGATGTTGGCACCTGGCACGTGATCCAAGAAGCTGAGATGCCGCCACGTGGACTAAAGCTTGGGCAGGAATCGTGGAGAGCAATAGCCCTATGATGCTGCTATATATAGAGGACTTCTCCATCTGGAGAAGACTGATCGAGTGCTGAAAAAAGAGAAAGTGTTTGCACGATCCAGCAAGAAGAAAAAGCGAGCTGCAGAGAGTGAGAGAAGTACCAGAAGAAAAAGACAGAGTGAGAGAGCAGCAAAAGAAAAAGAAAGAGAGATAGAGCTCGTGAGGATTGAAAGAAAAGAGAAAGACAGTGAGAGAGAAAAGGAGAGCAGAGAAGAGAAATAGAGAGCGTGAGTTGAGAAGAAGAAGAAGAAGTTCCTATTGGACCGTGGATCAGATCCAGGCCAGTCAGCTCCGTTGAGAGCCACATTATGCATTTGAGTTTCCAGCTTTCTGTTTGCTGTGTTATTTTCATCTCTTGTTTTTCCTTTTGTTACTCTGATTACTTTTGTTCCTCCGATACTCAGTAGTGTGGTCGGGTTCCTCCTGTGGACTCAGGAGAAGGGAGATCTGATCTCCAGTTCGCTGGTGACTGTGTGTCATCAGTGGTTCCCTCCTGGTCTGGAAGAAGAGAGGTCTGTGACCTCTGGTTTGCTGGTGACGGGGAGTCACTGGTGGGTTCCCTCCTGGTCTGGAGGAAGAGAGACCTAGCCTCTGGTTCCAAGTGGCTGGGAGTCACTTGGGGTGTCCCTCCAGTCTGGAGGAAGAGGGGATGTTGTTCCCTTGGTCAAGCTGTTTGGCAGCACCTGTTGCAGACTGAGTCTGCGATTTCTAGCTTGTGCTAGTGGAAGCCTCACTCCGGTTGGGAGTGAGGGGTGGACGTAGGTCTGGAGGACCGAACCACCTAAAAATTATCTGTGCAGTGGTTTGATTGCCTTCCTTGCTTCCGCTAGATGATTGCATAGGCGCGCTCCAAGTGTTTCTTCATATGATCAAGTGAATTGGTTTTATTCCGAGACTGTGTCTAGCATCTGAGTTTTAATTTGGGCATTATTGGTAGAGGGATACATTCACCCCCCTCTGTATCCGGGCCTAGCACCCTATCAATTGGTATCAGAGCGGTGTCTGCATAGTAGCTCCAACGATCTGCAGATCCAATCCTGCTGTCTTCGGTGCATTTTTGTTAGATTTGGTTTATCGGTTTGAATCCACTGCTTTGAATTAGTTTTGATCTGCTTCAATGGCTCATCCACCCGTCTTTAGTGGTTCTGATTTCAACCAGTGGCACAGTGCTTTCCGTGCTCATGTTAAATATGTTGATCCAGACCTGTGGAAAGTGATTTCACATGGTCCACATAGACTACCAAAAGATCAGTCCAAATGGACTAACAAGCATCGATTTATGTGTGCAGAAAATTAGAAAGCACTGGAGTTAATGAAGGCCGCGACTAATCGAGCTCTTCATTCATGTTTCCTTGGTTGCAGATCTGCAAGGGATATATTGAAGATGATAAAGAGAGTCAGGAAGGAATATCAAACGAGCTGCATGATGGCTAACAGAAGTAATCAAAGTGGCAGCGATCAAGAGAGCAATCAGAATGAAGACGATAATGATGAGGAGGTAAACCCTTTTGAGAACTATACTTTAGATGATTGGGAGAATTCGTATGCTGAGTTGTTTGAGTCTCATGATCAGTTAAGAAAACAATACAAAAAATTGAAGAAGAGTAGTAGGTCTGACAATTTGAATTCTGATTGTAAAAATTGTGCTAAACTGAAAAATGTTCATGATGCTTTTATGTCTGATATTCAAATGCTGAAAAAATAAATTTCGTTGCTGAAAATTGAGAATCAAGATCATGAAAATGAGATATCTGAACTCAAAGAAAAACTCAGTTCAAATAATGATAATCAGACTCTTGTTAACTATCATGACCAGTATGAAAAATTGCTGAAAAATTTCGAAAGTGTGAACTCAGATTTAAACAAGCTGAAGTCTGAAAAAGATTCTCTCAAAAAATTCTCCAAAGAAAATGAAGAAAAATTAGAGAAACTTAAACGAGAGAATGATTTGCTGATTGAAAAATTTGATGCCATCAAATCTGTAAATATGGAATTACAGAAAGATTTTGAAAAATAATAAAAAGAATTGAAGGAGTTTGAAGCTGGGAGAGAAAGCAAGGTTAACTCAGAAGATCAGACTCTAATAAATGAGTTAATTGAAAATGATAAGCTTAAGGAAGAAAATGAGAAGTTAAAACAGCTGAACTCCACTATGTCTGAGAGACTTCTAGCTTTAGAAAGAGGAAAGTCTGTTTACATAGAAGAGCCTGATAAACTGAGCAATCTAGAACAGGAAGTTGAGAAATATAAAACTGCTAACAAGGTGCTAAGTGAATGTGTGAATTGCAGTGAGCAAGAGATTGCCAATTACGAGTTACACATTACCTCTCTCGAAAATGAAATTCAAGATTTGAAGAGTTCTCTATCTAAGTTTGTGAGTGGGCAAGAAAACCTAGACAAGCTACTAGGTGTAAAAGTCAATGTCAAAAAGGAAGGGTTAGGCTACAACAATGTCAATAAAAAGGTTTTCAAAAATAAGCTAATGACATCGTTTGTCACTTTATCAAATGTAGCCACCACATCAAAAGATAAACATCCCATTGTTCAGAAATGATGGGAACAAAGGTTAATTTTAAGAAAGAGGGACTGGGTTACAATCCAGTCATGAGGAAGGTTGATGGATCTAACCTGAAAACTGATTTTGTTAAATCTTCAGAACAAGAAAAGCCTTCTACCTCATCTCCACCTCAGTACAAGGCTAAGAAAATAGAAAAATAGGATAAAAATCAGAAAAAGACTACAAAACAGAAAATAAATAAAAAAGGTTCAACAGTGCATGTTGATCACAGTCCTCACACACACTCACATGCATCTAAAAAGAAAATGATCTGTCATTACTGTCATAGATTCGGTCATTTGATGCATGAGTGTAAATTGATGGAGAAGGATGATATGAATGCAAGGAAATTTCATGATAAAAATCATTCATCTCAGAAAAAGAAAATTGAATGTTCTCACTGTGGCAAATTAGGACACACAATTACATAATACTGGTTTGCAAGTGATAAGAAAACATATCATTCATATCATGCTAAATTTCATGCAAACAATCATGCTATTAACAAGAACAAGTTTGATTCAATAAACCAGCATATGACATGCTTTAATTGTGGAAAATTGGGTCATAAGAGATTTGAATGCTGGCTGAATGCTGGTAGGAGAAATTCTAATTCATGCTTTCACTGTGGCAAGATGGGCCACATTGCAGCCCAATGTTGGCATGCTAAGGGAAGGAAGTCTAACTATAAATCTGGTAGATTCCCTGCAAATAGGAAGTTTTTTGATAAACTTGAATTTATCTTTAACAGAAAGTCTCTTGCATGCTCTAACTGTTGGAAGCCAGGCCATCTGGCTAGAGAGTGCTGGTCACCTATTAAGAGAAGAAATCTCTCTTCTCATTTTGAATATGAAAAGTCTGGCTACAAAGCTGTAAATTGCTAGCCAAATGATAACAAAGGACAGAACTTTCATGCAAACAATAGAAACTTTAATTCTCATACACATAGATTTCATGATCATGCTAATGTGTACAATAAGAACAAAAATTCTGTTTCATGTCGTTATTGTGGTGGCCTTGGTCATTCAATGAATAATTACTATTTGATGAAATCTGATGACCTTCATGCACAAAAATTGTTGAGAAAATCTGCTAGAAATGCCACTGTTAATTCAGGACCCAAGACCTCTTGGGTACCTGTTTGTGCAAAATAAACTTTATTTTGCAGGTGTGCCTTGGGACTGAGAAAACAAGAGGGGTAAATAAACCAAGGCACTCAAAAGAAAACCCCTTCCTGAACTTTTCAGGTAAATTTCTTGCACTTCCTATTTTTAGTTTTACTGCATAGCACATTAAATCTATTTTTGCATATTCATTCATCATCTGCCATTTGCATTATTTTCTGATCATGCACTTGCTGAGTGTTCTGTGCAAATATGAGATTAAAAGGGTTATCTGCATCTGATGCATACATATGCCAATTGTAGTTGTTTGATAATTGTTGATATGCATAATCTCTGAAAATAAATTACATTCTGAAAAATCTGAAAAGCTAAAATTTGATCCATGCATGCTGCCCATGTTGAATTATCATGCATGACCACTATGGTATATTAAATAGTAAGCTACCAAAAGGCAGGTGAAATCTGTCTGGAGGTTTTCCTAGCATTCATTATGCCGGCCCTGTGGCCTGTCTTTCCACAATTGAAACATGCAGTATATTTTCTGTTGTCAACAACTTTATTCTTATTAAGACCATGTTGGCTTGTAGGGAATTTAGCATGATGTGAAAAAGATATTTGTTCAGTTCTCATGGCAAAATATTGCATGTCTTTGCATGGCAATCAATGTTGAGTCTTTGCATGTCTTTGTATACATGTAGTTAATTACATTGCATTTCATTACATTGAAAATGCCAAAAAGATTGACTGAATGCATATTGTCAGGGGGAGTCAATGCATTGCATGCAGGTGGTCAAGTGCATACATTTCTGTCAGAATTCATTGCATGTCAACCTTGAAGATTCAGAATCATGCCTGACCTCCTGTTATTTTGCTTGGTGTACATATCCTTTTCATTGATTTTAATTGACAAACCTTGATCATATCTGAAAACACTGGGCTTCAAAATCTCTTCTATCAGTCTTTCATGAAGATTTCAATGGGGCTATCTCGATCATAAATCTGAAAACACTTGAACTAGGAATCTTCTATTATACGATTTTATGAATGTCTGAAATAACTCAGGTGATTTAAGTTTAATGTATTCATTGAGTTTGACTTTAAAATCTCTTAAAAAATATCTGAATCATGTTTAATAAACTTTAACCAACTGTTTCATGCTGTGTCTTGTAAAAACTTCTAAAATCTGTACTATTGAATACATGGTTTTATTTGGTTAAGTACATATAATTAGTATTGATTTGAAGCAAATGAGTTTTTCTGAAATGTCTAAGGGGTAAATTGTCAGAGCAATGACTTTGGTCACTGAGAAACCATGTCCAAAGGATTGTGTCATGAGGTGCCATAGTTAACTCTGCTTAAAAATGATTGTTAAATCTGGCAGAGCAATGGCATGCATACTGAGAAATACATCTCACTCATCAAAGAAATGAAATGAGATATGCCATGAGGTGTAAATGTTAACTCTATTGATAAAGCATGACTGTTAGTCACACTAAGTGCTTAGGGATATTGATGTTTGATCAACGTATATCCTCTAGTTACAAGGTGTGCACTGAACTAGAGTGCTCTAGAAATATGTAGAATGAAAATTTGCTGAACAAATTGCAATATTTGAATATTGATGCAAAAGCTAAAGTGCTATAACCCTAGACAAATTCACATGACTTCATAATTGCTTGATCTCAATACTAGTGAATGTAATTCCTAAAGAAGTCAGTAAATTTGATTGTGTAAGAGAAAGGGAGGTTAATCAAGATATAAATATGAGGGCTTGGTTTACTTTTATTAAACTATGATTTTAGATATAAATACAGACTTTTATTGACAAACTTTGCATACATCATGTTTAAACTATGCTGTTCAATAAAGTTCATTCATAAGCCCTTATAATGGAAGACTTTGAAAAATTCTGTTATTGATTTATGAGATTGGTATCTCCTTGAAAATCTGGCTGAATTTCTTATGTTTGGAGCTTATTTGAAAATCTATTATTTGAAACTCTTCTGCTCACTGTCCTTGATTCATTGACCTGAACTTATTCTTGAATGCCACTATTATCTCCCTCTCATCCATATCATAAGACTCCATTTATTCAGGGGGAGCTTCCTTGTCATATTGAATCATGTTCATATCAATTGTGATCCTATATTCATATTTTTAGGGGGAGGTATTACATTTCTTGGTACATCTGCATCTCTGCATTCATATCTCTTCATGGGGAGAAATTGGCTGAGTCCTAAATATGCTTTAACTTCCATCTCAAACTATTTTTTTTGATGAAGTCAAAGGGGGAGAATAGTTTGAGTCATCAGAATGACTCACAGTGTAGTGTTGCCATCATCAAAAAGGGGGAGATTGTTGTGCCCCTGTGGTTTTGATGATTCGTTTTGATGTGAGTTAAACACTGTGAGTTACCTTGATATTATTCAGTCATCTTATCAGATCATAATGCAGTATTTCATATGTTCAGTCATTCTGCTATTCAGTCAAACTATCAGATCATAAAGCATTGCATTTGATGTTCAGTCAAACTATCTGCTGCATAAAGCATTCATATACATATATATCTGTTGCATTTCTCTGCTTGTGGAAGTCTGCTTGTGGAAGTCTGTACATTGCACAGCATGCAGCAACTCCAAGTCTACACACTGCATTGCATGCGAGACTTCAAGTCTATACATCGCACAGCTTGCAAGACTTCAAAGTCTGTACACTGCACAGCATGTAAGCCACCAAGTCTGTACATCGCAGGCATAGCAAGCCACTAAGTGTGTACATTGTGTACATTGCATAGCATGCAGGCGGTCTAAGTCTATACATTGGCCTAGTGTCGCAACACTAAGTCTGTAAATCGAATGCAGGCAGGCATTCGAAGTCTACACATTGCTGTGTGATCGCAAGTCTATACAATGTCTGCTTTACCTACGTTAAAGTCTGGACAATATTGACTTTACCTACGATAAAGTCTATACATTGTTCAGCGTCTTATGTATCATCTCACTCGAAGTCTGTACAGTCTGGTAGCGTCTCATACATCGTCTTAGAAAGTCTGTACAGAGTCTGGCATCGTCTTATGCATCGTCTCGACCAAGTCTGTACAGCCCGTTGTCGCAAGACTAAGTTCGTACACTCCCTGTGCTTCTTTGTGTTTCAAGTCTGTACAGAGTTTGCCTTGCCTCGCCCTGCATACATATCCAAGTCTCTATAGCCAGTGTCTGCGTTGCCTTGCATTTCATCAAGTCTACACATCGTAGCATGCATGCATAGTAAAGTCTATACATTGCTGCATTGCAAGAGATCAAGTCTGCACACTGCATCGGTTGTTCATGCATTGCACATCATCAAGTCTGTACACTAGCAGCAGCAATGCTCGCACAACACTAAGTCCATACATTGCACAAGTCTGAACATTGGTATCTTTACCTACATTCAAGTCTGTACATCCATAGGTGCATTGTGAATTGATCAAGCCAAAGTCTGTACATCGATATGCTGCTTTGTGCCGAAGGAAGTCTACACATTCCACTGTGTCTGGAATTTGACGCCCACCAAAAGTGGCGTCACTTTTGAAACAAACGCCTAGGAAGAAGGCGTCATTTACGTTGTGCATACTTTGATGCCATAGCAAGTCTATACACTCGCTATTGTGCATATGCATAGTCTATACATTGTTGAGCTTCACACACATATCTTCTAAGTCTATACATCCATCTGTTGAAGATTGATCATGTCTATACATTGTGTGCATCTAGCTGCTAAGTCTGTACATCCCTTGACTGCATGCCTGAGCATCCCTTGTCGTTGTGCATACTTAGTTAGATACTAAGTCTATACATTGCTCATGCATCTTTACTTAAAGTCTATACATCCGTTTGCTCCTTTATCATGCATGCATTATAGCAAGTCTGAACATTATTTTCTCATGCACGAAATCAAAGCCTGTACATGCCTCTGCATTGCATATGTGAAGTCTATACATGCTATAGCTTCACATTCACAAAGTGTGTACAAGCCTCTGCATTGCATATGTGAAGTCTATACATGCTATAGCTTCGCATTCACAAAGTGTGTACACGCCACTGCATTGCATACATGAAGTCTGAACATTGCTTCAGCGTTGCCTTCAGCCAAGTCCATACATCGACTGGCAGCCTTCAGCAAAGTCTGAACATTGCATCATTGTGCATGCATTGCTTTCATCAAGTCTGTACACTGCATCACTTGTTCATGCATTACCTTCACGTAGAGTCTACGCATCTCCCACAGCAGCACAGCAGAGTCTATGCTTTCCCCCCACAGCCTGCACAGCATGTCCATACAACGTCTAGCATCTTGCAAGCAAAGTCTATACAACGTCCCACAGCAGCACTGCAATGTCTACACATCGTGGCAGCCTGCATGCAATGTCTCTACATTGCATTTGGCAGCTTGCATAGCAAAGTCTATACAGCGTCCAGCAGCTGTACGCAAAGTCTGAACATTGCGTCTGGTAGCCTGCACGCCAAGTCTGTACAGCCTGTGCTTTGTTGATCGACTGAACTCTTCTTTAATCATGCAGGTGTCTGGGCACGTGATCCGAGGTTGGCACCTGGCACGTGATCCAAGAAGCTGAGATGCCGCCACGTGGACTAAAGCTTGGTCGGGAATCGTGGAGAGCAATAGCCCTATGCTGCTGCTATATATAGAGGACTTCTCCATCTGGAGAAGACTGATCGAGTGCTGAAAAAAGAGAAAGTGTCTGCACGATCCAGCAAGAAGAAAAAGCGAGCAGTAGAGAGTGAGAGAAGTAGCAGAAGAAAACGACAGAGTGAGAGAGCAGCAAAAGAAAAAGAAAGAGAGATAGAGCTCGTGAGGATTGAAAGAAAAGAGAAAGGCAGTGAGAGAGAAAATGAGAGCAGAGAAGAGAAAGAGAGAGTGTGAGTTGAGAAGAAGAAGAAGAGAAGTAGCAGAAGAAGTTCCTACTGGACCGTGGATCAGATCCAGGCCAGTCAGCTCCGTTGAGAGCCACATTGTGCATTTGAGTTTCCAGCTTTCTGTTTGCTGTGTTATTTTCATTTCTTATTTTTCCTTTTGTTACTCTGATTACTTTTGTTCTTCCGATACTCAGTAGTGAGGTCGGGTTCCTCCTGTGGACTCAGGAGAAGGGAGATCTGATCTCCAGTTCGCTGGTGACTGTGTGTCATCAGTGGTTCCCTCCTGGTCTTGAGGAAGAGAGGTCTGTGACCTCTGGTTTACTGGTGACGAGGAGTCACTGGTGGGTTCCCTCCTGGTCTGGAGGAAGAGAGACCTAGTCTCTGGTTCCAAGTGGCTGAGAGTCACTTGGGGTGTCCCTCCGGTCTGGAGGAAGAGGGGAGGTTGTTCCCCTGGTCAAGCTGTTTGGCAGCACCTGTTGCAGACTGAATCTGCGGTTTCTAGCTTGTGCTAGTGGAAGCCTCACTCCGGTTGGGAGTGAGGGGTGGACGTAGGTCTGGAGGACCGAACCACCTAAAAATTATCTGTGCAGTGGTTTGATTGCCTTCCTTGCTTCCACTAGATGATTGCATAGGTGCACTCCATGTGTTTCTTCATATGATCAAGTGAATTGGTTTTATTCCGAGACTGTGTCTAGCATCTGAGTTTTAATTTGGGAATTATTGGTAGAGGGATACATTCACCCCCCTTTGTATCCGGGCCTAGTACCCTATCATTTTATTGCTAATTTAATTCAAAGTCAATTTTTCACCTAATTTTCTTATTTCACCAACCCATGATACTATTACACCAACTTATGTTGACAATAAATTTCAACTTGTGAATGTTGAAATAAATCCCCCTCTATGACAAAATCAATTACCTCATTTATTCAATGATGTAAGAAATGACATCATCCACTAATTATAATTTAATTAGAGGCAATAATTTTCTCTTAAATCGATGCTACAGTACTACTATAGTACGACGTCTTCGCCTTCCCAGAATCGGTGGCCAGCCATGCCGAGCATGGCTACCTTACTGTGCCGACCCGGTTTGGCAGCTTTCCTCCTATTGTGGGCTTCCCCAACTTCTTGGGGGTGGCCTTCGTCGAACTCTTGAACGTCCAAGAGAACAACTCTGTCGCCGCTACATCGACGACACCGAAGAGGACCAAAGTAGTTAGCAACCACATCCACCACGCTCACCACCGCACCGCAAATAGCAGCAGGCGTACACCGGCTGCCAGGCGGGCGGCCAAGAAGAATGCTGGCACATTGCTAAGCCGGCTATCCACTTCGGGCAAATCTGTACTCATCGGAGGCATCCGAGTTTTTTTGAATGGCCGATAGGCCAAGATCACGCCTGAGAAGGCAATTCCAACGGTGCCAGTGCACAACTCTTTTCAAGCATTGGCCCAAGAGAAATCGGATTGCTTCGAGTCCAAATCAAAGGGGGGGGTTGGCCCCAAAGCCAACCAGGTTCAAGCATATTTGGGTGCCCAAGCGGACTTGGCCCCGAGCTCCAACTCAGCCAGGCAAGGCATTGCGGACCCTCGCTGAAGAAACAGGCCCAGATGAGACGGTGGCGTGTTAGGTGCAATATGGGATCTAGAGGGGAGGTGAATAGATCCCTCTAAAAAAATTATGCTCAATTAATAAATCACACCCAATCAAAATTATGATGGAAGCTAGCACTACGGACTAAGCAAATTACTAATGATCAAATTTAGGCATAAGACCAAAAAAAACATCTCATAGTGATACTCGAGCTGAAGTGTGATACAAGTTAAGAACAACTTACTGATCAACCCACACAAGACAGATCTCGAACACTTAGCACACACTGATATCACAATTCAGAAACATCTCACACTCCAACCTGTGAAGGGGGTAGAAGATAAGGAATGAACGCACAAGCCAAACTATAGTAGACAAGAATTTTTAGGTGGTTCGGTATGCTACCCACATACCTATGTCCACCCCTCACTCAAACCGAGTGTGGCTTCCCCTTGCAAATGCAAGACCATAGACTCAGTCTGCAACAACCGCTGACTAATAGCTTGAAACCGAGGGAAACAAATCCCTCACCCTGATCTCGCACCCTGCAAGACCAGACCCACTACCACTGGTAGTGACCGGAGGAACCAATCCTCCCTTCCTCTGATAACACAGAGGGATACGTGAAACAACACCCTGCTACTCACAAGCCCAGAGGATGCGATCCTCTCTTCCTCTGAAACCTCATAGGGATCAAACCGATGCTACACAGCTTCCCTGACCCCACAACAGAGTATCGAAAATACAAATTAGAAATGAGAAAGAACAGACGAAAACACAAATGAAAAAACAAACGGAATATAGCTCCTCAGGAGCAGGATAGTTCTGAATCTGATCCATGAACTAATGAACACAACGAATCTTTAATTGAACCCTTGGCTGCACTCTAATACTTCTCTCGAGCTGAACTCTCGATCACTTTCTCTTTTCTTCTTCTTCTTCTTCTCACGAGCTCTCTCTCTCTTTTCTTCTCACAACTTCTCTCTCTTCTGATATTTGCTCTATGATGCAGCTCTCTCTCCGCTGCTCCCTTCCTTTCATGAAGAAGTAGTATATATATATTGAGCAGACAAAAATGATTTTGAAATAAACTTATCCAATTTTGCTTCCGGCCATTTGTCCATCTGTCAATGGGAATAATCTCTTCAGAAGCCACGTCAGATGTTCTTGGATTATGTGCCAAATAATTTGCTTTTGAGCATAACCATGAATCTTTCCATGGCAGACACACGACTTCATCCTTACCAGCTATTTGTTAGTGTTACTTGATATTTTTCACCCTTATCATCTATTTGTCTGCCTTACCCATCCATTTGTCACCCTTAGCCTCCTAAACCATCACCTTTGATTTTTGCTTCTCTGCCTTGAGCCGTCGCCCTTACCTATTTGTCACCGTTAGCAGACATTTTTCAGCCTTCTCACCTATTTGTCATCGTTATTGCCCATTTGTCTTCCTTAGCATCCATTTATCTACCTTGCTCAACACTTAGTCTCCATTGTGAGCCATTCTTCACCAGTATCACACATTTGTCATCTCTGTGAGCTATTTGTCACCCTTATCCATCATTTGTCATCCTTGTAGGCTATTTTTCACCGTTGAAGGACATTTTTCACTGCTGTTGGACATATGTTACCCTTGAGAATAGTTCTTCCTCTTTGCTCAATATTCTTCAGCCTTGGTGTATGTTCATTGTCGTTGTGACCCATTTGTCAGCCTTGTGATCAATTTATCACCTGTAATCTTCATTTGACACTTGATTTCTTCATTTGTCAGCTTGTTTGATTCATTTATCAACTTTTTGATGTTGGCCATTGGACTGCGTCGACTCCATTTGATCACTGCGTTTACTCCGCTTCTTCACGTCCAAGCTTTTAGCTTTGTCACCATTTGTCACCCTTACGGAGCTATTTGTTACCTCTATAGCCTATTTGTCACCGCTATTCTCCATTTGTCACCCATAGAGGCTATTTGTCACCCCTATTCACTTTAGCTAGCGGGTGACTCTGGCGTCGACTCCAAAGGCATTTAGAGTCGACTCTTCTTCATCAAATTTCTTCTTCTTCTAAATTTGAGCTCTTCTATGCCTGCAACTACTTGACCCTTAAATGTTGGCTTCTGCTGTTGAATTTGCTTTTGAGCTTGAAAGATCTGCTGGCATGTTGCTGTTGAATCTGATGTTCTTGAGCTTAATCTCCATCATTGCCTGTCTACCTTAGTCGACTTGTAGAGTGCTAAAGTCGACTTCACTTTGTACAAGATGTTGTGCACCTATCCAACCTGTTCTTTTCAGCATTTAAACACATACTTCTACACATGATAAGATCATGATGAGATCAAAATCATCAAGGTCATAACATCATCAAGATATAAAATCCATGCACCAA